>CM061045.1:1424320-2024320 GCA_030762985.1 Adelphocoris suturalis
AGATTTGGAAATAATATTCCACAGGTCCTAGGGGACCTAGGTACCTATTTACTTCTACTATGAAAACTTAGTAATATCAATAATTATGTTCAATTTTTCTAAAGCTCCACAAAAAAAAAAAATATATATATATATTTTTTTTTTTTCGATACTATATATTTTTAATCTAGTATACAGGGTGTATTGCAAGCAGATGACAATACTCAAGGGGGTTAAACTCGACCAAAAATGTAGTTCAACAACGCCAACCGCAACTCTCTATCTCAATCCGTTTCAGAGATATGTCGTATTTAGGTAATGTTTTATCGAAAAACCCATGTTTTTTAGCATAGAAACCCCAATTTCTCCATTTTACCTCACTTTATCTCAACATTCAACCCAATTTTCGGAATTGATGCACCGTTGTTCTTGAAAAGTACCGTCTAAAAACCCTAATAGCCATTCAAAAGTTTATCGTTTCTAAATAAGTAACATTCCTTACAGTACTAGAAAGCTTCCTACGTTTCTAAATAAAAATACTGCAAACTGGGGGCTCTCACAAAAGCAGGGAAATTTAATCACCCTTTCAACGGTATGCACAAAATTAAGATTATCTTCCAATTTCATGGAGAAATTCAACAAAAAACGTTAGTAGGAGGTAGTTGGTAAACTTTATTTTCTAATTTTTTAAATCTGAAAAAAAAAAAGAAAAAAAATGATCATGTAGTAAATTAGAATTTTAAACTTCTACTGATGAAATGGCCAGTTTTTACTTGAACCAACTTGAACTTGAAAAAATCAAAATTGAAGTTGCTTGAACTAACCCACCACCCCTACCACAACTTTTTGTAGGTTCCTTCCAACGTTTTTTCACACTGCAACTTGAATTTCTCCATGAAATTGGAATGTCCTTAACATTTGGATCATACCGTTGAAAAGCTGATTAAGTTTCCCTACTTTTGTAAGATCCTTCAGTGTGCAGTATTTTTTTATTTTTCAATTAGAAACGTAGGAAACTTTCTAGTGCAGTAAGGAATGTTACTTATTTAGAAACGGTAACCTTCTGAATGGATATTAGGTTTTTTAGGCGGTACTTTTCAAGAACAAAGGTGCATCAATTCCGAAAATGGGGTCGAATGTTAAGATAAAGTGAGGTAAAATGCTCATCTGCTTGCAATACACCCTGTATACTAGATTAAAAATATATAGTATCGAAAAAAAAAAAATATATATATATTTTTTTTTTTTGTGGAGCTTTAGAAAAATTGAACATAATTATTGATATTACTAAGTTTTCATAGTAGAAGTAAATAGGTACCTAGGTCCCCTAGGACCTGTGGAATATTATTTCCAAATCTACACTGTGATTACTTTGTTATTCTCAGTTTCCTGAGCAATGGGCACTTGAATTTCATATTGTCAAGCGAAGAGTTAGTTAGGTACGTTCTACAGAATCCCTCTTGAGCTGTTTACATTAGTAGTTCCAGTTTTATCAAGGATCCGTATATTTACAGTTCCTATTTTCACATGAAATCATGTAAAACAATATTTCGTAGGTATTTATTTCAATTTCTTATATTCATTTTAATTTATTTATTAATTTAAATTTGTCTAGTCATTTGGGTGGGTTACCCACCGTGGGTAGACTCTACAGAATACTAGACTAAAATTGGGATCGAACAAAGAAAGAATCTCGAAAATCGGTTGACAATAGTGGTTTGGGCAGCGTCGACAAAATTTGTGTCACACACACACACACACACACACACACACACACACACACACACACACACACACACACACACACTAGGAGAGTGGTATTGAAGCACACTCGGGCGCATGTTGGCACTGCTGGGAATGAAGAGGCGGATTCCTGTGCAAGGGAGGCAGCCATGAGCCTGGACCTCCCGGTTGCTTTCTCCCTAATGCCTAAGTCCAAAATCAAGCAGGATTGTGGTGCTCATAGTATCGAGCTATGGGAACAGATGTGGAGGACGACAGCTGACGGCCGTAGGACAAAGACATTCTTCCCTACAATAGGAGACCGACTTGCCCTTGATCTTCCTATTTCTTGGAGGTTAACTCTTATGTTGTCGGGACATGGAAGAGTACGTGAGTTCCTGCAACGGTTCGGCCTCAGTGAGGATGCTACTTGTATGTGCTCAGGGGAGATACAGGATTGGGACCACCTTTTGTTTCGATGCAGCAAATTTGAACAGCAGCGTGCACGTCTGGAGAGGAAGTGCTTCCTGAAATGCGGTGCCTGGCCGATACCGATGAGGGATCTCGTTTCTGACCACTTGGATGAAATTATTGTATTTCTTAACTCTATGAACTTGGACTTGCTGTGATAGTGATTGGATTTCCAGCCTATTGTACTATAATTTAAAAAGTGTAATATTAGATTATTTTACCGCATATTTTTGTAATTTACATTCAATACCGTGAAAATAAGAATGCGTATGTTAATTACTGATGTTATAGCATGTAAATCGCCTGTAGTCTCTTGGGGAGCAGGCGGAATAATAAACTCCTCTTCCACAGGGGTACTGTAGAGGAGAAAATTTAAAAAAAAAAAAAAAAAAAAAACACACACACACACACACACACTTTTTTTTTTTTTTAAAAGAAAGATCCCCTCAAAAACGGAGGGGGCACGCCATTAAGAAAAAAAAAAAAACGAAAAAAACTAAATTAAAAAATGGGGAGGACGCCCTGGTTTACCCGACGCCAGCCCTAGGGATTAGGGAAGTAGAGGAAGATGGAGGAGGGAGAGAAGGATGAAAGGAAGTGCCCCTATAAAATGACCACCTATTGAGGTAAGAGCCCCGAAGGACGCGGGTGGTGATACCACGGAGCACTCCTGCCGAGATGCCCAACTCAAGAAGCTCCGTGGCACTTTTCCCGCACACCACCCCGCGCCATGACACGGTCGCGGCCATGACCTTGATTTTATTAGGCGCCACTCCCTTTAGCTCAGATATCGCTTGTCGCAGGTCGTTCCTATCATATTTACTTATTTTAGCCCTCCAGGTCTGCTCCATGTCCACGCTGCCACTGACAACTTGGACATCCAGGATTATGGCAGACCCATCGGGCTTGATGGCGACGATATCTGGCTTCTTGCCCCGGTCACTCGGCATATGGTACAGTCTCTCTCTCTCCACATCCCAGCCGCTGGATGACAAAGCACCTGCTATCTGCTTGGCACCGCATCATGACGCAGAATGCGGCCACCATGAGTCCGTGGACACCACATGATACAGGTTCTCATTTTTACCCCGACAGGCACGGCAAAGGGTTCTACTGTCCCACGACTACCTCTAGAACACCTCACCGCATGGCTAATGTTGCCACCCGGGCGGCATGAAAATGTCGGTAGTCGCAGGCCCCAATGCCCTCTGAAGCCCATTCAACCCACTGGGAGGAAATGGGGGATTCAGAGCACTGTCGGAGTTCTTTACCATCCACTGAATCATGCAGAGCAGAGCGAACTCAGCAGATGAGCTGGGTTTTGGAGCAGTTGGGTTGCTCGATCGCACCACAACAACTGCTGTCTGACAAAATCAAGGTCAGCAGCAGTGTGGGCGACCTCCCAGCTAGAGCCCCTTAGGGCAAGCAGGCGCTGGCGGCGTAAAGATGGGATAGCGGCTGAGAGAGAGACAATGCCGAGCCCACCGGCCTTGACCGGTGCATGGATATAGGCACTTGGGACACCAGGTGGAAAGCCTAGCCAAGAGCGCACAGCAGAGCGTACTTCACGGTCTAACTCAAGCAGCCTCCCCGCAGTAAGCCTGCCAAAGACTAGCCCATAGGTTAACTTTGGCAGTAAGTACGTGCGAAGGAGGCGCAGCTTATGCTGTGGCTTCAGTGGAGCCTTGGTGACACGAGCTAGTGCTCCACCACACTGCTGGTGGCACACACAGCATGGATCGGGCAGGGATGGAAGTTTGTCCTAAGACAAAACACTCCTCATCCACTACCTTCACCTTATGCTGGCGACCTCACGGGACCAAGGAGACCGACCCACACTTAGCTGGGTTGACCACCAAACCACACCTGGCTAGCTGCTCAAAAAATGCGTTGAGGGAGATCTGCAAGCCCTCACGGGTTTCTGCGCGTAGGATGTCATCATCAGCAAAAGCCAATGCACCTACTCGCACCCCAGGGGCGAGATCGAACCCTATTTCAGCTGGCAGCTTACCCAAGGCCGTATCCACGTCCAGGTTGAAGAGGAGTGGCGACAGAGGATCCCCCTGGCGTACCCCCCGCCCAATAACAACATCCCCTGACAACTCACCTCGTGCCTCTAGGACCGTCACGCCTTCGTGGTACAGACAGGCAACATACTCAATTAAACGAACAGGTGCCCCGACACCACGAAGACAATCGGTCAGGGCAAAGTGGCTAACTGTGTCAAAGGCCTTAGCGACGTCCAGAGCGGCAAGATGGAGCTGCCGTTTCTTGATACGAGCCAGCGAAATGACAGTTTGGAGAACTGTTAGATTCTTTGCTGTGCCATCCGCTGGGCGAAATGCTCTCTGGACGTCACCTATGACACCAGCCACTTGGAGGCGAGATGCCAGAACTTTTTGGAAGTGGCGGCACACACACACACAAACACACACACACATACTCACACCACAAATAATACGCAGACATGCACCTATGGTTTTTTGACAGATTCGGTCTTAGAATGGTCTGAAATGGTATCTACCAACCTCGTACCTACCTACATACAATCAGAGATGAGCAAACACATATCCGAAAATACAAATATGTATTTATCCTTTATTTTTTATTATTTATAGTTGCATTTCTTTGTAGGTACCTATATGAATAAATTTGTAAGTATTCATATTTTGGCTACGAATATTCAACATTTATACTCGAAACTATGAATATAGGAATTACATTCGAAGAATATGAATATTTCAATACTTATAGAAGTGCATATTATTATTCAATTTTTTTTAAAATATAAAATAATAATATTCACGTAGGTATTTAATCTCGATAGGTACCGATTCAAATTTTTATTCATCATTCAAATTCACAAAACCTAATTTTTGTCTACTTGCTGCACGAATACAAAGATGAGTGAGGGAGCAAAATTGAATTCTAGTTATTTTTGGCGTTTACCACATAAGTGAATTGACTGGATCTCAAAATTCAACGTAGAATACCGAGAATTTGAGTAATTTATGATAATTTCAAAGTAGGATAATGGAATACGTTAAAAAATCTGTCACAAATCAGCCGAATCCAGCCTTGAAAACCGTCACGTGTAAACTTCTATAGGCGCACACCGCGTCGAAAAATTTAGCGGGGTGTGAATACGATTTTACCGTCACGTTTTTTTCCGTCACGCTGTTTTGACAACCAAGCCGTTGCTGGGAAATAAAAACTTCTTTATTTTTACCGGACAAAAATCGTTCTCCACTCGTTGGAAAGCTCTCGATTTATCACGCATTTCTTTCGTACTTGTTCTTCTATTCATGTCGTTGTTTTATATTTATTTATGTTATAAATGGATATAGTAAACAATGCCGCTTCTTTTGTTGTCACTTGGTTGAGAAGTTAATCTTGCTTATAGTAGTTGTAGACGCGCACCATAACAGAAAATTACCTACTTAGGTACTCTGTTCTAATTTCGAATTTTAAAACATTTATGTCGTAGTTTTAAATTTATTTACATTTACGAATTAGCGGGAAGAAAGCATGTTCCATGTTTTAGCATTTTAGCTAACACATGCCCAACATCCTCGCGCAGTGCATCGTCTCTCTTATCTTGTAAAAAGTGAATTAAAGTGGTTTTTAAAAACTCAAAACTCAACGACTGTTATTTAATTGGCGCTTGTCGGAAAGACGTGGTTTTTTTCTTTGCTCCGTACACGCGAAGAAAAAACCGAGAACCTTCTGTGAAACAGTGTCTGATTGGGATTACACACGACGGAAATCAACGGAACTGGACTCCTTACATGGATATGGGCATCCCGCTGTAAGTAAAACACTGCGCAATATTTTATAATACGAGTACGTTCCACCGAAAAGCATATTCGGCAGATACTCACCCATTCTTAAGCCCACTTCACTTAAAACACACTTCAAATATACGACTTCCTTCACTTCCAAGAAGTTTTCAAAAAATTCTGTTAAAAGTTTTGAAACCCGTAAAGAACGAACATCTGACCGGGAAAAACTTCAGAATTAAACTTCAGAATATATAGACGTCCACTCTTCATTTGATAAAACGACACCTCATCGGAGATCTGCCCACGCACAGGACGTAGATCTCAGATTAGAAACTTTTATCGCTCCCGAGCTGCAGATAAGCTCAACCTTGAAGACCACTCGCCGATTTGACGGCCGTCGTCCCTTTAAATCTCTCTCTGTATTCTTCTCGTCTCCCACACGAAGACACCATTCTTAATTAAGATAATTTTAAGGAATTTTAATCTTTTGAATTTTAATCTTGTTTTCAGCTGTATTTTTGTATCTTTTCTTCTATAACTCGGCACTGTACAGGTCAGATTAGGTTTGACCCCGTAAGCACGTCCTAAAACAATCAAAATTCCCAAAGAACTAAAACGTTTTGTGGCCGATAGGCTATCAGATCGCCTAGGGATCCTTCTCAGAGATCAAACCCGGCCCCAATACCTTTCTACTATCCCCGAAAACCTCGTACCCGAAAACATCGACATGTCCTTCGATACTGGAGCCACCGGGGGCAAACCCAAAATTGAAGACCTAATCGCGCAAAATTCCGAATTGATGGCGCAAAATACCCAATTTAATCACTTGTTAGAAGCGACCCAACAAATAATCCGAGAACAAAACGCGACACAACTTAGACTAGAAGCCGCGCTAAATGAAGCTACAGGCGCCCTCGAACTGATGAAATTGGGAGGCACACGCGTACCAAATAGGAAACTCGAAGTTACCGAAATCCCAACATTCAAGAAAGAACACATGGAACTCATTCCAGTGTTTAAAGGAGATCCGGAAACATTGAATGATTTCCTACTCGTGACACAAGAACTGAACGACAGATTTTTCAATTATAACGACGTAGGAGACTTCCAAAATAGGATGATCTTACATGCCATCAAAGCCAAAATCCAACCCCCAGCTTCAAGTGCAATAAACTCGGGAAATATCACGACATACAAACAAATCAAAGACGCGTTGATCAATGCCTTTTCCGATAAACGAGATGTGTTCTCCATGAATTTAGACCTCTCAAATATGAGACAGGGAGAACACGAAGATCCGTTCAAGTTCCACCATAGGATAACGGAAGCATTAAACAAAATAACCGCGTATGCCAACATCCACGAACCCGATGAGGCCGACAACATAATTAAACATCATACACAACTCGCGCTAAGATGTTTCCTATTACATCTTAGAGAACCACTAGGAAGCCTGTTGAGGACTCGACAACCAAAGGACCTGAATGAGGCACTTGGATGGATGACGAACGATTACCAGTTGTTACCATCAAACTCTCGTCCAAAACAAAATGCTCCCCTCAGGCAAAACCAAGCTCCTCAATACAGAGTTCCGCCCCCGCACCGTCTTTACGGGCCCCCTAGGCAGAACCCTGCATATTGGTCTCAAACACCTGTTGCGAGATCTTATCGACTACTACAAAGCCTAGCTCCACCTCAATGGTCCGGCCCACCTAGGCAGCCAAATCCTCCACCTCAATGGTCTGGCCCGCCTAGACAGCCAAATCCTCAACAAACCCCTTCAAACCTACAAAGAAACGGCTACAAAAATAGGCCAACCTACCAAAGAAACCCTCCAAATAATCAGAAATCTTCCCAAAACACTCAAAGGGATTGGAAACCAATGTCGTGGCAGACAACAAATCCGAATCAGAATCCAAATTTTCACAATTTACAAACCGAAGAAACGAACCAAATAAATGACGAAGCCTACGGTTATTACGACTCAAATTACCAAAACGACCAAACGATTGACGAACTTAATAACTATCATGACTCGAACTACCAAAACGACCTATACTATGACGCATATGAGTGGCCAGACCAATCTACGGAAAATCCCCAAAGTCAAAAGGATGAAACTCCTTTTTTAGAGGACCCTTGCCTCCAACTACCACCTGCAACCTCATGAACCTAAACTTTAAACCGATCAACAAGCTCCCCTATATCATATTGCCTAAATTAAACTTAAAAATCCTCGTAGACACGGGGAGCTCGGACAGTTTTGTCAACCCGTTAATAGCAGAAAAATACTTCCCTATCAAAACAAATGATGAACCTTTTTCCGTTACGACTGTCCACGGAACCTCCTTGGTCACTTCAAGTGCCATGGTCCCGTGCGACGAACTCCTTCGAGAAAAGGGTTTAAACCTAAAATTCCGACTATTCCCATTCCATTCTAGATTCGATCTCCTGATCGGCATTGATAACCTAGAATTTATAAAAGCCGATATAAGCATCAGGAATAAAGTATTCCAAACCCCTCATGTAAACCTCCCGTTACAATATCTAAATTTAGACATCACTGAGACTTACACCATTGACAGTAGGAGTGTCCAACAGGTCAAACTGGTACTCAATAACATTGAAAATGGAGATGCGATCATCCCCTACCAAAAGATAGGACCCGTAGAAATTCCCCAATGCTTGGTTAAAGTTAAAAATTATGATGCTTACGTCCAAGTATTGAATTCCGGCGAAAACCCCTACCAATTCACGCAGGCTACCCCCATATTAGCCGAAGAGATCGATCCTCAAACTACTGACTCACAAACCCAAAAACCCGTCTCAAACTCAAACTTAAACCACTTCGAAAAATCAACATTCAAATTTGATTTAGGCCAACTTCGCCTCGACCACATGAACGAGGAAGAAAAACTCGCGATATCCAAATTAATCACCAAATACGCAGATATTTTTCATCAAGAAGGCACCCCCCTTAGTTTCACCAACAACGTCAAGCACGTCATTCGCACTACTGACGAAATACCAGTTTACACAAAAAATTATAGATTCCCTGAGGTACATTTGAACGAACTCGACAAACAAATGGAAGAACTTCTCCAACAAGGGATCGTTCGAAACTCTCAAAGCCCTTGGAATGCCCCTATCTGGATAGTCCCAAAAAAACAAGACAGCAGTGGAAAGCAAAAGTTTCGAATCGTTGTAGATTATCGTAAACTAAACGAAAAAACAATAGAAGATAAATACCCTCTTCCCCAAATTTCGGAACTATTAGACAAGTTGGGAAGATGCCAATATTTCAGTACAATTGACTTAAAATCTTCCTTTCACCAAATAGAAATGGATCCCAATAGCATCAGCAAAACAGCCTTCAGCACCCCCACACGTCATTTGGAGTGGACACGCGTCCCCTTTGGGTTAAAGAACGCACCTAGTACATTCCAACGCGTGATGGACAATATACTACGTGGTATCGCAAATGAATACTGTTGCGTATATTTGGACGACATTATAGTATTTAGCACTAGCCTACAGGAACACGTACACCGTTTAGAATCAGTCTTTAAACGCCTTCGATCTGCTAACCTCAAGGTACAACTAGATAAAACCGACTTTTTGAGAAGAGAAGTTTGTTACCTAGGTCACGTAGTCACACCAGACGGAGTAAAACCAAACCCAGACAAAATTAAAGCAATAAAAAATTATCCCATTCCAAAAACTACAAAAGAAATCAAGGGATTCTTAGGACTGTTAGGGTACTACCGAAAATTCATCAAAGACTTCGCAAAATTAACGAAACCCATGACTAAATGTCTCAAAAAAGACGCTCTCATAGACATCACGGACCCTGAGTATCGACAATGCTTCGAAACTTGCAAAGACCTCCTAAGCAATGACCCAATCCTTCAATACCCAGATTTCTCGAAGCCCTTCAGGCTCACTACTGACGCCAGCAACGTAGCTTTGGGGGCAGTTTTATGCCAAATTTCAGACAACTCCGATCTACCGGTAGCTTACGCGAGCCGGACGTTAAACCAATCCGAACAAAAATATAGCACAATTGAGAAAGAGCTACTCGCCATCGTATGGGCTGTAGGTTACTTCCGCCCCTACTTATATGGTAGGAAATTCACTATCTTTTCTGATCACCACCCGTTACAATGGCTCTTCAACCATAAAGAACCTGGTTCACGATTGTTCGCATGGAAAACGAAATTACAAGCATACGACTTTGACATAATTTACAAAAAAGGAGCCCTCAACACAAACGCAGATGCACTATCCAGAGTCAAAATAGAAAACCAACCGAACTTACATACCCTACACTGTGACCAACTTACCCAACTTTTAGGCAAACAACTGGACATTACCTCTAACGACGACGCCGACTCTGTGGTCGCACACGTCGATCCTGGGGAGGAAGGGGTGACTGACGAAACCTCATCTAGACACACAGTCCACTCCAACTTTTTAGGGAATACAGTTGTCAATATACCCATTCGCGATCAGCCAATCAACATTTCTTCGAACCAGATAATACTCACAGTAGTTAACCACCCTGTCCCCGACATGGTTAAACTTACGACCCTTTTTGGAAACAAAACTCGCATGCTCGTCAAAGTAAATGATCAAGAGTTTGAAAACGATGTAATAAAATTCACCAAAGAATACATCCACCCTAGGGTAAAATATGGCATTTATTTCGAAACCGAGGTATACGAAAAATTTGCAAAAGTCATTGCAACTCATTTCACCCACTCAGAAATAAACTTCACTAAATACTCCAAACGCTTGATCGACATTCAATCGGAAAAAGAACAAACAGATCTAATTTCCAAATATCATGATGGAGTTACAAACCATCGCGGCATAGACGAAACATACGAAAAATTAAAAAGGGAATATTATTGGCCGAATTTGAAGATCGCTATTCAAAAATTCATCAACAACTGCGAATTGTGTCTAAAATGCAAATACGAAAGATCTCCGCTCAAAATTAAATACAACATCACTCCTACAGCTGTCCGACCTTTAGAGACACTACATATAGACAAATTCACCATAGAAAACTCTAAGTTCCTAACGATAATTTGTCCATTTTCCAAATACGCGCAAGCATACCCTATCTCTTCCTCCACCGGCGTTGAAATAGTTAACGGACTAATGAAGTTCTTTGCCCACCATGGGATCCCGAACAAAATTATTTCGGACAATGGAACCGAATTTCAAAATTCATTAGTGAAAGATTTGATGGCCCTCCATAAAATAAACATTCACTTCATATCCTCGCAACACCCGGAATCCAATGTTATCGCTGAAAGATTTCATTCCACTCTCATAGAGCACGTCCGATTACTAACCAATAGGGAAGAATTCAAAACTTGTACCACATGCCATAAAGTCAATTATGCAATCATTGCCTACAATAATTCGATCCACTCCGCGTCAAAATTAACACCGTTCGAACTCCTATACGGGCACGTGAATAACCGCTCTCTCCTAGAAATGGATATCGAAAAAGCGATGGCACATGACTATTTAGACCAACATAAAGAAAGAGTAAAAGCCTTATACGCACAAGTGTCCGAAAAACTCCAGGAACAAAAGGAAAAAGTAGCTGACGAAAAAAACGTGAACCGCATAGACCCCCCTGAAATCCCTGACGAAATTTTTATTAAAACCATCCAACGACAAAGCAAGACTAAACCTAAATACAATAAAGAAGAAGTTAAAGAAATAGACCCGGCTATGAAAACAGTACAAATTCACCCACGTCATCATAACACCAAAGAGAAGGCTCACTTAACCAACGTAAAACCACCCAGGAAATTCTATGAGACCAAAGTCCAAAATGCATGGAATACCGAACTACCATCCTCAGATACTTTAACACATAAATACGGACTCAAACTAACTAGGGAAAACTTACTGACACTAAAACCCGGAAACTGGATAGACGACATGATTATGAACTTCTATATGGAGTTGATAGACGAAAGGAATAGAAACCACAAAACATTTCCCTCAACCTTCTGTTTTAACTCTTTCCTCTACCCTATGTTAGAAGCACACGGTTACGACCGAGTAAGACACTTTACTCGTAGGTCAGACATATTCAGCAAAGATTTAATCATTATACCAATCCATAAAACAAATCATTGGAGTCTCGTGGTAATTAACACGAAACGTAAACAGATCACGTACCTAGATTCCCTCTCCGAAACACGTACAAAAAACAGCACTGCAGCCGCATACGCCATCCCGATCCTAGAAAACATTCAATCGTACTTGGCTTTCGAGTTTCTCGAAAAGAGGGGAATCCTACTGGATTCAGAAAACTGGGAAACAATCCACCTGCTAACAATCCCACAACAATCGAACTCAGACGATTGTGGTGTTTTCGTCTGCCAGTTTGCCAAAGCAATAACGAGCAATAGGAACCCTACTTTCTCCCAAACTGACATACCATACCTCCGAGAACAGATGTGTACAGAAATCCTCAGGAATTCCCTGTTTTGACATTGTTACAGGATCCTGATCCTCCTCTCCTCCGCCTCAGGACTAGAATTAGTCAACGTCACATTGAACCCTGGACTTCTCCCAGTACTCCTTAGACCGGCCAAAATAGTGGAAGGTTATCATACCATCACTCACTATTACGACCTCAGCGCTTTAATTTCAAAAATCAATTCCCTTCGCACTCAGTATCAACAAGTGTTCACTTCCGTTATAGACTCCCAGACTACATACATAGAACGCACTGATATGTTCACCACAACTATAAACCATACCTTCGAAGTGATTGACTCTAAAATACAAAACTTTAAGATCGGCAACCAACGAACAAAGAGATCAAAAAGAGGACTAGTTGACGGGTTAGGCTCCTTAATCAAATTTGTTACGGGAAACCTAGACGCGAAGGATAGCGAACGCTACGATAACATAATAAACCATTTACAACGAAATCAAGAAAACTTACAGGACCAACTAAACTCTCAATATTCGGTGAATCAAGCTTTTGCCGAAAATTTTAACAAAACTATGGACATCATCAATCATAACAACCTTCAGATCCAGAAAGAGTTTGAATCCCTTCGAGACATGAAAGTAGGGGAACAAACACACATTCGTGCCTTGAATGACTTCCTGGAACATTGCCAAATTTCACTACAACTACTAGTAAACGTTATCCAGGACATAGAGACGTCACTCACCTTCTGTGAATTGGGTAAATTACATCCAAGTATCCTGAGCTCAGAACTTTTGTTAGACGAATTAGACCGCCTCACGGTATTCTATGGCCCTAGGTTCCTGAACCATACCGGAAAAGACCTATTCGAAATTAAATCCCACATAAAAGTCCAATGCTTTATCGGAACAGACGAAATAGTCTACTTTCTCGATGTCCCTATTGTAGATCCCAGAAATTTCGACCTGTACTATTTAGAATCCCTACCGGCAACATTAAATTCCGAGTACGTAACGATTGTACCCTCCGTTCGCTACTTGTTGAAATCACAAAATGAAGTCCTTACCCTAAGAGACGAATGCCCTTCTGGCCTCGCCTATTATCTCTGCCCCGGTCACATGTTAATAGATGTCAATTCCCAGTGTGAAGCCGAATTCCTTAAGACAAGTTCCACGGGAAATTGCAATTACGCAAAACTGGAAATCCCCACCAACTACGTCTCGCTCTTGTATAGAATCAATCAATACTTGCTCGTCTTCCCTCATGGCGATGTACTCACTATCACCTCAAAATTCGGAAAAGAGTTACGAAACTTACGAGGGATCTACCTGGTCAGACCTAGCCAGAACTTAGTGTCCTATCACAATCAAACCCTGTTTGCTGCACATAGAAGCATCTTAGGCACACCCCTTATAGTCAGTAACGTACAACTCACGCCCGACTCCTCAAAAACATTAGATAATGTAATTCAGCTTAAAAATCTAGATTTGTCCTCTATACAACTAGAAAATTGGAAACCTGTCAAACGCTTCACGTTATATCAACTTGCAACCCCTAGTTTCTGGTCTATACTCCTTTATGTCATGTTACTCAGTTTCATCGTAACAATTATAGTTCAATACAAGAAGCACAAAAGACGACAAAATGCCTAATGGGCACCTCATTATGTCACCTTTATGTAATCGTAACTATGTAATCACCGTTATTACTATTACATCTTATCGTAACCATTGTAATTCATTTTTCATTGTTTTCATTGTTTTAATTATCATATCAGGCTACCTTTATGTAATCGTAAATATTAGGTAAGCACTGTCATTACTATTGCATTTTATTGTAATCATTGTATTCATTGTTTTGATGATCATTGTATTTATTGTAATCATTCTTGTATCATTTTTGTATTCATTGTAACCATTATAATCGAAAACCCAAAGATGATGCACACCCCCAAAACTAAACTATGAAATTTCGTGTCCCCAAAACTAAAATCTGCATTCGCCCACAAAAATAATTACCTAGCACAAAATATAATAAACAAAACTTTTGGGTCCCCAAAATTTCAACTTAGGGGGGAGGAGTTACATACGACGCCTCAACCCTTGGGTAATAACGAGCTGACGCAGCAGCCAATCCCTATATAAGCCCGCGGCCATCAGCCTCGGCAGTTCAGTCTCCGCCCGTACGTCCCCGCATAAACATCGCGCAGTGCATCGTCTCTCTTATCTTGTAAAAAGTGAATTAAAGTTGTTTTTAAAAACTCAAAACTCAACGACTATTATCTAATTTATATATACATCGTATATAATATATACATTGTTTTGGACCAAAGCGAATATATTCTACACACTTTCTATCTGTTAAATAAACGATGTTTGTAGTTTCACAACTCTTACTTCACCAATAATAGCCAAATGGAAGAAAAGCATGACAGAGTGAAATGCCAAGGAACGGCAGTCAGTATGGTCTTCAAGTTCTTCAATTAGGTAGGTACTTTATTAATGCTCTTGTTTTTTACATTACTGTGATCCTGCACGGGAAAAGAGAGCTTAACTTGCCAAGTTTTTTTTTCTGGAGATCGAAAAAACAAAGATTGGGTCAAAGAATGACTTTTTTGTAATTTTTTTTTGGTCCCAAAACTATCCCTCAATAATCATCAAAACTTGAATTTTCTACATTTTTCACTGTATTTATAATCGCAAAAAAATACAGTTTTGCATGTATCCTGAATATCTGTTGAAAATTTGCAATTTTTGGCCCACTTTTTTCAAACTTTGAAAAATATAAATTTTGATTGTAAAATGATAGAAAAAATCCAAAAAACGATTTTGTTCAGCATAGTGTGGAGGAAAATAAAAATATATAAACTCAGATTCGACCTCTGGATCGACGTACCTGTTAGTTTGAATTAGCTATTATTATTCGAATTGGATACGTACGAAATTATAGAGTTAGGTACATACATTTATGAATTACGAGCTGTGCACCCGTGCTCCACTACTGGCAATTTATAGTAATTATATAGCACCATTTCATTAGCACCTAATGTTATCATATTTATATTTGACAAAAGTTAAAATAAACTCATGAAGTGATTTTGTGAGGTGAAAAAAATTTCTATGGACTTATATCAGCTGATACGATCGCTGAGGTTGGATAAAAATCTGGTTGACTTCGCAGCTTATCATAAATATCGAATAAAAACCGGTCGGCTCATCTAACCTACATCGTTTTGGTATCGTTGAATTTTTCATCGAAAGCTCTTTATGCGTGAACCCTGCACATCCACATTTGACGCGAAAAGTTCGACGCATGTCCGTTTTTTTCTTAAAATGTTGTTGACCCGGGCGACTTCGTTAGGAAAATCCGAGTTTTCCATGAAACATCAAGCCTAGAGAATAGTTATAGTCTAAAACCATCCCTGATGGAGCTTGCTTGTCAATTTGCACCCACCCGCATGAAAATCGATGCAACCGTTTGGGCATTTATAGTGGACACACAAACAAACTCATTTTTTTCCCGCTGTAAACGCCCAAACGGTTGCATCGTTTTTCATCTCTTTTATAGCTGTGTACCCGTCTACCGCTACGGGCAATCTATCATCTTCATCTACGGGTGGCATCGTACCTTGTCATTTATTCTAGCAGTCCCAAAAAGGCTCCCATTAAAATTTCAGCAATCAGGCTCCAACTTGTACCTAATTTGTTTATTTTTTCATAACAAGGAATAGTTTTATTTCTTATGTATGATGATTGTTGTTTTCCTTGTGTTTAGTTGGATTTCATCTGTTCTTGTTCCAGTCGGAATTTTCTATTTCACTCCCTCAAGAGATGCAGGGGTGGTCCTTCTTCGAGACCCGAACATCTCACCTCTCTTCTGGAACCTCGGAGTCGTAGTGATACTGTCCGTATCAGTGCAAATTGGATTTTCATTTTCACCAGTCCAGCAATCACGGATAAAGGTTTCTCCCATTTTTCTCGAGCAGCTCCTCCGGAGATAGAGATCCATTCCTGCGAAGAGTAAGAGGGGACGTCTGCATTGATGGTACGGTTGTCCAAATACGCCACCCTTTCTCTCTCCCAGACCTGGTATCATTATGTCTGCAATGAGGGCTGGATTTCCATGTTCGGCTTCACGCATGACGGGTTCAATTCCGACCCTGTCCCATGCTACACTTGCAAGCCTAGCACATCCATTTCGCACTGCGTTGTGACATTGGATTATTAGGCCACCCCATCTGCAGGTTAGGGCGTGGGTGGTGTCCATTACCCTTCCACAGCCTTCACAGGTTGATGGTAGAATTCTTACTTCCTGCCTATACCTCAGAGCGAGGGCGTCCATGAACTGACTGCATGACATATCAAGGTTATCCACTGCCAGTGGTAGTAGAACCGTAAGCCATTAGGATGCATGTCCCTCTACTACCATCCGAATCGATCTCTGTTGCCTGGGTAGTAGGAGGGAAATGGCTTCGAGGCTTCGTGTGGCTCCTTCCCTTATTCTTTGAGTGTTGAGTGAGAATTTTCTTCACATGCCCTCCGTACTCATTACCATTGAAAGGTGTCCCGGTCTTGATTGCATTCTTCAGCATTTCAGTTGCCTTTATGGAGGAGCTCCTATCTCTACTCCTCCATACATTTAACTGGCAATTCCTTCAAATTGTACACTGGAGCTGTCACTTCCCGGCTAAGGATCGCGGGTGTTATAAATTTTTTGATTACTTCCCCCAAAGGGTGGAACTCATCGCTGCTCTCTCCAAGTACACGTTAGACATACACCCATTTTTTCTGTTGCGACTTTGTGTGCGCTGCGTACACTGTTAGGGGTAGAAGGTAGGCAAAACCCGCACGACTGCTCGGTCATGAAGGTGGGGTAGATACCTAGCGCCGTATACACAACAGTAGAACAGTGGTTCCCAACTCAGCTTCCACCGGGTAGGGACGGCACCAGAGTTGGGCAGTAATTAATTACAATACCTAGTAATTTTTGTGGAAATATAAACAACTTTTATTTAACAAATAATAGATAACAAAGGCGGTCTTCCTCATCAATAGACAGGTTTTCGGTTTCCTGGCCTTCCTGGTTACTTGAGTTATAATGGAGGCCCGCCCCATCCTCCCTGCCCAGTCCTCGGATCTCCCGTTGCGTTCCCCGTAGCCGCAGGGCTACTTCCCTGATAATCGCATGCTGGGTTTTTAGGCGTACCCACTTCAGCCCTCCGCCGGTAGGTAGATGTCTCGGTAAAACGTTCCATTCTCAAATGCCCTAACTCTGATGAATACATTCCCATAATGTCCCAAGAACTGGAAAATCCAGGGCCGTGGAGTCTAAAACTGATCTAATCCAGCTCTGTACAAATCTTTGTTCCAAGTGAACAGGCAACTGTTATAAGTTATTGTTTTTTACTGATGATGGCCTAACCGTTGAAATCGATTTAACATTGTAACTCTTCATTTTTCGTGGAAATAGACAGCGTTTTTTCACTAACTTCTATTTTGACAATGGGCTCCTTGTCAGCTGACATAACTTAGATGGAAGTGTCAGAGTTCAATCATCTTAAAGCCACTAATTCCATTTCAGACAGGTTTTGGGTTGGATTTAGTGATCCCAGAAAACGTTGGGATGGCAGAATTGTCAACAAATACTCTTAGAGAGCTCAAGTGGGTGGGAGGGAAGCAGCGCGTTTTTCCCTAGTGGATGAAAAGTTGAAAAGTTCTCTGTACTGAACTAACGCAGCTCGGACGAGGACCACTTTCTGGTTGAGTTTCCCAAAAATACTGCTATCGTAAACTGTGAGCAAACCTGTTTGCGTGTCTTCGAGCAAGGCGATGTGATCAACTTTGGGAGTAGGTGAGAAAGACAGGCATAATATATATATATATATATATATATATATATATATATATATATATATATATATATATACTATATATATATATATATACTGTTGAAAACGCTAGAAGCGAAACGTACAGGTAATTACCTAATCTTATCTCTCCTTCTGTCCTTTCCATTGTTTCTATATATATATATATATATATATAACAGATCCAGTATTAGGGCACAGGTGCCCTAATACCGCTTCTGTAACATCCGTCTTTTTATACAATAACACCGATTACAGGATTGCGGCGTCAACGTTGTCCCTCTCTGTCTTGCGCTTTCGTATTCATCTAAATCAACATGATCGTCCCTCGTGTAGCCAGAACGAGAGTAGCTCGGGATTTTTTACTTTCCCAACATCCCAAAAGAGTGGAAAGTAATGTCCACTTTTACTTTCCCAACATCCGAACAGAGTGGAAACTTATGTCCACCTTTACTCTCCCAACATCTCAACAGAGTGGAAAGTATTGTCCATTTTTACTTTCCCAACATCTCAACAGAGTGGAAAGTATTGTCCACTTTTACTTTCCCAACATCCCAACAGGGTGGAAAGTAATGTCCATTTTTACTTTCCCAACATCCCAACAGAGTGGAAACTTATGTCCACCTTTACTTTCCCAACAGCCCAGCAGAGTGGAAAGTATTGTCCATTTTTACTTTCCCAACATCCCAACAGAGTGGAAAGTAATGTCCACTTTTACTTACCCAACATCCCAACAGAGTGGAAAGTATTGTCCAGTTTTACTTTCCCAACATCTCAACAGAGTGGAAAGTATTGTCTACTTTTACTTTCCCAATATCCCAACAGAGTGGAAAGTAATATCTATTTTTACTTTCCCAACATCCCAACAGAGTGGAAACTTATGTCCACCTTTACTTTCCCAACATCCCAACAGAGTGGAAAGTAATGTCCATTTTTAATTTCCCAACATCCCAACAGAGTGGGAAGTATTGTCCAGTTTTACTTTCCCAACATCTCAACAGAGTGGAAAGTATTGTCCACTTTTCCTTTCCAAATATCCCAACAGAGTGGAAAGTAATGTCCATTTTTACTTTCCCAACATCCCAACAGAGTGGAAACTTATGTCCACCTTTACTTTCTCAACATCCCAACAGAGTGGAAAGTATTGTCCATTTTTACTTTCCCAACATCCAACAGAGTGGAAAGTATTGTCTACTTTTACTTTCCCAATATCCCAACAGAGTGGAAAGTAATATCTATTTTTACTTTCCCAACATCCCAACAGAGTGGAAACTTATGTCCACCTTTACTTTCCCAACATCCCAACAGAGTGGAAAGTAATGTCCATTTTTAATTTCCCAACATCCCAACAGAGTGGGAAGTATTGTCCAGTTTTACTTTCCCAACATCTCAACAGAGTGGAAAGTATTGTCCACTTTTCCTTTCCAAATATCCCAACAGAGTGGAAAGTAATGTCCATTTTTACTTTCCCAACATCCCAACAGAGTGGAAACTTATGTCCACCTTTACTTTCTCAACATCCCAACAGAGTGGAAAGTATTGTCCATTTTTACTTTCCCAACATCCAACAGAGTGGAAACTTATGTCCACTTTTACTTACCCAACATCCCGAAAGATTGGAAAGTATTGTCCATTTTTACTTTCCCAACATCTCAACAGAGTGGAAGGTATTGTCTACTTTTACTTTCCCAATATCCCAACAGAGTGGAAAGTAATGTCTATTTTTACTTTCCCAACATCCCAACAGAGTGGAAACTTATGTCCACCTTTACTTTCCCAACATCCCAACAGAGAGGAAAGTATTGTCCATTTTTACTTTTCCAACATCCCAACAGATTGGAAAGTAATGTCCACTTTTACTTACCCAGCATCCCAATAGATTGGAAAGTAATACCCATTTTTACTTTCCCAACATCCCAACAGAGTGGAAGTAATGTCCATTTTTACTTTCCTAACATCCCAACAGAGTGGAAAGTAATGTCCATTTTTAAAATCACGGCTAAAGCATGTTCCATGTTTCTTGAATTTTAGACGAAGGTTCTAAGCAGTAACCATTTAACCATTATGGGGTCCAGAGGGGGCTTGTCCCCTGGCAAGGTCCGAAGAACCGAGGTTTTTTTTTTTTTTTTTTTTTTTTTTAAGCCGCGTCTCAAATGTTCTGGTATTGTTCCTTGAATAATCCACATAATCCACTTCCGTTTTTGCAACTTGAGAAAACATTTAATTTGCTCAATATACTGTTTCTGCTACGTTTCAAGTACCTAGTGCTTATTCCAAATCAGAATTGCAATTCGGCCGAGAGAGCCATTTACCTTAGTAGAAAAATCCCAAAACACTTCTGGATGACACAACAATCGGATTCCAAAAACCTTCACTCGCTCTAAATAAAATGCGCTACATCTCGAGGAATTTAACCCCATCAGTCATAATCACAACGCTAAAAGTTGAAATAACATCTGCTATCCACCCAGCAAGCATTAATCTTGGAGAAATCGGCTTTGATCAAGCTCTCGGTCTTAGTAGACAGACTCGAAAAATTTGACACACATGCGCTCCACGCGGATGACTGGAAAAACAGAGGGCAGTGCCTGTAAGCTGCCTATATACTCATATACCTTGGACAATGGAGGAAGTAGACAACATCGGCTCTGCGCCTGCTAAGCTAGGGTTTGGAAAAAAAAAACTATATATATTTTGTTATTTTGTAACAAAAATACTATTTTTTGAGCATTTAAATAATCTAAATTCGGTAGTGATATTACCAGGTTTTTATAGTAGAAGTAAGTAGGTACCTGTGGAATATTATGCCCCAATTGGCTGGCCCATTGTGATTAATTTGTTATTCTCAGTTACCCGCCTATGGGAATGTACCTTGAATTGTCATATTTTCAAGCAAAGATTGAGGTAGGTATGTTCTACAGAATCCCTTTCGAGCTGTTTAAAAAAGTAGGTAGTTCAAAATTTATCTAGGATCCCTATATTTCCAGTTCCTATTTTCACGATAAATCATGGAAAACAATATTGCATGATTACATTCATTTCAATTTGTTATATTTATTTCAATTTATATATTTATTTAAATTTGTTTAGTAATTTGGTAATACGAGTGACAAAAATTAAATTTTCGAATGATATTTATTTCTATATATTTATTTATTTTATTGAATTTTTACAAAGAACACTTTCAATTAATTACAAGGAATATATCTCAATATACCTAATGCTAGATGGAAGGCAATAGCCCTTAAGTATCAAGCAAGCTTCGTTCCGAGCTGAGTTTCTAACTATTCACATCTTATACATGGGAGAATTACAAAAATTAAGATACTTTTAAAATGAATCTCTATCATCATGTACATAGTTAATAATTAATACTGATTAAATTTATACAGTGTAGGTACTACTGAATACAGCTTCACGTTTGCTGTGTCCAAGCTTGACCCACCTTCATTATATTATTTTTTCATAGAGCGCGGGAGTGAAGTTGCGGAGATCTCAAATTTCCCGATAGACCGGTACAAAATATACAAAATACAGGATGGGCTCCTCGTGGTTGGCGTCATAGATGGCTTTGGGTTAACTACATTTCCCTCCCATCTAAATCTTGTTTCATAATCATGGTCACAAGCATTCCTATTTATCATGCCTGGATTCCGATGGAACACTGATAGAAGTGATTTTACAAATAACTGATGAGGGGTAAATAGGTATTTTAAATTCTTCATAAAGTTGGATGTTCGGATATCGGTGTGGCTTTCTCATTATTATTTTCATAATAGACCTTTGAATCATATTTAACGGTTTAATTGTAAGACTGATTGTACCAAAGAATAATATATGAAAGACTAAGCTTATCATTCCTGAATACATTCCTCACATTAGAAAACAAAAACGAAAATCTCCTTAGTTTTTCATGTATAATGTCTAAATGTGATTACCACGTTAACTTATTATCAATATGTACACCCAGATAACGATAGGTAAATGCTCTCTCCAAAGTCGTACATGTACAACACGATTTTTCTAAACAGTAATCCATGATGGATAAACTAATTTTTCAAACGGATTTTTCTAAACTAATATCATATTATGACTCATATTTTCTACGATTTAATTTTTACTCCCTACTTAAATGTATTTAGTTTTGTTTGCATTTAGCGTGAGGTAACTGTCCGAAAACCAGTTATTCAATGAATCCAGAGCGTCATGAGCTTTAGTGTATACCTTCATTCCAGGACTAACCAGGAACCAATGTCGACGTATCATAAGCCAAGAGATATGTTTTAGCGTCCTGCACGTGAAGAGGTAAATTATTATACTAGCCTAGTTCTCTCGCTCGCTACACACGCTCGGTATGGCAGTATAGATCCCATGGTCTTTACTGTTGAGTGGGACATGTAGAATCATTGGAAACGGTGTATCACTAAGGGTGATTTGAAATGTGTGGGGAATGTTGCTCGCTTCGCTCGCTCTCAGTGGGATGCATAGATGCGATTGGATATAGTTAGTCCCCATACCATCGAGACTAACAGCCCATGGTTTAGGTGGGGGTGGAACATTTGAAAATTACTTACAAACCCTTTCTATAGACAATCCCAAGGGAATGAAATAAAAAATATCCTCATAACATATCCATAATTTCTCCCTTGATGGGAAAAACAATAGATCATGGATATGTCTAGTACCTACTGCTTACCAGTAGGTACCTACTACTCAATTGTATACCAACCATGTAGGGCCTTCTTTTCACAAGATTATTCCATTATGGTTACAAAACAATATTAGTTTATAACTTGGAGTAATAAATTAGCATTCCTTTACACTACAATGTCCTAGAGGTCATGAGATGTTGTAATAAAATGGGAGCATTCCAGGAAGTGGCGAACGATTTTCCTACTATGAAACCCGACGACTACGATTTTCCTAGCCTTCACTTTTCGAGTTAATAATAATCTAAAGTGCCAGGTCATCACAAATTTTGGTGTCGTTACGCAAATTTTAGAATGAACCCCAGCCCAAAAACATATCCATGTTAAAATAATGAAAATAAAATACGTAAATAAAGTTTATAAAAGGGGCAAAACGAAAATAATAAATTGCTGTGTAATAATTTGCTGCGTTTTCTATGTGGTTCCACGAAAAGTTTATTAGGTTTAATTATGATAGGCCATTTATCTGCGAAGAAGGCCATAGAGATCACGTGGAACCACAAACATTTTAGTATTATGCTACAAAACTGCCCACCCAACATGACAGACTTTTTTTGTTTTTGAAATTACTTTCACACCCGTCACCTCCATTGATGTTTTTCAAGAGAGACCACGAAAGATTATGTGGAACTAAGAAAAGTTTAGTTTTAAGAACATATCAGTACTATTTTTACTGCAGACTGCTGTATAATAATTCGGTGCGTTCTCTATGTGAGGAAGTTATACCTCCCACCCAACTTGGCAGACTTTTTTTTCTGTTGGAAATGACTATCAAATGCGGTACCTTATGTGGAACCACCAAAATTTTAGTTATAAGATCATTTACTAACAGAACTGTCGGATATTAAATGTTTGCTCGTATTTGTTTTCTTCGTCTATTTTTGTAAAGGTAGGCCATAATTTAATCTGCGTAGAAGGGCTATCCCTTTCCCTTTCTATTCGTACATGTTACAATATGTGAGGAAGTTATACTGCCCACCCAACTTGGCAAACGTTTTTTTTCAGTAGGAAATTACTTTCAAACAAATTAAATCTTATAAAACTATGTGGAACCACAAAAAGTTTATTAGGTTTAATAAAGATATGTCATTATTTCATCTGCGTAGAAGGGTTATCGTTTTTACCGTCTATTTTTCTGTTGGATGTGTCTTTTAAATCAAGAGTCAGGTTCGAAATCAAACTTCAGACCTACATAACTTTCGACGAAACAGGAAGAGCGCGTTAGCTCAAAATGTAGCTTGTCTACTTTTTGTTCACTACAATCGGAAAAGAATATTTCATGTATCTGAACTCGCATGTGACCAAATTGGAACTTCAACGAACATTTAAGGACCAACCCGAACCAAGACCGTCAAACATTTACTGTGTCTATGGCGGGAAAAAACATAGCGGGGAACACTTTTTTTTTTTTTTTTTTTTTTTTTTTTCGTTTCCCGCCTACTGTCGCTGATTTATCCAGCAAGACATCATATTTCGGCAATTTTGACGGCACCATCGCGTTCTACTGATCCAGAAACGCAATTTTCTCGCTGACGTACGAAGTGCTCTCGATCAAATTTTAATGTGGCAACGGATAGAAGATCGAGCATCGAAAAATATAAGGATACTAATTTTGGTGAATTTTAGACAATTTCCAAGGGCGTTTTGGGGAGATTTTTATGAAATTCATGAAATTTCGTATATCCCGTGAACGAAGCGTCCTAGCGCAAGACGGATTTCAAAATCGGATTCAGCGACTCAAAATACATACCGTCAAGCATTTTCGTCGAATTTCCTGTGTGTTTTAATGGAGAAATTGCGAATTTAAGATAAAGAATAATTTTTTAAAACAAACAGTTTCTTCAGAATGAAGCCCAAGTAGTTCCAGTAAGTGCCCGCTCGGCTTTTTTGGCAAATTCATTTTCGTAAATTTTTTTTTTTAATTTTCACCCACCATACAGGGGTCAATCAGTGGGTGGGGTTGGAAGAAGACCTGAAATGTTTGATATTTTTAGTTGTTGCTTATGGAGCACCTGCTTGTGATGGGGATATAAAATTTAGTTTTTCCCATGTGAAATCGAACAAAGAAACACAATATGAAGGAAATTTGGGAAATTTCATGAAATTGTGTTTTTTGTCACTTGCCGGTGAATGGAACGGCGTAGAACAAAACGGATTCCAAATTCGGATTCAGTGCCCTGATTTCCATAATGTAACACAAGTTGATGAATTTTGAACAATTTCCAAGATGAATTTTGGGAGTTTTTCACGAAATTCATGAAATTTAATAAATCCGAAGAACTAAAAGTCGTAGAAAAAAACGGATTTCAAATTCGGATTCAAAGACATAATTTATCTACGAGAACACATTTTGATGAATTTTAATCAAATTCCAGGGGCTGTAGAGGGGTCTCATACAAAATGGTCGGATTCTTTTTTATACCATTCCGAAGCACCTATGTAAGCAGGGACCTCCAAATTTTGTATGTACCCTTCAAAAACTCTGTAGAAATGGCGTAAAGAATTATTTTTCGAATTTTCATGAAATTGTGGAATCTAGCGAACGCAACTTCTGAAAGCAAAATGGACTTCAAATTTGGACTCAGCGCATCGAAAAATACAAGGGTACTAATTTTGGTGAATTTTGGACAATTTCCAAGGGCGTTTTGGGGAGATTTTTATGAAATTCATGAAATTTTGTATATCCCGTGAACGAAGTGTCTTAGCGCAAAACGGATTTCAAAATCGGATTCAGCCACTCAAATTACATACTGGAATACATTTCCGTCGAATTTCCTGTGTGTTTTAATGGAGAAATTGCGAATTTAAGATAAAAAATACATTTTTAAAACAAAAAGTTTCTTCAGAATGAAGCCCGGGTGGTTCCAGTGAGTGCCCGCTCGGCTTTTTTGGAAAATTCGGTTTCGTAAATTTTTTTTTTAATTTTCACCTTTTAGGTAGGTTATCTGCATATATTATTGAATATTTCTAGTGCATTTTCATCACCATACAGGGGTCAATCAGTGGGTGGGGTTGGGGGAAGACCTGAAATGTTTGATGTTTTTAGTTAATGCCTATGAAGCAACTGCTTGTGATGGGGATATGAAATTTAGTTTTTCCCATCTTAAATATACCAAAGAAATATAATAAGAAGGAAATTTGGGAAATTTCATGAAATTGTGGTTTTTGTCACTTGCCGGTGAATGGAACGGCGTAGAACAAAACGGGTTCCAAATTCAGATCCAGCGCCTCAATTTACCTACAAGAACACATTCTGATGAATTTAAAACAATTTCCAGGGGCATTTTGGGGAGATTTTCATGAAATTTCAGAAATGCGGTAAAAGGAGCGTCCTTCAAGTGCCCTGATTTCCATAATGTAACACAAGTTGATGAATTTTGAACAATTTCCAAGATGAATTTTGGGAGTTTTTCATGAAATTCATGAAATTTAATAAATCCGAAGAACTAAAAGTCGTAGAAAAAAACGGATTTCAAATTCGGATTCAAAGACATAATTTATCTACGAGTACACATTTTGATGAATTTTAATCAAATTCCAGGGGCTGTAGAGGGGTTAAATGTGGGAGGTTAAATAATTGTTCTTCTACTAATCCGTCCATGTTACAATATGTGAGGAAGTTATACTGCCCATCCAACTTGGCAAACTCTTTTTCTATTGGAAATGTTACTGTGTCTCTAGTTTTCCTAATAATGTATTTCAACTTATTTCAATATTTTTATAGTAATCTTTTAATCGTTTACTGTAGGGTTGTTTAACTAATTTGCTAAACTTGTGTTTATCGCGTCTTGTAATAGAAATCGTTAGACCATTCGTAATCCACGGAGTATGTCTATTGAAGGTGGGTTTGAAAGTTTCAACTGTAGTATGATACTCAATAACATTTTTCAATAAATTAATAAATGCATTTGCCGACTGATTCAAATCTTCTTCATACACCGAAGACCGATCCATGTTAGAAAAAGAAACTCCTACTGCCTCAAAGCCAATTTTTTTCTTAAATTTTAAGGCGTTTTTGTTATCATTCAAGATTTCATTGTGTGAATCAACAACAGTCACCACCGTGCTAAAGTGGTCGGTAATCGCTCTCTTTATTTCAGCATGGTTGAGCTGTGAGTGCTTTGATCGGGCAATTATATGATCTAAGCAACTAGTTGACAACCCTTGAACTCGGGTGGGCTCAGTAATTAGAGAAAGAAACCCCATGGAAGAAATCATATTCAGATGATCATTACTATTATCTTCTTGCAATAAAACGATATTGATATCTCTTACAATGTAAGTAAAACAATCTCGATCAACATTTTCAAGTTCCGACCTCAAATCTCGAATAAACTTGATAAGGATTGGTTGTAGGGGATCTATAAATTCCATAGACCTTGTCACACACAAATCTAATTTTAAGTAGCTACTGTTGCATCACACAATGTTGATTCTTCAATACTGTAATCATATTTATCATTGCCATAAAAAAACCCTGTCATTATTATTTCTATTATTCGATGATTTTGAGGCCCTGTACCCATTCATAAGTTGCAATAGAACGCAAAGTCTACCATAGACTTCATTAAGAATAATAAAATCTGGCTTAAAAGTAACAGTTTCCAACAATACTCTCATTTCATCAAAATTACAATTGTAGCTCCTAAAGTGCATATGAAAAATAATTTTTTGTTCCCAATAGCAAGTTCATTTTAACTCATGTAATCATTGAAAGATTGGTAAGACATTCAATTAGACTCACTACCAAATTACAAAAACGTCTGCCGAGTTGGGTGGGCAGTATAGCTTCCTCAAATATTATAACACGGACGTATAGAATTAGTTGAAGAACAAAGTAAGAGTCAAAATGATCGATAAATCGTCGTTATAAGAAATAAACGTTTGCGCATGCGCACAAACTACCATTAATCCAACAGTAATGAAATTCATGAGGGAACGTCTAGGAGCTAAATTCCATAATCCTTGAAAATGTCATAAATATCGGTCCATTAGTATCGTAGTTATTTCTGTCTCGATCAATTTTAGTTTTGCGCATGCGCTATAGTTATTACTCCACCAATCTTGATGTAATTCATACGACATTCCTCAAACAGGCAGACAGACAGACGGACACGTAACCAAAATTGATCAGCAAGCTCTGAAACGCAAAAAGCAACAGAACATTTTGATTTTGGAGGACAAAACTTTTTTTCGACTTCAATCACGAACACATAGCTTTCCTAACTTCGGTAGTGAGGAAGCAAAATTCATTATATCCATCACTGAAATTGTCTACATGTGGATCAACCAATTTTCAAAAGCAAATATCACGTTTCGAATGTTATCTAGGTCGTCGAGGGTACGAATTACCTTCACTGGCTAATTTTCATTTTTCCTCGTATGGACTAGAAAGTTCTTAATCCAGACATATTTGATGCTTCTTTTCTCTGCTTTCTTCTTGATCATCCGTAGTATATCTGCTCTCAGTGGG
Source organism: Adelphocoris suturalis (assembly GCA_030762985.1). NCBI lineage: Eukaryota > Metazoa > Arthropoda > Insecta > Hemiptera > Miridae > Adelphocoris > Adelphocoris suturalis. The sequence goes on from CM061045.1 coordinate 1,452,795, forward strand.
GTCAAGTTTTCCGTTACGAATACTCGAGTGTTCGGCCAGGCTGAGACGAATTTATCAGCAGTTAAACTTCGAACATGAAAAAGTCAGGTTTTTTTGCCTTTCTTCTTCCGATCCCAATAAATCCACAACTTATTTACACCGATATAAATATATTTTTCCAACATACCAACTATATTTTTTCGAAATTTTGTGCAAAAATACCATATATAAAAAGCCCGTGAAGGCAACCCTACCTAATCAATTAAAAAATTATCCACCCATAGTTCATCTTCAACGTTAACTATTGGCCTAACCAGTCGTCAAAGTTAATAACACATCCTTATAAAATATCTCCCCCCCCCCCCCCCCCCCTCCCAAAAAAAAAAGTCTGCTAATTTGGGTGTGGCACATAGCTTCTTCGTTTGCGTATCATGAATGTATAGATCATTGAAAAGTTTTAAATGACCTTGAAAAATCCCATAGCGGAAAAGATTAAATCAAGAAGTAGCGTAAAACGTCATAACTGGTCAATTAAGAAACGAAAAAATGATACTCAATGTTATTCACATTTGCTCATGCGCAGAATGAACTGATGAGTTAAGAACGATGAAATAGGTACGGGACCACCTACAACCTACCCGCGCATTCAATGACAATTTCATCAAAATCGGAAGAAAACTGTGGAAATTAAGGTCGTTGCAAGTATTTCACATAGGCGCATGCGCAGTCGCTATTAGTGATACAATAATGTTTAAATTGATATGGGATGATCAAATTGTCATCCCCCAACTATCATTCAAATTTGAGCGAGATCGGATGACTAGGGTGTGGGAAATGATGCTTGGTAGAATTTACGTTTTCGCATGAGCAGAGTGAAGTATTGAGTCAGAAACGAGATGCAACTACTCCTGATTTACTATATACCCTCGACTTCTTATCATCTAGTTGTACGATTTTGATCAAACTCTGGCGGTAGGTGGGTATACGTAATATTGAAATGAATTCATCACGAATTTTACTACTGAAAAACTTTTTTTCCGATTTTAAAAAGCTGAAATATAACAATCTTCACATTTGCCCCCTCCCTGACAGCCCAGGTCCTCGGGACCATGAAAAATGAATTCATCGCAAATTTTACTTGTGAAAAACTTTTTTTCCGATTTTAAAAATCTGAAATATAACAATATTCACATTTACCCCCTCCCTGACCGCCCAGGTCCTCGGGACCATGAAAAATGAACTCATCGCGAATTTTACTTGTGAAAAACTTTTTTTCCGATTTTAAATCTGAAATATAACAATCTTCACATTTTCCCCTGACAGCCCAGGTCCTTCGGACCATGAAAAATGCATTCATCACTAATTTTACTAGTGAAAAACTTTTATTCCGATTTTAAAACGCTGAAATATAACAATCTTCACATTTGCCCCCTCCCTGACTGCCCAGGTCCTCGGGAAAATGAAAAATGAATTCATCACGAATTTCACTAGTGAAAAACTTTTTTTCCGATTTTAAAAAGCTGAAATATAACAATCTTCACATTTACCCCCTCCCTGACAGCCCAGGTCCTCAGGACCATGAAAAATGAATTCATCACAAATTTTACTAGTGAAAAACTTTTTTTTCGATTGTAAAAATCTGAAATATAACAAACTTGATATTTACCCCCTTCCTGACCGCCCAGGTCCTCGGCCCATGAAAAATGAATTTACACGAATTTTACTAGTGAAAAACTTTTTTTCCGATTTCAAAAAGCTGAAATATAACAATCTTCACATTTACCCCCTTCCTGACCGCCCAGGTCCTCAGGACCATGAAAAATGAATTCATCACAAATTTTACAAGTGAAAAACTTTTTTCCGATTTAAAAAAGCTGAAACATAACAATCGTCACATTATCCCCTCCCTGACCGCCCAGGTCCTCGGGACCATGAAAAATGAATTCATCACGAAAAAAAAAAAAAAAAAAACAACAACAAAATTTTTATACCAACCCTCCAATTTTATATCATCAATCGCCGATGCACATATTTTATTTGAATCCCCAACCCATAGGAAGGTTTGTCTCCACCCCGGAGGTGCGGATCTAAAATAATCGTTTGTACCAATCTTTCAATCTCAAAACATAACCCATGGTGAGCCCCACGACAAGAGGATAGCTGTGCCGCTAATGACCCTTCTGGTTGAGGTGCGGCCGAAAAGAAAGAAAAAAAGAGAGAGAGAGAGAGAGAAAAAACACGGTATGTGTGCCACAATCCTGCGTTTCACGTTACTCACTTGAGCCCCTTCATTGGTTTTGGTTATACCTCGCCTTCAAGACAAGTGGTGCCGTATACCTGTTTGTCAAGTGAATTACAGGATTGTGGCATCGTTTTGTAGCACTGGGAGGTGACGCCGTATGCCTGCGCCTCACCTTATAACGACGCCGTAAGTCTGTGTCTATATAGCTATATATATATATATATATATATATATATATAGGCAATTAGAGGGGGTCTTTCTGGTCCCTGAATCAACATGAGGGGTATTTCTGGTCCCGAGTGGGTCCCGAAAGCGGGCTCCGTTTTCCTGCGCTTTGGTGGTATAAATCGGGGGGTTTTCGGGACCCGCCCTTGTATACCTAGTTATATATATATTGCGGGTCCCGAAAACCCCCTGATTTATACCACCGAAGCCATTAATTACTTTCTCTCAATGTTCTCTCTCACTCGCACATATCCACACAGTCACAAACACCATCTGGCAGTGGAAGGGAAAAATTAGCAAAAAAGTTATGAAATCATAGTTGGGCGGCTCATGGGTAACTGGAGGGGGAAATTTTTCCTTTAAATCGATTATTACAGTACTATCACAGAAGTTTGCATATTTGTCTATTGAACTCCTTAGTTTTTAAATGTCCGCTCATATCCTCAAAGAAGTTAACATTTATCAATCATTGTTCTAACCTGTTTGAAAATGTTACACAACAATAAAAACACATACTTATGTACATCTTAGATTGAAAAGGTTACATTATGGAAAAAATGAAGGAAAAAGTAAAATATTTATGGAAGTTTTAATTTTCAGACATGATATGCAAGTTTAAGAACATTGGGAACATCTCGTATTGTTTTTTCGAACAAATGTTATTGAACTTGATATTACAGTAGCTTTTATTCCTAAATGTCCCAAAATCTCTGGAAATTTTTGCTATGCTTGATCAATACTTACGAAATTGCTCCATATGCAAATTATTACACAATGGCTTAACCCGGAAACCCCACTACAAATTATTACATAATGGTTTAATGAGAAATCTCACTACAGACTATTACATAACGGCTTAATGAGAACTTCAAAGTGCAAATTATTACAAAATGTCATGAAGAGAAACCTCCGCTGCAAACCATTAAACAATGACATACCTAATGAAAAACCTCCCACTACAAATTATTACACAGCGGCTTAATGAGGCATCCTTCTGCAAATTATTACACAATGGCTTAATGAGAAAACCTCACTGCAAATTATTACACAATTCCTTAACACGGAAACACTCACTGTAAATTATTACACAATGGCAAATCATGAAAATCCTCCCACTGTAAATTATTACCCAACGGTTCAATTTGGAAGCTTAATTTGGAGTCTTAATTTGGAAGGCCACGGTAATAGAAAATTCTTTAAATATCTCATAGGAAAGATTGACAGCCAGAGTGTGATTTTCGCCATGAAGATGCTTCCCAACAAAATATTTACCATATATTTCAAGAATGTTCTGCAACAAGATCCGAATTGAATTAGTTTCTGAGAAGTCAACACATCGACGAAGCAAACTCAATACAGTCATTTTTGAAAATAAATATCCATGAAATAGAAAAATTGAATGAAATGTACGAATGGATTCAACACCGAAAACGCTGCAAATTATTACACAAAGGTTTATTATTTCTTTATTAGATAACCCTTCTACGTAAATCACTTAGGTATCTATGTTTATTAGACGTATTCTGTGGTACTTTGGTGCCAACTTTGCAGAAAGGTGTGTGGAAATTTTTTCTGCAACGAACTCATACAAATTTGGTATCATTCGACTCGTTACGATGTCTACTACTCGTTACTGGGAAGGGCGAGAAAGTTTGATCTTTTTTTGGGAATGGTACACTGCTTTTTAGGTTAAAGAAATGGTGCCGGCTCTACTTTCATAAATCCATTAAAAAAAGTAAATCGGTTTGAACACCAACTGTGGTGTCAATGCGTTTCTGTATCATGATCCGCGTCGGACAGAATTCGTTTCCCCGTGTTTACCTCACAATATGAATTGATAGGCCAAAAAATATTGCAAATTTTGTGGTTTTCATAATTTGGATGGATTTATTCTTCTTCTCAGTCTTTTCCAGGGGCTAGTGGTTGTGAAAAATTTATACTTTTCAAAACCTCGTGACGTATTCTTCGAGTTACAACAGTAAGCTTCTCGAAAAATGAACTCTTTTATTTATAAAAAGGCCGAGTATTCTCGTTAGGGACGGTAATGGGTTGGGTAGATCATCTCATAGGGGCCTATGATGAATCTGGGCAGTTTAATACAGGTCCAAGAGAAAAATCTAATTTAAAAAAATCATCGGTCAGAATCTCAGCAGTTGACTCGGAAAATATGAACTCAGTAGGTAATTTTCAGTTTCGAAAATCATAATTTATTGATCACAGGGTAGTATTTTGGTATATTATTTTCAATAATGAATGTTGTAGTCGAACCAGAAAAAAATTTACCCCCCTTAAAAATTTTTTGTTTTACGTTTCTAGATATTTAAAACCCGAAAATGAAATGCTAGTAAATAAAATTCGACCGTCCACCGTACGTAGCTTTTTACCGAAACTAAATACTGGACCAAACTAAATGAAACTAGTGTCAAAAGTCGAATTTTTTATAGTCTAGTTGGGACTGAATTCTCGGCATCACTTTCTTTCAATCCTAAAGGGTAGAATCAAAGGGCCGAAATATCAAAAATCAGAATATCGAAAACTTTCCACTGTTTTTATGTTCGTTATTGATAGTCATCCCTTCAATGAATCGAATGAGTCCACTCGGATCGCTTAACATTCAACCATTCGCTTTCCCTAAGGGCTAGAACATGAAAGAAAAAAAAAAGAAAAACAACTTCAACACGAATATGAATGCAAAAATCTCTGAACATAGTAAAAATTGCCTATAATAGTAAGCATAGTAAGTAAGCCTGAACATAATAAACTGTGACGGCCGAATCAACTGATGTAATTTACAATGCCATTATCTTTACAAGAGTTCCTTTTGAAACGAGGTTTTCAAAATATCTTATGTCTTATATTTGCGGACAAGTGAAACTTAGGTGTGTGTTTTACTGTATCTGATTAAATTTCAGTTGTTCAATCGGTGGATTTCCTCGTCGTGTATATATACAGTATGTTGCACCATTGAAGGTATTTTGACATCAGCTTTTCTTTCGTACAGAGGGACTAAGAAAGATTGATGTTCACGAAGTCATCACATACTACAAGGTATAGCGACACATTGATCAGCTGAAGGATCCTCATGGGTAATTCCTTTCTAATCGATACACTGTGCTAAAATATAAGTAGTATAGCTCTTTTTATGGCATCTAGAATACAATTACAAGGTAACAAGGCGCCGAGTTTAGATAATGTATCAGAGACAACATCTTATGAACATAGATGAATGAATTACGTGGGAGGGTTATCTAGTTCAGAAATAATAATGTCCAGTCTTCATTCAACTTCATGTTCAGTCTTTTTCAACTTCAAGGTAAATAACATTTTTTGAAATGGCAAACTTAAGTAAAAATCAGCTACCTACCAGTTTTATAAAATAACCGGTAACTGAAATCGTGAACTAACTCGTAAGTGAGTCAGATTCTCAACAGTGCGTCAGGTTTTGAGGATACCATATCAATAAAGTATGTACCATTTTATCAAGGTAAATTTTCTCTTGATCATCTTCTCCCGAGTAAAATGCGCAGGAGGGCTGTTGGGTTGCACTTTGTGTTCAATAACCACTAGTCTACTCGTACACGTGCCCTTTAAAAATTAGAGGTTTCCTCCCAAAAAGGAGGCCGTATCCGTTTTATAAGCTGATTTTTTTTTTTTTTTTTTTTTTTTTTTTTTTCTTCTTCTAGATTGAATCACTGCCAAGTTTTTCTTCAAGGCTTCTTGCATCAATTTTATTTTGACTAGAAAGCTGATGTGGGAGGCTCTTTTATGATTGCGCACAGTCTAATTAACGAAAAAATTATTAATACCAAGCTTGTAATTCTAGTGTTCACCTTATTTTGGGTTCAATTTCAGTTGTAATAGCTATTGGGTACCTGCGTGACTGCTTCATAATGTCTAAATGAACTTCTATTATAAGATTGCAAGTAGGGCTGGTAAGAGTAATTTGGAAGTATTACTTCAGTAATATGGTATCGTCAGAACCTGACGCACTGTTGAGGTCATCACTCACTCACGGGGGCAAACGCTCAACAGCCCAAGGTCGGAAGCGACTATAAGTACATGAACCAGAGCGCTCTTGGTGAGGATGAGTTCAACGAAAAAGAGTCAAGCGAAGGTCATGAGAAAAATCGAGTTACACAATTTCGAAATTTCCCCTCAACTCCCTGCGGCCAATAAAATTGAGAAACTGAGGTTTATAGAAACTTGAATAGATGGAGAGCATGAGAAAAAATGGACCTAAAAAATACATTACATTTTTTTTAATTTTTTTATTTTTTTTAATGCATTATTATTATTTTTTTTTTTTATGCATTTTTATTAGAAAGTTAGTGCTGAGTTACAGGGACAGTCAAGAGGTGTTGGAACTTACAGTGTTTGAAAATAGTAATAACCGCATAGTGAGTGAAGAAATTGTTATAGGTGCTGATCCAGTCGACATTCATTAGTAACTGTCGGGGCTGAAAAATCGACATTAAAAGATGAATTACATTGACTTGGCACCTTTTCGTATAAATGCCCATCTAAACTCGGCTCCACGCGCCTCTATACCTTGTAATTGTATTCTAGATGGCATAAAAAGAGCTCCATTTATAATTCAGCACGGTAGATCGATTAGGAAAGAAATTAGCCACAAGAGTCCTTCTGCTGACCAATGTGCCTCCATACCTTGTAATTCACTTCTAGAGTGACTTCATCTTGAATATAACTCCGTGAACACCAAACTTTACTAGTACCTTTGTATGAATCAAAAGCTGATAAAGCAATAAAAGCTGAAACGACGTAAAAATCCACTGATAGATCAACTGAAGTTAAACGGGATAAAATAGAACACCTACCTACGCTTCACTTGTCTGCAAACATTTAACGTAAGTCATGAACCATTGCTATTATATCAGCTGATTCTTTCGTCACTTGAGGCTTGGACGCTTGGACACTTGAGGGAATTCAGGGTGTTATTTTTTTATTTATTACTGTTATTTCCAAAGTTTTCGATATTCTGATTTTTCAATATATCAGCCCTTTGATTCCACCTTTAAGATAAACAGACAGCGATGCCTCGAACTCTGTCTTAATTAGACCCCTAATGTGATTTATGACCCATGTTTCATCAAGTGTGATCCAGTAGTTTCGGAGAAAAGCTCTGGACGGAATTTTTTTTCTTTCGAATTATGGATTCTAATCATATTGAAACACAAATCATAAAATCGCGAGGGGGGGGGATGAAAATTATTTTTTGCCTTGTTCGATTAGAAAGGTTCATTATTGAAAATAATAAACCATATACAACTGTAAGATCTACTTCAACACCAACCACAAAACGCCCTGTGACCGACATAAGTCTCTAAAGACCTACGACATTTAAAAGATAATAGAAGAAGAAGGAGAAGTGCCTACACCTTGTTTCACCTAGTTCACCAAGTCACACTTAGTTTCTTCTACTAACATACAGGTTAAGGGGAGACCGGATAGGATGTAAAAAATTGGTAAGTATTTTTCTCAGCCATTTTTAGGACAATTTTGATGGAGTTAGTGGCATTTTCCTATGGAAACAGTACCATACTGCAAATCACAATTTAAAATCCAATTTTTGAAAATTTTGCTAAAAAAAAAAAAAAAAAAAATCTTTTTTTGCATGAATTTGTAATTTGAATTAAATAAATAATGCCCATGGCTAAAAACATTGTGGTTTTCAGTAGGTAATATTAAAAATAAACTAATACCATCTATCGCATCAACATAGAGAATAAATTAGCTGAGAAAAATTTGTTATCAGGTAACGGGGAATTCTGAGGTATGCATAGGCCGCAGGTGGTGGTGGGAGGGGGGGGGGGAGTGTATTGTCAAAGTCACGCATGCTCCCGCCCAAGACGGCTGGCTGATCCGTTCCTTCGCTACCTCCCTATCGACTCATCCTAGGTGCCGGGATTTTATGACGAGCTTGGTTCACTTCACTTTTCCTCAGAATAGATATGTGTTCATAATATCGGTACCTACCTTTCGCTTGGTCACTACAGAAGTCCCACAAAAATTATCTTGTCTCCAAAATTACCAGTGCATTGTTCCCGCCAAAACGGCAGACCAACAGCAGACTTCACAGCACCACACAACAGGGGGTCTTCTAAGATCATTAACCCCCCTAGCTCGCGCCAAACTCTCCACGCCCTCCCCCATCTACCCTTGAGTTCAGTTTTCAAGCTTTGTACTCGTGATCAAAACAGGGAACCTTCATATCTGCAGTCTGCAAGAGGGGGAGGGGGAGGGATGATCTTAGAGGACCCCCTGTTGAGTGTTGCCGTGACGTCTGCTGTTGGTCTGCCATTTTGGCGGGAACAATGCACTGGTAATTTTGGAGACAAGATTATTTTTGTGTGAGTTCTGTAGTGAGGTAGTAAAATGGTAGGTAGGTACCGATATTATGTATACATGTCTATTCTGAAGAAAAGTGAAGTGAACCGAGCTTGTCAATAAATCCAGGCACCGAAGATGAGTAGATAGAGAGGTAGCGAGGGGACGGATCAGGCACCCGTCATGGCCGGGCAGGTGATACAATCCCCTGGGAGGGGGAAGGTAGTGGACACGGGGTGAACAGTGAGCGCAATAATACCATCTACCAGTAGCCGGCTGAACTTGCGTGACTTTGACAATCCACTCCCACCCCCGTATGGCCTATGAATATCTCGGAATTCCCCGTTACCTGATAACAAAAATTTCTCAGCTAATTTATTCCATATGATGATGCGATAGATGACATTCGTTTCTTTATAATATTAACTACTGAACACCACAACTTTTTTAGCCATGTGCATTTTTTATTTAATTAAAATTTCAAATTCATGCAAAAAAAAAATGTTTAGCAAAATTTCCAAAATTGGATTTTAAATTGTGAGTTGCAGTATGGAACTGTTTCCATAGGAAAATGCCGCAAACTCCATCAAAATTGTCCTAAAAATGACTGAGAAAAATACTTACTAATTTTTTACATCCTATCCGGTCCCTCCTTGACCTATGTGTTAGTAGAAGAAAGTAGGTGAACTAGGTGAAACAAGGTGTAGGCACTTCTCTTTCTTCTTCTATTATCTTTTAAATGTCGGGCACAGGGCGTTTTGTGGTTGGTGTTGAAGTAGATCTTACAGTTGTATATTGGTTTATTATTTTCAATAATGAACCTTTGTAATCGAACAAGACAAAAAATAATTTTAATCCCCCTCAAGATTTTATGTTTTGCGTTTCAAGATGATTTGTGACAGTTCCCGCAACATCCAAGAGAATGTGCTGCGCGTCTGTCGCTTCGGCGCCAGGCGGCCCATTCTCACGTTGTCGAATTGCTATGGTTGGCGATAGATGAGGATCCGAGAAAAAGAAAATGATCTTCTCCGAATATAGCACAGATGCTATTAGTACGAGTTGTATCTCTTATGGTACTGTCACCCTCGTCTCTATCTCTATGAGTGTGGATTTAGGCCCCCATTGCACCTTTAGGGACTACAAGTTCGTTAAAGATTAGAATCCCAAAATAAAAAAAAATAAATAAAAAATCCCGTCCAGAGCTTTTCTCCGAAACTACTGGATCACACTTGATGAAACTGGATCAAAAATCACATTTGGGGTCTAATTAAGACTGAGTTTGAGGCATCGCTGTCTGTTTGTCCTAAAGGGTGGAATCAAAGGGCTGATATATTGAAAAATCAGAATATCGAAAACTTTGGAAATAACAGTAATAAATAAAAAAATAACACCCTGAGGGAATAGCGTCAAGTGGAAATCGTGACGAAAGAATCAGCTGATATTATAGCAATGGTTCATGACTTACGTTAAATGTTTGCAGACAAGTGAAACGTAGGTAGGTGCTTTATTTTATCCCGTTTTACTTCAGTTGATCTATCAGTGGATTTCTACGTCGTTTCAGCTTTTATTGCTTTATCAGCTTTTGATTCATACAAAGGGACTAGTAAAGTTTGGTGTTCACGGAGTTATATTCAAGACGAAGGCACTCTAGAAGTGAATTACAAGGTATGGAGGCACCTTGGTCAGCAGAAGGACTCTTGTGGCTAATTTCTTTCCTAATCGATCTACCGTGCTGAAATATAAATGGAGCTCTTTTTATGGCATCTAGAACACAATTACAAGGTATAGAGGCGCGTGGGGCCGAGTTTAGATGGGTATTTATACGAAAAGGTGCCAAGTTAATGTAATTCATCTTTTAATGTCGATTTTCCAGCCCCGAGAGTTACTACTGAATGTCGAATGGATCAGCACCTATAACAATTTCTTCTCTCACTATGCAATTATTACTATTTTCAAACACTGTAAGTTCCAACACCTCTTGACTGTCCCTGTAACTCAGCCCTAACTTTATAATAAAAATGCAAATTTCATGGGGTAATGTATTTTTCAGGTCCAACTGCAAACTTTTCATGCTCTCCATCTATTCTAGTTCTCAATTCTCAATTTTATTGGCCGCAGGGAATGGAGGGGAAATTTCGAAATTGTATAACTTGATTTTTCTCATGACCGTCGCTTAACTCTTTTTCGTTGAACTCATCCTCACCAAGAGCGCTCTGTTTCATGTACTTATAGTCGTTTCCGACCATGGGCTGTTGAGCGTTTGCCCTCGTGAGTGAGTCATGACCTCAACAGTGCGTCAGGTTTTGATGATACCATATTACTGAAGTAATAATTCCAAATTACACTTACCAGCCCTACTTGCAATCTTATAATAGAAGTTCATTTAGACATTATGAAGCAGTTACGCGGGTACCCAATAGCTATTACAACTGAAATCGAACCCAAAATAAGCTGAACACTAAAATTACAAGTTTGATATCAATTATTTTTTCGTTAATTAGACTGTGAGCAATCATAAAAGAGCCTCCCACATCAGCTTTCTAATCAAATCTTATAATAGAAGTTCATTTAGACATTATGAAGCATTTACGCAGGTACCCAATAGCTATTACAACTGAAATTGAACCCAAAATAAGCTGAACACTAAAATTACAAGTTTGATATCTATTATTTTTTCGTTAATTAGACTGTGCGCAATCATAAAAGAGCCTCCCACATCAGCTTTCTAATCAAACTAAAATTTATGCAAGAAGCCTAGAAGAAAAACTTGGCAGTGATTCAATCTGAAAAAGTTGAGAAAAAATAAGAAAGGGACATGAAGAAGAAATTAAAAAAAAAATCAGCTTATAAAACGGATACGTCCTCCTCCTTCTTGGGAGGACACTTCCAATTTTTGAAGGGCACGTGTACGAGTAGACTAGTGGTTATTGAACACAAAATGCAACTCAACAGCCTTCCTGCGCATTTTACTCGGGAGAAGATGATCATGAGAAAATTTACCTTGATAAAATGGTACATACTTTAGTGAACCTGACGCACTGTTGAGAATCTGACTCACTTACGAGTTAGTTCACGATTTCATTTTCCGGTTATTTTATAAAACTGGTAGTTGATTTTTACTTAAGTTTGCCATTTCAAAAAATGTTATTTACCTTGAAGTTGAAGAAGACTGAACATGAAGTTGAAAGAAGACTGAACATTATTTTTTAAAACGTAGCAAATTATAACACAAGGTTTATTATCTCTGAACTAGATAACCCTTCTACGTAAATCACTCATCTATGTCCATAAGATGTTGTCTCTGATACATTATCCAAATTCGGCGCTTTGTTAACTTGTAATTGTATTCTAGATGCCGTAAAAAGAGCTAGGTATACTACTTATATTTCAGCACGGTATATCGATTAGAAAGGAATTACCCCCAAGGATCCTTCAGCTGATCAGTGTGTCTCCATACCTTGTAGTATGTGATGACTTCGTGAACATCAATCTTTCCTAGTCCCACTGTACGAAAGAAAAGCTGATGTCAATATACCTACAATGGTGCAACATACTGTATATATACACGACGTGGAAATCCACCGATTGAACAACTGAAATTTAATCAGATACAGTAAAACACACACCTAAGTTTCACTTGTCCGCAAATATAAAACATAAGATATTTTGAAACCTCGTTTCAAAAGGAACTCTTGTAAAGATAATGGCATTGTAAATTACATCAGTTGATTCGGCCGTCACAGTTTATTATGTTCAGGCTTACTTACTATACTTACTATTATAGGCAATTTTTACTATGTTCAGAGATTTTTGCATTCATACTCGTGTTGAAGTTTTTTTGTTTTTTTCTGTCATGTTCTAGCCCTTAGGGAAAGCGAATTGTTGAATGTAAATCGATCCGAGTGGACTCATTCGATTCATTGAAGGGATGTCTATCAATAACGAACATAAAAACATTAGTGTTATTTCGAAAGTTTTCGATATTATGATATTTGATATTTCGGCCCTTTGATTCTACCCTTTAGGATTGAAAGAAAGTGATGCCGGAAATTCAGTCCCAACTAGACTATAAAAAATACGACTTTGACACTAGTTTCATTTAGTTTGGTCCAGTATTTAGTTTCGGTGAAAAGCTACGTACGGTGGACGGTCGGATTTTATTTACTAGCATCTGATTTTCGGGTTTTAAATATCTAGAAACGTAAAACAACAAAATTTTAAGGGGGGTTAGTAATAATTGAAAAATAAACCAAAATACTACCCTGTGATCAATCAAAATCATAATTTAACGAAACTGAAAATTACCTACTGAGTTCATATTTTCCGAGTCAACTGCTGAGATTATGACCGATGATTTTTTTTTTTTTTTTTTTTTTTTTTTAGGTTTTTCTCTTGAACTTATATTAAACGGCCCAGCTTCATCATAGGCCCCTATGAGATGATCTAACCAACCCATGACCGTCCCTAACGAGAATACTCGGCCTTTACATAAATAAAAGAATGAATTTTTCGAGAAGCTTACTGTTGTAACTCGAAGAATACGTCATGAGGTTTTGAAAAGTATACATTTTTCACAACCACTAGCCCCTGGGAAAGACTGGGAAGTAGAATAAATCCATCCAAATTATGAAAACCACAAAATTTGCAACATTTTTTGGCCTATAAATTCATATTGTGAGGTAAATACGGGGAAACGAATTCTGTCCGACGCGGATCATGATACAGAAACGCATTGACTCCACAGTTGGTGTTCAAACCGATTTACTTTTTATAATGGATTTATGAAAGTATAGCCGGCACCCTTCTTTTCATCAACGTTTCTTTAATCTAAAAAGCAGTGTACCATTCCCAAAAAAGGTCAAACTTTCTCGCCCTTCCCAGTAACGAGTAGTAGACATCGCAACGAGTCGAATGATACCAAATTTGTATGATTTCGTTGCAGGAAAAATTTCCACACACCTTTCTGCAAATTTGGCACCTTTTTGTAGAATGGCTCAGATAAAGTACCACAGAATACGTCTAATAAACATAGATATCTAAGTGATTTACGTAGAAGGGCTATCTAATACAGAAATAATAAACCTTTGTGTAATAATTTGCAGCGTTTTCGGTATTGAATCCATTCGTTCTTTTCATTCAATTATTCAATTTCAAGGATATTCATTTTCAAAAATGACTGTATTGAGTTCGCTTTGTCGATGTGTTGACTTCTCAGAAACTAATTCAATTCGGATCTTGTTGCAGAACATTCTTGAAATATATGGTAAATATTTTGTTGGGAAGCATCTTCATGGCGAAAATCACACTCCGGGCTGTCAATCTTTCCTATGAGATATTTAAAGAATTTTCTATTACCGTGGCCTTCCAAATTAAGCTTCCAAATTGGACCGTTGGGTAATAATTTACAGTGGGAGGATTTTCATGATTTGCCATTGTGTAATAATTTGCAGTGAGTGTTTCCGTGTTAAGGAATTGTGTAATAATTTGCAGAAGGATGCCTCATTACGCCGCTGTGTAATAATTTGTAGTGGGAGGTTTTTCATTAGGTATGTCATTGTTTAATGGTTTGCAGCGGAGGTTTCTCATTTAGCCATTGTGTAATAATTTGCACTCTGAGGTTCTCATTAAACCATTGTGTAATAATTTGCAATCAGGGGATTTATGTTAAGCCATAGTGTAATAATTTGCACTGAGGTTTCTGTGTTATGCCATTGTGTAATAATTTGCAGTGAGGAGTTGTCATTATGCCATTGTGTAATATATTGTAGCGGAGGTTTCTCATGAAGCCGTTGTGTAAAAATTTGCAAAAGGATGCCTCGCTAAGCCGTTGTGTAATAACTTACAGTGGGAGGTTTTTCATTATGTCAATGTGTAATGATTTGAGGCGTGGTATAAAAACAATTAGAAAAAAAAACTCCATTGTGTAATAATTTGCGTATTGTAGTGAGAGTTTTTCCATGACGAAAAGCCAAGATGCTCGAAATTATATTTCCCATGGGGCAGGTGAAACTAAGAACGTAGAATGTCAAAGTTCAGTGCTCTATATATACATCGTATATAATATATACATTGTTTTGGACAAAAGCGAATATATTCTACACACTTTCTATCTGTTAAATAAACGATGTTTGTAGTTTCACAACTCTTACTTCACCAATAATAGCCAAATGGAAGAAAAGCATGACAGAGTGAAATGCCAAGGAACGGCAGTCAGTATGGTCTTCAAGTTCTTCAATTAGGTAGGTACTTTATTAATGCTCTTGTTTTTTACATTACTGTGATCCTGCACGGGAAAAGAGAGCTTAACTTGCCAAGTTTTTTTTTTCTGGAGATCGAAAAAACAAAGATTGGGTCAAAGAATGACTTTTTTGTAATTTTTTTTGGTCCCAAAACTATCCCTCAATAATCATCAAAACTTGAATTTTCTACATTTTTCACTGTATTTATAATCGCAAAAAACTACAGTTTTGCATGTATCCTGAATATCTGTTGAAAATTTGCCATTTTTGGGCCCACTTTTTTCAAACTTTGAAAAATATAAATTTTGATTGTAAAATGATAGAAAAAATCCAAAAAACGATTTTGTTCAGCATAGTGTGGAGGAAAATAAAAATATATAAACTCAGATTCGACCTCTGGATCGACGTACCTGTTAGTTTGAATTAGCTATTATTATTCGAATTGGATACGTACGAAATTATAGAGTTAGGTACATACATTTATGAATTACGAGCTGTGCACCCGTGCTCCACTACTGGCAATTTATAGTAATTATATAGCACCATTTCATTAGCACCTAATGTTATCATATTTATATTTGACAAAAGTTAAAATAAACTCATGAAGTGATTTTGTGAGGTGAAAAAAATTTCTATGGACTTATATCAGCTGATACGATCGCTGAGGTTGGATAAAAATCTGGTTGACTTCGCAGCTTATCATAAATATCGAATAAAAACCGGTCGGCTCATCTAACCTACATCGTTTCGGTATCGTTGAATTTTTCATCGAAAGCTCTTTATGCGTGAACCCTGCACATCCACATTTGACGCGAAAAGTTCGACGCATGTCCGGGTTTTTCTTAAAATGTTGTTGATCCGGGCGACTTCGTTAGGAAAATCCGAGTTTTCCATGAAACATTAAGCCTAGAGAATAGTTATAGTCTAAAACCATCCCTGATGGAGCTTGCTTGTCAATTTGCACCCACCCGCATGAAAATCGATGCAACCGTTTGGGCATTTATAGTGGACACACAAACAAACTCATTTTTTTCCCGCTGTAAACGCCCAAACGGTTGCATCGTTTTTCATCTCTTTTATAGCTGTGTACCCGTCTACCGCTACGGGCAATCTATCATCTTCATCTACGGGTGGCATCGTACCTTGTCATTTATTCTAGCAGTCCCAAAAAGGCTCCCATTAAAATTTCAGCAATCAGGCTCCAACTTGTACCTAATTTGTTTATTTTTTCATAACAAGGAATAGTTTTATTTCTTATGTATGATGATTGTTGTTTTCCTTGTGTTTAGTTGGATTTCATCTGTTCTTGTTCCAGTCGGAATTTTCTATTTCACTCCCTCAAGAGATGCAGGGGTGGTCCTTCTTCGAGACCCGAACATCTCACCTCTCTTCTGGAACCTCGGAGTCGTAGTGATACTGTCCGTATCAGTGCAAATTGGATTTTCATTTTCACCAGTCCAGCAATCACGGATAAAGGTTTCTCCCATTTTTCTCGAGCAGCTCCTCCGGAGATAGAGATCCATTCCTGCGAAGAGTAAGAGGGGACGTCTGCATTGATGGTACGGTTGTCCAAATACGCCACCCTTTCTCTCTCCCAGACCTGGTATCATTATGTCTGCAATGAGGGCTGGATTTCCATGTTCGGCTTCACGCATGACGGGTTCAATTCCGACCCTGTCCCATGCTACACTTGCAAGCCTAGCACATCCATTTCGCACTGCGTTGTGACATTGGATTATTAGGCCACCCCATCTGCAGGTTAGGGCGTGGGTGGTGTCCATTACCCTTCCACAGCCTTCACAGGTTGATGGTAGAATTCTTACTTCCTGCCTATACCTCAGAGCGAGGGCGTCCATGAACATATCAAGGTTATCCACTGCCAGTGGTAGTAGAACCGTAAGCCATTAGGATGCATGTCCCTCTACTACCATCCGAATCGATCTCTGTTGCCTGGGTAGTAGGAGGGAAATGGCTTCGAGGCTTCGTGTGGCTCCTTCCCTTATTCTTTGAGTGTTGAGTGAGAATTTTCTTCACATGCCCTCCGTACTCATTACCATTGAAAGGTGTCCCGGTCTTGATTGCATTCTTCAGCATTTCAGTTGCCTTTATGGAGGAGCTCCTATCTCTACTCCTCCATACATTTAACTGGAAATTCCTTCAAATTGTACACTGGAGCTGTCACTTCCCGGCTAAGGATCGCAGGTGTTATAAATTTTTTGATTACTTCCCCCAAAGGGTGAAACTCATCGCTGCTCTCTCCAAGTACACGTTAGACATACACCCATTTTTTCTGTTGCGACTTTGTGTGCGCTGCGTACACTGTTAGGGGTAGAAGGTAGGCAAAACCCGCACGACTGCTCGGTCATGAAGGTGGGGTAGATACCTAGCGCCGTATACACAACAGTAGAACAGTGGTTCCCAACTCAGCTTCCACCGGGTAGGGACGGCACCAGAGTTGGGCAGTAATTAATTACAATACCTAGTAATTTTTGTGGAAATATAAACAACTTTTATTTAACAAATAATAGATAACAAAGGCGGTCTTCCTCATCAATAGACAGGTTTTCGGTTTCCTGGCCTTCCTGGTTACTTGAGTTATAATGGAGGCCCGCCCCATCCTCCCTGCCCAGTCCTCGGATCTCCCGTTGCGTTCCCCGTAGCCGCAGGGCTACTTCCCTGATAATCGCATGCTGGGTTTTTAGGCGTACCCACTTCAGCCCTCCGCCGGTAGGTAGATGTCTCGGTAAAACGTTCCATTCTCAAATGCCCTAACTCTGATGAATACATTCCCATAATGTCCCAAGAACTGGAAAATCCAGGGCCGTGGAGTCTAAAACTGATCTAATCCAGCTCTGTACAAATCTTTGTTCCAAGTGAACAGGCAACTGTTATAAGTTATTGTTTTTTACTGATGATGGCCTAACCGTTGAAATCGATTTAACATTGTAACTCTTCATTTTTCGTGGAAATAGACAGCGTTTTTTCACTAACTTCTATTTTGACAATGGGCTCCTTGTCAGCTGACATAACTTAGATGGAAGTGTCAGAGTTCAATCATCTTAAAGCCACTAATTCCATTTCAGACAGGTTTTGGGTTGGATTTAGTGATCCCAGAAAACGTTGGGATGGCAGAATTGTCAACAAATACTCTTAGAGAGCTCAAGTGGGTGGGAGGGAAGCAGCGCGTTTTTCCCTAGTGGATGAAAAGTTGAAAAGTTCTCTGTACTGAACTAACGCAGCTCGGACGAGGACCACTTTCTGGTTGAGTTTCCCAAAAATACTGCTATCGTAAACTGTGAGCAAACCTGTTTGCGTGTCTTCGAGCAAGGCGATGTGATCAACTTTGGGAGTAGGTGAGAAAGACAGGCATTATATATATATATATATCTATGAGGAGGCTGTTAGGCGCTCATAGTATATAAACTCGTGGCAAGGAATGTATCTACGGGGAGACTGTTGAGCGCTCCTGTCTGTTAGGCGCTCCCTCAGTATTGTTTATCCACGGTGAGGCAGAAAGGCGCTCATTTCGCCTTCCCACTACCAAAGGTATCACTAGCTTCTATGTACTGTTGGGAGCTCCCAGAAAGTGGCGATAGGGGCTTTTGTTTATCAAATAGTTGACTGAACGTTGAACTAGAATCAACTCCAGGTAGAATCAACTCCAAAACCTAACAATTTCTTTTTTTTCCAATTCGTAAATTGAACCTAACTATTGCTGATATCGAACTTCTACAAATCGGATGTAGATATATATCTAACATTATTATTGTTTATAATTTTTTTCTTTCATAAGTTAGGGATGTATGTATGTTAGGAATGGGTACATAAATAGGTAATGTACATAATTACTGAAAAACAAACGCGACACATTCAGCTGACAAAAACATAAGGTACATGAAAAATTTATAATTGTGAAAATAGACACATTCCTTCCGACCACTTATAATTATTTCAAATAGGTAATAAAAATAGTATTACATTATCTATATATTTTCGATGTAGGATGCCTTATTGGCATCCGATAAGTTTTTTTGAAGATAGATTTTTAGTGCTCCTAATTTACGGATGTGAGCCCCTGGAGCTGGAGAGAATTAGGTACCTACTTGCATTTTATTATCTTATTTTCTTGAAAAAAAAAAAAAAAAAACATAATGTAAGTTCAATAGACCTTGCTACATTGGCTAGATATTGACTACATTAGATTTATAGATCAGTGAATTGGGTAGTTTATTGATCTGAATGGTCGCATTGCAAATAAATTCCCTCTATCCATACATGATACATACGAATAATCATTTATATGAATCACTGATAGGAGAACTATCGAAAACCGCTAAAGCGTCTCATGAACTTATCCCTCTTCAAAACTGATTTTGCGGAAAGCGCGGCCCTATCATAAAACGAAGCGCCTAAAGGCGTAGGGGGAGGGGGGGGGGGGGGCAACCTGGGGCCCTCGGGCAAACAGTGGCCTGCGACACCTTTCAGCATGGCCCGTGGCCAGCTCGAAAATTTTGTCAGAATCCAACTTTTCGACATTTTCAAAAGTTTGCTCAGAATCCGGAATATTTAAAAAATCTGTTGTTCAAAATCCCGATTTCTATTGATAATATGTATTGTATTATAATGTTGGAAATTTTAATGAAACTGAATTAATGTGGCATGCGGTCCACGAACATAGATTGATTCGGGAAACTAGAAGGCAACTGTCGGCTAGTGCTAGAGAGGAAAGGCGGCGTGATCAAAGGGATTAGTACGGTACCTCTCTTTGACTGACCCTGGCGGCAAAAGACAAAACAAAAAAATCCAGTCATGCAGCATGACAGCATGAGCGAATTTTTGAAGAAATCTTCGACATTTCAGATCTTCAACATGAGATCTTCGACATGAGATTTATGTACGTACGTGCTAGTACGTACATAAATAGAACTTCTTCATAATTCCATGGCTGATATTTTCTAAGCCACAGTCAGTATTAAAGCTACATCAAGTCCTAAAACAGTTGAGCGTAAAACATTAAAGAGAGCGACCGAGAGAATCGGAGGACGGATTTTTTTTTTTTTTTTTTTTTTAAACAAGCACCTACTACCTACGTTTTAAACAGCATGGTTCTAGGATTGGTTATACAGGGATACTTCCATGAGAGTAGTTCAATCTGAATTTGGACAATGTTTCATGCAAATATTACCGATTTTTACAACTAGCGAACGGCATCATTTCGATTTTTGACTGATTTTTAAACTTTAAAATTTTTGAAAACTTGATACATATTCTTATAGGAAATTTTACGCTGATTCCGAATATACCACATGTTAGTATGCTGAAAAAATTATTTCGCACATGAAATCGAAAAAAAAAACAGGCTACTTTGAAATTTTTGACTACATTTTTGAAAATTTCAACCCGAAGATGTAATCCGATCATGCTGGCCAACGAACTTGAACTTTGTTTTGTGTCCTTAACATTTTAAAATTTGTTTGAAGTTTCTAGCACAATTCTACGGACAGTTATCGTCTGGAATGACACATACATACATATATACATATATATATATATATATATATATATATATATATATATATATATATATATATATTTATTTTTTTTTTTTTTTTTTTTTTTTTTATCAACCTCCCCTCAAAGACGGAGGGGGCACGCCATTAAACTGGAAAATAAACAAATGAAATAAAAAAGTGGGGAGGACGCCCAGGTTAACCCGACGCCGGCTCTAGGGATAAGGGAAGTTGCAGGACGAGGAGGAAGAACGGGATGAAAGGAAGTGCCCCTATAAAATGACCACCAGTTCACGTAAGAACCCCTCAGGACGCGGGTGGTGATACCACGGAGTACTCCTGCCGAGATGCCCAACTCGAGCAACTCCGTGGCGCTTTTCCCGCAGCACACCCCGCGCCATGACACGGTCGCGGCCATGACCATGATGTTATTAGGTGCCACTCCTTTTAGCTCAGATATCGCTTGGCGCAGATCATTTCTATCATATTTACTTTGCTTAGCCCGCCAGGTCTGCTCCATGTCCAAGCTGCCACTGACAACCTGGACATCCAGGATTATGGCAGACCCATCGGGCTTGATCGCAACGATATCCGGCTTCTTGCCCCGGTCACTCGGCATATGGTATAGTCTCTCTCTTTCGACATCCCAACCGCTAGATGACAAAGCGCCTGCTATCTGCTTGGCAACCGCATCGTGACGTAAAATGCGGCCACCGTGAGTACGAGGACACTGCTGCACCACATGATAAAGATTCTCATTTTTACCCCGACAGGCACGGCAAAGGGTGTCTACTGTCCCGCGACTACTCCTCGAACACCTCACCGAGGTGGCTAACGTAGCCACCCGGACGGCGTGAAAATGGCGATAGTCGCGGGCCCCAATGCCCTCTGAAGCCCATTCCACCCACTGAGTAGAAATGGGGGATTCAGAGCACTGTCGGAGTTCTTTACCATCTACTGACTCATGCAGTGCAGCAGCGAACTCAGCAGATGAGCTGGGTTTTGGAGCAGTTGGTGTTGCTCGATCGCACCACAACAACTGCTGCTGGACAAAGTCCAGGTCAGCAGCAGTGCGGGCGACCTCCCAGCTCGAGCCCCTAAGGGCAAGCAGGCGCTGGCGGCGTAAAGATGGGATGCTGGCAGAAAGAGAGACATATATACATACATACATACATACATACATACATACATACATACATACATACATACATACATACATACATACATACATACATTAAAAAATGCGTTAAACTTCAGAATATGATTCAGAATAGCCTGAAACGGATTTCTGCATAAAAGTTTTTCAAAAATTCACATTCTAAAAATTTTGAGGCGAGAGCAATAGCTTAATTTTCTTTAAAAATTCGCTAAAAGAGCATTCTCATTTATTCCCTAAATCAATAGACACGTGTACACCCCTAGTTTCACTACTGTCCTCCACCTTCCTTCTTGATCTTTTCCCTCACTTCTATTCCATAATTCATTGCCATTCCTTATCTTTCTCATTTTCATCATACTGACAGCTTGTAAGTACGATTTTATAGCCTTGTGTAAATCATTTCTCACTTACCACTAAAATGAGTAAGCGGAAATCATAAAAGGAAGATGGAGCGAGAGTGGGAAGAGCGGTATTATTTTACGGAAGTGAACGAACCTAACGAAACTTATATGTTTGATGTGTGGGGATGATTATCGATATGCATAACAATTATAATTTGGAAAGACTTATCTTGAAAAATCATCCTGAATTTGATTTCAAGTATCAGGTTGGTTCTATCTTGAGTACGGGTTTTATCGAAAAAAGCCTGGCAGGTTGAGTGAGCAATATAGCTTCCTCACTTATGGTAACATGGACTCATTTATAGATCAGTTAGTGACCAAAAATGTATTGAATTTGTAGTTAGGGTATGTAAATACGCCACCATACGATATAGAACCCTTCTGGGCCTATCCTCTTCAATCGAAATCAGGCTGTTGGATTCGGAGAAATACACTTTTAACGAAATTCACGTTTGCGAATGAGCACTCACTCGAACTGATCTGATGGTCATTCATTAAATTTGTAAGGAACCATTCAGGATGTAGCCCGCTCAACCCCAGAAAATTTAATTGAAATTCGCCCAATAGTTTCGGAGTTATGTTCCTGACAAAGAGTTTTACGTTTGTGCATGCGCAGTAGCCATTACTGGTCCGATTAAGATTAAACCTATAAGCAATGTCCTTGAGACCATTCTTAAACTACCCACCGATTTTCGTAACATTCGGGCCATTAGAAAGGGAGGAATTAATGTTAATAGAAATACACATTTGGGCATGCGCAAAAGCCCCTATTGAACCGACGGTGATGAAATTTATAGGAGACCGTCTGGGGTCAAGCCCGCATAACCCCTGTGGCTCAATAGTTTCGGAGTTATAGCTCAGAAGTCAACATTAGAAATTTCAATGTTTCAAAATAGGTAATGAATAATTATAATTTTCATATTTATATGAAAGTGCCCACTTGCATGAGGTAGGTAGCAATTTATTCGATTTCAAAATCCTAAAGTGTTTGACTATGTGATTAAGCACTGAAAAAATAAAAATTACCAATATTTCCATTAAAATATGGAATGAGGTCAGTTTAAACAAGTTTAAACTCATAAAACTAAATTTGTTAGACGAGGGAAGGGTCTGAAATTGAAAACGGCTTGAAATATTTCACCCGGACTGGCACACTGCAGTCAGATGATGGGGTTCACACTCATATCCTATATTTATAAAATGTTAGTTTCTACGTCTGTACGTTGATTAAAATCATTAAATTGTGCGTTCCTTTTTCTTTTCGTGGTTTTTGAAGATGATTGGTACCGATTCTCAATTTTTCTGTCCGTATGTCAAATCACAGGAAAAATACACAGGCTTTAAATCTGACTCATGGAGGGTTTTTTGGGGAGAAGGTGGGTTGGAATGGGATATGTCGGACATCACTGAACAAACCGGTGGTTCGAGAGGTCGAATACAATTACGCTAATTTAAATCACAGTCCAGTTGAAAATTTCCAAATCCTAGCCATGTGTTTGAAGGAGAAGTAAAATGTAAACCTCAACTTTTTACAATCCATAACATGGCTTTACAGAAATTTATAATACAAACAAATAAATTAAATTAAAAAGAGGATAGGGAGAATAAATGGGGAACCTTCGACATTACTGAACAAACTGGATATATGAATGAATATGTTTGTATCAGTTCAAGTTGAATCACAGGCTGCTTGAAATTTTTCTAATTTAAACCATCGGGAAGATCGGGTGTTGCCGAGACAATCGGTCGTGAGTAGATTTTTGGCAGTAAGCACAATCCACGCGCTAGAAGCGTTTATGCCACCACCAGTAAATGCTGTTGCTTTGGCCATAACTGTTTCGGAGCTTATATCCATAAAACAGGAAAACGAAGCGAGCCATTCGTGTCAAATAAAGTTAAATTTCTTCTAGTACTTTCATATTTTGTAAGAGTTTTTCATGTTGAATTAAATTTGACTATCAGGAATTCATTTTCAATATAAACTAAACTTAAAACAAGAGATCGGTACATACATATAGGGAGAAGTGGCTTAATATTTTAAAATTGTCAATTCCACAACTAAAACATTGTAGGAATTTTGTTTGCGAGTCCTTCAAATTAGCGAAAGTATTGTGATCACTTTATTTTGTACAGAGCCGATGTTGTTCAAAGAGCTCTTAAAAAAAAAAAAAAAAAAAAGCGAGTGTTAAATAGTTTTGATTTTGAAGAACCACAAATTTTCACCTTCCAAAAATGATCACGTGGTTTCGGCACCTACGTTGAGATGAGATTTAATGTAATTTTAAGATTCATAATTTAAAGCCGTGACTATTAAATATTCAAGTAAAAAGCCATTTTTTCAGTCCCTTCTATTAAAGTCACTCTATAGTTGCTAATGAAAAATAATTGTCTGTCCAACTTATATTACAGGCCCATCGTAATAGCATCCGTCTGTAATAAAGACAAGTAGGGGAAGTAGTGGGAAGCCTCGCACCAGATGTTTATTATTATTCCTCAACGGTCCACGCTCGTTAAACGATTCTGAAAATTGGAAGCACTATTAGTAAAATTTGCGCTCTTCAGTACTAGGTACCAACGTAGGCTCTTCAATGCTACTACCTATGTATAATACGTAAATTACTATGTTAATAATCATACTAAACGTAATCATTACAGGATAATTATAATCTTAAACGTTACAGCTTGATAATCATCTATTGTAATTCTACGTAAGTTCTACAATGCTTTCGAAAGTTTTTCTGGGAAGTATCGTTGAACAACTTGCATATTTAGAAACTAAATGAGGTAAAGATATCTCACACACACACCGCCAAACACACACACACACACACACACAAACAAACAGACTTTTGTACTAACTTGAATGTTTTCCCTTTGAATTGTTTTTCCCCTTACTACGACAAGGAGGCCGAGTACTCGAGTTCCAGTCTGCCTTGTTTTTCTTTCCGGAGAATTTGGTTTCTCTTTTTATATTTTCAGCACACACCAGAAATATCAAAATGAAGCGATGGTATGCGTTTTCGGTACAACAAGCTTTAAAAACAGCATTTCCGAATGATAGGTAAATTCCTTGACTTTCGCTTCCGCGTCTACCTACGGTAGCAAAAGCATTGGGTTCATTTTTCTGTTTTTTTTTTTTTTTTTTTTTTTTTTTTTGCTTCATAATCAGAATTTCCTCTCGCATTTTACGTCAAATATCCCCCCCCTCACGACAATTTTTGGTTCCGTGTCTGTCTGTTCTTGTGTCCCAAGAGTTTTTTTCCTTTTTTCAGTTTTTGCCTCATAAGTACCATATTTTTCATCCAGTCTTGATGAAATTTTCTGGGATTATACGGAATTTTCATGGAAAACTATTGAAAACTATCGTGTTTCGAATTTATTGAAATTTCAGGCCTTCTATAGCACCTCTTAAAATTAGGTGATTTTGATAAATAGATTTCTGGATCATCCTGACTTGGAGCTCGATTTATGACGAGATTTTTGTAAATATCGGTCAAGTATTTCTGGTAAAAACCACACAGACGGCGTATGGCGGACGGACGGATTTTTTTAAACTCAATTTTCGGAATCTTCGTATCATGAAACGTAAAACAGCAAATTTTGAGAGGGGGGTTAAATATTTTTCTTTCTTGGCCGATTCAGAAGGTTTATTATTGAAAATCAGGGAGTCGTAGTTGGGCCCGCCGTTCTTCCGAAACTTGGTGTTTCGCTTTTCCACCGGTGGTGTCGAGTGCCTCCACATACGGCCCAACTCGACACAACCGTTAGAAAAGTACTCATTTCTAATTTTCACTGTCATTTGAGGAAGTTATGGTTATTTTAGTGATATATAGTTGAAAACACGAGAAATTACATCTTGATTCAGAAGGTTTATTATTGAAAATCAGGGAGTCGTAGTTGGGCCCGCCGTTCTTCCGAAACTTGGTGTTTCGGTTTTCCACCGGTGGTGTCGAGTGCCTCCACATACGGGAAATTACATCTTGATTCAGAAGGTTTATTATTGAAAATTAAGGAGTCGTAGTTGGACCCGCCGTTCTTCCGCAACTTGGTGTTTCGCTTTTCCACCGGTGGTGTCGAGTGCCTCCACATACGGCCCAACTCGACACAACCGTTGGAAAAGTACTCATTTCTAATTTTCACTGTCATTTGAGGAAGTTATGGTTATTTTAGTGATATATAGTTGAAAACACGAGAAATTACATCTTGATTCAGAAGGTTTATTATTGAAAATCAGGGAGTCGTAGTTGGGCCCGCCGTTCTTCCGAAACTTGGTGTTTCGCTTTTCCACCGGTGGTGTCGAGTGCCTCCACATACGGCCCAACTCGACACAACCGTTGGAAAAGTACTCATTTCTAATTTTCACTGTCATTTGAGGAAGTTATGGTTATTTTAGTGATATATAGTTGAAAACACGAGAAATTACATCTTGATCGTTGATCATGTTGAAGTTCCTGAATGAGACTCTCCTAACCCAAGGTGAATTTCGATGTTGTCTTAACAACTACCCTACCAAGTTCCCTTCTTTCTTCTACCACCACATTTATTTCTATTGAAATCTACAGAAATCAAGTTAAACTTTTTTATGAGAATAACCCATGTATAAATTTCTCCCTTGAGGGGAAAAACAATAGATCATGGATATGTAGTTGTAGACATTACTTTACACTCTGTTGGGATGTTGGGAAAGTAGAAATGGACATTACTTTCCACTCTGTTGGGATGTTGGGAAAGTAAAAACTCCCGCGCTACTTTCGTTCCATGCTAAAACAGTAGTCTAAGTCGGTTGTTGTAGGTACTTCATTGCGGTAGTACCTCATTGATTTCTACCTAGCCTTCACTTTTCGAGTTAATAATAATTTTAAGTGCCGTAGCGTTGCATTTTGTGTGGAGAGAAAAAAAAGCTCGCACCGTAAGGCTGTAATTTCCCGATGGGCCCGTTTAGATGGGACACCCTGTATGAATGAGAATATTGTTTGTTTTTTGGTCCGAAGTCACTGGCCAAACGGCTCAACAGATCTTTATGCGGGCGGGCGCGAATTGACAAGCAAGTTCCTGAATAGAACTTAGGCTATATCAGAATCCTCTAAACTTCCTTTTTCATCAAGAAATCGGCTTTCCCTAACGGTGTCGCCCGAGTAAACAACTTTGTATTTAAGGAATAACCCACAAATTTGACTTTGGCTGTGAACATTTTTACATCAAAATTATGGCGAGTATGGTTTGCTGGAAAGAAATTTTCGCTACGATTCCAACGAATCCAAAACGATTCTCGTTCGGGAGGTGGATCTCAGTTTATACGTCGAAAAGGGTCGTCAAATATAGATATCAAAAACAACTCATGAACCCTGGCGACAAATTGTTTACTAATATTATTTTTTTGTGCCAATGCGTAGACATTGCATTGAGCAATAAGTGAGTAGCCACGTGTTAGAAGGTAATATTGAGTAATAAAATTGGAGTTTAATTATTGTAACATCAATTTAACACCAACGAAGTGATAAAAGTGAATGTAAATTATAAATGTAGCGTGCAGGTAGCCACCTTGCGATTAATATCTGTGTGCGCACATCCGCCAATTTTCCTGAGTAAGAATGTGAGAGCCACCCAGATTAGCTAAGCGAATTCTGAAACTGATTTTCTCCCTATTCTACCTAATACTGAATTTCGAAATGGAACGTCTTTGGCTTTACGGGGTAACAATGAAAAGGCATGGATCCACAGATCTCCTGACTCGGAGGCTAAATGTAACTATTTGCATTACGCTTCCTATTTAATTTGAATAACTCAATTGAAATGGAGCCTGTAAGGAACTACGACGGAATTACAAAGACAGGGTATGAAGCCATTCATATTTGCTGCCCGACCTGAAACTCTAATTTCATTCGTTTTAGCAAATTTTTGAAGAAAATTAAGCTTGTGCTCTCGCCTCAAAATTTGTAGATTGTGAATTTTTGAAAAAATTTTATGCAGAAAGCCGTTTCAGGCTATTCTGAATCATATTTCGAAGTTTAACGCATTTTTTTATGTATGTATGTATGTATGTATATATGTATGTATGTATGTATGTATGTATGTGTCATTCCAGACGATAACTGCCCGTAGAATTGTGCTAGAAACTTCAAACAAATTTTAAAATGTTAAGGACACAAAACGAAAGCTCAAGTTCGTTGGCCAGTATGATCGGATTATATCTTCGGGTTGAAATTTTCAAAAATGTAGTCAAAAAATTCAAAATGGCCTGTTTTTTGCGATTTGTTGTGCGAAATAATTTTTTCTGCATACTGACACGTGGTATATTCGGAATCATCGTAAAATTTCCTATAAGAATATGTATCAAGTTTTCAAAAATTTCAATGTTGAAAAATCAGTCAAAAATCGAAATAATGCCGTTCGCTAGTTGTAAAAATCGGTAATATTTGCATGAAACATTGTCCAAATTCAGATTGAACTACTCTTATGGAAGTATCCCTGTATAACCAATCCTAGAACCATGCTGTTTAAAACGTAGGTAGTAGGTGCTTGTTAAAAAAAATAAAAATAAAACAAAATAAAATTAAAAAATAAAGTAATCAAATTGTCAAAAATTCGCTCATGGGGTCATGCTGCATGACTGGACTTTTTTTAACTTTCGACGGTGATGTTCGAAATGAAGCTTTGATGAGTTGTAAAATTCATTTTCTATTCAATCAAAGACGTTGAAATTTGAAGTAGAGCCTCTTTGGAACTAGTGGAAAAGTTTGACAATAAAGGGAGCATATAGTATGCTCTGGGGCTTTCGAATTTCTGACTTCGATGGGTTTTTTGCAAAACAAAACAATTAAATCGCCATTTTACCAGGTGTAACCGTAATCTATACACCTTCAACCTGACAACAAGCAGTTAATTTGAAATGGTACCTAATCACCTTCTCTAAGCGATTAATAGCTGTGCACTCGCGACTGCGTAAGTTTCTGGGTAAGAATGAACGAGCCACCCAGATTAGCTGGGCGCGCTCTGAGACGTTAACTCTTTCCTTTTTGACCCAAGATAATTAAATTTACATAGGCAGCTCTGTGGGACTACGGAGTAACGATGAAAAGGTATGAGGTGAAAAAAATTTCTATGGACTTATATCAGCTGATACGATCGCTGAGGTTGGATAAAAATCTGGTTGACTTCGCAGCTTATCATAAATATCGAATAAAAACCGGTCGGCTCATCTAACCTACATCGTTTCGGTATCGTTGAATTTTTCATCGAAAGCTCTTTATGCGTGAACCCTGCACATCCACATTTGACGCGAAAAGTTCGACGCATGTCCGGGTTTTTCTTAAAATGTTGTTGATCCGGGCGACTTCGTTAGGAAAATCCGAGTTTTCCATGAAACATTAAGCCTAGAGAATAGTTATAGTCTAAAACCATCCCTGATGGAGCTTGCTTGTCAATTTGCACCCACCCGCATGAAAATCGATGCAACCGTTTGGGCATTTATAGTGGACACACAAACAAACTCATTTTTTTCCCGCTGTAAACGCCCAAACGGTTGCATCGTTTTTCATCTCTTTTATAGCTGTGTACCCGTCTACCGCTACGGGCAATCTATCATCTTCATCTACGGGTGGCATCGTACCTTGTCATTTATTCTAGCAGTCCCAAAAAGGCTCCCATTAAAATTTCAGCAATCAGGCTCCAACTTGTACCTAATTTGTTTATTTTTTCATAACAAGGAATAGTTTTATTTCTTATGTATGATGATTGTTGTTTTCCTTGTGTTTAGTTGGATTTCATCTGTTCTTGTTCCAGTCGGAATTTTCTATTTCACTCCCTCAAGAGATGCAGGGGTGGTCCTTCTTCGAGACCCGAACATCTCACCTCTCTTCTGGAACCTCGGAGTCGTAGTGATACTGTCCGTATCAGTGCAAATTGGATTTTCATTTTCACCAGTCCAGCAATCACGGATAAAGGTTTCTCCCATTTTTCTCGAGCAGCTCCTCCGGAGATAGAGATCCATTCCTGCGAAGAGTAAGAGGGGACGTCTGCATTGATGGTACGGTTGTCCAAATACGCCACCCTTTCTCTCTCCCAGACCTGGTATCATTATGTCTGCAATGAGGGCTGGATTTCCATGTTCGGCTTCACGCATGACGGGTTCAATTCCGACCCTGTCCCATGCTACACTTGCAAGCCTAGCACATCCATTTCGCACTGCGTTGTGACATTGGATTATTAGGCCACCCCATCTGCAGGTTAGGGCGTGGGTGGTGTCCATTACCCTTCCACAGCCTTCACAGGTTGATGGTAGAATTCTTACTTCCTGCCTATACCTCAGAGCGAGGGCGTCCATGAACATATCAAGGTTATCCACTGCCAGTGGTAGTAGAACCGTAAGCCATTAGGATGCATGTCCCTCTACTACCATCCGAATCGATCTCTGTTGCCTGGGTAGTAGGAGGGAAATGGCTTCGAGGCTTCGTGTGGCTCCTTCCCTTATTCTTTGAGTGTTGAGTGAGAATTTTCTTCACATGCCCTCCGTACTCATTACCATTGAAAGGTGTCCCGGTCTTGATTGCATTCTTCAGCATTTCAGTTGCCTTCATGGAGGAGCTCCTATCTCTACTCCTCCATACATTTAACTGGCAATTCCTTCAAATTGTACACTGGAGCTGTCTCTTCCCGGCTAAGGATCGCGGGTGTTATAAATTTTTTGATTACTTCCCCCAAAGGGTGGAACTCATCGCTGCTCTCTCCAAGTACACGTTAGACATACACCCATTTTTTCTGTTGCGACTTTGTGTGCGCTGCGTACACTGTTAGGGGTAGAAGGTAGGCAAAACCCGCACGACTGCTCGGTCATGAAGGTGGGGTAGATACCTAGCGCCGTATACACAACAGTAGAACAGTGGTTCCCAACTCAGCTTCCACCGGGTAGGGACGGCACCAGAGTTGGGCAGTAATTAATTACAATACCTAGTAATTTTTGTGGAAATATAAACAACTTTTATTTAACAAATAATAGATAACAAAGGCGGTCTTCCTCATCAATAGACAGGTTTTCGGTTTCCTGGCCTTCCTGGTTACTTGAGTTATAATGGAGGCCCGCCCCATCCTCCCTGCCCAGTCCTCGGATCTCCCGTTGCGTTCCCCGTAGCCGCAGGGCTACTTCCCTGATAATCGCATGCTGGGTTTTTAGGCGTACCCACTTCAGCCCTCCGCCGGTAGGTAGATGTCTCGGTAAAACGTTCCATTCTCAAATGCCCTAACTCTGATGAATACATTCCCATAATGTCCCAAGAACTGGAAAATCCAGGGCCGTGGAGTCTAAAACTGATCTAATCCAGCTCTGTACAAATCTTTGTTCCAAGTGAACAGGCAACTGTTATAAGTTATTGTTTTTTACTGATGATGGCCTAACCGTTGAAATCGATTTAACATTGTAACTCTTCATTTTTCGTGGAAATAGACAGCGTTTTTTCACTAACTTCTATTTTGACAATGGGCTCCTTGTCAGCTGACATAACTTAGATGGAAGTGTCAGAGTTCAATCATCTTAAAGCCACTAATTCCATTTCAGACAGGTTTTGAGTTGGATTTAGTGATCCCAGAAAACGTTGGGATGGCAGAATTGTCAACAAATACTCTTAGAGAGCTCAAGTGGGTGGGAGGGAAGCAGCGCGTTTTTCCCTAGTGGATGAAAAGTTGAAAAGTTCTCTGTACTGAACTAACGCAGCTCGGACGAGGACCACTTTCTGGTTGAGTTTCCCAAAAATACTGCTATCGTAAACTGTGAGCAAACCTGTTTGCGTGTCTTCGAGCAAGGCGATGTGATCAACTTTGGGAGTAGGTGAGAAAGACAGGCATAATATATATATATATATATATATATATATATATATATATATATATATATATATATATTCAGGATTGTAGAATGACCAGTCTAGTCTTGAGTTTTTAGTTCTTTATTGCGACGTTTCAACCCAGGATCTGGGTCCTATTCATGCATAATTATATATTATATTGGTGTAGGTACTGAAACTTCGAAGTGCTGGAACGACTTAGGTATTTTCATAATCATATTCACATACGAAATATATTAGTCAACATACGTTGTTGGTGAAGCCAGTCTTACAATATGGTATTACCATATAATAATATTACCATATTGTATTGGTATTACCAATATGGTATGGACCATATTGTAAGACTGGCTTCACCAACAACGTATGTTGACTAATATATTTCGTATGTGAATATGATTATGAAAATACCTAATCGTTCCAGCACTTCGAAGTTTCAGTACCTACACCAATATAATATATAATTATGCATGAATAGGACCCAGATCCTGGGTTGAAACGTCGCAATAAAGAACTAAAAACTCAAGACTAGACTGGTCATTCTACAATCCTGAATTTACAATCTCACTAGTCACAGAAACATCAAATTATATATATATATATATATATATATATATATATATATATATATATATATATATATATATATATATATATATAAGATGCAGTACGCGGTTAATGTTGTGGCATGAGGCTTGATAAATGTCTGCCTGAAGTGGTGGTGGTTCATTGTAGGCTGGTACCTATGTTCAATGCTAATTCTAGGGGGGATTTAATTCTCTTCGGAGAAATGTTATGCAGGAGTGTAGCCTATTGTGGCATGCTGTACTGCATTTAGTCCTTGCTGTATGTATTCTAAGTTTTTTTTCCATTCGTTACGGTTTTCTGTGTGGAGTTGGGTGCGGCATAATGGTTTTTTGGGAGGGGGGGGGGGGGGGGATGCCATGAACTAGGAGGAAATTCTTAAAGCTAGTTGACTTAAATACTGATGCGTTGTCGCTTACCACGTATGTGGGATACCCACATTTGATGTCTGATGTAGGAACCTATGTGTTTTGAGTGGCAGATATGAGGGAGCAGGGAAACAGTATCTACTGAATCCATCAATAGCTACCAGAACATGTGTGTGCCGTGTTTTGGTACGGTGGAGGGAACCACATACGTCAATGTGCAATATTTCCATGGGTTTTTGGGTGGGGTTTAATGTACACCTAGAGTTGTAGCTGTGTGAGAGGGACATTATTGAACAAAACTCTAAGCTGTATCATTCGCATATACAGATGTAAGTTGTGTGTTGTTTCACTTACATTGTGGTAAGTGAAAGGAAATGTTAAAAGAAATGTATTCATCACCTAGGGGCCCCTTGAAAGAGATAAAAAACATAAAAATCTTCATGAAATAATCTAAAGTTAATACTTGAACTGGTAAAGTCTCTGGTCTGGATACCGGTATGTAGGTAAGTACACTTGATTATTGACTCTTCTTGCCAAATTTCGGGGATGTGGGCTGCGAGCCACTGCTTGTGAGTTGCCGGGAACAGGGCGAGTATTGTAGTTGGAATCCACAAACGAAAAAGAGAAAAAACTGCCTCTAGAGACCCTGAAATAAGTAAAGAGTAAAAAGGAGTTAAAAGATGACGTAAGAGAGAATTAAGACGGTAGTCTTGTAAAAAAATGCTTCACTGTAATCCCAAAACTTACTAGAAACGTTGGTAAAGAGTAAGGAACGGGCAGTTCCTTTTCGAAGTAGGATACTGGGATCCACAACAAAATTTCCCTCTTGGAAAGATGCAAAGATGGTAGTTAAAGTTGTTGAGTGGGTGCTTGCGAATGAGCAAATGGGATCGTACTGAAAGTTGGAATACAACGAAAGGTTCCCCTCTTTTCTCTGATAAGCAATTAAAGGGATTAGCAGTAGTGACTGTCCGATAAGCGAGTGGTGGCACGGCTTGTTCACCGAGTCGAACAAAGATGAAGATCGATAAGGCGAGTAGAGAGACAACGTCGAAAATGAACAACATAAAATAACAAAATAACCGGGCACCTCGTAAACCAACAAATATACTAGAGACTGGACGGAACAGTTGATCATAGTGTTCCATAACAGTTGATCCGGTTATGATCTGTGACATACGGTGCATTCAAATACCTTTTTGTTAACTATTGCTTCTAGTCCTGTGTGGTGGAATGTATTATTTATTTGGGAGAACATTATTTTCTGCCAGAATGTATTCTTAATGGCGAATTATGGTAATGATCAAACAAGATGTTTACTAGTCCTTCCGGGAAGGCAGGGCTTCCTCTCTCCTTGTTTGTTCGTGTACAAAGTGCAATACATTATTGAGTAGGGAAGCACTTGTTTTTGGTTTGATGTTGCGTAGCTGCTGAATTATGCTTTGCAATTAAGAATATTCTGATTGGGTGCTGCCAACCCAAGAAATACTTGTGGAAATGCTTGCAGTATCGTCAGAGGGGTGACGGGGTGAGGGGGGAAGAGTGGGGGGTTGGGTGTTGTCAGCTCCGATTGCGCTTTTTGGCTTTGCTCTTGTTTTTCTTTGTGTCAGGCTCTCTTTTGCGTGAAGGCGGGGAATTGGTGGGGGCCGGTAGTGGTGGTGTGGAGGGGGTAATTTGCTCTGCCGCTCCCTTCATAACACGTTGGTTTCCATCCTGTACGAGGGAAAGAGAGAGAGAGAGAGTCGTTATCCTTGTTCTTCTAATAACTCTCGCCAGTTGCAGGGCCGGTCTTTGCTTCGAATCGAGGGTCCCAATCCTAGAGTTCATTTAAAGGAACTGGCAAAGGGTTTACGCTTTGGCGGCTTAAGTAATCACCTATACTGTTTGCTTTCCCTGCAATATGGTTTACGGTAAAATCAAATTCCATCAGTTTGGCTATCCACCTTGATAGGTCCATGCTGATGCATTCGCCATATCTAATTACACACACATATACAGACAGAACAGATGATCCACCTTCACCAAACATCCACTTGGGCGTAGGTACTGGCGTCATTCCATCAGTCATTCCCGCGCCGAAAACTCGACCTGTATTAGGTATGTTGGGTGTCACACATAAGGGTGGGAGGGTGGGAAACACACACAGAACAGCTGATGGAATATGGAAATAAGGAAATACTACATATACACATACACTACATATACTACATATTGGTAAGTAATGCATACATTGAAAGGACGTACTAATTCCTTAGCATATGTATGCACATAAAAATGGTTGAGGGTGAAGTAGGTACGTTCTGTGGAATTTTAGTATGCAATCTGTTGCTATTTTCAAAAATCTTAGTCTCTGTAATTGCTATGGCTTGGGGTTTGATTGCTGGCATCCGTACATAAATTAAACGGCTTATCATACTGTGGCATGATTAGAATGGCGGGGGGGGGGGGGGGGGAGTGAGCCCTCGACTTAGCTCATCGTATGCTTGTTGGCATTGGGGGGTTCTTATAAATAGCACTTTTTTTTAATGCGTTCAGAGGCGCAGTTATGTCCACATAATCTGATATGCATGCTTTGAAGAAACTGACGGTTCCTGAAAATTGCGCTACCTTTTTTGTGTTGTGGGTGTGGGTAGCTAATCTGTTATTCGCTCTTCGCCTATTTTTACCTTTCCCTCTCCTATGACGTGACCTAGGTATTTTATCGAGGTCATAGCCAATTGGCATTGGTTTGGGTTGACCATCAGATTGGCCATTTGCAAACGTGTTAGAACTTCTCTTACGTTTATTTTGTGTTGTGCTAATGTTTGCAAATAAATCAACAAATCGTCCAGGAACCACAGTACCTACGTATTTGGTGTGCAAATCGCTGAAAATCCTGGAGGACCAATAGTGTTTGGCCTCCTGTTGACAGGTCAAATGGTGTTCTGGTCCACGTGTAGGTACCAAATGGGCTGTTAAAGGATACCAGTTTCTGACTCGCTTTCATTAAGGCCATCCATACGCGGGTCTTGACGCTTGAAGTGGTCGTCACGTTTCACTCGCCCTGTGCCATCCATACATTTCGCTCGATCGCCTTCCACACACAGGTCGTCGTAAAGTGGTCGATGCGACGCGCTCGTCACTAGACTCCAGTCATGGAGCATGATTCTACGAGCAAATTTTCGTAAATTATCGTAATATAAGATGTTATATTGTTTAGAAAATTCAGCACTTTGAGTAAAAATTAATTTTTAACTACCAATTTTATGGCCAAAAAAACTCGTTCTAAATAATATTTGGCAATTTAAAAAAGACTGGATTTGTTGGTGCAATTTTGGTCTATTTATTGGCAAAATTAATGAAATTTACATTTTTCACCATACATTTCTGCATAGATTTTTTAATATTCTATTTCATCAATAATAATCTTCTTTTGACTAACATTCTGCTAAAAAAAAAATATAAATTTAACGATTTTCAGCGGTTTTTAGCCATTTTTAGTGATTTTTTTAACAGATTTTTTGAAATTTGATCAATTTGATGTGCTCAAAAGATGCTGGCCAAAGAACCCATCTGTAGTGGATTTGTATATGTTTTACTAGGGGTAGGTACCCCTAAAGGAATGCCTTTAGACAAATCCTGATTCGAAAGAGATTTGCATGTGTACGAAATTTCTCTAAGCTCATATGGGTCAGTTTCATGAGTCCGGCAGTTCGGGTTCGGCCCCTGATAAGGAATTTGTTGGAGGTGCTGAAAAGTACCTTCGTAGGAGTATTTATTCCTGTTTTCAGAGGGATGACACTTTATATATTCGTAGGCCGATTGCTCGCCATGTAGAGCGGCGATTTGTTGCTCTCGATGCATATTGTTTTGGCCGTGAGTATCTCGGGTGTTGGAGATATATGTTTCAGGCGGTTGATAGGCCGCCTTGTGTCCACTGGAAGTGGAAGCCTCTGGGTCTTGAAAAGGACCCTTTTGTTCACTGAAAGTGGATGACTGGAGGTTTTGAAAAGAACTGTTGTCGTGTGTATATCCAGTCGGAAAGGAAGGATAGGTTTCCTCGGGCTGGTAGGCCGTGTAAGGAGCCCCAGTTGTAGGGGTTTGAAACTCGTGGTCTCGCGTGGGGGTTTTGTACCCCTGAACGTCGCTGAGGCCGTTGTTGAAAGGCCGGAACATGTGAGTTTCCTGTTGTAGTGGAACCCCCCGTGTTTCAAGGGAGTTCGCCTGGGCAGAATTTGCCGGGAGATCGATGTAGGAATTGCCGTTAGCTGTTGTGGCGGGGAAGCACGAGTTCCCCAGGCCAGCAAGCGTGTTGAAGGCAGCGCCACAATGGGGCGCCGTTAGCACTAACCCTGAGCCCCGCGGGGGCTAGGGCTGGCTAAGGGTAGGTTCGCCCGTGAAGCTATCACAGGACACAGATGGTCGGTCGGGCGTGGAAATGCTTGTTTCCACTGCGTTGCCTTTGTATGTTTCTCCGAGAAGGTGCATCTCGGCGTTCTCTCCATCCTCGGGGAAGTATTTAGTCCTTAAAAGGACTAAATGTGGGGACAACCGGTTCTAAGATAGAATCTCACGTTAACGCGGGTCCCCCCGAGGTCAACCGCTTATTGAAAGAGTGAAGCCCTTTTTCGTGACGACCGGGCTGATTTACCCTTCTTGAGGGTCGCACGGTTTGTCCCAGCAGGCGGTTCGAAGATAAATCTCCGAACCCGGGGGCGAGTCTACAGGACCAAGACAGTGTAGCCTCGTCGGGATTCCGTCTCAGGCCCCGGATTTAGACGGGGGCTGAATAGGGAGGTAGACAAAGTGTCAAACCTCGACCTAGTCGGAAGTCTGGAAGTTCTGGTAGATCTTTAATTAATAATTCTGGATCCATTGTCGAGGTCACTGCATCCGTGTTGAAACTAAACCAAACTAGTGTAGCACGGTGCGGACAAGGAGCGCTGACGCGGAGGGGTGAGGGTGCGGATAGGTGGGGATTTCCTTACTTTCTTTGATCAGAAAAAGTCCCTCGATTTTGCCAGTTCTCCAAATTTACCCATTTTCAATTTAATGCCGAGAACCACCAGAAGATCATTCAAAGACGAGTCAATTAAAATATTGAACCCCTACATCTAGTTTACAACTGAATTCATCCAACATGAAGAATAAAATGATTTATAATAGCAAAACAAGTCCCTAAAGCAGTGGTCCGCAACCGGGGTGCCATGGCACCCTAGGGTGCCGTGAGCCCCGTCCAGGGGTGCCGCAAGATTTTGAGATCGGAATAACTTTTTGTATAATTATAATAAGAAAGGAGAAAAAAAAAAACAAATATTGAACCTACTGCAATTTATTAGAACACGATTGAACTAAAAAGTAAACACATCCCAAAACACTAACAGATCCGCTACCTACCTAGTATAATATGTGTGATACGACGTATTATAAAAGCAACTGGAAGGCAGAGCTAGTGCCAAAGTGGTCATGATTTGATCGGATGTGCAGAACAACAGCTGTTCAAAGTTCATTCTCCCTTGTTTCGTTTTCTTTTTTTTTTTTTTTTTGTTCCGAGATGCCGAGATCAATCTGCTTGTACGATTCATTCATGTCCGTGATTTAGAATTTATCCAATCGTGAGTGGTTTTTTTTTTTTTTTTTTTTTTTTTTTTTTTTTTTTCAATCAATGTGATAAGTAAAAGTTCTCTTCGAAAAAATGGATAGGTAGATTTGTGATTAAGAAAGAAAGATTTTAAGCTGATGAAAGAATGAAGGATCATGAAACGGGATCTGATTCAACAACTGCGAGTACTTCTTGTTCACCAATTGTGACGCAGCCGACGAATCGAAGCCCCCTACCACGAGTATGAAAAGTGGAGGTAAGAATAGACAATACCTTGACTCGTATCTTACAGTCGGGTTTACCTGGTGTGGGCCTCCAGACAAACCGATTTCTAAGTGTGTTGTTTGTGGTGAAACATTGAGCATTGCAGCAATAGTCCCAAGTAAATTGAAACGCCACCTTTCAAGGTTTCAGATAGAGCTCTCGAGGCTAGCTTCGTTGTTTCCCGAATGATCGTAGGAGAAATGAAAGCACACACCATTGGAGAAAATCTGGTTAAACCTGCTTGCAAAGAAATGGTACGCATAATGCTTGGAAATGAAGCAGCTTTGGAAATTGGCAAGGTACCCATCTCGGCTGAAACTGTCGCTCCTCGTGTTGCTGAAATATTATATTCGACAATATCTTGCGTCACGTTCGATATATTCGTATCTTCGATAGATATGTATTGTGCAATATCTTCCACAGCCAGCCAGCACTTTTTTGAGAAAAATTCCGATATATCTGTTTCTATATCTTGCTGTCCTGTATGAAAATAAATAAACAATGCGTGAGTTCCAATCAAAGAAAAATAATGATTTTGATGGATTAATTGTCAATTTTGACGATATCGTTCTTTTAGTTAGGTAGGTAGGTACGTGAAAATTTACCTGGTTCACTCGCGTCTTCATCCAACATTCTGTTTCTTGAGAAAGTCGAATTGATTTCATTTATAGGGCATGATGGTGGATAGTGAAGGTCGAAACAATAATCCCAGCTGCAAGGAATTCATGTTTACTATGAGAGATATCCTCGTGCATAAACAATAAACGAGTCTTCGGCCTCAAGCTCAAATGCAATACCCCTTGACAAAATCAATATTCTGGGAGTAGGATCGAAGCCTTCATGCCCTATAAATGAAATCAATTCGACTTTCTCAAGAAACAGAATGTTAGATGAAGACACGAGTGAACCAGGTAAATTTTCACGTATCTACCTACCTAACTAAAAGAACGATATCGTCAAAATTGACAATTAATCCATCAAAATCATTATTTTTCTTTGATTTGGAACTCACGCATTGTTTATTTATTTTCATACAGGACAGCAAGATATAGAAACAGATATATCGGAATTTTTTTCAAAAAAGTGCTGGCTGGCTGTGGAAGATATTGCACAATACATATCTATCGAAGATACGAATATATCGAACGTGACGCAAGATATTGTCGAATACATATCAGGTAAAAAATGAAGGGGCACAATACAAACTGATAATAAAATGATAACCACTCTCGAAGTTATGTAGAGGATTACATTAAAAGTTAATTATTTATTCCATGTCCTAGTACCATTTACTTGTTTAAAGTAAAGCATTTTCTTAAATTGCAGGATTCGTTGTAAGAAAACTGAACTTGATGCTGAAATCTGAAGCCTGTTTGGAAGCTATTGAGGAAAACGTCACTGCTAATGGGAAAGGCCTACTTGCAATAAAGGACCGTGGAGGATTGATTTTGCCAGATGAAGATGTAGTTAATACCTATTTGTACGATTTGTGAAAAACATTTCAGGAGCAAAAAGGACAGAAAAGAACCAACGGCGGACTCGGCGACTTTTAGGGTCCTTTTACTAAAACAATGCGCTGGGAAGAACTTTTTCGATAAGTCTGCTCATTTTTCAGAAGAAGAAACTCATTATACGTCACTTATTAGAGCAATTGGACAGCTGTATTTGAAAATTCGAATGCACAACAATTTGAAAACTCTTAACATGACGATCTGCACAGAGGACGGATTCGAGCGAAAAATAACAATTTTTTGTATTCAAAGGACAATAACTTCATTCTGTTTAAAATATTGTTTTGTATTTTGTATCAGCCACAACACTATATTACCCCAGTAAGGTATTATACCAATTCTTACAAAAAAGAAGTGGTGTATTATTTACTCTTGCCCGCAAACGTTGGAAAATCTCGGTCAAAAGCACAGCAGTGGGATAGCTTGAACGGAGTGACTAGGGTGTGTTAGTGTGGGGGTCGGGTCGGGCGGCCTGGTGCCACCGCCCTCCCGTCGCGTGCCGCTTCTATTCTATTCTATGTTCTGTGCATGGTAGGTACTACTAAGTTGTAGGTACTTGTAAGCAGTAAGTACCTACTAGACAATGTGACCTCCGTCCGGCTGAATGGCTATAAAGCTGATTTCTATAATCTCTGAAGCTGAAATTTGAAACAGGGCCTATGTACCTATATGAAACAGGTAGAATATAATTTCAATGTGTGGAACCACTATAATCTGTTGATTGAGCTCGTATGCTGTAGAGCCTCTATACCAATACTAATACCTACTTTACTGAAAAATTACGTTTGGAAATAGATATAAGCCACGACAATATTATTTGCACAAAACCTTTGCAGTTCCTAACAGGCTGTTCGATTTATTTCGTATTCGTAATAACGTGAAAGATGGCTTACTTTAGGGCAGTGGTCCGCAACCTTCTTTGAGTCACGGCACCCCTTTTCGTGACGGCCTCACCTTGTGGCACCCCACCATACAAACACAAAATTTCGCAGCGTAATACGTAAGTTCGGAATAGAAACAAGTTTTCAGTAAAGAGCACAAAAACTCTAATTAATAATTAGTAGGTGGGTAGGTAAGTAAAATGGTAATTCTTTTCTTTAGTGGTAGGTAACTTAAATCAATGTGAAATTTGTCCCTGATGTTTTCGGCGAATTTCGGGGATTCTAGAAGGCAGATGGGAAAGGCAAACCCTCACGTCGTCCTCTAATGTGCTTTCCAACATTCTTTGCCGTTTTTTCGTGTTCATGGTCGCAAGTGTCGAAAATCCATGTTCGCACATCCACGAAGTTGAGAACTGGAGAAGGATGTCAATTGCTTTCTTCGACAGCTGAGGATATTCTGCTGCAACGTCGATCCAAAAGGTGTTCAGTCGGACGTCATTGAACTTGAGTTGTAGAGTTCGGTCGTTTCTCAAATCAATAAATTCGGTTTGAAGAGGCATGCCTTCTACTCGCACCATGGTGGAAAACGGATTTCGAATCCAGTCATGCTTTTTGATGTCCAGGTCCGGGAAGTATTTGTTGAGAGCCAGTTTCAAGTTCATTAGGTGGTCTGAAATGCCTTGTAAAATAGGAGGGTTCGAGTTTTCTTCACCAGAAAACAGTGGAAACCTATCAGTGCGCCCTTGTTCCGAATTCTTCAGCCACATACCGATTTTCTCTCCAAACGCAAAAAGTTTGTCTGTGGACGATAGGATACTGTCAGAAGGACCTTGTAGACCAGAATTGAGAGCGTTGAGGTGCTGAAAATGTCAGCCAAGTAGGCTAGTCTCGTCCTCCAGTCGTCGTCTGTCAAGAGATCACAAAAATCGTCATGATTTTCTCGCATGAGAAAGAGCAGAACTTCTTCTTTGAGCTCATAAAGACGTGTAAGAACCTTTCCTCTCGATAAACTTCTAACCTCAGTGTGGAACAACAACCCTGTGAACTCTGCGCCGATAGATTCACAAATCTGTTTGAAAATCCTGATTTTCAGTGGTTTTGCTTTTATGTAGTTCACTATTTTGACTGCATCGCTCAAAACAACTTCGAATTCCCGACTTAAGGGTTTTGTCATGAGGGCTTCCCTATGAATAAAACAGTGAGTTGTAACCATGTTGGGTTTTTTGATTTTGCCAAGGTTACGAATCCCTTGATAGAGCCGATCATGAGCTCCATCTGTGCATATACAAAGTTACTCTACGGGAGGTAGGTATATCGTTGGTAGCAAAAAATGAATCGATGGTCTCGAAAATATCTTTTTCCGTGGTTGTCGTTTTCATTTCCTTCAAACAAAAAAACTGGCTGACAATTTCATCTCCATCAATGAAACGGGCAAACCCTATCAAGTGGCATTTCCCAGTGGAATCCGTTGATTCGTCAACTTGGAGCACGAACGGCGAGGTTTTCATGATTTCAGAGGTTCTGTCTTTTATGTCGAACAATATTTCGCACCCATCCTAGAATAAGGGTACAACTCAAAAATTGTCATTTTCGGCAAATCGCATTCAAAGTTTTCCTTCCACACCATTGGCTACCCTTTCTTTGGAACACGATGAACATAATTTATCTTTGCGAAACTTGTTTCCTACATCATTACTCTAACGCCCCATGGTGAATAAATAGTTTTTTTTGCCAGTGGGAAGGGAGTGGGGGGAACGGTTTTGTTGATTTTTTAAGAATTTTTGAGTTGTTCCAACTCAAACACTGAAATCTCACCAGTCAGGATCCAAAATGTTCAGAAAAGAAAGACACAAGTTCAAATTGTCCACACAAAAAGGAAACAACTCAAAACGAGACACAGACTGTTTGAACTCAACTGAGTTGTGTCTTTCTTCCTAGGACGTGAATTGGTTACTCCGTCCATAGAAGAAAGACACACGCACTCTCTAGCGGAATTAGAGTGCCCTACACATATCTCCTCCTTCTACAGACAAACTAGACCGTTTCTACTTCTCAGAACCACAACTAACTCAAAAATCGCGATTTTTGAGTTGTACGCTTATTCTAGGACGGGTGCGATATATCAGGTAAAAAAAGAAGTGGCACAATACAAACTGATAATAAAATGATAACCACTCTCGAAGTTATGTAGAGGATTACATTAAAAGTTAATTATTTATTCCATGTCCTAGTACCATTTACTTGTTTAAAGTAAAGCATTTTCTTAAATTGCAGGATTCGTTGTAAGAAAACTGAACTTGATGCTAAAATCTGAAGCCTGTTTGGAAGCTATTGAGGAAAACGTCACTGCTAATGGGAAAGGCCTACTTGCAATAAAGGACCGTGGAGGATTGATTTTGCCAGATGAAGATGTAGTTAATACATATTTGTACGATTTGTGAAAAACATTTCGGGAGCAAAAAGGACAGAAAAGAACTAACGGCGGACTCGGCGACTTTTAGGGTCCTTT
The DNA here is from genome assembly GCA_030762985.1 of Adelphocoris suturalis. Lineage (NCBI taxonomy): Eukaryota > Metazoa > Arthropoda > Insecta > Hemiptera > Miridae > Adelphocoris > Adelphocoris suturalis. The sequence continues at coordinate 1,496,430 of CM061045.1, forward strand.
TACTAAAACAGTGCGTTTGGAAGAATTTTTTCGATAAGTCTGCTTATTTTTCGGAAGAAGAAACTCATTATATGTCACTAATTAGAGCAATTGGACAGCTGTATTTGAAAATTCGAATGCACCATAATTTGAAAACGCTTAATGACGATCTGCACAGAGAACGGATTCGAGCGAAAAATAACAAAATTGTTGTATTGAAAGGACAATAACTTCATTCTGTTTAAAATATTGTTTGGTATTTTGCATCAGCCAAAATACTATATTACCCCAGTAAGGTATTATACCAATTATTACAAAAAAGAAGTGGTGTATTATTTATTCTTGCCCGCAAACGTTGGAAAATCTCGGTCAAAAGCACAGCAGTGGGATAGCTTGAACGGAGTGACTAGGGTGTGTTAGAGTGGGGGTCGGGTCGGGCGGGCTGGTGCCACCCACTTACGTAGTGTTCGGCGCCCTTGCCTCTTCTATTCTATTCTATGTTCTGTGCTACCATGTACTTGTGCCTTCTTTTTGCATCATGGTTATTCAGTAATATTAGTTTATATCGTAGAATAATAAATCAGCTTTCCTTCACACTACAGCGGCTTAGGGATCATGCGATGTTGTGATAAAATGAGAGCGTTCCAAAAAGTGGCGAACGATTATGCTGCTATGAAAACTAAGGGAGTTACACTTCCCTAGCAATGCGTTGGTTGTACATGAAAATCAATAGAAAACATGTCAGCTCGCACTGAATTTCGTTTAATTTCAAACAAAAAACCCAGAGGTAAAACATGATACATGTTAATATTTTCATTCTTAGTAAATAGCGGGATAGACTTTATAAACGTGAGGAAATTAAATGAAAAATTAATTACCTAGTTCATATGAAGTGCATGCACTCGTGTCGGGTCTAACGGTTGTACTCGCCTTGGGTCAACACCTGGTAAAAACTACAGACGTTACCACTTGCGTCAGGTCAGATTAGTGATTGTGAGTAACGTGTGCCCTGTTCAAAGTTCGAAAGGTGACTAAACTTATCATTTCCAGGTGCTAGGAGAATACAAGGAGGGGTGGGGGCAAAAAGCGATAGGAAGACGTTGAAATTTGAACTTGAAAGTTGACCGGGTCATCAGGGACCATACGCGAGTAGGTACTGAAGGGTTAAGATTAAAGTTCTTCTTCCGTAGGCCTTAAAATCTATCCTGCTCATTGCCGCCATTTCGAAAGCGGTAGCAGCACTACCGAGGGTAAGGAGATGCGAATTTCCAACGTCAGTGCGACAGTAGAGGCACCTATGGTTCAACTACCTCAACTACCCCTAATAGATCTCCACTGATGTACATTCGAAAATGGAAACGAAGATGATCCACCTTTTCGAGATTCGTCTTGTCTTCTCCGTCCTCGATAGGTCATGCAACTAACGAAGAAGACGATGGTATCGTATCATTATTATCAATACCCTTATCACTTTTCACTCTCAACCACAACTATTTTTCAAGTTCGAGTTAATTTCAACTGATATTTTTCAATGCGCTGAGTTTTAGCGGAAGCTGTCTATTGTACAACGAGAATATGATTAGTTCCAAAGTATTAATGAGGCTGATGCCTCGAATCAGCTCGCCTATAAGGTAAGATAGTGTAAAATATTTGATGAAAGGCTATTGGAACGTAATATGCCAATGTACGATTCCAATGATAATATTGCCTTAAAAATTGTTATACTATTTTGCATTACGTCTTTTTGGATATTCGATTCCCACTGTTTATTAATTCTGTTTTGCTGTAATATATTATGTGGTAAAATACCTCAGGGCTTCAAGGATTCGGACCCCTCTAGTTGTATTTTTTACACTAAAATGTGTTAATTATGCTGAAAGTTATGCCTCCATTCGTGAAAAAACGGCTGCCATCCAAAAGCGCTGATGTATTTTTCGAATACTTCCCAAAAGCGCCGATGGGTTGAAGTGTAGAATGATTCAAACACCACCAAAAGCGCCAGCGGTTACGATGGTAGTTAACGTTGACAAATGATGAAGGCGAAACAAGAATGAGAACAAATAGATTAGAATGAGATATGTATAGGGTGGTCTGGATGCTCGCATCTCAAAAAAAGTATATATATATATATATATATATATATATATATATATATATATATATATATATATATATATATATATATATATATATCTTGAAATAAGAGTCTAGTGAGAACAAAGAAATATTTGTTTATTCAGGAAACTTCTCTTGCGTAATAATAGAAAACTGGATTATTAATTTTGGAAAATTGAGGAAATGTCAGCTGACTCACATGTGGAGCAAATTGCACAACCGCTACTGGTCGTGTAATTCGCATTGACACTCGAAATTGATTGGGGCAACTCTTGAAAAACAATGTTAGAGGGCACACGGTTCGTGTGATCTTCATAATTTTTTTTCTCTCAAATTTGTGAAAATTTACTGAAAATTGAAAAATTGTCAAGGAGGTGCATAGGGCACAAAAGCGACTAATCCTGTTTTGTATTAATACCAGTGAATTGGGACAAAAATCAAGAAAAACTATGGCTTATGCGTCTCTTGTGAGATATCAGAAAACTGCGTTTTTAATCTTTGAAAATTTATAGAAAATTAGAAAATGGTCTTACTCACAAACTAAATCAGTTTATCACTATAGGATACTTGTATTGCACGCACACAAGAGCTGGGGCCATCTTCACAGCTTCTACATTCTGTACTTAATGCTTCCCCTTCTTCCTACACCTTCACATTGAAAAGTGAACACAACACTACACCTTCTCCTACGCGTTCTGAAAACATCCCATTTCCACCAAAAACTGAAAGATGAATGGGCACACACTTTTGAGCTGCATATAGAAACATCAGGGGTAGATACCAAGGAGGCCATTTGGACTTTTTCATTAGTAAAGAAAAGCATTCTTTAGAGGCTTTTTCATTAGTGATCCAGATTGAGACATCCCATGATCACCAACCTGAGTTCCGATCTCATACCCATCACATGACCTGCGTACAGGTCTGCCCAACAGAGTTTCAATAATATATAAATGAACAAAACAATGTATTAGCCATAGTTATTGTAGGTAGGTATGTACAAATATGGTGATGGTACCTAAGCCAGATGGTGAGAATAATACTTTGGATTGAGTAGACAAATGAATAAAGTAATGATATTTTCTTCTTGCCAACATTTTTAATAAATTTCCAAATGAAACTTATGGTTGTGACAATGTTGAGAATTGCGTAGTAGGTTTAGAAATAGGAGTGTGAAGGCTATAATACAATTTGGTCGGCCATACTGAAGCTGGTTGAGTAAAAAAAATTTGTTGGGATTGACTGATCTTGGGTGCCCAGTAATTCGGTTCTGAGGGTCCTCATATCAGATGAATGAGAGAATACAATCAACTTGATTGTTCAGAAACCTCTGATTCGTTGTTGGGATGTTGCAGAAAGACATCGAATGCATTTGGTGTACATGGCATCTCACATGGAGGACCCAATGGGAAAAAATCATGTTGTACGAGGCAGCCCAAGAGACAGTGTTGCTGTTAGAGTAATAGTTGTTGGTTCAGGATCAGTAAATTGGCGAAGATATATCAGTTTGGTGAATACGATCAACTAGAAGTAGTCACATCAATAACTCAGACAGCTCCATCCTTTCCTGAATGTGTACATAGAACTCTTTCCAAAGGCCCATAGAAAGTAGACTGTTTGACTCATCAATGACGACCAGGTCTTCTGCTTCGATCTTGGGGTGCTACCTTGTCCGTTTAGATCATTGCTGCATGTGATGCAAATATTCTTTCCTCCGTCTTCTCCATGAGTTTTGGGTTCTCTGTTGTACAATTTTCCATCTGTCAAGTCGGTTTTCTGGTAATAGAGCAAAATCCGCCTCTGGCTTGGCCATGGGGAGTCGGCCATTAATGAAATGACCGGGAATGAGACACTGCAGGTAGTTTGGATCATTTGATAGGTGACGAAATGGTCTGGCATTTATTATGGCTTCGATTCTCGTAAACACTGTACTGAGATCTTCGAAGGTAAAAATTAGTACTCCAGAAACCTTGTGCAGGATGATTTGGCAAATTTCAATCCTGCCTCTCACAAGCCTTCAAGCGGGTTCATATGCCACTCCATACCTTTTGAAAACAAGAAATTAGTGATTTTACCTTTGAAATTCATGAAGATTATAACAATTTGCAAAGTCCATCAAATCATTCTTTGCTTCGAGGAAGTTGGTACCCTCATCAAAATAAATGTGAGAAGGCAGGCCCCTCCTGGCTATGATCCTATAAAGAGTAGAGCCAAAGGCAGAGCCTGATAAGCTGGAAACTAGCTCCAAGTGAGCAGCCTTTGAAGACATTCAAACAAAGATGCAGAGGTGCATCTAGATGTCTAGGTTGTCAGTGGTAAAATGGATATGGAGCAGATCTGGCAGGCTAAAATAAGTAAGTATGGTAGAAATGACCTGCAACAAGCGATATCTTTGCCAAAAGGAGTGACAACTAATAAAATGAAGGTCATGGCCACAACCGTGTAGTGGCACTAGGTGTGATGCGGGAAAAGTGCCTTAGAGTTATTATTCTTGGGCATCTTGGTAGGACTGCTCTGTGGTATCACCACCTTCATCCTTAAGGGCTCTTACCTCAAAGGGGGTCATTTTATAGGGGCACTTCCTTTGAGGGGCATAGGGTAAACCTGGGCATCCTCCCTACCTTTTTTCAATTTAGTTTTTTACTTTATGATTTAATGGTGTGCCCCCTCCGCCTTCAAGGTGTGTTAAGGGGAGGGGGGGGGGGGTGTAGTGTGTCTGGCCGTGCGTCCGCAAATCCTTGCAACTCACATAACTTCTATAGTTTCCATCCGATTTTGATGAAATTTCCAGAAATATAGGGGTTAGGGTGTACATGATCCTTTTATCAGTTCACTCTGCGCATGCGCAAACGTAAATTCCATCAAATGTCATTTTTTTTCTTCGTTCTAGTCGTACTATCTGGTTCAAATTTGGAGGGTAGTTAGGAAAGGCCGAGCTAATTACCGCAAATCAATTTGATCACAATCGCACCATCAGTAACTGGTGCACACGTATGAATGTGAAATCATTGCTTCTTCAGTCAATTTGATTTTGATGAACTTTTCTGGGAATGGACGGATTAGGCTTATAATGGTCTTCACTCAGATATTCATTAGTTTTGATGCGCAAGCTCAAGCTTAAAATCAATCAAGTGTCAGTTTATCGTGGCCTATTCGTCCGATTTCACTCAATCTTGGAGGGTAGTTGGGTAATTACGATGTGATTACCCCATATGATTTTCATTGCAATCATATCATTAGCAGCTGCCGCTCATACGCGAACCTCATATTTTTGTATCAAGCCTGAATCCACACCCAACTTGGCAGACTTTTTTTAACTTTATGTATATATATTTCATCTACGAGTGATTCAATACGTATTTCTTGCATTTCAGCAAATAAAAACCTACAGGTGGCTAGCAGAACCTATGATTGGGTTTACAATGGGCTATATTTGTGACAGCCCTAGACAATTTTATATGTACTAAAAAAATTAGCTACTTACTAGTTTCAGATCGTTATTCTTAGAAATATTCCTAGGGAATTTTTTTATCATATGAAATCGGTTATTAATGTTCGTTTTTTCCTACATATATTCCTAGGACGATCATATAAAAAAAATTTCTTTCAGGTTAAATCCATTTTCAGTGCATGTAAACCCTATTTGATTTAGATGTAAAGCCATATCTCAACCTGGAGGTTCATTTGTGGTACACTATCACCCTTTTACTTGTATTAATGGTTCTTTATAACAGTTCACGGAGAGGTAATGTGATTCACTTGATTACTCAAGTTTTAGCTATCTATCATCAATTATGTTAATATCTTTTCTTACTTACTCAGGATGTATTTTTGTTTCATTGTAGAGCTCAGTCACTTCATTTGTCTTGTACGGATAATGCTGAAACTCAACAGATTGACAAAAAATATGCTTTAGTGCCCAAGGATGTTGCTAAACAGCACCAGGACCACATTGCTGCGAGAATACCTCTTGATCATAAGGTAATTTAGTACATTATATCATATAAAGGCATAGATCTATTAGTAAATCGAGTGGATAACCACTCTGCACCTTTTTCATCCGTGTGCAACAAAGAAGGGAGGAGGGGGCTGGAGAGGAAAGGCCCCTTTGGTAGGAAGGTGAAGCTAAGTTGACAGGTGGTGGGGAACTTTTCCTCAGCACTTCCTATCAGAAGCTACACACTATCATTTCTGACCAGCCCCTTAGGTATCGGTGTGATGGAGGGCCACTCAAAAACTGAGGCACTTTGCTTGGCTATAGAGTCCATGCCTTGAAGCCCATTTTTTTAAACAAAATGTTTTATAGCCATCCCCACTATGGCTGCTCCTTCAATTTCACCTTTTTTCCTTCTTACTTGGTCCAAAAATTAATATGTTTGAGATGCGAGCTTGCGAGCATCCAGACCACCGAATTATATACACCACTAATATTATATACGTCCAATTAAACACATACATCAACAAATTCTACTTTTTAAAAATTACAAATACTTGGGCAAATTGCTCTGAATGGTGTGTATAGTTAGGCTCCTTTTGGTTAACTATAGGTTAGTTGGACAAATAGATCACATTGGGGAGTTGAGGGGAAATCCCCAGACTCTCTTGAGATTGGACGGGGAGGGGGGACCAGCCAAACCTACCTTAGTTACCAACTCTCAACCTCTTAACTTTCCATCAGAGTGATCTGTGATATCTTCTTCATCAAACAGACCTGTATTGTGTTATCCCGTGGTTACTGCTGTTCGGAAGTGGGGGGCAGTAGTAAAGTTTTTGCCCAGTGAAAAACTTTACTACTGCCTTCCAATTTTTCAAATCCATGAGGGAATTTTGAAGAGTACAAATCTTATTTTTGAAATGAGAAAGTGGTGATTTGAATGGGAGAAATCTCATGTTGAAAATGAATGGTGGGGGGGGGGGGGGGGGGGGCACTAGTAAAGAACACCCGAAGGTTGTTCACTAAGAGATCTGTGTTTCTCTTCATTCAGCAATTATAATTGTTGTTATGCCCCCTCTTTCACTTTCCACTTTCTCTCTCTCTATCTCTATTTATTTTTTTCTCTCTCTCCTTCTCCCACCCCCCCACCCCCCATTCACTCTCTCTCTCCCCTTCTCCCTCTCTCTCCTTCCCACTGTGTATTGGTAAAAATACTTCATTCATTGTTTCTTCATTAGGCACAGCATTATTCAACACCGAATGACCAAGAATACGCTGCATTGTAGAATATTGTCATTGGCTGATGCCATGTTTCTTCAAGTCAGGATAGATTCGTCCCTTAAATTCCATGGACTTGTTGATGGCCTGACATCCTGGCTCAGTGGTCTCAGAGTCCACTCTATTGTCTGTGTATCAGGGATTGTTTCTTTCCCAGAACAAATATGGAATTCTCTTTTGGGGAAACCAGGCGAACAAGGACGAGATCGTAAAGCTACAGAAGAGAGCCTTAAGAATTTAAGATCTTGGAGTACCTCCATTCTCTTCATGCGGGGAAAATTTTCAGCTCGGAATCTTTTGAATTGACCCTTGATCTTTGTGCTTGAAGCAATCCTGCATGTGTGAAAGCACCTAGCTGAGAGTTGTAGTGCACAGACTTTCGGCAGTTCGAGAGAGGTCTGACTTATGTGGTGATTGAATTACACAATCGTTTCGTCCTCAATCTCCAGTCGGTCGTCTGCCCCGTTCATGCTCCCCTCACTCAATTCAAAAGAAAATTATTTCTCTATCTACTCCACAAAGAACTTTGTTCCATAATGGATTTTTTCATATTGAAACTTACACAAATGCTCATGTATCTACACTTTGAGAATTGCCCTACTTGTTATTTACTTCTGTTATTGGCAAATAAATGTATTCTGTTCTAATTCAATACTTACAGCTGTTAGAGTACTATTCGTTAGTTACTAACTAATTAGTCATTGCTGATATTGATGGTACCGTATGCAGAGTCAGAAAAAGGAAGGCAGTCAGTAAGTGGTGCCAGTTAAGAAAATGAAAGTTTTCTGCAACTTAATCATGTGTTTTTAGGGTGGATCACAGACACTTGAGCGATATTTGACAACAGCACTTAAATCGATATGTTATAATATTTATATGCTACTAGCTGGTTCACCCGTGCGTTGCACAGGTTGACTTGAACATTATCAAATAGCCTGTGACCCAAGTTAAAGTAATTCTGATAGATTCTCGCCCACTCAGATCTCCATTTGGTTCAGTGACGTTCCTCATCCACCACCTTCACCTGTTGCTGGCGGCCCGACGGGACCAAGGAGACTGACCCACATTTATCTGGGTTAACCACCAAACCACACCTGGCTCCGGGTTTTGGTAAGTAGGATTACATCATCGGCAAAAGCGAGTACACCTACTCGAACCCCTGGGATGAGATCAAACCCTATTTCAGCTGGCAGCCGTGTCCGCCAGGCCGTGTCCATGACCAGGTTGAAGAGGAGTGGCGAGTGAGGATCCCCCTGGAGTACCCCAGGCCCAATGACCACATCCCCTGAAATTTTGCCTCGTGCCTTGAGGACCATCACACCCTCGTGATACAGACAGGAAACATAGTCAATTAAACAAGTAGGTGTCCCAACCCCACGAAGATAATCGCTCAGGCCAAAATGGCTTACGGTGTCAAAGGCCTTAGGGGCGTCCAGAGTGGCAAGATGGAGTGGCCGTTTCTTAATATGGGCCAGTGAAATGACAATTTGGAGAACTGTAAGGTTCTCTGCTGTGCCATCCACTGGCCGAAATGCTCTCTGGAGGCTAGATGACACCAGCAGCTTGGAGGCGAGATGCCAGAATCTTTTGGAAGTTGTGGATGACCTCAGACAATCTAGATAACAGTTGGTAGTCTCCAGGCCCACTTAACCCTTTTTTTGGGATGAAAATTGTTAGGGCCAACGCTCTCGGGGGTCTTCCCGATAGTAGCAGCAGGTTGAGGATGAGCAGCTCAACTGTTTTTGGTGCTTTGTTCCAGCGTCGGGAGAAACACCATCAGTTCCAGCAGAAGTGGAGTTCTTGATGCAGCGCTTATGTGCCTCTTCATCGAGCACCGGTGTGCATATGATGCTGCTCAAGGAATCCCTGATGGAAGCTGGGGGTACCACATTGTCACCAGGGTTGTGGCTGGGAGCACTCAAGACTGGCTCCCAATAGTCCACAAACTCCTGAAGAGGGGGCAAAACTTGTTCATCCCCAGCTCCTACAAGTTCCTCCACAGCCACATGAGCTGGATGCTTCCGCCACAGCTTCTGGACTCGATGATATTCCTGCCTTCTTGCTTGTTTTGCCGCTCTGCAGCCTCCACGAGGCAACAAAGTAGGAGTAACTCCTTCCAGATCCCTTTAATAATCCCTCCCGGATGAGGGATAAGGAGTAATCCCTCCCATCACACTTGCTTCCTCAACCTGTGGGAATATCCTCTGTATATAGGCTGCAACTTTGTCCTCCAAGCCTTAAGGCCTCTCAACAGCCCACCATGTTAGGTCCTGCAGGTAGGCACTCTCATAAACATCAATACGGCACCAATTGCATCAATTAGGTGGCAGAAAACGTGCACATGGGAAAACGTTGTTGCAAAAATACCACCCTTGGATCTGAAGGCTCTCTCACAAAGGGCACACTGATGGGCATTAATTAGGGCAGAGGAAGAGGATGAAGGATAGGATGAAGAAGATGAAAATGGGGAGGATGATTGACGCCCCTGCCTGGGGCGCCCCTAAGGGCTTCCCCTGGGACTCCACGTGTATACAGGACACAATCGATTGTTCACGTAATCGATTGTTCACATCAGATATTGATCTTCTTTGAAGACCTCACAAATAATACATTCAAAACTCCAAAACGAATGAACCGAATTTTACGACATTTCAGCAATTTTGTGAGTTTGCTCCTCATTGATGTCCTATAAATTTCATTGCAATCGGATCATTTTTCGTTGTGCAATTTAATTGCTTTTCTTTTGTTTTTCGTTATTATCTGTCATTTATTTTCCTTTAGTAGGTGGCATTGTCCATGTAATTATATTTTGATAATGTCCCATATTCTCTGTTTAATAATCATTTATAGAACAGTGATCTACAGGAATAAATCTTTTTTTAATAATTTGTATCATTTTTTCTCGTAAGTAAGGGAATATTATTTTTCGTACAATTTTTGTATATATGCATTTGTTTGTGGGTTGATACCTCAGATAATGCTCATGATTTCAGAGTTTTTGCAGGTTTATTTCTGAAATGTTTACGTTGAACTTGTTTAAAGAATAGATAGATAATGTGGGTTGTATTTTCAACAAATCTTGGTCTGTTTCAGGAAGTGATAGCACCAATTACTGGAGTACCAGAAGAACATGTGAAGGGGAGGCTGGTCCGTATACGCCTATCCCCCAAGAATCCAATGCAATCAGGCACTGATAATACTCATGATTGGAAGATGGATTTTGATACGAGAGAAAGATGGGAAAATCCTCTCATGGGTTGGAGTTCCACGTGAGTTTAGTCTGAATGTTGTATCTCTAGGAAGAAGGAAATTCATTTAATAGATTATTACACTGCATCTGAATGCTTCTGGTTTCATTCCACTAAGGAGAATTTACATGCAATATTAAATACCGGTTTGTTAAATGATGACCTGAAGAAACATGATATGTTTATTGTGTGGATCTAGGTACTACCACTAGATGTTTTGTCTACTAATCTCTCAATTTCATATCTCAGCCATGATTTGACTATCGCCATAGTCTTTAACACTTAAACAATGAGCTACCAATTGTTTGGTGACACCTTTCATTTTGGTCAACAAATGAGCAATTCATTAGCCAGTGACACCTAGTGTTTGAGTGGTAAAGTAACCTGATTTTTCAGCTATCTATGTATTCTGTATCGGTGTGGTTTCTATTTTAATTGCATGCTACAGTTATCTTCATCAAAGACATATAGGAATGTAAACACTGTTCTACACATTTCAGATTGGTATATAGTCCGACTTATGTGTCAGCAGGAGCGTGAATGGCTTGATCTTCATTCTTTTCGCATCTCTCTGAATGTTGTTACGATCTAGGAAAATAACTCTCACAGTCGAAGAGGTTTGATCACACTGGCCTCATAGCTCAGATCGTTGGAGTGTTGCAACCATGGGGAAATTTCCCGTAGTTTTAAGGACATGAGTTTGAACTCCTGTCGAGATATCAAATATTTTTAGGCCGTTACAGTGGCGCAGTCGGTAGGACCTGAAATAATACGAAACAATAATGAATTAAATCTCTCTCGAGCAAAAGACTGTAAACATCACATTCCCTGTTGAAGCACCTTTCACTTCTTCACTCACTTGAGTCAAAACACACAGTGACCATGACCTTGTTCCACTGCTGACTTGTTCCAGCGAGCATCTGCTGAGCCAGCGGCCTGCAGTTTTACTTTGTCATTTGTCTGACCCCAAACCAGCCGAGATGGCTGGTATTTTACTCCGGGGGAATGTTACGCTCCAGGAAAATAACTCTCACAGTCAAAGAGGTTTGATCACACCGGACTCATAACTTAGATCGTTGGAGTGCTGCAACTAAGGGGAAATTTCCTGTAGTTGTAAGGACACGAGTTCGAACTCCTGCCGATATGTCAAATATTTTCGTGCTGTTATAATATCTTATTCCACAAACTTTTTTCCAGTATTCCTAGGTATCCTTAAATATAGGGTCTTTTGATTGAAAAGGATAGGCGATGATGAGGAACTTGAACAAAAAGAATGATCGTAGGTTCAGCCTGGCATTATGTTACTGTGCAAGTACAGTAAATTCAGTTTACAACGATGCCGGATATACAGGTAAAAAGTAACGGTGGGAACTGCATCAGAAGGTTGGTTTTGTATGTCTTTCTTCAATCAATATTCCGGGTCTTATACTGATATTCCCCGTATAACATGAAAATAAAGACCCTTTAATCTCTTGCTTTCTATTTCTTGCACCTCATGCCCCTGTATGTGCCGTGCCTTCTTGAAACCAAACCCGGTGTAGAGACCGTATTTCGGCTTGAGACAGGGGTAAAATATATTTTGTGAGTTTCTAGAATGCTTATTGTCTTGTAGAGCAGTCAACCCTCTGTTCAAGCTCATCAGACCCTGTCAACCTACCTTATTATATTTTTCATTTTCTCAATTCAAATGAAACACAAAATTCTGGGATTCCTCCACTCTATTTAGTGGTTGCTTATGTTAGGATAAAAAAAAGAAAGGTTCTTTGTTCAAAACATCTGGCTTCATCAGTCACCAGGAAAGTTGCGGTTATTGAGCACTTAGAAGGTGGTGCTTCAATTTCAGACATATCTAACAATCTAAAGGTCATCCAACGGTCTCCACTATACAGAAATCTCACTCTTTAATTAGAGAAATATTTGCCAAAGATGATACAGACTAAAATAATGGAGGCAAGTCAATAGAAGGACATTTTACTAACTGCTGATTACTGTCCATCGCATCGAGCTGTACCAAATCTGAAAAATATTGACCTACATTTTCTTCCTCCCAACAAAACCAGTGTACCATACGGCCCATGGACCAGGGAACAATCAATACTCTCAAAACCAAATTTCGGAAAAGGCTTGTAATGAATATTCTGTATATACGAAATGAATAATTAAAAAAAAAAAAAAAATCAGTTCTGGATTCAATTGTGATGCCGGTAGATGCCTGGAGTGACTTCTCAGAAAACTGTATTGATAATAGTTTTCAACACGCTGGTTTCAATAGAATGAATTCGGGAATTGTAGAGATTTCTGATCAGTCTGATTTGCTTTTAGATCTGGGAGAATTGGGAACTGTTTATGCTTATTCTTACACATGCAAGCGACTCATCGATTTCGCAAATATGCTCAGACGTTGTTACTAGTGATTGCAATGTTCTATCCTTTGTTTCCCTCTGTTATTTGTCTGGTGATCGTATATATTTATAGTATAGTGATGTTTGCTTATAACCATATATTATATAAATGGAGCAGTACCGTGAGCATCATTATACATAGACTCCTATTCTAATCTGTGTAAATTTCGTCTATATCCATCTTCTCTGGCTTTTATGGCTGAATTAGGTGGTAAGGGGGTTTGGGTCTTCAGAAATGAAAATAATTTTTGTCCTGCCAAGCTTTCGATGTAATAACATCATCTTCAGGACATGTCTCGCATAATGCGCCGGATAATATAAATATAAATCAGTATAATCCCACATCCGTCCCGGTGCCTCTGACTGGTTGCTTTACTGCGTCGATCCTTTCCATCGGGTATGCCTCGCACTGGTGGTGTACTGTTAATTTGTTGAATGTTGTTGGGTTGTTAAATGAGATGATCAAATGTCCCTGATTAATTAGTTGATAATTCGTGAGGGGAGGGGCTGTGAACTAATTGAGTTGTACTTGGTAATTTGATCTAATAAATTTAGGAGGGGAGCGTTGGTGTAGCAGGTTAACTATAGAACCCGATAGTACCAAATGTATGAATAAACAATTACTGTAATTCTTGGTACTTGGCTTCAACCATTCAGACTCCTTATTTATCCTTCTGACGCTACCCTACAGAAAAAAGAAACAACTAGGAGTGGCAAAGATATGTTGGTGGGTGACGCCAATTGGTTCCCCCACTCAAATACCCTCTTTCAAGCTGAAGTATTCTCGGCCTCTCCTCAAAAGCGCTACTCAAGTTACAATTTGTGACTGCCCAATTTTGTGAATTTTTTTTCCCCCAATTCTAATATTGTTCTCTACTTTTCCAACGAACCATGAAAATTTTGGATTTGTCAACGTGGGGGAGGGCGAAGGGAAACTAGCTGAACATTTTATGGGTATGACATTATTTGGTATATTTCAAATTTGAAATTGGAGATGGATTAGCAGCTCGCTCATGCACCTAGCAGCGACCTGGAGATTCCCGAACGAGTTCGCGTGGGATGTGAAAGATTTCGTATATTTTTCGATATTTTGGGAAAAATCAGTTAATGTATTGGAGTGTCCGGCTTCCTAGAAGTACCGCTAAGGCCCCTAAGTCGCGAAGTCTGCACCTGGACCTATCTTTAGTCGAGAGCAGCTGCTCAAAAGGTAAGCTGCCAAATATTAAGTTCTACACATGGTCTTGGTCTACTCATCTTCAATCGTCGTTGAATTTTGAAATATATTGATATTTTGTTGTGGTTTTGTCAGATTCAAATATTTGCTTTTCTCTTCGTAATTATTTCGCGTTTAACATAGTGACATAACAAGCACACATCGAGCTTGGTCCTTGCCAGAGCCGTATCGTGAGAATCAAATAAAACAAAGCCTTATAATAACTTTATTTAATGGTTGAATTGGTCTTCTAGGGTTTATGTGTTGCAGTATAATATATCTAGTGTTATTGATTGGTGGATTTCAATTTGAAATGCACAAGTTATAAGTCACGTTCTACTTATTTTTAGAATAGGTAAATTTCTTTGTTCCTACTTTTGAGTTCCGTAATGTCTGGATAGGAGAGCACATAAACAATATATATCAAAGCTACACCGACCCCTAGACTTGTCTGTTTTGATTGTGAGATCTGCTCAATACTTTTTTCGTTGGATAGGTCAGAACTAGAGATAATCTCTCGTTGAGCAATAATTTTTGTTTCAACCCAACTACTTACTCGAACTTTTTTAATCCTTTCAAATATACTGTTCACCATGCCTCAGATTGATGATCTAGAATTTAGAATTGAAACTATTCTACAAAAGGTTGATAGGATTCATATGGTGGCTGGGGATGTTGAAAAGCCTTCATCTGATAACAAAAAATGTAATTAATTGAAAGCTATGACTGTCAATTTAGATTATTTATTCACCGAGCTTGATGAATTCTGTGTTAAACCAACTCCACCAGTCATAACAGACCTAAAACCCAAGTTTGCCAAATCGGAGAAGAAGTTTTATAATATCAAGGCCATTGTTATGACTCAACAACGAACTCGTCGGCCCTGCGTCAGTCAATTTGTCGGAACGCACTTGGGGACACTTGTGCTCCCCAAATCCGCTTAATCGGTCATTTGATTTCCTGTAAGTCAGTTCGTTTCAGTCGTCCCTTTTAGGTAATTACTACTAATTATTAATTACTCGTTTTGCCGCCTTCCAATGCACTTCACTGTATTTTGTATTCAATTTACTTAAGAAGTTCACTGCAAATGAAATGTCTGGCCTGTTTCCAAACGGCAAGGTACAAGAGACACCCCATCAGTGACTTGTGTGGAAATTTTCCCATTTCCTCTTCATTTATTTCTCCTGTGTTCAGATGATTACCAATTTAAGTGGTGTCGATATTGACTTACGCTCCTTCATTCCAAATCTTTCAAGTATATCTTGTATGTATTTTTGCTGAGATAGTTGCATCTCTCCCTTTTTTTTTATAGATCCCGTATCCTCCCCCCCCCCCCCCCCCCCCCGTTTCCCGTTCTTGTCGTTTTGTTTTGAATTCTGCCATTATTTTTTGTTTGATCTCTTGTAGTTTTTCTTGATTTTAGAAGCAAAAGTCAGGTCATCGACCTGGACAGCTGAATATACTCGATCATCCCTTTCATGTATGCATGCACAAGCGTCAGCATCGAGGGCTATCATGCCTATATGCTCTGTGAGAACATGATGCAACTTTTTATGCCACATCCTTCCTGATTGTTTTAGTCTGTATAAGGATTTTTTTAAGATAACATGCTGTTTTTCCATCCTCAAAATCGTTCAACATTCTCTGCACTTTGGCAAATTGCTGTTTATTCATGTTTGATTATATCTTCAAGTATTTCCCCAAGGCATGCTGTTATCGTCCAAAAAATATCTTGATTCTGCATAGACTATCATCAACTAAATGATATCTCAAGGAAGGATTCGCATCCATTACTAAAGGTAGACTAATTGACAATTGGACTGGCAGGAAGTTAATGGGCATAAATTGATGCAGGTCTGGGCTCTTGCCCACCAGTAAGTGTTTCGGAAGGGTCACATCACGTCTCAGGCTGAGCTCTGTTGGTGAAAATCTTGTGGAGGACTGTTCTGTGGCCCATTATGACAAAAGTACTTGTGGGAGCCATAGATTATTTCCATATTTACCATTTTGGTGAGCATTTCCCATAATATACCATTGGATCTATGTCCCTACCTCACTCTGGTAACTCCTACTTGACCTTGCAATAGTAGTTCGTGTCTTGTAAATTCTGTGCATCCTTTTGACTTCCTTGGAAACTTCTGATTCGAATCCTGTGCCTTGATGGGAGTCAAGCTCTTGCAGAACCTCGAAACATGAAATAACTGACTCCATCATTCCACAACCCAATGTCTTGGTCGTGATCTCATGATTTGGAAAAGCCTCTGACCATTTTGTGAAATAGTCGATGAGTAATACTACGTTGGCATCTGAGTTGGCTTTAAGCTGTGGTGCGATATGGACACGTTGAGTTGTGCTCCCGAGTTTTTAATGGTTTAGAACGAGTTGTAGACAACAGTTTTGTGATCAGTTGATGAAATTGTGGTTTGTATTCCGTTGTTGAGTATTGACTGGTGAGTAGAACGTTCTGCTACTCACATAATTAAATCTCGAATGGATGCCGACTTCTCGCTGTGATATTTGTCTAAGGGACCAAGTTTCGTGTTAGCAGTAAGTCGTCGTAGATTGTTACCAAGAACCGACAATCACGACTTGCACTGGATGAAGTGATCATCTGATTCAAATGATAAATCGGCAAGTTTGGCGGGACACACTCCACCTTCTTCGCAAAATATAGGATATAAAAGACTAAGGGAGTCGCCAAATGAAGATAGGGAGGAGAGAAAAAAAGTAAAAGTGAGGAAACATTAACACGAAAAGTTATTACTTCGTCAATAATGGATTATGGATGTTGACTTATTGAGGAGGGGCATACTCGATGATTTCAAGATATTTTTGGATAGAAAATCGAAGAACTCAAAAATGAAAATTGAGCAATTGAGGAAAGGCAGAGAAGAGAGAATGTCGAACTGCAATCGCGTATGGAACAGTGTTTGAGACAAAACAACATTGTGATAAGAGGATTGAATATTTATGATTATGAGATTCTGCTTGTTTCAGTTTCCGAGTTTTTCAAGCAAACTCTTTGCAAATTGACGAACGATTGTTGTCAGTTCACATTACTGAGAGAAAATCTCCAAAGGGTAAGGGCACAATCCTCGCAAAATGTTGGGCGTTTCTTTCTTCAATTGCTAAACTGAGGGGTTCTGAGATATTTATAGATAATGACCTCTCACTCGGAAATCGCAAAATCAGGAGCGATCTTTTGTGATTGAGGAAAGAAGTTAAGCAGCCGGTACCCATTGCTATGGTTAAAGTTTGTACCAATTATATGCTGGCGCAGGATCTCCGATTCACTTGGCATGAAACACTTGGGCTGTGATACGGAAAAAACTAGAATGGTTTCACTAAACTTGGTGAATTTTTTGAAATGGATTTTTCAAGCATTCCAGCAAAAATTTGGAATTACACCTCTCAGCAGGAATGACATGAGGTCGGTAGGACGGATGGTGCTGTCGAGCAAGCTATAATATTGGAACGCTTAACGGTTCTGTCATACAATGTTCAAGGTCTTAGTAATTAACGTATTCTTTGTGTTCGTAAAAAGTTTTGTTGTATTTTTGTTATTTGAAACCTACGTAATGGTAGAGGGTTTTTCATACTACAAAGGGAATTTTCCCAATCATAATCTTGTTTCGGTTGTGGCAAAAATTTAGTACGATTTGGGAGGGCCAGTGGTGGTGCGCTTTATGGTTGTAAGAAAAGTAAAATACCTGTTATTGTTCAGATTTGAAAATTTCAAGTAGTTTGTGATTCAAATTATAGTATTCCAAACATATTTAATCAATTAGGTCCTCAGTTTATTCAGTGATGTCCAAGATACCTCATTTCACCCCCTCCCAACAACCTCCCTCCTCTAAGAAAACACCCCCTATGGGTTAGATTTGAAAAATTTCAAGTAGCCTGTCATTTATGTTAGAATACTTCAAACATATTCGACAACTCAGATCCCCAGTTGGTTCAGTGACGTTCAAAACACTTTAACTCCCCCCTACATTGTGGGTCAGATTTGAAAACTTTGAAAAAAGTAGTCTTTGACTCGAATTAGAGTAATCAAAACATATTCGACAATCAAATTCCCAATTTGTTCAGTGATGACAAAGATACCCCATCCCCCCTTCCCCTAAAACACCCTCTCCTATGGGTTAGATTTGAAAAATTTCAAGTAGCCCGTCATTTAAGTTAGAATACTCTAAACATATTCGACAACTCAGAGCCCCAGTTGGTTCAGTGACGTTCAAAACGCTTCAACTGCCCCTCCCCCTCCATTGGTGGGTCAGACTTGAAACAAGTAGTCTTTGACTTGAATTAGAGTAATCCAAACATATTCGACAATCAAATCCCCAGTTTGTTCAGTGATGACAAAGATACCCCATCCTTCCCCCCATCCCTCATCCCCTAAAACATCCCCTATGGGGCTGATTTGAAAAATTGCAAGTAGCCTGTGATTTAAGTTAGAATAATCCAATATATTCGCCCAATCAGATCCCCAGTTCGTTCAATGGTGTCCAAGATACCCCCCTTCCACCCTCTCCCCCGCCCCTAAAACACCCCCTCTGGCTCAAAATTTAAAAACATTGAATAGCCTGCGGATTATGCGACCTACGAGTAAGGGAAGATTTTTTCATGTTGTGGCAAAGTGTCCTATACTAGCTGAATTCAGGATTAGACATTTAGGTATATGAGAAAAGGCTGGAAAATAGGGAGAAATGAAACGTGTTGATATCTTTTTGTGGTGCTGCATGGAAGTATAGAAAGGAGTTAATTTGTGGATAACATGGGGAGTTCACTTCCTGCTGATAGTCATACCTTTGAACCTTCAAATGACATCAAAGGCCCCCCATGCGCACAGTAGAGGGTTAAAATATTACGTACAAACAGACAATGTTTTTCATTAACTTTTGTTTTCTTTGGCATAAAAACAAGCGGGACCCCTCTGCCTAGTGTGACGTCACAAGAAGGGTTATCATGTGTCAAAGTACACGGAACCTGTAGAAAAAGTGCTCAAAGGAGATACATGAACGCTTACTTGAGAAGGAGAAAAAATTAAATTGATATGGTCTAATGATGCTCGATCAACAAGATACGTACCTCCTGATAAAAGGATTAGGAGATTCCTGAACATACCAGCTTGGAAGATCATAAATGCAATCTACTGTCTAAACTCAGCTATGTTTAGACTATGTCTATCTATGTAAACTCTATGTCTATCTATGTTTAAACAATACTAAACTCTAGTATTGCCTGAGGAGGCTTTACCCTGTGACATCAAGTGACATTGGTCACTACAATGGTGACATAGGTGACATTGGTCACTACATTGGTGACATTGGTTGGACTATGGTCATTTTTTATCCAGGGTTTTCTGGATGACCCGTGTTCATGGTTGAGAAGTGGGCGATTTGGTTACTTGTAGGCGCATCTCCCGTTTCGTCCAGTAGGGGATTCTTTTAATGAATTTGACTACTTACACTTCCTTCTCTTTATCTTAGAGTTTTTTTTTTCCAAGTTAAGCTTGGCCTTAATTTCATTCACAATCATTTTGACCAGATTATAATATTCGTCACTCAAAATCTCAATCTTAGGCTCCCAAGACCAGTCAGAATTTCTGAGAGTGGCTTCGAGTATTGTCTTGCAGTATTCCCGTATCACTTGTTCTAAATGTGCAGTTATCCAAATGTGATATTCACACTCCATTGAAAAAAATCCAAAATAACATCTCCCCCAAACCCTCTTGGGGGTTTCCCCTCTGTCATGAATTCTACTGTGTACTGAACTGTTTAGGCTTCATCCCTTCGTCGCACACTTGTCCAAAAAACGATTCTGTCGGATAAAACTTATTTTATAGCGGATGAAAAATATAGGAAACTGTGCACTGATTCCGATTTAATCTCATTTTCCTATACGTAAATTGGCTCCTTAACGCAATTATCTTTTAAAAAAACCTTTGATATAACGTAAATATTAATAACACGTTTCTGAACATCTGTTTTGTTCTAGCGGCTATAAGTAATGTTCAAAACAATTGGTGTACAAAGGTAAAGTTGTAGAGAATTCAATACTGAGTTGACTGGTTACCAGAACTAGTAAAATGCACGAGAAAATAGGGATATTGAATATTAAAGTTTTAGAAAAACAGGGAAATACTGCTATTGTGGACAAACTGTTCCCCTGTCACAGTTCTGAATCTCCCCGCCCCTCAGCCTTAGCATTGACAAGCAAATCACCATAATACTTATTCTAATCTAATGTACAACACAGTCTCTTTCATTGATGGTAATTTGTTAAATAATAAATCTCGTGCCACCTAACTTAGTGTCCAAGTTTGTCAGTCCAACTACCTCTAGCTACAACAAATTGACGATGAGGACTAACATTGAAAATTTGTGGAAATCCAGTGTAAAAATCGCGCCTCACCAACTTCTGCAGTTTTCCTCAACATCTGTTGCATTTTCCGTATGCATTGAATACATGTTTGTACTCAACAAACATGTTTACAGCAGTAAACAGCAGCACGTTTGTTTGCAGTTTATTCAATTCCTTATTTACGATATTCAACACCTATTTCTAGGTGTTGAATACGAAGTACCTAACGAAGGTGCACGATGTACCTACCTATTTCTGTCGGAAAATTGATCACTTTAGTCGATCTGGATCGGCGTCGACCGGCAATTTTAGTGAGATCAAAATCGCCAATTTCGATTCACCATTCCCAATTGGGAGTCGCCATCACAACTTGCTACGTCACCTTCTGTAGCAAGTTGCTACTTTATACCACTGCTACTTGTCACAGCTTCTAAGTTGTCCCATAATAACTGTTTCTGCTCTAAAATATCAGTATCTGCTACAAAACAACTATTTCTGTTCCAAAAAAGCAGTTCATAACTCAAAATCACGGTCCTGCTCAAAATAGCTGTTTTTTTCTCCGAAACATGATGGATCCAAAGCAGTTTGAAGCTTTTATGAAGGCTTACTCTGGCTGCTCTGGCTCTTGCTGTTCAATCAACCCCAGCTCCACAGACTAAACTTTTTGAAAATGTTGAGGCTAAACATGAGAAATTTCCTCTTATATGAAGCGTTTTAGTATCTATTATGACCTCAAAATATCACTGATGACAAAAAGAGGGCTCAGCATTCATGTTCTTTGGTCGGGAAAGACCATTATAACAACCTAGCAGCACTCCTGGGCCATGATAAATCGATCAAGGACATCGGATCCTCAGAACTAGTAAACAATTTCGGGAAAATGCTTAGTTCTGCAGTCTCCACAGTTGTGCCTAGCTCAACTTTTTTTCTTTTTTTTTTTTTTTTTTTTTGTAGTTTCACCCTGCAGTTATATTAGTCAATATCATATTTCATGGCAACTTTAAAATGCTATTTGAAGGACTGTGGTTTCTACATAGTTCTACATAGAGTGTACTTCAGTTTTCCATTGCTAACACCTTCCCACTTTTTTACGAAACTTTACAACATTAACCTAGCAAATCCTAACACGATGAGGCTCAACTCATCTGACAGATTGGTGGTAAAGAAAAACGCATCAAACTGAATCTTTCACTTATATTTGCTTTCATAAAACATTTCAATGTATTAATGCCATTTTCAATCACAAAATTGAGCGGGACCTTGTCGGTTTCTTATGTTATTTGATGTTGTAACGGCCCAAAAATATTTGATACCTCGACAGGAGTTCGTACTCGCGTCGTTACAACTACGGGCAATTTCCCGAAGTTGCAACACTCCAACGATCAGAGCTACGAGGCCAGGGTAATCAAACCTCTTTGACTGTGAGGGTTATTTTCGTGGAGCGTAACATTTCTCCGGAGTCAAATACCAGCCGTCTCCGCTGGTTTGGGGTCGGACGAATGACAAAGTGAAATTGCAGGCGGCTGGCTCAGCAGATGCTCGCTGCAACAAGTCAGCAGTCGAGCAAGGTCATTGTCACGGTGTGTTTTGACTCACGTGAGTGAGGAACTGAAAGTGCTAACGACAGGAAATGTGATGTTTACAGTCTTTTGGCTCGAGAGGGATTTAATTAATTATTGTTTCGTATGATTTCGTGTCCTATTTCGACTGTGCCTCTGTAACGGCCCAAAAATATTAGATACCTCGACAGGAGTTCGAACTCGCGTCAGTACAACTACAGGAAATTTCCCGAAGTTGCAACACTCCAACGATCAGAGCTATGAGGCCAGGGTGATCAAACCTCTTCGACTGTTAGAGTTATTTTCCTGGAGCGTAACAATGTGCTGAATCCAACGTCCGTTTTTTTTGTTTAGCTCGCCGTGATATAGGTTTTTTTTTTTTGCATCTTCACCTTGTATATGTTTTATTGTATGAACCAATGCATTCATAAATAAAAGAAATGTAATCAAAAGTAGTAGTAGTAGGGATTGGAAGATATAGGGGGAGGGGGGGGGGGGTGTCCGTCCTCCTGCCACCCCTATGCACTGATTTGTGCTAGAAAAACGCGTGACTTCATCTCTCAGATTAGTTGCTGACGGAGGATAAAGATTGTTGTTAAATGTTCAGGATGGTCCCCTGAATGAAAAAAATTTTTAATTTCCAGGTTCTGGTTGAACAGTGAAATGTGCAAGGTGAAAAGTCATGTATGATGAAGCTTCCATGAAGCACCATGAAACCCTAGGCTAGGCGATAAAGTTTTATAGTTTTAGTTGTAAATTTGTTTGTTTACTCTGAATTGTGTTTTTCTTTTTTACTTTCAATTTAACTTTAAGACTTTCCCTCTACAACCAAACTGATATAATAAACCTATTCATAACTTTTCTTCTACAACGAACTCGATTTAATGCCAAGTTTGACCTTTAATATGCTAATAAGCAGTATTCCGTGGTTTGTAAAACCTTGAAATTCAATACCTTTCTTCCTCATTTTCCCAGTGCGTTTTATTTTTTCTGGTGACCATTGGTGTATGACAAAATCCTTTTCATTCTGCTCAAGCATACAATTTTATTTATTCGGAGGGTTATGCTGTTTTAGAGTCAGAAAATTATTGGTTTGTACTATACATTGTCAAAATGGCGAATTTTGAGTTTGAAGTTGAGGGAGAAATCACAAAACTTGTTATTTTCTCTTATTTAATAATTTTACATTAAAGTAAAAATCCCTCCCTCTTGTGTTTATCATAAATGCCTAATTATTCATTTTATTTAATATTATACTCACTTGCTTTTCAATAAAATTATTTTATTTTCAGAGGTGATCCTCTATCAAACATGGACCTACAATTCGCTTCGAAAGAAGCTGCTATTGAGTTCTGTGAGAAGAATGGCTGGGAATGTTACGTTGAAGAAGAAAAACCAAAAAAATCGAGGGTCAAAAACTACGGTGTAAATTTTTCATGGAACAAGCGTACTAGAAGCTCAACTAAATAACCATTAGAATTGCAGTTTAATCAAATGTAAAGGTCATGTCTGCCAGTCGATATAGTTGAATATACAATAAATTGTTTCCTTACTGTTTCCAACGTTTTTTATGAACTTTGTAGCTAAATCCCAACGTACCTATATGTACATTTGTACGTTACTGTGGTAATGTACCTATATGTTGCATTTGATTCCTGAACAGTCTGATGAAAATGATTTATCCTCCCAGTTGTGCAGAATTGTGTGCTGACCTTATGAAGCAATTTATGTATTTATTGAAATGTAATTATTAGCATTAGTATACATGCATATGACGTTTTTTATTTCAAATTTTCTAGGATATGAGCATTATTTATTATGCTCAACAAGGTATTACGAATTCGTTGAAATTTATTGCAAAACAACTTTACTTATTCATTTTTTATCGTGTTTTGAAATAATGATTGTTTTCAAAGGATTTGGGCCATATTTTCTCTTCATGTCAATTTTGAGCACAATTGATTGACATTTCAGTACGTATATATGAATAAATTCTAACTTTTAACACGTTGACTGTGTCTCTGAAAACCAAACTTCTCATGGGTCTGAAATGAGTTTTGAGAACCCTAATGATATATCGCAATATCAACTTCAATGATCTATTCTAATTTTGTAATCGCAACGAGAGGTACCCCTACATTCATTCACTATTGAAGAGCAATATTCAACTCTGAATCGATTTTCAAGTCCTCAATTGACTCCCTGTCAACCAATATTTGGACGTCGGCCACTCCGTCATAAGGACGTCATTTGATTACCTGTCCATCGAGATGCACTGCAAGGAAACCTGTTTGATGACCTGTTCATCGAGACACAGTGAAAGTGTTAATTGTATGAGGAATGATCTTTTCTAAACAATATTCGACATGGAGGAACAAGTTTCAGGGGCCGGATGTATCCAGGGGAGGGGGGTGTAGGTTAGCAGTGTGGTAGGCACTTAGCTCACCAGTAGGTAACCGATCATACTGACAATAACTTAAATAATTTTTTGACACAAACAATGATATCATAAACTCCGTATAAAAATCGGGAAATCCTTAAAAATTCGTGTGAGAGGGAGCATGAACACTCGACTCTCCACCGTTTTCTTCAAACTTATATATCATTTTTCGCTTTATTTTTAATCCAATCAATGTCTAACGAAGCATATACATCACCATATTCATCATTATCACTTCTTCATCATTGTGTTCTTCATATCATTAGTAATTTTTGTACAGCCACCAGTATTGCCCTAAACAGGGTGAAAGAATTTCCCTGTGTGAAAAAAATTCCCAATCTACTAACAAAATTTAAAAATGTACAAGGAGCTAAAAAACGGGTTATGGTAAAAATTACGCTTTTCTAAAAGTATCCGTCTGAAAAGACAGTCTTCTCTCCATGGTCCTCATTCCTTCCACGATTGTCTTCCACATGTCAACAACTACCTATTGATTCCACAACTATATAGTAAATGTCTAGTTACATCTCTTCCCGCCAAACTAGTGTGTGATTATCACCATAGAAGTTGAATTTTCTTGGTTATCATTATCAACTCTCTGATGACCACGACAACTATCTCTTACACGACCACAACTTGCTAACTTCGGGGTTTTTTTTTTTTTTTTAAGCTTACTTCGTAAATTATACAATCTGTTCTTGTTCTAACGTCCCAGTGGTTCCGAATCATTTGGCTTCCAGTGCTCGACACTCGTAGAGCAGATGAGAGGTCGTTTCGTCCACCTCTCTGTACAATCTGCACACTGGATCACCTGTGTAGGCTCCACTCATGTTCAGATGTTTCCTGAAGCCCCCTGCCCAATCATCTTCTCCACTAAAAATCTCATTTTCCTCTTAGAGATATTTAGGGCGGTTGAGGTACTGAGATGGCAGGCTGCATCCATTACCAGCTACGTTTCTGTTTCGGGGTGTTTTCCCAGTGTTCTTTGTATTCGTCGCTTGTCCATTATCACAAAACGGTTTTTACCAAGCATCTTGCTATGCTTAAGACTCGTTCCAGCAATATGAAACACATTGTTGCCCCCTTTCTGGCAAGCAGGTCGTTCAATACCTGTAACTCCTGTGTGTCTTGGAACCCACTTCAAGGTAACCTTATTGTTTTCCTCCCACAGTATCCGGTACATCCCAACACTCCCTAACCAGTCTTGACCTGGTCAGGGTGGGGGGAGGATCGGGATACAAGTGAATTTTGTAGGGCAGCCTGGGCATCTGCAAAAAAAGTAGTATGTTTCTCCCTCTCATTTTCTTCTTTAAATTCTCTGTCACGCATTTCTTTGTTGTTAAGAGTTCTGCCTGGTATACTATAGTGGACTTGTCAAGAGAAGATGATGTCTCCAGGTGTGGTCCCCCACCAAGTATACTGCCCCTGACCTCCCCTCCATTCTGGAACTATCTGCGTACATAGCTAAATCTCCAGAGTGATCAGGAGGCCTAGCTCCCGTACATTCATCCTTTCACACTTTGAAACATTTGTTGAAATCATACACCAGAATAGTATGGTCATTTTCCACATAGAGAATATCCATACCTACAGTACGCAAAATATCTTTATGTCCTATGGAATTCATTGCACTCAATGCATCCATGTCAAGTAGTATGTGAGCTGGCTGTTGCATGTGAGGATTGTACCACCAAATGTAGGAGCAGAAGACTCAGTAGTTATCTCCAGTTAGGCTCCAGTCATCAAAAGACTTGTAAGTCTCCGTACTTTCTCTAGTTCACTACAAGCACTAGAGTACAGACTTCCAGACATCATAACCTTGCAAAAACTCTATGGATCCACTCAATTTTTCTCTTAAAAGTTGAAGTTAGAGACACCAAGAGAAAAATGGGGGTTTTTACCCCCTTGATGACCTCGCAAATGGGCCTCACTGAAAAAAAAACCCCCAGATAGGAATTAAAGAGAACCTGATAGGAAAAAATCCTATCGGGTATTCACAAAGGGCTTACACTCTTGAACATTGTAGCGGAGATCATCTGTGTATTAGGACACTGAACCTTCCATGGGGATCAGTCGAGTAGCCGTAGATCAATGGGGGCCCGAGTTCCTCGGGCCATGGAGATCAATCGCCGGTTTCCCATCCAGTGAGTGGACGTGCCACATTTTTATTTCACGCCTTCCTTACTCAAAACCTTCATCAAACATCTCTTTGGTGAAGCAATGTGAGATCAGCCAAAAAGTATGGTAGGTACAATCTTCGTTTTTTATGACGGAAAATGCAAAATGTAACTTGGCGGTTCCCTTCAAGATATTCTATTCTGCAATTTGAAATCTTGGACGATTAAATCCATCAATTTTTCAGGTTGGAATGATGTCTGGGAATTCTTCCAGAGCCCACAGCAGTTCAAGCATTTACCAACAGATGCTTCTCACTCCTGGAGGTATCCGCAGTCAGCATGTCATTTTTTAAATGACGGGATGTTGGTACAGCAGATGGATGGAAGCGGTACCAACATGAAACAGTTCAACATGAAATCCCCTTTTTTCGCGCGTGTTAGAAGATTATAGATAATCTAATCATCCTCCATTATAACCTATCATAAATGTGAATGTGGTATGACATGGCATTAATCCATCAATATTCTCCTTCCCATCATGAAATTCTAAATTACCGAACACACAACCACGAACGCAAAACTATAAAAATTTTTGATAAATTAAACAAAAATCTGTTATGATATGTGTCTTGTGTACGATATGCTGCAAATTATTACATAAATGTAATTATTATTTCCGACTTTTAGGACTTCTCTGCAAGGTGTTGGTGTCATGTTAGTGTAAGGTGAATGCATT
This sequence comes from Adelphocoris suturalis, assembly GCA_030762985.1. NCBI lineage: Eukaryota > Metazoa > Arthropoda > Insecta > Hemiptera > Miridae > Adelphocoris > Adelphocoris suturalis. Next base: position 1,523,811 of record CM061045.1, read on the forward strand.
CAACACAATCATTTTTTTTTTTTTTTATTATTTTTTTTTTTATTTTTTTTTTTTAACAATCTGCTTGCAGTCAATCATTGTTGTATCTTTTGTCCGTTCTAGTAATCCGTCAACAACGTTTTGTTGAAATCTGCAGTCATTCGTCTGATATTTTCGTATACAACCCGATCCCACCGGAACATGAAGAGAAACTGCCGATTGTGGGATTGTAGAATTGTGATCATTTAACAGCCCTACAAAGTACTTGTAGATATGACTAATTGGCATAGCACAGTGACTTCTCCAAAGAAACCCCGAGATCCAGAGTCCTTGGAACAACAAGTGCTCTGGTGAATGTCGATGAGCTGTAATTTCCTATAGTTTCCATCTTTTCGAGCTTAAACTCATTTATGTTTTTGGTGAAAGTGGCCCTTAATTGATTTTTTAATAAATCTCTTGCGTAAGTCTATTGAACGTATATAATACACCAAATGTATGTTCTACGTCGATCTGAATACCAAGTTGAGGACTTATCTTAAATTGAAAAATCACATTCAAGCGAAATTCATCCGCTATTTTCAATGTTTATTACACAAATGCACTTTGGTTGCCCAGTGAACCTAACTAGTAAGATATTTCTATAGAAGAGATTATTATTATTGGAATTTTCATCATATTATAGATACAATTTTACTTTTCCTCTATCATCTGGTATTGACGTTATGTGAATAACATTCTTTAATATATTACCGCTTGCTGGATTTGACCTAACCTCTATTCCGACAAGAACGAACTATAACCATGTGATTGAAGATAATATTCACCATTAGGTATGTATGGTATTCTGTCAAATGAAGAACAACAAACCCACTGGACAAAATCACTTTTCGATCAACAAATTATTCTCGCTGATGAAATGTTAATGAGACCAGAGTAGTCAGGTCCAGGCCTCAGGTTCAGTAGAATGAAAAAAAAGGGGAAAACAGCTCGCCAATAAATCCGCAACAGCAGCAGAAGACTTCTCCATGTTTTGCGCAACACCAATCATCATCTTCTTCCCTCTATTCCAAATTTTAGCATCATTTGTTGAGTAGAAAATAAATTAGCTCCGGAGCTCACTCAGCAGATCTAGGGGGCTTCAGAATTTATATATTAATTTCTAGATGTTCCAAGAGGCCTCCATTTAAAATTTCATGTTCATAGGTTGAATAGCAAAGAAATTAGCTTAACGATTTCCATAGATACCTACCTATACACCTATACGCTTCTACACTCACAAACATTAATTTGTAAACAAAACTTCAAAACTGATATGCCCATAGTTCTGCTAGTTGTACGGTCACAGAGTTATGGTAAACAGGAAAATGTTAGTTAAATTGAGCGCTTTTCAACGAGTGGTGAACGATATTAAAGGTTAAAGAGGGAAGAAGGTGAACAAACGTAACAACGGAGTGGTTGTAAGTGAAAATGATCAGAAAGTTTTCCATTTCGCTATGTGTGAAGCAAATTGTAATAATTTACTGCCAAGGGGGGCGTAGTAAAGAAATGGAAATGTCAAAAGGAACTATGTTTTTCTTCCCCTTTTCCTATTCATAATAAACCCCCTGCCGGATCCATACGGCGACTAATTAAATTAAGAATTGATTCTTCGGGCCGTTTCGTTAGCGGTGACTAAACTAATAGGGTACAGTTGATTTAAAGTTAATTCATTGAAAAATGCAGAGTAATGGTTCTCGGGGGGGTGTTGGCTCAGATCCAAGCTCTCCCCATCCAGTGGTCCTTGCGGCCAAGATGGTAAAGGCGCCGGTACGGTAAACCGGAGGATGTGGGTTCGATTCCCACCTGGGACCCATTTTTTCTGCATTTAAATTCAGTTTTCCTGTTTTCCTATTCATAATAAACCCCCTGCCGGATCCATACGGCGACTAATTAAATTAAGAATTGATTCTTCGGGCCGTTTCGTTAGCGGTGACTAAACTAATAGGGTACAGTTGATTTAAAGTTAATTCATTGAAAAATGCAGAGTAATGGTTCTCGGGGGGGTGTTGGCTCAGATCCAAGCTCTCCCCATCCAGTGGTCCTTGCGGCCAAGATGGTAAAGGCGGCGGTACGGTAAACCGGAGGATGTGGGTTCGATTCCCACCTGGGACCCATTTTTTCTGCATTTAAATTCAGTTTTCCTGTTTTCCTATTCATAATAAACCCCCTGCCGGATCCATACGGCGACTAATTAAATTAAGAAGCAAATAAGATTTCGTAAAAATGCCCACTAACAACGAAGATGCAAAGCATCTGAAGTGCAAGAGACACGGGAAACGTTTATAATTATACCTACCCAGAGATTTCGTCAGCAAATATGGAATCTAGACTCATCTAAACTGCTCTCTTTTCCCAATCAATGTTAAATACAGTTCTTCAATATTTTCTAGCTGAGTTTCTGCCATTCGTCCTTCAATTCCCAATGGAGCTAAAGTATCCATTGTTTCAGAGCGTTTTAAGGGAAGTGGGTAGGTAAAAAATGAAAAAAAAAAAAAAAAAAAAAAAAAAAAAAGAATTTTGTTTACTGTCTTAAAAAAACTAGACAATGTCCCAAATAAAATGGCGTGATAAAAAGTAATGTTGGATGCTCCCAAGTGTAGTAAAAACATTTTTGAAAACAGGCCTAAAAGTTCCCAGCAGTAAAGGATGGCTGTTCTGCTTCGCCTTCAGCTTATTCAACTGATTCAGCCTTCTCACTCACTGCTCGGAGTTTCCATTGGAAAAGAGTTTTAGGCACCATAATCGGCTTATACTCTCCCTCAAATAGGAACACCCCCCCCCCCTCTCCCTTTAATTTAAAAGAGGATTCCGCAGGTTACCCCGAGTTGGACACAAGCAAACCTTTTGGTTAAATCAGCAAATTTAGTGATTATGTTCCACTCAATATCTCTGAGGGAAGCTCGTTCAATTATATGATGTCCAAATGCCTCCATTCTGGATCTCCAGTACCGGTCGCATCTGGAAAGAAAGTGCTCTGCGGAATCCTCCTTGAGTCCGCAAGTGCACATAAGTAAGATGTTGTTATCTATAATATTTACCATCCTGTGGAAATCATAATGTCCGGTAAGGATGTCAATCATTATTCTAATTGAATGTCTACTTTTACTTAGAAGCCAATATGCTTGTTTGGGATTGGAATACGTAAAAAGCATTCTAGTTGGTCTATATTTAGCCGTTTCTCTGCTCCAGAGAATGTTGAGGTCCTGTGTGACCCATGTTTTAATTTTAGTTTTACTGGCGTTTTTGGAAATGCAGATGGCAGGAGATGGGCCCAGAAACTGTTGTCCTGAGCCTGCTTACGCCAAACCGTCTGCATTAACATTGCCTTCGTGATTCTCATGACCAGGAATCCACTTTATGGTTATTTTGTTGTTTTTATGAAATAAATCGTTCAGGTATTTCTTTGTTTCCCAGACCAATTTAGAGGTCGTGAGGGGGTTCAGGAGTTCTTTAATGCTGGCCTGACTATCGGTGAAAATTTGAATGTTTTTGCTATAAGTGTTGTGGTTTTGTAAGGTGAACAGGCACTTGTTGATAGCATAGATAGATGATTGAAATACAGTTGCATATTTGTCAAGGCTATAAGAGTCTGCCACTGGAAGGCTGGGTATGAACACCCCAGCAACAGAGGAGCAGTGTAGCAGTTGACTGTGTTTGTAGTCTCAACAGGGATTTGTTTATTGTTCCACTCATTTCTATCTTTTATTTCAAAGGTGGTTTTCAAATTCCAGAAAAATCTCCTCTTCATTTCATCAGAGGGCATAAGGGTGTCTGGTGCATAGGCAGTAGTAGCTTGATTCCTTGTAGGTGTGTCCTACTTGTGTGTAGTGAGAGAGATGACTAGTGTCATGCACCCATTCTCCCAAAATATTCAACCCAACCACGGCTTGCATGGAAAAACCTATCAGGAGAGTATCTAGTGGTGCTAGTCCAAGGATAATTTGAATGCTTCTAGTTGGGGTGGTGCGGAGAGTTCCACTAATAAGCATGCAGGCTAATCTTTCAATTTTGCCCAGGTATTTGCTATTTTTAATACCCAACCACCATACTACCACTCCAAAAAGGAGTCTAGGCAGAATGATGGCCTGGTAGATCCAATGGGCTATTCTGGAGGAAAGTCCCCACTTTTTTCCAATAGCTCTCCTGGCACAGAAAAGGCTAGGTATTGGTAATTTTTTTGACCTTCCATTCAATATGTGGCTTCCAATTGAGCTTGGAATCCAGAATAATACCGAGATACTTCACCTTATTAGTGGGTGAGAGGTTAGTGTTTAGGTATGACAGTCCTGTTATTTGTGGAGGACGTCGTTTTCTTGAGGAAGTAATTATTTCAATTTTGTTCTATTTTAACAATTTAAATATAAATTGTTAAAGGAGTCTCAGTATGGTGTTGGCATGCCTTGTGATCTCCGACCTGTTTGAACCCCTGATTAGAACTACCCCGTCATCTGCAAAAAATTGTATGTGACAGCAGAGAGTGAGCAAAGCATTAAGTTGCTCATCGACTTCATAGCACCGAAGGAGGGGAGATACCTAGTGATCCCCCTTGTGGAGTGCCTCTTTGAAATGTATAGGTACCTACCTTTTGGAGGTATTACCTAGAGAGCAGGTGATCTTTCTAATTAATAGATAGGATTTGCACCAAGTAATAATCGGGGAATCAACCCCTCTGGTTTCAAGTCCTAGTTGGATAGCTGGCCACGACAGATTGTCGAAAAATACTATCGTGGCTCAATCACCGGTTAATATGGTTTTTTCTATGTGGCCTACTAGATTGTGTAGGGCCCCTTCGACTGATTTACCTTCCATATAGGTATATTGAAGGTGATTTAAGGGTCTAATATTTAATATAGAGTCCCGTATGTATCTATATATTATTTTCTTTAAAATCTTGATGATTACTCAGCATAGGCTAATAGGTCTGACTGATTTCGGATCTGTAAGATCAGGTCTACTAGCTTTAGGGATGAAAATTACCCTTGATTCCATAAGGGAAGGGGGAACAAATCCCCACCGTAGCATGCCTCTCAAGATGTCTATGAGACATTTCTCAAGAGAGTAGGACTTTTGTAGGCATACTACTCGTATACCAGCGCCCCTACATGCTATGTAGGGTTACATCGAGAATGTAGCCCATTTTACCTTCTCATAGGTAATGATTATTCTGCTAAAACAGTCCGAGTCATAGTTGCAAGTGTGGTAGTCAGTTATTGTATCTCCCTCACTATAAGGGATAGAATTTGGGAAGTGAGTAGAGGGAAGTATGTCTAAAGGTTCTGATTCATTAGTGGCAAAGTTGCTGCTCGGGTGCCTCAAGAGTCCTAACTTTAGAAGAAATTCATCTTGAAGTATTTTAAAGAGTCTAGTAGAGTCTTCAGTAGTTTCCATTGTTTTACAGAACTCGTTCCAGCTGATAGGTAAGAAAAACAGTGATATGATAAGGTGATAAGCGTGGTAGAACGCGCATTCTTCCACTTCCTTTTTTTTTTTTTTATATCACACTGTGTCCACTTTGCGTATCAAATGGACACAAAAGTTTCGATGAGTTGAAGCGAACTTTTTGAAAAAACGGCTCTCCTGAAAAATAATTTATTTTCAACTTTGGTTATCTACTTCTCACGGACGTTTCTTCGTAGCAGGATGGTCACTTTCTGCCTGATAGAGGAAGAAGAGAGCTTCAAATAAGTAGGATAGTTTCATAAAATGAGGCTTGGCTTAGGTAGTACCTACCTACGATTTTATGAATAAATAAAAATCGGGGTCGAAAAAGCCTCTTTTTGGATCACACGTAAAAAATGTTTTTTGTAATCATAACAAAAACTATCTAACTTATTTGAAGAGGAAGACCTATGGTACATGCTGAAAAAACTGGAACAAGATTGGCCGAACAGCAGCCGAGAAAATGATAAAAAGTGTAGCTTGTTTCAAAACGAACAATTTGAGCCTATAGTTTTTGTTGAGGGTCATTCGTATTTGGGTCTCATACGCTCTAGAATCCCCCCCTTCCATCCACTTTTGAGTACCTAGCTCAAGACATCATAAACATGATCCAAAAGAGAAACTGCGTTCACAATTTATTGTTTGCCTACTCGTGCGCCACCACATCCTGGTCTAGAGTCAGGGGCTGCAAAGAGAGTATAGGTAGGTACTGCAATATATTGAGACAAACTCATCCTTTCGCACGACCATCACACAATTTTGTTTCGCAAAGTGGTTACAAAAATGCGTTATACGGTGTGTTCTAATACTTTTCACGCACATCCAATCATGCTAGAGAGGTGTAACTTGCTCATTTCCCATCTCGCAAAAACGTTCACCACTCGCTTGAAAGCTCTAAATTTATTACATGTAACACCCCATCTCATGCTTCTAACTTCCCACTCCTTCAGCGTCCTTCTGGGAACGTTTAAGTATACAAACTAAGTTTATTGAAGTCTTCAGTTTGATTACCTAGTGTTACGAATGAGCCCAATGAACTTCCTCACCCTAGGAAGTTGAAATTTGACAGGGAGTTTCTCAGAGACATGAAAAGACAAATGGAATGGTTCTCGGATGTGGAAGTTTTGTAAAAGGTAGGTACTGTTGTAGACTGGACAGTAAAAGATGGAAATGGAAGTAGAATAAGTTGAAGACTGATAAGGCTGATAAAAGAATTATATTGCGAATTTTTTGAAAAGCACGTGTTCTCTCACTTTTTGCTAATACCCTATTTAAATATTGTCTCATATTAGACAATATAAAAAGTGGCGACGAGGATTTTGTTTCGTTCCCCCGAGTGTTGTGGCAAGTACGCGTTTTGGTGGGTAATTACCTAATTCCGACCGCGGTCTCAACATGGCCCAGCCTGATAGGTTATATTTCGATAGCGCGACCCACGATTTTCGAGTATTTCGATCTCAATTGAACCAAATGTTCATTCGTGATGGGATCTCAGAAACCAATATAGCCAAGCGGAAGGCGATATTACTAACTTCTCTCAGTGAAGCAACGTATAAGTTAGTGGAAAGTTTATGTGTACCAACTGACATGGAGGCAGCCGACTATCCAACGTTGATTGAGTTGATGGGAGAACACTTTGCGCATACTCCGGCATATTTTGCAGCTCGACATGTGTTTTTCAATGCAAAGAAACGAACTGAAGAGTCGGCTCGGGTTTGGTCGGCAAGGTTGAGGGGTTTGGCAGTTGACTGTAAGTTTGGTCAAGAAATGAACTTGCTACTAAGGGATATTTTTGTTTCCGGGTATGATAGAGGCCCGATACAGGATAGGCTTTTTGAGGAGGATGCCTCCTTGGCCTCCGTTACGTTTAAAGATATGGTAGAGCTGGCTACCATGAAGGAATCTGCTCTGGCAGAGCGCGCTGAGCGGCGCGTTGAAATCAAAACAGAACCGGCGGACAAACCAGTCGATCTACATTATGTTGGACGGAAGGGCAAAGGCAAACACGACCCCCACCACAGTTTTGACAAATCTAAGTTTTCTTCTAAGCCTAGACATAATTCAAATTCGAAATGTATGCATTGTGGCCGCAAAAATCACCTCAGCTCTAGTTGCAAGTTCAAGGATTATGTATGCCATGCATGCCAGGTTCAGGGTCATCTGGCTAATGTTTGCCCCTCGAAGAAGGCTAGGAAGAAAGCAGGACATAAATTTCTGGCTCCAGAAGACGAAGACGGGGAGAACGACTCAATTGTATTGACGGATACTTTTTTCTGCATGTCGGAAACTTCGACCACGGGGGCAGCCCCACTCATCATTGATATCCAAGTGAGAAAGAAGCTTTTGACGTTCCAAATTGATACGGGATCCAGGTATAACGTGGTATCTTTTGACTTCTTTCAACAAAATTTTCCTGGTGTTTCGTTACAAACAAATGATGTTAAGTTAGTTGATTATGTCGGGAAGCTTATTATACCTATGGGAAAATTTGCCACCGAAATTCGTTGTAACAACAAGCAACATTTAATGACATTCTATGTTGTCAGGGGTGGTGGAGTACCACTACTTGGACGCGAGGGTATCAATATGGTGAAGTGGAAACCAAGTTATGATGACCTTGCTTACATGGGTCCAAGGAGTAACGTACCCAAAGAAGTTCGTCCAATATTAGAAAAATTCCCTAAGGTATTTTCACAAGAAGTGGGTGCCTTTTCTCACCACACGGTGACCTTACACGTCAAAGAGGATGCCAAGCCTAAATTTATGAAGGCACGTCCACTCCCGATAGCACTGAAGGGTCTGGTGGAGGAGGAATTGAACCGCCTCATCGGGCTAGGGATTTTGGTCCCAGTGGAACATAGCAAGTGGGCAACTCCTATTGTTCCAGTGTTGAAGAAAAATAACTGTGTCAGAGTTTGTGGGGACTTCCGTCTGACAGTGAACCCTGCCCTAGAACCTGTAGAATGTAGCCTCCCACATCCCGAGCATTTATGCGCCAATTTTGGAGGAGCCAAATACTTCTCCAAAATAGACTTGAAGGATGCATATCAGCAATTGCTGTTGGACAAGGAATCTCGAGAACTGACCACGTTGAACACTCACATTGGTCTGCTGCAGTACACGAGGTTGGCTTACGGTCTCACACCCGCACCAGGAAAATTCCAACGAACAATGGACAAACTCTTCCGAGGAATGGAGGGGGTAGGATCGTTGTTAGATGATATTTACGTCGTAGGCAGAACCAAGCAGGAACACAATCAAAGGTTGGCCAGAGTACTTGAAATTCTGCACGCAGCAAATTTAAGGGTAAATTTGACCAAATGTGATTTTGCAAAGAAGAGTATCACTTTTTTGGGGCATGTTTTTGACGAAGAGGGTCTGCACCCCTCCAACTCACATGTGGAAGCCATTATAAAAGCACCGGCACCGGAAAATGCAGCTATGTTGAAATCATTCCTTGGGAAGCTCACATTTCATATTAAATTCATTCCCAAGGCGGCTGACATTCTGGATCCTCTTTATAGACTGTTGAAAAAGGGTGTTACATGGCAATGGAGCCCCAGATGCCAACAGGCATTCGAAAAAGCTAAATCAATTTTGATATCTAAACCGGTGTTGGCTCATTTTGACGCCAAATTGCCAGTAAAATTGGTGGTAGATGCGTCTGCCATCTCAGCAGGTGCTGTACTTATGCAAATTCACCCTAATGGAAATGAGCGCCCGGTGGCATATGCTTCGAAACGCTTGACCGAGACCCAACAAAAATATGCCCAAATAGAACGAGAGGCGTTTGCAATTATATTTGGAGTGTCTAGGTTTCGAGACTGCCTATATGGTAGACATTTCACCCTGGTAACGGACCATCGGCCTCTAATGTACATTTTCGGAGAGAATAAGGGTGTACCTCTGTATGCTGCAAATCGGCTGCAGAGGTGGGCTTACTTATTATCCTGCTTCCAATACTCTGTCACCTGTGTAAAATCAGCAGAAAATGTGGCGGATTTTTTGAGCCGAATTAAACTACACTCCAGCACAGGAGAGGAAGAGGAGAGTAAAATTTCATATTTACACTATGTGCAGGAGAAAATGCCATTCCGGCTTGATTGGAAATCGGTGAGCCAAGAAACACGAGTAGACCCGACACTTTCGAAGGTGGCCTTAGCCGTACTTAAAGGTACCCCCCTAAACAACGAAGAGCAGTTTGTGCCATTCAACAGGAGACTACATCAGTTATCATGTGATCAGGGTTGTCTCATGTGGGGCTACAGAGTGGTAATTCCCCCTAAGTACCAAAGCACTATTTTGAAGGAATTACACAGCACCCACATGGGGGCGAGCAACATGAAAGCCTTGGCTCGCAGCTTCTTCTGGTGGCCCAAACTAGATACCGATTTTGAGCTTACATCAAGCTGCAAGCAAGCTGCAACACCTGTGCAAAATTTCGCTCAGCTCCACCAAATGCAGCTCTTCGACCGTGGCACCACCCGCAGAAACCTTGGACCAGGGTTCATGTAGATTTTTTGGGTCCCCTCAGAAACATCTACGCCTTTGTAGTTGTAGATGCGACAACCAAGTGGATTGAGGCATTTCTTGTAAATAATTGCACTGCCCGAGTTGCAATTGCCAAGTTAATTGAGATTTTTTCACGTTTCGGGCTGCCAAGGACAATAACATCGGATGGAGCACGATGTTTCACAGGCACTGAATTTTCAAATTTTCTAAGTAGACGGGGCATTCAACACCGCGTGGGTGCTCCTTTTCATCCACAAACGAATGGCGCTGCAGAGAGTGCGGTAAAGATAATTAAACGGTGCCTCCAGAAAGCACTTGAAGAGCATCAAGACCTTCATGAAGCGTTACACAAGTTCCTCTTCAACTATAGGAACACACCACACAGTGCGACTGGAGACACACCAGCACATCGGCTGCTCAAACAACAGCCCCAAATGCTATTCGATCGCCTGCGACCTTCTTACACAGAGAAAGCCGAGATACGTCAGGAACATCAAATAGAACGAGGAGGGAGAAGAGCTAAAAGAAGGTGATCCTGTCTGGACAAGGAACTACACTGATCCACTGCACCCAACATGGTATCCTGGAAAGATTTATAAAGTCTTAGGAGGACAGACTTATGAAGTTTCAGTGGAGGATAAAATTTGGATTCGCCATATCGATCAAATTCTACATCGTGCTCTTCCAGGGTCAAAACCTAAAGCCCCGGTGATTTCCCAGGATGAGCTCTCTTTGCCAGGCACACCGGAGCCTCCTATATTGCCCGTGTCAAATTCACCTAAAACGAAAACGCCAGAGTCAGGTCCACTACCCTCACCACCATTTCGAGGGTTTTCAACCCCAACTGCATTAAAGTCTGAAGAAGATCCAGACCAAACGCCCAGGAGGGCCCCCCGCCGAAACCGGAGACCCCCAAACAGATTCCAGCCGTGCTAAATTGTATTGGTGTCTGAACTTTTAAAGTATTTTAAAGAAGTAATCTATTAATTTATTCACTTATTTGAAGTATGTTTAAGATGTATGCATTTATTTTAAAGGGGGGAGAGATGTTGTAGACTGGACAGTAAAAGATGGAAATGGAAGTAGAATAAGTTGAAGACTGATAAGGCTGATAAAAGAATTATATTGCGAATTTTTTGAAAAGCACGTGTTCTCTCACTTTTTGCTAATACCCTATTTAAATATTGTCTCATATTAGACAATATAAAAGGTACCTAAGACGTTGTTATGCCCTTTGCATGCAGTTGTAATCTTTGACATTGAGCCAGGAAGTACCTACCTACCTGATACAAAGACTGGTACAAAATTAATTGTTTTTTTCGTTCGGTTACCTTGTTATGATTAGTTATTTGACAGAGCTACTATTATTTTTGACAGACTGTCACTGAATTAAATTCTTTTAAATTGTAAAATTATTTTTACTTCTCTTGAGATGCCCAATCCCTGTTTAAATATTTTTTGTACCTACCCTTACAAACAACAAGAATTCATTAGGCAATATTTCAAGTTCAGTTTATGTTTATGATCTCCATTTGAAGTAAATCTTTGTTTTTTAATGGTGCTACCTACTTATTTTGATATGAGTTGCAATCAGACTCACTCTTTTGAATCACAACACAGCAAGTCGGTACCTACCGCTCTCTTTTTCGACAAATCGTTTTCTTTCTACAATTTTTCACAGTTAAAAAAACTGTAACCTACAGCAAAGATAAACCCCCCTCTCCCCGCCTGGGCGAAACCCCCCTCCCAAGTGTTTTTGCCAAAGCAAACAACTCATCGTAGGGAAATGCGAATGATGTCAGCATTTTCAGATTGAAGTATTCTTTCAGTTAAAAAAAAGTAAGCGAAGCATTTTTAGACCAATGGTCTAAAAGTAAATTTAAGGTTTAAGGTTAAGGTTTAAAAAGTCTTTTAAATTTAGTCTGTCAGATTGACTGAAATCTTCCCGAAAACTGTTGGAATTGGCTGAATTATGCTTTAGGAGAAATGTCTGAGTGAACTGAAGCTTATTCCCTGCCTCTAATCATTTAATTTTTGGCATTTTTTGAATTTTCCAATTTGCCAGATCTACTAAAAGCATTTAGAAAATGAAGAGATTCCATTGATTTAATCATCTAGAATGCGGCGTGAATCAAAACCAACTCGATTTTTGCATGCGTCTCATCTCAAAACGTTCGGGACAATATTGTCATAAACTCTCATGTACAACGGTACATATTGCAATCAAAACACGAACTGAGTATTTTATTAGTAACCATATAACAAATGTCATTAGAAACAAGTACTGCATCCAACATCCCCAACACTTCTCCCTTCCTTTTCCTTTTGAGGAAGGACACAAGTTCTGAATTTCCCATGATTTCTCAGATGAACTCTCACTTGAGGTTGGGAAACTTGAATAAGAACCACAATTATTATTTCCCATCGAACGTAACAACGAATTTCCCCCTCCCAAAATAAAAACAATAATCGCATTGATTTTCTTTCATTCGTGAAGTTCAGTTTAATTTCATGCTCGTTGCTCTTGAGATCCTAACTAAACACCCTCAGTCTCATCAAGAACCTCTCTCAAACAATAAACGCCATCTTCACACACTGCCATCCATTTTCCATAAACGTCTGGAGGTAAGGGTCGTAGACTAAATCTCCCAAAACTTTCTGGTCAGGCATTCGTGCGTTCCCCGATCTGGGCTACGTTCTTATCTTTAGATGGGTGAACGAGGAAGAAGTGTTTTTGTTTGACCCCATTACTGATAAACAGTTGATGAGTTGCTGAGTTTTGGGTCGATCTACATGTCTACTATAACTATAAATAAATGGCGATTTTCAATTTGGCATTACAACTCTTTTCCACCTCCACACCACTGAGCTTTTTTAGAACTCGAAGGAGCACTATAATTCCTAGACTCCCCCCTACGTGTTTTGCGGCTTCGGTGTTCTTCAACAACTCTTGAAATTCTCAGTGGTGACAGAGCTACATAAAGTCTCTTCCCTGCGTTTGCTGTAGATACCTACCAGTCGCAGCCGCGGGCCGCTTAGAGGAAACTCAACCTTTATTCAAATGTTAAATAACTAAAATTGTGCTCAGAAAAATCAATTTCATAGATAGGCCGGGTTAAAAACTATACATAGGCCGGGACGTACCATTAATAGCGGCATCGATTCTGATCAACCCTCAGGGTTGTAATTAAGGGCTGAAATAATGAAAAATCGAGATCTAGAAAATTTCAAGGTAGGTAACAGTAAAGTTTTTTGGTTGTATTTATTTGCAGCGTTTTTTATTTTTTTTTATCAATTATTTAAGCCGCACTTCACATCTAAGATTATTCAATTTTCAAGATTAGTTCAGAGTTTACTCGAACAGTTTAAATTCGATTCAAATCGCTAGACTCAGCACGAGTTCATCAGATTTTCGCTAAACTTACTTGGTTGGTTCAACATCTTACATCGAGAACTGGGAATCCATTCTTGTAAACAACATAACTGAGTAATCATTAGGGCTATTATGCACTCGAGATGTGATAAATGAGACATTTCTCAGCATCTCAATTGATAACTGGAGCGAAAGGAAAACTGATGACGTGATAAGCATAGCGATAAAATATTATGAGGGTTAATGAACAGTCATCACTTTCGGTGGCGAGGGAGTAAGGAGGGTTTGCAACTAATGGTAGATGTTAACTTAATGGCGACCATATCCCTAACTTCTGCTTTTGAGTCATATTCATCACTTCCTCCACTCTTCTTTCTCCAACAGGATAAAATGAGAGTTGTGGCTTTCTTGCTTTATTTGTCAATTATCGGTTCGTACTTGTTTCTTAGCAACTTCAACGAAAAATGTGATTCTCTATGTCACTTACATTACAAAAAATTGAATGAATCAATGAGATAAGCAGTCAAGCTTAAGTGACTTGGTCTGAATAAAGCGACAGTGAAGTGAGTTGCAATTTATTCAACCAGCATATAAGTTGGAATTCAATGAAATTAAAAGCTACGAGATGCACATTCCGTAGGTACCTGGCTCCTCAAAAGGTCATTAGACCCTTTACCTACTATTGTTTACATACCTACTACATGAATGACCTTTTCGGCACATATCTTTACATAATAAGACCCTTTGCAGATGATTTCGCTCAAACTTTCGCAGACTCCTGATTTTATTTTATTTAATACTAGCCTAGTTTTCCCGCTCGCTTTGCTCGCTCGGTATGGCTGTATAGATCCGATGGTCTTTACTGTTGAGTCGGACATGTGGAATGGTTGGTTGACATGACACTAAGGGTGATTTGAAATGTGTAGGGGATGTTGCTCACTTTTCTCGCTAGGGGTGGATTTTCTCGCTCTCTCGGTGTAGGGTGTATAGATGCGGCTGGTAAGTATCCCCATAACGGGTGGCAAATTTGAAAATTGCTTACGATCCCTTTCTTTAGACAATCTCAAGGGAATGGCAAACAAAAATAAAAATAAAAATAAATAAAATGATAATAATATTAATAATAGTAAACCTTGTGAAATGGGAAAATCGAAAATAATAAACTGCTGTGTAATAATTTGCTGCGTTTTCTATGGGAAGAAGTTATACTGCCCACCCAACTTGGCAGACGTTTTTTCTGTTGGAAATTACTATCAAACGTGTCACTTTATGTGGAACCACAAAAAGTTCAGTTTTAAGAACATTTCAGTACTAACAGAACTGTCCGATGTTCAATATTTGTAATTTGTTTCCTCCGTCTATTTTTCTAAAGGTAGGCTATCATTTTATTTGCGTAGAAGGGCTATCCTTTTCCCCTTCTTTCAAACGGAAGTCGAGATCAAGAGGTTTGAAGGCAAAGATCAGATAACTACATTTCGGTGGAATAAGGAAGAGCAGTTGCTAGAAAATCAATGTTTTTGTCTACATTTTTGTTCACTACAATCGGAAAAAATAATTTGATGTCTCGAAACTCGCATGGACCGAATTGGAACTTCACCAAACATTTAATGTCCAACCCAAATATCCGTCGAAATTTACTGGGTCTAAGGCGGAAAAAAACGTAGGGGGGAACGATTTTTTTTCGTCATTTCCCGCATATTCTCGCTGATTTCTTTGGGAAGACAGCATCTTTCAGCAATTTTGACGGTACCATCGTGTTCGATCCCCCGGACCATCATGACCTTTGTCAGTGCATAGCTCAGAAAGATGGACAGACAGACGGAGTTTCATTCTTATAGAATAGTATAGATCAGGGGCATGTCCCATTACATACCGAGATGTATATATTAGAACATACATTCTAATAGCAAACTTAGAAAATTAATATTAATAAACTAAATTCTTTTCATCAAACAAGGAAAAAATAGACTGTACCGTAAAGGAAAAGACAAACTAAATTCTACACTTATACAATAATCAATAAGTTAAGGAGCAAGCGATCTGCTGAACGTGATTGTAGCACATTTATCAATATTGAGAAACAAATAATTTCTGGTGCACCATCCATTAAATAATTTTAGGGCTAATTGGAAATTGAGAGAATTGGATTCGATTGATTTGATTGAGGGACCTATTGAATAGGTTGTATAAAGGTAGAGAGATACTTTCATTACAAGATTTAGGTCAACTTAGAGGAACGCCATCAGGATCCAAATATCTAGATGGATTTCCAAGGACAAGATTTCACTAGAGATTGATTCCCGGTCATTTACCAGTAAGCCAAAGGAAAAAGCTGAGAACGATTCCTTATCATCAAGCACCAAGTTGGAAGATGGATCATAAACTGAGGAAATGTGATTAGCTAACAGGTTATCTACCTATGTCCTCCTGCTTAGTAGTTGATGTGGAACTATAAGCATTAAATTGGGCATGGTAGAGATTTGTGCAAATAGTTGATATACTTCCAAAATTATTTCATTTCTGATTTAAGGGAATGTTGAGCTCTGTTCAACCAACTTTCATACAGACTTCTTCATTTACCTTTACATTTTCTCAGAAGTTCAGAATATAATAGCGTGAAACGAATTCAAGTTAGTGTATTTGAATCTGGCAAATGTACAAAATGTTTAAATTTGACGATCTCGATCAGCTCCATACTAAACTATTTCGGAGAAGCTGTGTTACAAACATCGATATGGCTTTTTCAAAGATTTCATAAACTCGGTTATGGCATCTTCATAAGAGGGAAACACAAAACTTCCAATCGATGTTAAGAAAAAAACTTATTCTTCTCAGAATAGTTAGCTTTTTGAAGTTGAAGCAAAATTTTGAAGGTATATAAACATCTTCGTATTTGGAGAAACATTAGTATTAAGGAATGCAACATTCGAAAGCAGCTTGAGGTAGATCGAGTTTAAATATAGGTTCGTCGGGTTTCAAATGTATGTTAGATATAGTGGAAAAACATAAATCAAGAATATTCCCTCAAGGATTTTTTATATAATTGAATTAATATAGATTTGACCCAATAATAAAGTCGATCAAAGCTCTTGTCTTAGCAGACATAACAGAAACATTACCTATAAACAGTCTTAGACCTTAATTCCTCACCAAACCTGGTAAATCAAAATCACCCACAATCGAAATTTCATGATAGGGATTCAAAAGAGTTGCTATACGTTCAATCTCTTCGGAGAACGTGGTAGTATGGGAATCGGTCAAGTAGTTCGGGAAATAAATACAGCCTACAATTAATTTGTAAACAGGTTACAAAACAAATCGTTGTTGAATAGTATCAATGATTTACCCTCTTCACTGAGCTAATCCTCTTGGACACCCTATACGTAAGCCACGTTTCAGTGAGAAAAATCATATCGAATGGAAAAATATGAACGATGGGAATTCTTGGTTCTTAGATTATGGGATTTTTCCCATTCTATCGACTCAATATCTCTAGTTCATCATTACATTCGCAACTTGCATGTACTAGTAGGTACTTGTGGTTTGATTGTTGATAATTTTCTCCTCCGTAAACGTCGAGCTGTCTTTTGAAAAAGAATCTATACTAAACAAAATACTAATGTGCCATTTAGAATCTCATTATCTCGAAAATAAGGTTAATTTATTTCTATATCGGTCATGTTTGCCGAAGCACCAGTACCAACCAACTAGATCAACCGTAAATAGTTTAACCCCTGTGGTTCATACTTTGCGCGACCCGGGTGGTTTCATCCGATTTTTTGGGATGATGTCTATAAATGAGATCATTACCGTTACAAGACACGTTACTGTTAAGCTTTACAGTCTTTACTGTTACAAAACATTACTGTTGCCTTAAAAGTTTTCGAGATCTCGATTTTTCAATATTTCAATCCCTAATTACTACCCTTTAGAGTTGATCAAAATTGATGCCGATGTTACTGGCATATTTGGTGTGTTCTAAAATATAATTATATTTAAAATTTATATTAAATTCTTAATATAGAATTCCTAGGAAAAAGTCTTGCTTTCCCACCACCTGGTGCGTGAGGACCCTTTTACTTTCATCCTGATGTTGGGAGGGTGAAAAGGCCTGGAGTGAAGCCGGGTACGAAATATTTGACGCTCCCATTTAGGGGAAAGCTCCACAACGATATGTTACAATTGAGCTAATTTACTGCTTGTATTTGCATAGATATTGCATTTGTAGTTGATGGAGGGAGAGATCCTTTTAAAATTGTGGACTTAACTTCAATTATAGGTAATGGGCCACCCTCAATGTATGGGTTTTCGGGGTAAAGTGATTATAGTGCTTTCCAACCTCTCAAATATCATTTTATCATTAGATATACAGTCCGTTACCATTTCCAATCAACATACGAAGCGTTGTTTTCTAATGCTGTTTTCACAAAATGTTCTATAACATTCTGACTTGTAGATGTAAAAATAAATGGTGTGAGGATTCACATTACTTTTTCAACAGTTTTCCAACCTGTCTCCAACTTTTCCAACCTAGCCATTTGAATTATGTGGAATATATTATTGTTTTTGACATTTTCATGTTTTTGCATTGACACACAATCTTAAAAAGCGTTATTTTACGAAGCGACACTTTTTGTGGGAGTCAAATTTTTTTGATGATTCTCGCTTACAACCAAATCGTTGTTACGTATGGTGCCGTAAAACATGCCAGGTAACCACAATACTCCAGTTGACTAAACTGCAGAGGCAAGCGTGTCTTGATATTACAGGAGCAATAAGAACCACCCCGCTGCAGCTCAAAAGGTTCTATCAGATTAAATCCTCTGCACATCTTTGTCCAGAGGATAGCCGTCCTGGGGTCAAATAGGATTCTACAGGGGGAAAACTCAAGCTCCCTCATCGTGAAGGTTGTCATTTGGAGGTAATGTCCAAAGTATGGACTGATACATTTACTACATCAGCTCCCGACACAATGTCGGAAAAAATGAACATCGACTTACCCTTCAGGCTGATCATTAGTGATATTGAATGCTGGAAAAGAGGCATGCCTCATTTTGAGCCAGGTTCACTCCTGTGGTACATAAATAGATCCGTGATGAATGGCAAGGCAGGCCTGGGAATTAAAGGCCCAAATTTCAGCCTATCTAAACCACTGGGTACTGCTACCACCATCTATTAGACTGAGACCCATGTCATAGAAATATTTCCACAAGAGATCTTCAGGAAACGACTCAAAGCTGCAAACATTTATATTTTATCTGATAGCCAGTCTGCCTTAAAGGCTATTTCTGACTTATTAATGACATCCAAGATGACCTGGGACTATCTCGAGTTTCTCAGGATCGAGTAAAGGAGTGGAATATATACCGGCTGATTTCTTAACAGCCAAACAAGTAGATAATTGGCTGTTATCCGAAAATATATAATACTTGCCCAGGTGCTCAATTTCGAAAACTGTCCTTAAAGACCGTGGTGTCGAGCGCCCTCCACCGACCCTAGGTCCCCCTTTCCCCACCCACTCCCTCTGAAATTGTTCGGGATACCTCTCACAGTGTACCCAGGGTGGTGTGGGGTAAATAGGAGTTGATCCCATCAAAATCCGACCAATTTAATTCTTTCCCCCTCTCCCAAACACCGCCTCTCAAAATGTTTGGGACACCTCCCACAGTGTAACCAGGGTAGTGCGGTGTCGATGGTTGATCCCGTTCAAATCCGAACACTTTGAATCTTCCCACCATCCCCCAACCACCAACTCTGAAAATGTTCGGGATACCTCACACAGTGTTCCCAGGGTGGTCGATCCCGTCAAAATCCGACCACTTTTAGCATTTCCCCTTCCCCACTCATCCCCTCTAAAAAGGTTCGGGACACCTCCCACAGTGTAATTACCCTAAATTTTAAAATCCATTGTTCACCCTCTGGGGTCCCTGAACAAATCCACCCATTCGATCTATCATAATGCCCAGGTTGAACGTGGCTCACCCCCCTCTGCCCCATGACCAATCGGTAGTGTGGAGGTTGGAAAATTTCTAATCTCGGTGGCCACCCTCTGGGGGTCCCCAAACAAGTCCCCCCACTCACTGGGACGATCCCTCCACTAGGCTGAGCGTGATGTCCAGATGGGCAGATAATGTTAGCATAATTTTTTTGCATAAATTTTATAATGTTCTGGTTAGCTGTTGATAAACTATTTTTGACTGAAAAATTCTTTCTGACTTGACTGACCAATTCATCCTTTCGTTTAGAAAGCTCGATTTTATGGCGCAAGAACGGAATTTTTATCTCAATCCTAAGGAGAGTTATCGTCTGGAATGATACATATATACATATACATGTATGAAAAAGCGTTAAACTCTAGGATTTGTTTCAGAATGACTCAAACCGGATTTCAATGACGAAATTTTTCGAAAATTTTTATTTTAAAATCCTTGAACCCATTGAAATAGCTTCATTTTCTACTAAAATTCGCTAAAAGGAAAATTAAGAAAGTCCCAAAAGATGCGTTTTGACGCATTGTTTTAGGTAACTCAGAATCGTGCTACCATTACAAATTTGGTAATGGTATGCAAAGAAAATCGGAGTTTAACCATCAGGGTGGAGTAGGGAGGGGGCTAAAGTTGGGCCGATGTTCCTCTTTGTTATAATATTCGCGACGCTTGTTTGCATTGTAGGGCTTGGCAATGCGAGACTAGCGTCTCGCTTGATGAGTTACCTTTTGATAATCTAAGCTTAATATCTAAATCTCCAAAATCATGAACATTTTGTATTCTTGTCTCATTCTTCTATTAGACAGAACACTTGATCTCCTCTTCGATAACCATTTTGTTGCATCTTTCAGTTTCATGCGGAGGCGAATAATCTATAAGTTTTGGAGACAATAATGAGTGCCTACCTAGTCACTTCTAGACTTGAATCTTCTATGATATTCGTTGCAAGAAGTTCCAAGTTACCGGGTTAATTTACTGATCCGAACGTTGCCTTCCTATCTATTATGATAGGTAGGCACCCACACAAATATAATTTATTTTATGAAAGTTCTTGAAATGACTTGAAGGAACACTAATTAGCATAATGTAATATTCTTAAATTATGGCAGTGTTTGCTCTCACTCAAGTCTGATCTTTTTTTGATCTGTTGAATGTTTAATTAAGTAGGTACTCACACACATTATAAATAACAGAATAGAAATTAAATTGAGAAGAACACGAGCAAAAATTGTAACCTCATCATCAGAGAAGTGCGTCAATGGTTTTCAAATGATGTATAGCAATTATTATATTATACTCGTACTAATTAAATCACTCGCGACGAAGTCCCCGCCAACGGAAGTTAGTTAAAAAAAGTAGTCTATTTCCACGAAAAATAAAGAGTTACAATTTTATTTAACATGTTTATGTTAATTAACATTGTCATTTTTTTATTTTTCGTGGAAATAGACAACGTTTTTAACCGTTTTTATTATACTCGTTGCTGGTTCTTCTCCAATCTTTCGAATGTGTGGTAGGTGTACTACTACCTTTGCCGTAGTGATGAATTACTAGGTTCCTACCTACCTAATGAAATTATTGGTACTCAGGAATGCACTAATAATTACTTAAAATCCATACAAAGGGTTATTGGAAGATGTTGGTGATATTCACATTACGTCCCAGATGGGCAGGTTGACGGAATTTGGGTTTAAATTAATTTACAATGAGTTTTCGAATATGCCCCCCCTCCCCCCATAGAGTCCAGTTATTTTCCATACCTCTTAGCATCGTTGTATATTGGGGCATATACACCGTATAATGCAGAGTAAATAGTTGGGGACGCGCTTACTTATTCATCCAACTACCACCGCTACGTCATTTATCCCCAAGGTTGCTCTCATCGGGATGAATAGAAAGATGGATTTTCTAAGCCCCTCCAACTCACAGCAATGCTTGCTCTTCTTCATTTACCCCACAGTGATGAATACGGAGAGACTCCGTGCAGGATCCATGGTAGGTGTAAGCCTATCATTCGTCATCTGAAAACTTGAAAACTTCTCTTGGTAAGCTTGTGAGCTAAAAGAGAAGAAATATATTTTCTCTGTCTTGAACCAAGATTCCAAGAGCCAAGGCCATTACGATTTTCGGTAGGAATCTATTGGTAATGAAGTAATGCCATGGATATAATTTTGCATTTAATTGAATATAATTTTTTTAACAAAGGATATAATTTTTCAGGATATACTTATAGAATATAGATAGTTACTCATGTTTGACATGTAGAAAAAGTGGTTAAAATAACAGCTTTAAACCCGCCAATGACTCGGAAAATAAGGGCTTTCTTAACGCTTGGAAGTCGTTCTACTTTTTATTTTTTGCCGATTAGTTGTGGCATCTGCAGATGAATTTGTGCGCACCTTATTCCTGTAAATAACCGAATAACCTCAATTTATTAGCTCACTAACCGGCATTAATGCGGCCCACTAACAGTCAAATCACGGCCATTCTGATCCCTATGACATTTGCCAAGGTTTTTGTTTTCTATTGAAGAATAGAAACTCTATCCCAAGAATTTTGAAGATTACAGTTTTTTCATTCCTCGGGTTGGAATATGAATTGATAATGTTGGTGATCATAATTTTTCGAACGGACGGTTTTGGAAGAGAAACGTCATATTTTTACAGATGTTCCCAATATTTCTCTTGCGTTTGATCGCTTGTCAGCCCGGAGCAGGAAAACGTCTCCTCCAAGTGTTACTGCTTCAACAATCGTATCACGACATCGATATGAATACGAAACCCTCATGAAACAGCAGGAAAATGAGAGTGCTTTCGATATGGACAAAGATTCAAGGCATGAAAAGAAAAGAAAAAAAAAAAAAAACGTCTGCCAAGTTGGGTGTGGCACATAGCTTCCTCGTTTACCTATCATCTTCTTCCAACTATCATCCGAATTTAAGCGAACTCGGAGGGTAAAAATACGGAACATGATGGAATTTACGTTTGCGCGTGCGCAGAGTGAAGTATTGATTTCTCAACAATGAAACTGATAGGGGACCATCTGCAACCTAATCCGCGCATTCTCTAACAATTTCATCGAAATCGGATGAAAACAGTGGAAATTGAGGGCGTTACAAGGATTTCCCATAGTCGCACGCGCAGTAGCTATTAATGATACAATCATGTTAAATTTGATACGGGATGATCAAATCGTCAACCCCAACTATCATTCAAATTTGAGCGAGATCGGACTACTAGGGTGTAAAAAAAGAGCATAATGGAATTCACGTTTGCGCATGCGCAAAGTGGAGTATTGATTTCGCAACATTGAAACTGATATGGGTCCATCTACACCTTAGCCCACATATTCCCTAAAAATGTCATCCAGATTGATGAAAATTGTGGAAAATAAGGTTGTTACAAGGATTTCATATTGGCACATGTGCAGTAGTTATAAGATAAAGATATAAGATATTTGACTTATTTATTATTATGTATTATATATTTTTCTAATGATGATGTGTAAGTGGACCTGAACCCATTGTAATAATCATTGATTTAATACAATAAACAACTTACTACTACTACTAATTTTAGGTGAAAGCTGACCTATTATGGGATATTATTCATTATCACCATATCAAATGAAAGTTCTTATCTTTACCTATCACAATCTCGCCAGATGAGATGAAAATGTGTCTTACAAGCACAATAATGGTCTTAAACGTTCTTCGTAGTTTGTAGGTGAAGAGTGCAAGAAGAATGGTTAACAGAAAAATGATACAGTACGGGGAAAAGTACGAAAGGAAGCTAGACGAGTTGCAAATGTCTGGATACAAATTGCATTTGCAATTCTAACGACTGACGAGGTCTTCCGACTTTCTTCAATAATTGTACGTTTCCCGTATTTTCTCCTCGACGAGGCTGCTTCCTCCTCCCGTAGCATATTATAAAGTAACCTCGTCGTCTTATTAATATAAAAAGAATGAAAAAAAGTTTGCTTGGGATTCAGATTGAATCATTGTGGTTTTCCGTGAAAGAGTTTTGCATAATTTTGTTATATTTATCAAGTTTACATTCCTTAACGCTTCTTTTTTCGTTGTATAACAAAGAGAAAAACTGTATATATAAATCATTTTATATATATATATATATATATATATATATATATATATATATATATATATATATATATTTATATATATAAATCGTTTATAATGAACACAGCTACAGTGATTACCATGAATCTGAATATTTATCAACTCTGGTCTAATTTCATCATAAATTTCCTTGAACGAGAAGAAGTTTATACCGCTTTCAATTTACTTGTATTTAGTTTAACTTGACTCTGTCAGCTTAGAGCCAGCTAACGAAGAAGTGCTGTTATATTTTTCAATATATAATTTGATTGTTTATCCTGATATTTGCCTAATAGAATGAAGATGATTGGCAGGCACTGTAGTTCGAGAAGCACTCCGAATCAGGATATTATTCGTCCAAAAACTCGTAGGCTATGGTATAAGAACGAAGATCTGACTGACACCGTATATGCTACTGGCTACATGCTAAATGCATCACTCCTAAGTAAAACGTGGTGGTTAGCTCGAGATGTTGTGTGTAATAGAGTCAATACAACCACTTCTTTCAAAAGGGGTCTAGGGTGTAGTTTATCCCAGCCAAGAACGACCTTCAGAGTAGGGCCCTTGAGTGGCATTAAAAGAATCTACTTTTATTAGTAGACCCCAGAATTTTCTCTTCTCTGGCTCAGTAGTGGAAGTGGACTTCAATACATGGCTGCTGAGACATACCATCAGCATTATGTATGGTGACACTAACAGTAGATAATTGCTCAGTGCTTGGAGGTCCTCAACAACATTGAGGATCTCTTTCCTAGACACACTATTTCTCTCTACACAGGTATATATGATTTATTGAAGCAGGCAATGATATTTTCTTGACCACTTTGTATTTGAGATTGAGATTTTGAATTCGCGAAAACTTGTCTTCTACATACAAGTCACAAGTGTAAGTATACAGAATAAATGGTACACCAGGTATTGCGAGTAGGTTCACTAGGAATGATGATGGCTCAGCCAGAACCGATTTAATGTCACTAAAAGTCAATCAGGACCCACACCACCTTTCTCTCTCCTAACTTCTTGGGAGGCCCTTCGAGGCGAATTTCAAGGCTCTCGTATCGAGAGTATCGAGGCGACTCTGTTTTGCACGTTTGCTACAGCTTGCAACGTCATTTTCCTCTTTGATTTTTAGGGCTAAAATTCAAATTCCTCCCCCTTCCCCACCTGGCACCGTCTTCCCTGAATTTGTGTCGTGATCTATTATCTCAATCTCCTCTATCATTTTGACACTCATTTTTCCTTATATATCGCCCCTTCAAAATTTACCCCCTCCCATCAACTTTAAAGCTCTCTCAAGCCTCCTCCAATTGTCGAATCGCCCCCAAATTTCAATTTTATAGATAAAGAAGGACCTCCTCCATAAAACATACTAACCCACGAACCATTTTGGAGGGGTCGAAGACCCAGAAGTTGTCGTACTGCGACATTTATTTCCCTTAGCATCTTGGAGGACCCTTCGAGGAGGCTTTGGTTTGAATTTCAGAACACATATTCAGACGTCTCTGTTTCTGCACATTCGGATATTTGCGTACCTACCAGGTTGTAGCGCCATTTTCCTCTTTATATTAAAGGGCTAAATTTCGTATTCACCACTCTCCTCACCCTTAACTATCCTCCCCTCCTTCTCCGAATTTTTAGGGGAACTCTAAATTTGTCCTCATCTCACGTTTCCCTCACTTGTCCGCTCTTAACTAATAATTTTTACAAAATTATCTATTTTACCTCCTCAACCTTAACGTTACCTATTCTGCCCAGCGCCTTCAAAGTTTAGGCGAACCCTTTACCAATCGTCCTCTATCCAACCACTCACTCACCCAGTCCTTGTCCAACCCCCTTCCCTACCACAACTTCCTGTAGTGTGATAACCACACTTTTCTAAGCCCCCTCACGCCTACCCTAATTGTCAGACCGGCCCAATTTTTATCTACATAGATAAAAAAAATAGCTCATTTTTTCTTCGAAAATTTGCTAAGAGTTTCCTCCAATAAAATCCCACATTTCAGCCCTTTTGAAGGGCTCGAAGGGCGCATTGGCACATCATTCTCCTTTTTCGTCCACTTTCGTAGATAGGGACACATGGACTATATCCCATCTCATCTATACATTCCACAAAGAGCGTGCGAAGGTTGCTATACAACCCACCTCAAACGAGCAAAGCGAGCAACATCCCCTACACATGTTAAACCTTCCCTTAGTGATCTACCGTTTCCAATCATCCACAAGTCCCACTCGACATATACAGCCACACCGAGCGAGCGAAGCGATCAACTTCCCCTACATGTTTCAACTGTAATACACCTCAACGGGGGAGTCCATTGGGGTGGAGCCCCCTCCCCCTCCCTCCCGCCTGGACGTGGAGGCGAGCAAAGCGTTTTATATAAATATACAATGTTCGAAAACTAAGCACTGTTCAACTCCATTTCGATTACGACTTCTTCCCATTTTTTGGCGAATTGCACTAGAAATGAATGAATTGCAATTGCTCCTAATTTCAAAACCCGAATTTTCGAATATGCTGTCCATTGAAATCCGTTTTATGGAATTCTGAAACGAATCCTAGAGTTTAACGTTTTTTCATATGTATATGTGTCATTTCAGACGATAACTCTCTTTAGGATTGAAATACAAATTCTATTCTTGCGCCTAAAAATCATGGTTTCCAATTGAAAATATGTGCTCGTTAGCCATCACTTTTTGAACACATTCAATTGGTCAAATTTCAAAAACTCTGCTCTAAAAATCACTAAAAACGGCTAAAAATTGTTAAATTAATATTTTTTAGCAGAATATTAATAACAAAAAATTATCAACAATGAACTAGAACATTAAAAAGTTATGCACGAAATTTTGCTGAAAGATGTACTTGAATTTCAACATTATTAGCTGAAAAATCGATAAAAAGTGCCTAAAAAAAAAAAAATATATATATATATATATATATATATATATATATATATATATATATATATATATATATATATATATATATATATATACATATCAACTCATTTTTGTATAGCAAAATATTATTTAGAACTAGTTTTTTGCCATAAAAAAGTGCTCAAATTTTCATACAATCTAACATTTCTGGTGTACCGTAGTTTACGAAAATCCTCTCACGATCATGCACTGACTGGAACTTTTTAAATTTGGTCCTCATTTGATCAGGGTGGTTTGAATCGTACAAAACTTTCCCATTCCGCACAGCCTCAATCACTATTTCGTCCATTATCACACTATTAAAAACGCTACTCACGCTGGTCACCAAACAAAATCTGTGACTCGAGAGTGAGGTGATTCACGTCACGGCTCTCTATGTGATCAAAGATTCACAAAAAAATCACCACGGCTCACCCGCTGTCACCTTACCAGCCTGCGTTTCTGTTTGCTCCAGGCCTCAAGAAGTCACATCACAACATCCTCCTATATATTTTTTAAATTGGAAACGTAGCATAACAGACTGGCTCATCGAATTAATACAATAATAAAAAAATAAAAATTCAAGGTTCAAAGTTGTGTTTGTGATTTTTGACACCTGCATCACTCGATGGGACGGATGGGTTCGTTCCATCCACGTAGTAGGTACTCCGCATCAACGATATTTTCCAAGTATGCGTCCATAACTATAATATGTCAAGTGCCTCAGTTGTCCTTTCAAAGGCAACCTATCTTTTCCAAATTCATTTGAGCGCGCATTAGTCCTACTCACTTTACAGAACGCCAAAGGTTTGGTGTTGCCAACCGAACACCTAGTCTCTGATTAGTTACCTAATTATATTTTCAGGGATTCTCACGTCGATTGCTCATATTTCTTTACAAAATAAAAAATATATAATTTCCATTTCATAACAGTGCGAAAAAAGGTTGTTCGTTACCTCATTCAAGTTAGTTATATAAAGTAAGGATTTTTATAGTCGACAGACGACATCAGAGTCAGCTAAACACAGTGGAGATTATGTTAGTTACTATATTATAATTATTATTTCACAGATGCGTGGACTTTTTTTAAAAATAATGTATTACTATAAACGAAGCAGATCACCCTCTCACATTGTATGCAAATGATTTTTTCAGATGTAGAGGAGTGAGCGATGGGCAACACCATGAAAATCCCTTCGTTAAAACTTTGACAATTTTATTGAGGGCCCTCGAGAATCGAACGGAGAGCCATTCCAGTTCTTCCCTCTTTCATCATTCCACGTTTTTTTTTCTCTTTCTTTTTATTGTTGGTGCTCCATTGATAGAATAATTACAGAGGCAGAAGGAAATGTTTTAGAGACTGAATTTTATTTGCATCTTTTCTCCAATGAGCCCATCGCCGTTTACAGTCACCGACTCGGTTGCCATCCTCTTACCTTTATTCATGGGGGCTTCAGCGATAAAGTCAAAGGAACTGAAGAATAAGATTCCATTCATCCTTCCACGGCTCCATCACAATTTTTTTCTAAGGTTAACAGTTTTAAAACGCGTCTTCTTATATTAGCCAATCATCCTGAGGTATTCTTGGTGTACCGTCGTATATGACAGTTTTAGTTGTAGGTAATACGTAGGGGAGTGAGCGAACTAGACGTCTAACCGTAATTCATCGAGCCATCCCAAGATTTTCTATTCATAGAGCTCCTATACCTGAACAATTATCGAGAATCATTCAAGCGCCTCCGGTACATAGCGCTAAATTTGTTCGTGAGATATACGCATTTTTAGGACACAAAGAACAAAGAAGTAACTTTATTAGAAAGTTTTTTTGAAAGGCCATTGACTATACAAGACTTCTATGCCATCTGGTGGTTTACTGGGGCCGTTAATTGAGGGTTAGTGGTAATATAATCGTTATTTTGCGCGTTATTTGAAGTATATATTGTACTGCGTGGAGTGTTAGCGTAATTCTTCTTCGAAAGGGCGTTTTTTTACTAGACCTAGAGTTTCATTGCGGCATTGGAGGTAACCTATTGCTTTGGCTCCGCATTTTGTGTCTCGGGATACAAGCAGATTAATTTAATTTCCTAGTTCTACTATGACATGCTGTTTCAGAACCAGTCTGTGGAGAGCATCCTAATTAGTTTGAACAATGGAATTGAAGCAATAATTCGTTGTGGTTCATTGTGAAGCAATCCACCACCGACTTCTCCTGCTCCAAAATCGAACACCTGATCAAGAATGGAAGCGGATGTGGACTACGTGACCGATTATTCTCCTACTGGGTTCGGTTACTGGGATCAAATTAGCAGCGCAAAATATAAGTATAGATTGGCTGTAGTAGAAATGATTTATATAGGCCAGTCAGTATACTACAGCCGGTCATCACTCGTACTATCCACAATGAAAGATATATTGTCTGTTGTGGAAATCGTTATAGTGAACCGCACTGTAGCCGATCTCTCACTCGGACTGTACATTATAAACCATAGATCAGCTGTTGTGGATATTGTTTATAGTGGAAAGTCCACAACAGTCAATCTATTACTTAGACTGTACACTAAACATGATAGATCAGCAGTTGAGGAATTCAGTTATAGAGGACAGTCAGTTCACTAAGGCTGATCATAACTTGAACTGTACACTACAAACTGTAGACCGACTGTTGTGGAAATCTCTATCTCTACTATTTATAAGAATGAAACTCCGTCTGTCTGTTTGTCTGTCGTGTCTATGCACGGCCAAACGGCTGAGTGGGGCGATCTTCTGGGGATTTTCCGGTAGGGTGTATAAGCAAATTCAAAATTGTCTAATCCCAGCCGAACCATGGGCCGTAGGGCGGGAGGGGGGTCGAAGTAAGAATTAATGTGCGCTTTTTGGACTTCCCCGCTTCCTCTACCCCTCTAAACGGCCGTCGAAAATTCCGGAAAAATACCGGTTTCGTAGGTTTTTGAACGAGGAAGACGACGGCGTGATCGGATCGCGAAAAAAGTATCGGGAAATGCGTCAAAAAAAATGCGAGAGTACGGACCCGTTTTCTCGAAAAGTCCGACGAAAAACTACGTTTTTTCCCATTAAAATATACCCCGTAAAGGTACGTTTTTTGGAACGGTTTTCGCGGGCGAAATAAAGGTTTGATCCCGCCGAATCTAAATCCGAAATCGGATATCGAAAAAAGTGACGGGAACTCGGTCAAATCGCGAGCTTTTGCGAGCGAAGCGAGCAATTTAATGGGGGGTCCGGGGGGCTTGCCCCCCGGCTGGACGTGGAGGCGAGCGTAGCGAGCCGGAGCGGCTAGTTATTTATAAGAATGAAACTCCGTCTGTCTGTTTGTTTGTCTGTCTGTCGTGTCTATGCACGGCCAAACGGCTGAGTGGGCCGGATCTACGAGTGGGGGGATCTTCTTGGGATTTTCCGATAGGGTGTATAAGCGAATTTAAAATTTTCTAATCCCACCCGAAACATGGGCCGTAGGGCGGGAGGGGGGTCGAAGTAATAATTGATGTGCGCTTTATGGACTTCCCCGCTTCCCCAACCCCTCTAAACGGCCGTCGAAAATTCCGGAAAAATACCGGTTTCGTAGGTTTTGAAACGAGAAAGACGACGGCGCGATCGGATCGCGAAAAAAATATCGGGAAATGCGTAAAAAAAATGCGAAAGTACGGACCGTGTTTTCTCGAAAAGTCCGACAAAAACTACGTTTTTTCCGATTAAAATATACCCCATAAAGGTACGTTTTTCGGAACGGTTATCGTGGGCGAAATACAGCTTTGGGTCCGCCGAATCTGAATCCGAAATCGGATATCGAAAAAAGTGACGAGAACTCGGTCAAATTGCGAGTGGAACCGTTTAAAATGAGAAATTAGAAGACGTGAAGGGATTCGACGACTCAGGTGGGTTTTCCCCATTCGCCCTTCTAGGGTCATAAAATAATGGCCTACCTATGAAGGAATAGAACTGGAAAACAAATACGTACAAACATTCAACATCTGACTGTACTGTTAGTACTGAAGTGTTCTAAAAACTACGCACTTACGTCTTGAAGGGTGTACAGGTATACTTTGCGAGCGAAGCGAGAGCCATGTCAACAGAATAAATTCGGATTTTTTCCTACAAACATACAGCAATACCTTGCGAGCGAAGCGAGCAACATCCCCGAATAAACTTTTTGTGGTTCCACGTAGTTTTATAAGATTTAATTTGTTTGTAAGAATTTCCAACAGAAAAAAACGTCTGCCAAGTTGGGTGGGCAGTATAACTTCCTCAAGCGAGCGAAGCGAGCAGCATCCCTTACAGAAGTTAAACCTACCCTTAGGGATTTATCGTTTGCGAGCGAAGCGAGCAACATCCCCTACATGTTTCATTTGTAATACATCGCATCTGCACAGCCACACCTTGCGAGCGAAGCGAGCAACATTTCCTACATGCCAGACTTTGCGAGCGAAGCGAGCAACATTTCCTACATGCCAGACTTTGCGAGCGAAGCGAGCAACATCCCCGAATAAACTTTTTGTGGTTCCACGTAGTTTTATAAGATTTAATTTGTTTGTAAGAATTCCCAACCGAAAAAAACGTCTGCCAAGTTGGGTGGGCAGTATAACGTCCTCAAGGATATACAGGTATACTTTGCGAGCGAAGCGAGCAACATCCCCTAATAAAATTTTCGTGGTTCCACGTAGTTTTATAAGATTTAATTTGTTTGTAAGAATTTCCAACAGAAAAAAACGTCTGCCGAGTTGGGTGGGCAGTATAACTTCCTCAAGCGAGCGGAGCGAGCAACATCCCCTACAGAAGTTAAAACTACCCTTAGAGATCTACCGTTTGCGAGCGAAGCGAGCAACATCCCCTACACGTTTCAATTGTAATACATCGCATGTATACAGCCACACTTTGCGAGCGAAGCGAGCAATATTCCCTACATGCCACACTTTGCGAGCGAAGCGAGCAATATTCCCTACATGCCACACTTTGCGAGCGAAGCGAGAGCCATTTCAACAGAATAAATACGGACTTTGTCCTACCAGGTCCTGTCCAGGTATACCTTGCGAGCGAAGCGAGCAACATCCCCGAATAAACTTTCCGTGGTTCCACGTAGTTTTATAAGATTTAATTTATTTGTAAGAATTCCCAACTGAAAAAAACGTCTGCCAAGTTGGGTGGGCAGTATAACTTCCTCAAGCGAGCGAAGCGAGCAGCATCCCCTACAGAAGTTAAACCTACCCTGAGATCTACCGTTTGCGAGCGAAGCGAGCAACATCCCCTACACACGTTAAACCTACCCTTAGGGATCTACCGTTTGCGAGCAAAGCGAGCAACATGCCCTACATGCCACACTTTGCTAGCGAAGCGAGCAAAATTCCCTACATGCCACATTTTGCGAGCGAAGCGAGCAATTTAATGGGGGGTCCGGGGGGCTTGCCCCCCGGCTGGACGTGGAGGCGAGCTTAGCGAGCCGGAGCGGCTAGTAATTTATAATGGACAATCGGTCCACTCAAATAATTGATCACTCGGACTGTTCATTTGGCTGTAAGAAATCTCTTATGCAGCAAATGAAACTCTTGCATGAGCAAATTTTAATAAATGATCACTTTATATTATGTTACATTTTATTGACTCTTGTGTACGTTGAGTGAAAAGAAATTGGTACCTATTATTAATTAGAAAAAACTAACTCTAAATTATATTCTCCGATTCAAACGAAGATTTTGGATTTTTTCTCCAGTTTTCATCGATTTTTTTTAAGGAAAAATTCAAAAATGAAATCCAAACATAGTTTTCTATATAATGTTATGCATACATTTTACAATGTTCCAGTCCATCGTTGGCGAACGAAGAAAGTCTATACTTTGCCTCGGCTGGCATTGGTCAACGTGTGAGTGTTTGCGTGTGTGTGTGTTCCGCGCTATAGGCTGCCATTTTGGAGCTATTAACATAAATATTCGGTAGATAGACTCTAGAAATCAAGAATTACCCGAATAGTTTTTGGTAACGATCCGACGACAAGTTCCTTTGAATCGACGATCATCCCAAAATCAACCGAAAATCGAGTTTGGTATAGTTTTCAATCATTTTCGTCTCACAGAATCGACTGACACCACTATAAAAGCTTTTAAAGTTGACCTTGTCGACGATCGTCATCAAATCAACCGAAAATAGTGTTTAATATCGTATTTAATAGTTTCCGTCACAAATAATCATGAATAAGAAGCGAATTCGAGTAAATTATACGAGAAAACCAGTTCTTTCAAACTTCGTGAGGAATCTGGTCAGCGGAACAACTAGTTAACAAAATTTTTTAAATTCGAGCAATTTAATGTGCTCAAGAAGTACTGGCCAACGAACTCATACTATCATTAGAAGAGCTGGGTTTTTGGCAAAAGAACGGATTTCAATCCTAAAGAAAGTTAGCGTCAGGAATGACTTCTTTTTTTTTTTAAATAAAACTCCCTTCAAAAGAGGAGGGGGCGCACCATTATATTAAAATAGAGAAAACCAAATAAAAAAGGGGAGGTTGCCCAGGTTTACCCAATGCCGGGCCTTGGGATCAATGAATTTGCTGAAGGAGGATGAGGGAAAGAGGGATGCAAGGATGTGCCCCTATAAAACTACCTCCAGTTGAGTTGACTCAACTACGGACGCAGGTGGTGATAGCACGAAATAATCCTGTCGAGATGCCCAACTCCGAGGCAGTTTTCCGCACCTCACCCTGTGCCATGAAATGGCCATGACACTGTTGACCACTCCCTGTAGCTAAGATATCACTTGCCGCAGGTCGTTTCTATCATACTTATTTACCTTAGCACGCCAGGTTTGCTCCACATCCACGCTGCCACTGACAACCTGGATATCCAGGATTATGGCAGACCTATCGGGGTTGACGGCAAGGGTATCTGGATTCTTGCCCGGTGTCCAGTCCCCCGGGTCTATTGATAAGTTTTTAGTTTAAATGGACTCCTATTTGTTTGTGCCGTGAGTGAAAGTGTAGTGGGGACTCTGTCGATCCAGACGAATCTCACCTCCAGCCGGCGTCATTTTACTCCAAGAAAACCAAACCATTATTTCCGAACGACGCCATTTTCTACCTTTTGCATCAGGTCATCAGCATCCTGGGCAAATCATATCTCCAATGTGAGTAATTTTGACATTCAGCCAGCAGATTTTCATCTACCTCTTGCTCCAGAAATTTATTTATTTTATTTCATTTTTATGGTCAGAACATTCCATATCAAATCTATAAATAGAAATATATAAATTTAAATTAAGAGATATAAATCTATAAGGAGCTCCTTTCATTTTGATTATTATATTATATAAGGAATATTCTTTTTTCAACTAAATAATTATAAATTTTCAACTTTGGGATAGGTAAATTGGTCTGCATTCGATGAAACCCTTACCTATTGCCCAAACACCCGGTCACTCGCCATGTGATATAGTCTCTCCCTTTCCACACCCCAACTGCTGGATGAAAAAACATCTGCTATCTGCTTGCCAGCAGCACTATGACATGGAATGCGGCCACTGTGAGCCCGGGGATACTGCTGCACCATATGATACAGATTCTCGTTTTACATTCCTTTTAAAAGTTTTAAATTAGACTCGCTATCTAGCTGATTAGTATTGATGTGAGAAATGACAACACAACGGAGTAACGTGATCACGGTCACTGGTCTTGACCGATGAAGCATGCCAGCATCACATTTCCTCCTTCATGGGCAACTGGTTTCTAGGACTGAAGGCACGTTTTCGAGAACTGTCCAACTGATGTCTCGTCACCCTACCTCCTAATCAAACGCAATCCACCTTCACCTTCTCCCACATGAACTCGAAACGCTCGTAGAGAATAGGAAAAACTAGAAGTAAAAATACCACAAGCGGGTGGAAGGAAGTGTGTTCCGACCCCCAACCCATTGGGGATCAACCTCGCCCATCAGAATAGTGAGTAAAACGCAACAAATCATATGGAGCTGTAACTGTAAACATCATTCCTTAGTAGCTTTAGTTTGATCCATTAATTGCGGAAAAAAAGCTTTGAACGGTGCACAGTGCTTTGAGTGATGGGAAAAAAAAAAAAAAAAAAAAAAAATCAACATTTTAGTTATCCCAAACTATCTATGTGGGCTCATTCAGAGAGGTCTAAAGGTGAGAAAAACATCACTAGTTGAACCTACATTAGTCACTTAATCACGATGAAACATGAAAACAAAAGGAAGCTGAGGGAGAGCATGATAGTCGAAACACAGCAGTGAGTTCTCCCGCATGGGGTACGGTTCTCCGCTTTAAGAAACGATGGCCGGGCCAGTGAGAGGTATATACAAACATATTTGATGACATCTGAGCCGGTACCATTGAATTTTTTTTAATTATTTAAATGTGCTATAAGCAGATGTCAAACTTGCTTACGAAAACATGATTATAAAACTAAAATCGTTCTTGGAATTTTGTTTTTAAATATTCGTTGGACGCTCCTGAATCAAAAGAAACAAAATTTTTCTTCCAAAACTTTCCTTAAAGACCATCTTTTAATTTTTTTTCAGAAGACAACTCGAAAATCCTCATCAGAGGGTCAATACGAAAAACGGGTTGACAGGAAAAATTATGATGACTCATTTAGAAGATAACGAAGACGTTGCTAATGCCCTGAATAAATGTTCAAAATTGACCGCCTTAACCCTCAGAAGGATGTAGGATGCCTGTAAAGGATATCAGAGCTCATTTCTGTGACAGTTCCCGCGAGATCCAAGGGAATGCGCTGCCGTCGCTCCGTTGTTACCCAACGGGCGTCGGGCGCCTCTTCCCGTGTTTTCAAAAGGCTGCGTTTGGCGATGGATGGGTGATCCTAGAACTGGAAAACCAATCTTCTCCGAACGTAGCATATATGCTATTAGTACGAGTTCTATCTCTTATGGTACTGTCACACCCCTCTCTATCTATGAGTGTGGATTTGGGCCCCCCATTGCACATCTTGGGGGGCTCTAAGTTCATTACATCTCTTAACAAAAAATCAGACAAATCTGGATAATTCTATTTACTACATTCATATTTATTGGCAAAGAAGTTTTTTGGGGAGTTCGGAATAGAATCAGATTCACCATATTCCGATTTCTCTGAATCAGACTAAGTTTTTGAGCATACATAAGCGCCTAGGCACTATTCCACAATAATCGTAATATTAAATATTTATCTGCTTGTGAAAAGCTTCTTCTATATTTTCAGGTTAAAATGCTGTGATATTTATATTTCAAATTAATTTTATGAAGTTTTGATGAATTTTTATGTTGATTTTTATGAGTTTAATTTATGTTATGATGAATGAAAGTTTATTTTTCCGCTTTGTTTTATAAATAAATGTCTTCAACGTTTCTTTCGGTTTGGTTCTTGATTTTAAGCTTTCCCTATAGCTTTTTGTCCGAAAACTTTAAACAAGTGTTTAAAAAGTGGTTTTTTTGGAGCAAATAACCACAAAGGTCATTCAGGGACCCAAATTACAAGGTATGATCGTAATCAGCGTCAAATTTCCTATAAGAATCCGTAGAAAACGGAATTTTGTCCATCCCGACCATATACCTACTCGAAGCACTGTGTTACGGGTGGAATGGTTTTATTTATTTATTTCTTCCGATTTTTGGAATTCGCGTACTTATCTTGAAACGTAAACAAACAAATTTTTTTAGGGAGGTTCAAATTTGATCTTCTTGGCCGATAATAGCGGTTTTTATTTAAACTAATAAACCAAAATACGGAGGAAATTTGAAAGATTGTATCTTGGGCAACCTCAGCACGTTGCTCAAGGTACACGATATTTAGCTGATCGAGGTACGTACACGGAAATGACTTCAAGAATATTTTCACCCCTCAATTGAAATAACGAAAACCAAACGAAAAATGCGATGGCTCATGATGAAGCCCATATGTCAAACATGAAATTTCTTGATTTTCCTCATCCACCAATTAACTTTGAAAAATTCGTTTTCGGGAACTTTACAGATTCCTAATTTTGGTCATCCTTTCTTTAGATCCGTATGCATTCTGATAGTAGCTCTTCGAACGAAATATTTCTGGTACCTAATAAGATCGAGATCAGCATCCAAAGTACATTAACCATCATCCGCTCGCGTCTTAGATCATCACAGTAGCGCTCGTGGGGCGACTGTAATGTTTTTACTCATTTTAGTGGCTTTTTTCGTATTTAAACATCAATAATTTGGGCTTCGGATCGGTTGTTTTTTAATTGAGTTCATACACATTGTTTTAAATGCTAACTGATTATTTGGAAAATGTTATTATATTTCTGATACAAAAAAAAAAAAAAAAAAAAAAAAAAAAAAAAAAAAATTGAAATACATCTTCAAATAAAATTATAAAAAATATACTTCAAATATAATTGCGGGCAAAGAAAACCACCCCATTCCTTCCTTGTAGGAATAAAGGCAATTACAACTTTTTGCAGAACTGTAGTGTGACAGTGTGTATGTCATCATAGGTTGAACTGCAGGTTGCGAACTTTGAACTCTGAAGCTTCCAAAAGTAACGCAGGGGAGAATCCAATGATTGCTTTCGCAGAAAGGTGTACCTGTAGAATACAGCTGTAGTAAACAGCTCTCATACACCTTAGTTACTTTTTCACGGGAAATATAAATCACGGGCGGCAGTCTGCTGCCCACGCGACCGGATGAAGTTTAAAAAATAAGGTCTTTTGATTTTATGTCTTATTTCAACCACTCCTTTGGATCATTTTCGTTGGTGTGACCACCGGGTTTCCCCTAGGAAAGAACACTGAAGTACGAGTTATTTTCCAAATGGCGATCAACTTGAAATCGTCCATTCCCGGAATCCAGTTCCGTCAAAAAGTTTGATGTTGACCAATTGAGAGGCTACGCTAGTTATTCTCGAACATAGAAACGAAAACTATTGCAACCAGAAACCAGGACAAGCTTGTGCTTGCGCTAACCGTTAGGCACACATCTCACCCACTCACAACAAATGACCTACTTTACCTTCTTCGAAAGCAGAGAAATAATGAAAAACAAATAAAATAATGAATAACATTTGTAAATATATGTTTCGTAAATAATAATGAGACACGAGTTAGTATTGAACTACAATGAACGAAATAGTTAAGTTAAATTGAAGGCGGCTCGCGACCATAGAGACAGAATCTATGCCCCCTATGCCGGTATTTTGTTACCAACAAACAAAAACTAAGTCTACTATTAAACCGCACAATTCGCAATATAAGTAATAAAACTAGACCATCGAGTTCATCAAACGCTGATACCTACATGTAACATACATGAATGATCAAATTAGCTTCACTTCCGTTTTTTATTGAATCATCGAAATGATTAGAATTTATAATAAATATGTGGATTCCCTTTCCATTGTAGTTTAGAAGGCTCGTTGATTAGATGAACGTGTTGAACAATGACAATTTTTTTATTGTGTCAAAAACGGACAGAAATCAATCATTGTCGTGAATAATTTTCCAACATACATTTTGAAACTTACCTATAGAATTCTGTATCGCTGAACCAACTTGGGCAAATCTATGCAACAATTTTCTAGCTAAGAAACAAATAGAATAGTGACTCAATGCATTATAAAATACAAAGTATTACAAATCACAAAAGTTTTAGAGTCAGAAGTAACTCTTCACATCTTGAAAAAATTTGAACCTTAACCCCAAAGCCGGTCGCCAACTTTTATTCCGAAAGTTAAAATCTCAATTTCATGTTTCAATAACGAGCCAGCGCTGTAGGAGTCTTCGATGAGTCCTCACCCCCTGAGACCCTTTAGAAACCCCATTACACGGTTTCACTTATAACTCTTTTTATTTTACACCCCTGCCATCCTTTTCCTCTTCGAGTCTTGAATTGTCTCATCAACCAAGTTTCCCATTTTTATTAAAACTGTCTCCTGAAGTTGATTTTTTTCTCCCACTAATGTTGTCAGCAAAAGGCGCCAAGTTTTCACGATTAGGGAATAACTTTGTTACCCATGAATGGAAGGGGTTTTTCGAGCTTCCTTCTCTTACTAGTCTTTTTTCTTTCCACGGACTGGCTCCGAAATTTCTTTTTGGATCCTTTTGTACATAATCGAATGTGACGGGCATGCACATTTCGCCAAGTACGAAAAGTAATTGACTTATTCTGAAAAGGTCTTTGGCAATTCAGGTCGCTTCTTCATCTCTGGTTATACCGAAAAAAGAAGAAAAAACGTAAAAAAAAGGTTGTGCCGGATGGAGATTGCGGATGTTCAGGGGGTTGAGGTGGGGGTTTCTTGAAAACTCGTATCTTTTGCCCCCACTCCCATCCAGGGACGCCGAATTTACATATCTAATGCTTTTGGTTCCCTGCCTCCGCAACTTCGTCCACGTCCACCCACCCCTTCAACCACCCGCTTCTTCATTTAGGGCCGAGACCATTAAACCAAGTTTCAGGACCTCTAAATATGTAACGGCCCGTGCATGATGCTTCTTGAAAATTATCAAAAAGTTGACGGAACGAATTTCGCATCGAACCCATATAAACGTAGGTGTATATTTTTACTGGATGACGCCTCAACGCTTTATGCTTCAACGCTTAAATAACGTGATATATATTACATATATTACACGAGTATAATTTCTTTGCAGAATGTTGTTATTGCTGCTATCCCCGTTCCGATCTGCCCGTGGAGTCCATGATGGCAATCCGTTTAGTGACGGAGGGCAACATGGCTCCTCTTTGAAATGTCCCCTTTGACACCATGTTCAATGACGCTTCTGGTTGAGGTGCGGCTTAAATCATAAAAAAGAGTATAACAGACATTTTGAATGCATATGAAAACATGATACTTTTATAAGGAGAGAATGTCGTTACCTGATGGTGTTTAAGAAAGTCAACGTAAATCTAGTGATCCGAGAAGAGTGGTGTCCGCTGAGAACAGGCGCCCGATGATCAGGTCGTGAAGGCTGGCGACCGAGGCGGAAATCCGACCACCCTGCCGTGCCTCAGAAAAAGTTCTCTCCTGAAAAATTGATTTGTCCTACGTTTTCCCCTTTCTGGTAAGTAAACTTTTTCGAAAACTACTTGACCGATTCAGACTATTCTTTTTTTAAATCTGTTCGTCTGGTTTGGAAAAAAATTTCTGCTGAATCAGTTTTTGTTGTTTATACAAATTGACACTCCAATATTAACTAATTTAGTTAGTTGTATTGTATTCACATGTTGATGAATAATGTTGTGTTGTCAACAAATGAAATCACTTCGCCTCTAAAATCTATCAATTATAGTCGTTTTCATTTCGCATATATTAATTAACTCTGCTAAAATCAAATATTCACAAAAGAACAAATATTTACAAGAGGTTATGCTCCTAGCGAGCTTCCACTGACAATTATATTTAAATAAATAGGTACAAATATAAATCAGATTCCAACCATGAACGTACAAATTGAAACGCTAAATAAGGACAACTTTGACACTCGGAAAGTACAAATGGAAGCCCTGCTTTTCAAGAATAATGTACTTGGATAAGTCAATGGAAGGAAAAAACGTCCTGTCGTCATTGAAGGAAATCTTGGCACCATCATAGCATGGGGTGATGCCGACTTGAAGGCACGAGTGGACATCATTTTAGCAATATCTCCGTCGGAGATTAAACAAGTAAAAGATCGTATTACATCTAGAGAATTATGGTTTAAGTTAAGAAACATTTACCAATCCAAAGGTCTCGCTAGAAAAGCCACCTTATTAAAACAATTAATTTTATATAAAATGAAGAAGGAGGGCAACATTAGAGATCATTTTGCAAAGTTTTTTGACGCAGTAAATAAATGATGGAAGTATCAATACACCCTGATATGTTATTCGCAATACTTCTTTATAGCCTCCCAGATAGTTATAATAGCTTCAGATGCGCAATTGAATCGCGAGATGAACTGCCAGATTCTGAAATATTGAAGATAAAAATAACAGAACAAGGGGATGCTAGAATAGGTAATAGTTACCTATTCTAGCATCTAAGTGATATTATATATATATATATATATATATATATATATATATATATATATATATATATATATATATATATAATATCAGTGAATTTTGTACAAATCTTATGAGTGATTTTTACAGAGCTAATATTTAGAGTTTTTGGCTAGATATAAAGATAGGTTTGTACTTAAAATAATCATGGTATATTCACAAGTTTTATGCTAGTCGTAAAGGGAGTGCATATGTTTGAGGCCGGAGCCTGTGTTTAGTAAGAGAGGATTTGAGAAGAAGTGGAGGAGTGGTCTGACCGCGAACTGTGTTCCCAGGTCCCCGTTTAGAGTATATAAACCCAGGGGGCCTCCCACTCATTCCTGCTCGAAAAAGATCTCGGAAGGGGTGCGAGTCTCCAGGTATGCAGCCTGACGGCCAGGGTGTAAACTACCCTTTGTTTCCTGCTGATGATGTTTCCAGAGCATGATGCGCAATACACAAAATACAACTAATATTGAGTAATAGGTAATTTGTACATCAATCTGATACAGGTAAAGTAATATGACATAGGTACAGTAATATAGGGCAACACAAAGGAGTGCAGTTGAATATCACTTCGTATGGTTCTGTATACCTGGGGGAAAATGTAGATTTAAATGGGGATATTTTGAAAACATGTGAGTAGGAGTGCAGATCGCTTTCCTGAGTGGTGAAAGACGTTTTGGTAAACTGCTGACTGTGAGTCGGAAAGCGGAAGACCGGATGGTAGAGGAGTAGGCTGTATCAGATCTCCTGGTGAACAGAAGTGAGTGTGAAAGACCCTATACGTGGATGAGGAGTTGTCAGCATCCGCTGTGACGGACCGGAGGAACAGCATTATGAACGGAAGCCTCGCGACCCAATTAAGCTTACCTCCCCCAGCTGTGTTTACCGATTTAAGGCTCCGGTGCCAAAATTCGATGATTCCGTTTGCTTTTGGGTGATAGGCTGATGTACGGAAACGTTGAATGCCAAGTGTATTTGTTAACAAGTTAAAAAGGGAGCTCTCAAATTGGGTTCCCTAAACGGAGGGAATGCGTAAGGGTATTCCATACCGGCTAAACCAGGTGGATATTAACGCTGTTGCTATAGTATGCGTTTCAATATCTGCGATCGAGATAGCTTCTGGCCACCTAGTTTCTCGATCAATGATTGTGAGGAGATACCGTTTTCCATGTGATGGGGGAAGGGGACTTCTATGTCTATGTGTATATGTTCACATTTCTCTGCATCTGGAAAACGAATTGTAGGATGAGCGGAAGGGATATTAACTTTTGAAGTTTGGCAGCCAAGGCAAGATTTTACGAAAAGCTTAATATCTGTCTACATTTGGGGCCAGAATATTTGGGATGAAATTAGTTTGCGACATGCACGGATACCGGGATGAGTTGTATCATGATATATTTTAAAATATGTGGCTTTTAGGGATTCCGGGATGTATGGGTGGGGGCTGTGTCCCGTTATTTCAAACCAAACTGGAACACCATCGGATATACTTTGTTCGAAGCGTTTTTAAGATGTGCGCGGAACTTCATGAACGTTACCTACTTTGCAATTTACCATCTTTTTGTTGGTGCTCACATTGGTCACAGAACGGCGGGGGCGTTTGAATTTCACAAATTCTGGATAATGCGTCTGAAGCTGTGTTATCTATTCGGTGTATACTGGAAGTTGTAAACCCACTAATAAAAGAGAGTTGCCTTATCCTTTGAGGACATGCAATTTTTTCATTCATTTTGATCGCGTGGACTAATTGTTTGTGGTCAGTTTCGACCGAGAATATTCAGCCTTCCAGTTGAGGTTTGAAGACCATCCCGTGGTCACTGGCGTCTGTGGTTAGGTACGGAAGGCATGAGAGGTGGGGTGATGTAGTATTGTTGCATTTGTTAGCGCTGATTTGCAATTTGAAAAGACTAAGCGTAATCCTGGAGTCCATTCAATGGGAGTTTAGTCTC
The DNA here is from genome assembly GCA_030762985.1 of Adelphocoris suturalis. Lineage (NCBI taxonomy): Eukaryota > Metazoa > Arthropoda > Insecta > Hemiptera > Miridae > Adelphocoris > Adelphocoris suturalis. Next base: position 1,566,140 of record CM061045.1, read on the forward strand.
TCTTTTTACGGTGGCCAAAAAGTGCAGACAACTTCCGTTGTTCATGCGCAGCGTTGGGAATTGCACGTCTATAAAAATTGATCATGCCTAAAAAACGACGTAACTCACAAATTGTTTTGGGTTCCGGGAAATTAGAAATGATTTTTACGCATGCCGGGATTAGGGCTATGCCCTGAGAATCGACTGTATGGCCCAAAAATAATACTGAGGGTTGTCCTTTGATTTTGTAAGATTTATTTGAAGAACGAATTCTAAAAATTTGAACCAAGGTCATGAACTACTGAAATTCCGGTGGTGAATTCTTCCAACCGAAAGGAAGTTTAATTAAGTCCCACTGCCCTAAAGGGAGGACAAAAGAAGTTGAATGCTCTGTCTCCTCATTGAGTGATACCGGTAAGAATCCATCCTCTAGGTCTAGTGTGGTGAAGGTGGTGCAACCTCTAAATCTACAAATGAGGTCATCGATTATTGGGAAAGGAAATAGATCGAGATCGGTTGCCTTGTTAATTTCCCTGCAATCCTGAAATAAACGCCACGTGCCATTTCCCTTTGGCACAATTACACAGGGTGCTGCATACCTCGAATCAGATTCGCTAGTTATCTTCTTGTTTAAGAGCTCTTGTATTTTTTGTTAGGCCAGATGAATCTTTCTCGTGATAACATGTAGGGTTTGAGGCATACGAGGGTGCTGTATCTTTCGATTTGAATGAAACCACATACTTTAATGGGACTTCCTTTCCTGAGTATGGAAACATTTTCACATCATCATTTTTCTCAAAAATACAGTTAAGTGTTGGAGTAACGGAATCGCAACGTTTTTGTTTTCTTGATGATCAATTTACCAGTGAATAACCTAGACTACGAATAGTTGTATAACTTAATATGAATTCAAGGGAAATGGCTTTGCAAATAAAAGCTTCTGTCCCTCATGATTTACCAAAACCGCAACAGAGTGTCGAACATTTTCTGTAGAATTGTCGAAACCACGATGAATTTCCAATGTAATTTGAATACTACAGATTCCTTAATCAAATTTACATAGGCTCCGGTGTCAAGAAGTGTGTCCAATACCACCCCATTGACATTTAATTTGACAATAGGAACCGTTACTGAAGAACTATATATAAATGAACCAATATTTTTTAATTGAGGGCTAGAAACAAGCAAATATTCATTTTTATTATTACAAACATGTGTAGGTAATTTAGTTTTCTCACCATGATAAAAACTCTAATTTTATTGATCAATAATGGAATCGATAATATAGTAAACCGGAAAGAAGGCATTAAAAACAAGCTCGTCCCAAAAATTAAAGTCAAACTGCTGTCCATTAGAGAATTGGTTTCATGCTCTCGTGTCTTCGGAGCTGTTTTGGCAGGCTTCATCTTTTCTAGAGCTTTTCGAAGAGCTTATTTTGAGAAAACGTCAAGCATAACCAATCGGCTCTGCATGTGATCTGGTAGACTCATCATCATCATGTTAAGAACTCGGTCCGAGAGATCTCCAAATGCTGAATGGATCAGCTCAACCTTTTCATAATAATAGTCCATTAGTGTCCCTCCTTTTTAACTAAAAGACATTACATTCAGGGCAAGACGAACTGGATTTTGCCCGAAGGCACCGAGAAGAGAGGATTTTTTCCAGTCTCCTTGGTTTTCTTCCAACATCCGAGCGTAAAACCATTTGTATGCAGTAGATCCAGCCTTAAAATTAAATACAAGATTGTTAATTTTCAATCAGTCCGTACTCCAATTGTTTGACTGATACGCTTTTTCATATATAGTAACCCATGATTTGTGATCTTCATTCTTCCAATAAAATTTTGGAACTTCCATTCTGGATGATTTTGGTTCCAATTGTATATCCCTGAATGCTGCTAGCATAGTTCTCATAGCTTCTTGAATCAAACAGATATTTGATGGTTGCTGTTGATCGAGCATGTGCTTGAGAATCGTCAGCGTGTTGGGATGTTCACAATCCGAACCTGGAAGGCCATCCGTCACTGCCTCACCTTCGAAAAACTCATCCCCCCCGTCTGAAATCTCCCTCATAAGCACGTAATTGCTGCAAAAGACTACTACTCATTGGTACTGAGAAGGTATTTTGACCGAAATGTTGGCTACGTATATAAAGGATGATACCGATAGAAGTCATCTCATTATGACTCTAAAGGAAGACACCCCAGTTTCGATGGTAAGCAAACTTGAAAGAGTGAAACTGTGTCTTCCCATTTTTCTTACCAAACCGTAGTTGTATTAAGGTTGTGTCCATCACAAAAACTATGTAATTTACGTAGATGTATCGACTGCGCCATTGTAAGCAATCAATTGCTTATACTAAGAAATTATATGTAAATAACACAAATAAAATACACACGGAGTTCAGTTTAAGCGAGTGGTTCTCATTCTCAATTCAATTTATATTTTTGATTTTACATGCGACTTACTCTCCTTGGTTCCCAAACACATGTTAAACTATAATAATTAAGAACAGAGGGAGACATGATTGAGTGAATGAATATTGAAGAGGATTCCGGTAAAAAACACGTCGTGTTAACACGTAATTATGATCCTGGAGGACATAAGTATGATGTAGAATACATCTAACCAATATAATATAGTTTATAGCTGTTTATCACTAAGCAGCAACAACAATAAGCTCACAGGACATTGAATATCAACTCATAATTTAGCTGGAAAAAATAATAACTACAGTCGGCAATCTCGACCTTCCAAGATTTGATTATGACTGGCATGCACAAGCTGCTGATATAAGAGATGACTACACTGCCATTTTGTGACGTATATTGCAAAATAGAAAATACAAGACACGCTGAAGCTTCTGGGTACTTCCAGGCAGTAGGTATTCAAGTTTTTGTGTGTGATGCGCCCAGATGAAGGCTGATTTAAGAATGTAAAGTCTGTACATCACTTATACTTCTGCAGGCACCTCACTTGTGTGAATAATGCATTAAAACGCGACCACAACAGAACTGCGTTCTACTGAACGTTTCCATCAGGAGACCGACGAAATACTAAAGGGTATGATTGATATTAATGTAACAACGGCATGAACAATATTGATAACAATTTAACGCCTGCAGCTGCTTTATGTTAAACCTGCAACACAGCCAGGTGGTGACGGCTAGTCTAAACGAGTTAATTGCTAGGGAACGAATACATTTGATTGTCCTTCAACATTTATACTGCAATCAGGGGAGATGCCTTTTGGGTACCGCAGGTAGCAACGCTACCCCTAGTCATGCAGCATGATCGTTTGACCGAATTTCGTCAATTATCGTACTAGGTAGATTATGTTACATTGTTTTGAAAATTAAGGACTTTGAGGGAAAAGAAATTGTTAATTACCAAGTCACCAATTCTGTGGTAAAAAACTCGTTCTAAATAATTTTCTGAGATTCAAATAGAAATGTTGGATTTTTAAATTTGTTGGAGTATTAATCAATTTGTTAGCACATTTTAATGAAATTTATGTACTTATTTCAGCATAATTTTGCACATACATATTTTAATGTTCTATTTTATAGTTATTAAACTTTATTTGAGCAATATTCTGTTAAAAAAATATAAATTTAACGATTTTTAGCCGTTTTTGCTATTTCTAGTGATTTTTTCAGCACATTTTTTGGAATTTGACCAATTTAATGTGCTCAAAAAATGATGGCCAATACGAACCCACCCTTTTGTTTAAAAAGCTTGATTTTTTGGCTCAAGAACGGAATTTTTACCGCAATCCTAAGGAGAGTAATCGTTTGGAAGGATATATATATATATATATATATATATATATATGGAATCGTCGAATTTAAAAAACAATCTGAAATAAATACGAAGAACAACATCATGTGACGTTATTTCTGGCTTAGCTTTCTTCCCATATCACATACAGTACGCACATGAAGAAGCCAAGCTTACGAACGCTTCTGTGGAACCGATATTCTTCCCCCTACAGATTTGAAAGGTGAAGCTCAAGCAGCGATCCATAGGAAATATGGGAAATATGGTTGGTTGAGTTATTCTACTGGAAATGACATCTGGTTTAGTCGTCCGCTGCTCATATTACTGGTGAAAGTCCTTATCGGTGTCACAAATACGTCACAGCGCTTCGTGCGCTACATTTTTCTAACACTTCCATGTTTATTTGATTCTTTTTTTTTCGTCCAAGTCTAGTTAATGGTTGGAAGAACCGATGTTTTCACTTTCGGGGGATGAAAAAATTGTTATCTTTAAAATCACAATTTTACTAAAATCACAAATCACTCGCATTTTACGTTTTAAACCATTCTGAACCAATTTAATTTCGTATCTGTCTGTCGTGAGCCCGTAAATCCTTGTAACAAGATTGATTCCCATAGTTTTCAACTGATTTTGATGAAATTACCAGGGAATGTGCAAGATGTAGATGGCCCCCTATCAGTTCCATTGTTGCCATATGAGTACTTCACTCTGCGCATGCGTAAACGTACATCCCACCAAGCATTATTTCCTCGCGCCCACTTCGATCTGGCTCAAATTTGGAGGATAGCAGATAGGACTGCCCTACTCCAATCAAAAGTCTCCTCCCCTACATTCACAATGTCACAACCTACCCAAGATAAGTAGATGAGTTGAAGTAGCTTTTAGCGAATTTTGGTAAAAAAATGAAGCTATTGCAAAGGCTCTTAAAATTTTAAAATAAAATTTTTGAAATTTCTGTTTTGAAAGCCGTTTTGAGACATTGAGACATTCTGAGAAAAATCCTAGAGTGTAACATTTTTTTCATATATATATATATATATATATATATATATATATATATATATATATATATATATATATATATATATATATATATGCATTTTTTGATCGCAATAAATTGGTCAAATTTCAAAAAATCTGCCAAAAAAATCACTAAAAATGGCTAAAAACGGCTAAAAATAGTTAAATTTATATTTTCAGTAGAATTTTAGCTAAAAGAAGTTTATTACCGATGAACTGGAACATTAAAAATATTATGCAGGAATTTATTATAATAATAATAATTATTATTAATAATAATAATTTCATTATTATTTTCCGTAAAATAGATTACACTGCAAAAAAAGCTAAAAATCAAAATTCTTTTTTAAATTTCCAAAAATTATTTAGAATGAGTTTTATTGCCATAAATGTGGTGGTCAGCAATTTCTTTGCACTTGAAGGTCTGATATTTCAAGAAAACTTAACATAATGTAGTACAATAACTACGAAAATGTTCTTATACGATCATGATGCATGACTGAAACTTTTTTGAGTAGTTTCAATCTTTTAGAATAATGAGCGATAAATTATCGTGAAAAAAGTTCAAAAAGATATTAAAAATAATGTAAGACATTGCAACCTTTCTGCTTCTCGAAAATTTTAGATATATTGCACTAGTAAACGCCGGGAAAAAAGATCTTTGATCAAGTTTTCCAATGGCAGTTTTCCCGAGAAAGTGCCAGTTCAGTGGTTCTGAGGGCAATTTATTTTCATTTTTTAATAAAGCTTCAACGCATTCTGAGAATGTTACACCCACCACGCATGTTCATGAGCATTTTTTTCTTGGATTTTTCAGTTGCAAATACTTGTTATATCGCACCCGTCCTAGAATAAGGGTACAACTCAAAAATCGCGATTTTTGAGTTAGTTGTGGTTCTGAGAAGTAGAAACGGTCTAGTTTGTCTGTAGAAGGTGGAGATATGTGTAGGGCACTCTAATTCCGCTAGAGAGTGCGTGTGTCTTTCTTCTATGGACGGAGTAACCAATTCACGTCCTAGGAAGAAAGACACAACTCAGATGAGTTCAAATAGTCTGTGTTTCGTTTTGAGTTGTTTCCTTTTTGTGTGGACAATCTTAACTTGTGTCTTTCTTTTCTGAACATTTTGGATCTTGACTGGTGAGATTTCAGTGTTTGAGTTGGAACAACTCAAAAATTCTTAAAAAATCAACAAAACCGTTCCCCCCACTCCCTTCCCACTGTCAAAAAAACTATTTATTCACCATGGGGCGTTAGAGTAATAATGTAGGAAACAAGTTTCGCAAAGATAAATAATGTTCATCGTGTTCCAAAGAACAGGTAGCCAATGGTGTGGAAGAAAACTTTGAATGCGATTTGCCGAAAATGACAATTTTTGAGTTGTACCCTTATTCTAGGATGGGTGCGATATCACAGCACCATTTGAGAAAAAAAGTATCTGCACTCACCCTACCATACCAATAAGCAATTTCAAGAAGTATTATGGGTTTTTTCGTGGGAATGTTTGTTTCTGATTTGTCTCTGGGGAAGGTTCTCGTAAGGATGCGTCGTTTCGGAAATACAAGCGAAACACTGAACAAATCTGACCATTACTAAATTTCATAACGGTTTGAGGAGCCAAAACTCAAAAGTTTAGCTTACGCTCTGTGTTGGTGCTAACTCGAATTACCTGTTTTCAAGTCCAACCAAAAGTTTTAGAACAATTTTCTGATTTCATACTTGACTACACGCACTACGTAGCAAATGCATTATTGATGACGCGGCGTAGTAGGTCTACCCTACCTTCTTGACTTATCCGTTGTGCCGGTCATTGCCTAATACTCGACGCCGTGTAGCGGAGTCAACTTTTTGTCGAATGAATCTAAACGAAATGTACTATGGGATTTCAACTGAGAAGCAATACACGGATTACTTTATACAGGTTCACGAGTATTTGGGAATTGAATGGATTTGATGGATCGACATTGCCTTTTATACCTCAAGTTTTATATCTCTTCCGTTTTCCTTGAAAATTCACTAAAATTGTATAGGATAAAGAAAGACGTTTTGATTCATTACCTATTTACTCTAACAAAAATTCCCTCCCTCTCCAAAATGTTATATTTTAATGAGAGAAAAAAAAAACCATTTCTCTGTCGGCCGTCCAAAATGAATTTCATAGCGGTCCAAAATCGAAGGACCTTCATTATGAAACCAGGTGACCTACTATGGTAGGTATGCGTCTTGTATTGATCGTACGATTGCAACGCTAGCCATGAATAGTTTACACCTATCTGCAAGACCAGCATTTGATGCTTGATCTTGCGATTAATTCCAGCATTTCGCTCACAATCCATTGCACAGACCAGTCTTCAATCTTTTAACATAAAGCCCCCGATTGCATGTAGATTTTACAGGGAATTCGTGAGATGGTCCCAAATAATGAATGCGATGTGCCACCATTTCCCAAATTGCTCAATTCATTAGTAACGTACTAGATCTCGTTTCCCCCCCCTTAAATCCAAGTAAAAGAAGACGGGGATACTACATTACTGTTTGAGAACATTTACCAAGTTAATAAGTAAATACCCAACGCAGAAATTTTAATCATTTATGTCGAGTCAGATGATCGCAATATTGTGGTTATTTCCACATCCTTGACAATAGATACAAGCCAACGCTGCACACGTTCAGACATCTTGCCTCCTGCCTTGAAGTCCGTCACGTTTTCGTGTTACAGGTGGACACCATAATTAACAGAGATGGTGCCCTTACACACCATGGAAATAATTGATGAGGGTGAACTGGTTTACAGTGTATATGTATACTTCAGTGGTAAGATGGAGTTGCTGTTTCTTGGCACAGCCCGTAGAACGACAGTTTGAGACCGGTTAAATTCTTCGCAGTCATATACTGACCATAAGTGTTGGAAGACTGTTATAGTAATGTAAGTCGGACCATAACTCTCAGACCCACTTTTCCCTCTTTCTGAGATGAAGACGGTCTGGGCGATTCCTAACATCCACGAACTGCTAGAAGAAACAGGATGAGCTTGAGCACCTTAACATTTATTGGTGATTTGTTCCGTTGGGTGGATGAAACACAAGTCTCCAAGTGAAGTGGAGTTTTTTACAAAGCAGTCAAGGGCCTTGTCATGAAGCAATAGTGTTGCGTGAAAGTTCCTGGAGAGATCTGAAAATTGCAACAGCTCGTGAGAGTTTAGAAAGTTGGGCCTGAACAACTGACAACGGACTTTCCTGGCTCCTTAGCATATTGAGCAACTTTCTTCTAAGTTGGTTACTGTTAATTCTATGCTCCGATGGCTCGCTTCTTAGGTACACCTGAGGATGTTCTCCGTAGTCCATTTTTAGCTTTTTTCGATAGCAGGCTTTCTTATTGTATTTTGCTCCAGGGTAACTCGAGTCATGCTGAGCTGATTTTTCTCTAACAAAGGAGAGCACTAAGTATGTTGTGTCGGCTAAACTTCAATCAATTTTGTCGGAGGTCTATATTATTCTAGGAGTTTCTTATTCAATTGTCGAGGAGTTCTCTTAACTGTCCCTTCTCTCTTCTTAATTGGCAGCCTCACGTATACGAAAAAGAATCTAGCTTCCACTTCAAAAGGCTCCGATATTCATTCATTTGAAAAAGGAAAAAGGCAGTACTACGATTAGGCTCGCCTACTCTCTGAAGTACCACCCTCTCCGAATCGGCAGCCGAAGGTTTGATTAGCTTCCATACCACGCTCCCACTTTACCCATGATATACTTCAAGTGCACTATGAGGGAAGCGTTGATGAAAAACAAACTTTACGAAATACCTTTTTTTTTTTTTTTTACTGATTGATCTACTGTTTCAAATTTAGATTTTAAATTTTCACGATCACACACTTATGATACTTATTGTGCTTCTTTACTCTACTATTCATCAACTAATTGTCTATTGTTTTATATATATATATATATATATATATATATATATATATATATATATATATAAAACACTCGTATATACATTAATTTAACTGTCTATTGCTTATATCTATTTATCTTGTAGCGATTGTAATTTTTTATTTCAGCAGCCCAATTTCACGTAAGTACTCAAGGCAGCCATTACATAGTACCCCTGTGATATTAATTTTTGAGAATCGTTAACAGTTAAATTTTTTTTTTCAGAGTAAGATAGTTGAGTGTTACTAGTATGAATCAATGGCTTTGTGCTTTTCATTTATTGAGTGTCTGGCTTGTATATTTCCAATAACGGAATTCCGGCTTGGAGCTCTCGGTTGTCCTGGGGGTGGTCTGGACTCGTGTTTCCATCCTGTGGATATATTAATTAGTCATGTTTAATGGGTGCCTACCTAGAAATGGTACCTCGTGGTACCATTAACGGTCGTATGCATATGTTATATATATTTATAGGGTGGGGATTTTGGGGGAATGTGACCAGGAGCTGGTTTCAGAGTCTGACTTGCAAGCTGTTCGAAGCTCTCGTGAGATAAATAGGCGAGGAACTTTGTGGGTTGATTTGTGTCATGAATTTGGCTTGCTTGTGTGTAATGGCCTAATGGCCGTGCTCCTTCGGATTCGCTGGGGGAGTTTACATTTGTGAAAGCCAGTAGTGAAAGCCTGATAGACCTCATAATGGTAAATAGTTCTGGAGTTGAATTCATTGCAGATCTTATAGTGAGCGATTTCTCTCATGTATCTGGTCACCTGCCTTGTATCGTCTCACTGAGATTTTCTAACAGTGCCGAGGGAGAGGAAGGGTCGGGGCAGCCGCGGTTGATGGTGGAGAACTCTGGGATGCCCTACTGGGTTCTCGAAGATAGCAATAAAATAGAGACATTTCGAGGATCCCTTGGTAATGTGGTTTTCCGTGTGGACGACGATCCAAATGATCTATTCTCTCAACTACTGAGTGCTTTGCAGAGTGAGGGTGGGAGAGCGGGCATCGTGGTTGTGATGAAAGGGGTCCGAGCATACTCCCGCCGGGGTCAACCCTGGTTTAATGGAGCATGTAAAAATATGCGGTATAAAGTAAGTAATCAATATAGGAAAATGCGCAGGAAAGGTTACCCAGTAAATTTAGTGATTGACTATGCCACCTTAAAAACCAGCTATAAGAAGAAATTAGCTACAACCAGGAAAGCATACTATTGTAAGATCTCTGACGCCATAAATAACTCGAGACATCCTGCCCTTCGCAGCTACGCTATTGAGTCGCTTCTGCTAGAAAGAGTCACTTGCCTTATTGTTGTGACCTCCATGAAGTACCATTGTTGGAGGAATCTCTTTCGGGCGTCGCACAGTGGGGTAGAGCACCCGAATTCCTAGACGTCTGAAAATGGTCGGCTGAAAAATGAAAGTCTTTCGGAAACTCCGAAAACTACCTATTCGTATTAATTTAACCTCAAATCAACAAATTCTGAGCGGGTTGGGTCCAAAGCGTAAGGTTCTCGAGGTTTAAAACGCAGTGCAGGTGATAATGAGTTCGGAAACGATACTTTTTTTTAAGCAAATTTCTGAAGAAAATTAAGCTATCGCTCTCGCCTCAAAATTTGTAGAATGTGAATTTTTGAAAAAATTTTATGCAGAAATCCGTTTCAGGCTATTCTGAATCGTATTCTGAAGTTTAACGCATTTTTTTATGTATGTATGTATGTATGTATATATGTATGTATTTATGTGTCATTCCAGACGATAACTGTCCGTAGAATTGTGCTAGAAACTTCAAACAAATTTTAAAATGTTAAGGAGACAAAACGAAAGTTCAATTTCGTTGGCCAGCATGATCGGATTACATCTTCGGGTTGAAATTTTCAAATATGTAGTCCAAAATTTCAAAATAGCCTGTTTTTTGCGATTTGTTGTGTGAAACAATTTTTTCAGCATACCAACATGTGGTATATTCGGAATCAGCGTTAAATTTCCTATAAGAATATGTATCAAGTTTTCAAAAATTTCAAAGTTGAAAAATCAGTCAAAAATCGAAATAATGCCGTTCGCTTGTTGTTGGTTGAAAATGGTTCTTTGAAAACTCGCTCATTAGATCATGCTGCATTAATGTTGACTCTAACATAAACCTGCGGCCTCAACGAGTAAACCGACCGAATTTCAAGTCTGTTTGACCTCCATTTCTTGCTGTATGGGTCATGTCCCGGAATTCGAGTGTTCTGCCCCAATGTGCGTCTTTACATGATCAAAGCAAAAACTATCTCCTTGGAGTCATTTGATGTAGAAAATGCAATTTTTATGTAGATGTTCTTATTTCGAAGCAAAAGAACTTGAAGTAATTACAGATCAATGTGTTTTTGTGATCATGGTTCCTAAATAAATATAGTTAAAAGATATCAGTAACTCACGTATCTTCTGTAACAACATCAAATAATTAAAATTAATTAAATTGTCAATGACAACAAAAATGAGATAGTCCTACCTCACTCAGCAAGTTTTAAAATAGAGAAACGAATTCGACGAAGAAAGTCACTCGTTGAACTGGAGAGGCACGAATGGTGAGGGTCAATTGGTCATTTGGCACCGTATCAAATTGATCTGAATATTGGAAGGAGAGAAAGGACGGGAAAAGAGGAGGAGAGGATTAGAGTGAGAAGCGAGACTGATAGCAGCGTATACAGGCGTCCCAATTTACATTCAATAGCCTGTCAAAGACATTGGGCCAATTCCCGCTATCACTACTCCAAGCCCACCCGACCCCATCCACTGAATCGAGACCCCCCCTACCACCAACAAACATCTCATTTAAATACGGTTGTGTTCCCCCACCTACGATTCAGCATTTTTCTCTTTTATCAAACTGATAAACTACCCACCAGTCCTTCAACTCAAACTCATTGAACTTTCAAGGAGGTAGAAGCAAAACTGCTTCTGCGCAAGATTAGGCCACTGCGTTCATACCGAAGAACGTCCATATTTCTTCATCTTTCCATACATCTTCTCCATCTCTGTCCTGTGCTCAATAACCCCACTCGGAGAATCACTCCTGGTTCCATCGCAGAGTAGCATACAGTTTTGCCTCCGCATACAATCCTAACTCCCATTAAATACCTATACGTTCCTTTAATAAGTAAAAAAAAAAAAAAAAAAACTCTATGAGTTTTGCAGTTGTGTAGGCCTCTGACATTAAAAGCGTAGACATTTCGGGTTTGATACTGTGAAAGTACTAGGCTACTAATATTTGTCGACTATAGTTTCATTTTTCACGGATTGTATAAAAGATTTCCAGTCATGCAGCATGATCGTATGAGCGAATTTTCGTAACTTATCGCATTCTATAATGTGAAATTGTTTTGAAATTTAAGCTTTTTGAGTAAAAGGAAATTTTAACTATTAATTTGATGAGGTTTAAATTTTAACTATTCAAATAGAGGTTTTCAATTTTTAGGTTTTTTGCACTTTTTATCGATTTTTTTAATACCAAATTTTAATGAAATTTAAGTACATTTTTCAGCATGTATTTGTACATAAACTTTTGAATGTTCTTCATTATATAGTAAATAAACTCTATTTGAGCAATATTATTCCAAAAAATATGAATTTAACAATTTTCAACCGTTTTTAGTGATTTTTTTAAGCACATTTTTTGAAATGTGACCAATTTAATGTACTCAAGAGGTGCTGGCCAACAAACTCATCCTTTTATTCAGAAAGCTTTGTTTTTTCGGCTCAAAACGGAATTTTTTATCTCAACCCTGAGGAGAGTTATATTAATAACATCTACATGAAAATTGCATTTTCTACATCAAATGACTCCAAGGAGATAGTTTTTGCTTTGATCATGTAAAGACGCACATCGGGGCAGAACACTCGAATTCCTGGACATGACCCATACAGCAAGAAATGGAGGTCAAACAGACTTGAAATTCGGTCGGTTTACTCGTTGAGGCCGCAGGTTTATGTTAGAGTCAACATTAATGCAGCATGATCTGATGAGCGAGTGTTCAAAGAACCATTTTCATCCTATTTTTTCAGCGATTTTTGAACTGTGACAATTTTTAATATTTTATGGACTCTCCTTATAGGAAATTTTGCTCTTATCCGAATATACCATATGTTCCTTAACTTGAAATAGTAATTTCCACACACAAAAAACGCGTTTTTAGCGATTTTTGACCCTTAATTTCCAAAATTTGACCCTTAGAGTACTCCTCAAATTTTGGCCAGCGAACTTAGCCCATCTTTTGACACTATTGACATTTTCGCACCATTTTGGGTTTTAGCTCGTTCCTAGGGACAGATGTCATCGTATGGAGTGACACATGTAATATCTATACATACATCTATAATACAAAAGTGTTAAACTTCAGGATTCATTTTAGAATTCTCCAAAACTGATACCCATGAAGAAAAGTCAAAAATTTTCATTCCAAAAATTATGCATCCATTCCAATAACTTCATTCTCTTCGTAAATTCGCCAATAAAACTGAGTAAACAAAATAATAGATATATACTGAGCAACAAAAAATAAGAAATTTCTTAAACTGACTGGTAAAAATAACTTTATATCTGTGGAAGAAGAATGACGATAGATGAAAACTGTTAAGAGCTCAAAAATGGAATATATTTACAACAAAATATTTCATAAAACAATAATTTATTGGTTTTAAGTGTATTTCATGTCATTTCATTCTTTTAACAAATAATTTCCCCAATGAAGAATTTTCCAGTTTTTTTTTTTAATTTTTTATAGGAATATCGGAAACACTTTGAGGTGTTTCTTGTGACCAGGCGACACTCCCTCTCAGTTGGGGGGAAAATTCTCAAGAGGCTTTTGAATGATAACTGATATGTTCGTAACAAAAACCTGTCTCAGAAAGCTGTTTTTTATAGGTTGCGAAACTTTGAAACACGATTTCTCTTGAAGGAGCAACTCTGACCCAAAATTTCTTTCAAGATCGGATCACCAGAAGGGTAAAAAAACACGCTATGAAAAGGGCTTCGTTAAATACCATTAAATCCGAACAAGTTCAGGTGAAAAATCACAGTTACATAGAAAAAAGTTACAGTATTTTGTCATAATAACACCAAGAAATGACGGTAATAAGCAATTATTAAAGTTAGTTGTCCTTTCTAAGCCTCGCATTACACTTAGTTTCACTTACTTTTCACGGTTGAATGATCAATTTTGGCGGTCAGTCGCGGTCACAAGGAACACTGACACCACGAGAAGAAAACGTCCAGTCATGCAGCATGACCCCATGAGCGAATTTTTGAAGAAATCTTCGACATTTCAGTCGCTATTGATCGTGTAGAGAAATTTTAGTCTAAAATTTTGATAGACAAACATGGAATCAAATTATTAAAAATAATAAGGAGGTACTCATACTTTATTATTATTAAACTAATCTTGTAGATTTAAAGACAAATGTAGGTAAATATTCATAGATTTCTATGTCCAATGTGGTCAATATTGAAGGCAGTTGAAATCTCAACAGTATCTTATCATAATATCATCAAATCTTGACATAAAATCATACTTCCATAAGAGTAGTTCAATCTGAATTTGGACAATGTTTCATGCAAATATTACCGATTTTTACAACTAGCCAACGGCATTATTTCGATTTTTGACTGATTTTTCAACTTTGAAATTTTTTAGAACTTGATACATATTCTTATAGGAAATTTTACGCTGATTCCGAATGTACCACATGTTGGTATGCTGAAAAAATTATTTCACACAACAAATCGCAGAAAACAGGCTATTTTGAAAATTTGGACTACATATTTGAAAATTTCAACCCGAAGATGTAATCCGATCATGCTGGCCGACGAACTTTAACTTTCGTTTTGTCTCCTGAACATTTTAAAATTTGTTTGAAGTTTCTAGCACAATTCTACGGACAGTTATCGTCTGGAATGACACATACATACATAAATATATATATACATACATACATACATAAAAAAATGCGTTAAACTTCAGAATACGATTCAGAATAGCCTAAAACGGATTTCTGCATAAAATGTTTTCAACAATTCACATTCTACAAATTTTGAGGCGAGAGCAATAGCTTAATTTTCTTCAAAAATTCCTTAAAAAAGTATCCTTTCCGAACATATCACCTGCACTGCGTTTTAAACCTCGAGAACCTTACGCTTTGGACCCAACCCGCTCAGAATTTGTTGATTTGAGGTTAAATTAATACAAATAGGTAGTTTTCGGAGTTTCCGAAAGACTTTAATTTTTCAGCCGACCATTTTCAGATGTCTAGGAATTCGGGTGTTCTACCCCACTGTGCGACGCCCGAAAGAGATTCCTCCAACAATGGTACTTCATGGAGGTCACAAGAATAAGGCTGGAGTGCAAGTGACTCTTTGTAGCAGAAGCGACAATAGCGTAGCTCCGTAGGGCTAGAAGGAGCAGAGAAACAAGTTTTATTCCCTAACCTGAGGGTTGTCTAGTACATGAGTGTTTCTGTTTTAAATTATATCATCTTTATTTGTCAGAACACTAAGTGCTCGGCAATTGTCAGAATTATCTAATTAAATGAATATATCTGTAAACTACCGTCATATAATATATATTGTAGCAAAATAAATAAATAATACAAACAAAATAAATAATATAAATGAAAAAAATAAATAAATAGAATAATTAATTTATTATTAGGGTAAGAGCAATGACCCATTTCCAAGAAAACTCAATAGTAGGCAGTTAGTTCTTCAAAGAGATTTCGTTTGAGTTAATAAGGAAATCTGGAAGTCTGGAAGCAAATGCGCGGCTTTTGCCGCGTGGATTGTGCTGGATGATTCCGGGCGACATAGTATGGACGCTGCTTAACATCGCCAATTGTATGAGAAATGGTTCATTTCAATGCTAAACCCATACGTTTATTGAACATTGCGTTATACTGTAAGCATTCCTTACATCAATTTATTTATCCTATTATCAGGTAATAGTGTATTCATTCAAGGTAATTTATGTGTAGAAATAAAATTTCATTTATTTCTCCAATGGGGTTGTCAGGGTGAGACGGATATAAGTAAAAAAGGCTTCTTTGAGTGTTTTATTGCCAGCTTTCGAACATCAACATGTCATCCTCAGGCGTCTTCGTTTCTGTCTAGTATTCTCTCACGCTGCGCCTCTGTTCCGCGGCCAGGTACATCAGTCTCCGGGGGGGATGTTTAATTTCTTTGATTTCCATAGGAATCGCTGTCAGTCCGGAGGTTAACCTCTTGGGTTGTCTTGTGTAATGTAGAGAGTTGCGTCGAAATCTGAAGGATTTTCTGTTGCGGATATAGCTCCGACTTGTCAAGAGATGATGAATTTTAATTTTTATATTTAGCGGATTCGTGGAATTTAGTAGACAGGCCACCCGACCTTCTCGGAGGAAGGGTTACCGTGTAAATTTATTTTCGTCATTTTATATCTCCGCTCCATAAATTACTAAATTCCACGAATCCGCTAAATATAAAAATTAAAATTCATCATCTCTTGACAAGTCGGAGATATATCCGCAACAGAAAATCCTTCAGATTTCGACTCAACTCTCTACATTACACAAGACAACCCAAGAGGTTAACCTCCGGACTGACAGCGATTCCTATGGAAATCAAAGAAATTAAACATCCCCCCCGGAGACTGATGTACCTGGCCGCGGAACAGAGGCGCAGCGTGAGAGAATACTAGACAGAAACGAAGACGCCTGAGGATGATATGTTGATGTTCGAAAGCTAGCAATAAAACACTCAAAGAAGCCTTTTTTACTTATATCCGTCTCACCCTGACAACCCCATTGGCCATAAAAGCCCGACGGATGCATCAAGAATCAATCAATTATTTATTTCTCCTTCATTTGAAGGATAATTAGGTTTAATCAGGTGAATTGTAAGTATATTGTTGTAAAAGTCACCCGACAATCAAATTTGAGTCACCGACCGGCAACAACTCCCTGGACCGTTACCCTTGGGACAGAAATTTCACTAGTGATGAGTAGGTAGTCAATAAGTGTGAATGTGATTGTTTCTTGTGTCACTGTTCTTGATTCTAATAAACAAAATTGGATTGAAAATAATAAACCAAAATTAAATACGTAACAAGCATTGCACTATTTTCAGTTTGAGTACCCATGTTCAATAGAATTTCACTTGCAAAAGATGGTTTGTGCAGTGGTTGAGGAGTTTGTTTTGAAGAGATCATGAAGAGCGTGAGGGGGCTCGAGGCGGTAGGGTGGACATACCGGCGCCAACACCGCTCCCCCCTTTCGCTAGCTCCTGCCATCAAGTTGTTTGTGAATCTTCACGGGGATGGTGAGCTGGGTCGAAGGAAAAACTTCGTCCAAAGCCGTAGTCGTCGCAGTTTCCACAAACATGCTCACCTTATGGAGAGGGATTGTGATACTAGGATACGTATTCGCGAACCCAAGTAAAATGGATTTTGATTTGTTGGTTCCGCGTGCATCACATTATATTAATATGGATTGAGTATACAGACTAGTATGCTATACCAAAACGATTTGATGCAGTAGCCAAGATGACTGCAATCTGTATCAAAACTACTATTATGACTAGCCGAAGATAATTGGTATTCAGCTTTATTGGATCGGTTCGAGAGATCAGCATGTGTTACCTTTCGATTTAGCGTAAAAAATACGGAGAAACCGACCCCGAACTGTTAAGTTCATAGAGGGTCATGTTAAAACAAAACCCTCTTTTTCATTGAAAAAATAGAAGAAAAAACTCATTTTTCAACATTTAAACAAACTGTTCTCCCCTAGCAAAGTAAAAGTGATATTGACTATACCGTTGGTAAGAGTATTAAATGAAACAGTTATCATGAGGTTTTTCAGTTTCCTGGATTTTTTTTTTTGAAGAGTTGTAGGTAACCTTTTAAAGATTTGTCTATGTTTGAGCTGCTGTTGAGGTACCTATGTAGCTGGAAAATTTTCTGAATAAAATTTAACCCTAATTCCGAAAATGTGGCCAAAAAATCAAATTAAGTGAATAAAAGTGGAGAAATTTAAGTTTAAGAGTGAGAAAACAGTCCAGAAAATTTTCAGATCAGAGGGGGTGGATGGGAAAATCTAAAAGTGGTAAGATTTTGGAGGGATCAACTCCTATCGACACCACACCACCCTGGGTACACTGTGGGAGGTATCCCGAGCTGGGCGCTCAACGCCACGGTCTTGAAGGATATTTTTCGGAATCGAGCAACTGGGCAATATTCTCGGACAACAGCGAATTATCTACTTGGTTGGCTGTGGACGAAATCAGCCGGTATACACTCCACCCATTTACTTCAAGACCGCCAACAATGTGTGATATCCTCCCGAATAAGACGGTCCGCGTACAAAACATGCCAAGCCTCAAAACTCATATCATCTAATTTATGCCAAGCACACGCCTAGGGATAACAGCAAATCACTTGCGGTCCCCCTATTCACCAACTTAACAGTACAACCACTCCCGGGGGGGGGGGGGGGGGGGGGGGGCTTGGCCGATTTTCGTTATTATTCAAATCACAACAATTGGGTTGTACTGATAAACTGATGAACTTCCTTCGAAGAAAGGGGGTGGTCAGACCAACATGAGGGCTGAGGGATTTGCGTATTGTATGTAAGTCCGGTAGGATGGCATTTCAGCAATATGGTGCGAATCGAGAGTTGTGATTTAAATAATAACGAAAATCATCGAAGGCGTTCGGGAGTGGTTGTACTGTAAAGGTGGTGAATAGGTGGACCGCAATTGGTATGCTGTTATCCCTAGGCGTGTACTTGGCACGAATAGGATGATAACATGCATTTTGTGGCTTGGTATGTCTTTTTTGAGGGGATGTATATATGTACGTATATGAAAAAGCGGGAGCTTCAGGAACCATTTCAGAATGCCTCAAAATGGATTTGAATGATGATATTTTTCAAAAACTTTTCTACGAAAATTCGCTAATATGGAAAAAATGTTCGTACCGTGAAATTTTTCAGTTATCTTTGGCATGACTGATTGACAGCAGTAAATAAAGTATTTTCAAACCAAATAAAACAGTTTTGAATGTTAGATAAAAGGTTACATCGTTGGTTAATTCTCTGTTTTTCGGAGGGGTGAGCTCAGTTTTTGATTTTTTCAAAAAATTTAGGAATTTCTTACAGCTTCACAATGTCGTAAGAATTATCATATACGAGAAGAATAGAATATTTGTATATGATAATAATCTTTATCCCAACTTTTTATTTCTATTTTAGTTAACATATTTGTTAACTTGTTTGTATTTTCCGAGTTTAAATACATGCAAACACTAAAATTACTATTGTCTTTTTACATCAAAACTAGCACATAAAGTCATGTTTCACGAACAAAATTTCCCTCATAATTTTAGACTAGATTTTGATGTTTTTGACGAATAAGAAAGAAGAAGTTATCCATTAGTTATTATTTGAGCATATAATGATTAAACAACTGATTATTTATTAGTTGCTGATAGCAACTAAATTTTGTATGACTAAACTAGTTATGAGTTTCATTGCTTGTAACTAACATCTAAATTAGTTTCACCTACGTGTAACAAATAACTTAACACCAAATCTATTAGTTCAACTAATTTCTCCAAAATTATGGGGATGTAACTATAAACTAATTCAGTTGAATTTAGTCATAACTAGTAGATTACAACGATAGTTACACCAACAAATTAGGTTATCAAATTTACTTATGGGTGGTAACTAATAAATAACGGTTATTAGTTACAGCGTCAGTTGAAATAAAACTTCGGGTGATGCAGCATGATCGTATGAGCAAATTTTCATGGATTACCTATCATAATATAATCCTAAATTGTATTGAAATTTGAGCAATTAGAATATACAGAAAGCGTTCAAAACTAATTTTATCGCAAAAAAAAAAAAAAACTCTTACTGAATAAAATTCGGCAATTCAAAAATGATTTTGGATGTTATTGCTTTCCTAGTTTCTATACATTTTTCAGATAATATTAATGGAATTTAAGAACGTTTTTTAACATAATTTTGTGCAAAAATATTTCAATGTCCTAGTTAATCGTTGATAACTTTGTTTATGACTAAAATTTTGCTGAAAATTATTAATTTAACGATTTTTGGCCATTTGTAGCCATTTTTAGTGATTAAGTTTGGCACATTTTTTGAAATGTGACCAATTTAATGTGCTCAAGAACTGCTTGCCAACAAACGCATCCTTTCATTTGAAAAGCTTGATTTTTGGCCCAAGAATGGGATTTTTACCTCAATTCTAAGGAGAGATCGAACTTAACATATATATCGTATATATATATCTTAACATATAACATATATATATATATAACATACACACACACACACACACACACACACACACACACACACACACACACACACACACACACACACACACACACACACACACGCACACACACACGCACACGCACACACACACACACACACACACACACACACACACACACACACACACACACACACACACACACACACATATATATATATATATATATATATATATATATATATATATATATATATTTACAGGTTATCCCAAACCACCCCCCACCCACTGCTAAAATCGTTAAAGATGAGTATGAAAAAAATATATATATTTTTTTTTCAATCTTAATGATTTTTGCATTTGTGCGAGTAATCAGACGCAATTCCGCTCTAAAAGTGCAATAAAAGTGTAATAAATGGTTCTGAAATATTTTTCCCTACTGAATCTCGTAATGACGTTCATTTATTGATATTCGCAACACCAACTTGTGAAAACACCGAAAAACCTACATTTTAGTATGCTTTGTGGAATAATGTAAGAAAAGTGCGATTCTGATAAATCTTCCCAAGTGAGTGTTGCAAATATCAATAAATGAACATCATTACGACGTTCAGCATGAAAAAATACTCCAAAATCATGTGTTACTTGTAGCAATTTAGTATCTTCAAAAACTCAGTATTTCACATTTATTGCACTTTTAAAGCAGAAACGCGCACTTTTGGAGTTGAATTGCGCCCGTTTTTGCGCACTTAAAAAATCGAATTATGGGTTATTTCTTCATGAAATTCTACGTAGAATTCAAATCTGCAATAAAAAATTGGGGTTCCTATATAAAATAACGAAGTAGATGACAATTAAGCAAGTTTTTGCACGGGCGCAATGCGCAATTTTGTCATTTTTGAGATCTTTACAAAAAAATATGAAGTTAAAAAAAAAAATTTATATACATACCTATATACATATATATATATATTTTTTTTTTTCACCACTATTATTTAACGATTTTAGTTGTGGGGTGGTTGGGGAGAGTTTTTGGGAACACCCGGTATATTAACAATCGCAAACTTCAGGAAACGTTTCAAAATGCCTCAAAACCGATATAAATGATATTTTTTAAAAATTCTTATTTTAAAAATTTCCAAGCTATTGAAATACCTAGCTTCATTTTCTACGAACATTCGGTAAAATTAGTTTAATTTGCCCCACTGTCGTACGTGGTGATTGATGTGTGTGTTGGGCGGAGAAAAGCCTGAATATCGGTGACCGTACTCTTGCAAGTTATTTCACGTGAAGTGCGATTACCCGTGAGCCCTCATTCATCAGCAAGGACAGAAACGTCTGCGGCTCATCCGACTGCGCAGCAGCGTCGAAGAAGCCGCTAGGGGCGAGGGTGAGGAGGGAAGTGACTGCGAGCGTCGGCCTTCCAAAGCCAGTCTGGCCCTGACCGTCGCACGGGAAGCCTTTACCACTTCTCGCCCTGCCCCATCGACGTATGTCGAGAACGAAACACGTTTCTCTTAACACTGCTCAAATCTTGTTTCTCCCCATTCCACATTGATTCGGATGAACCAAAATCAAAAATTGCAAACGCACCGACGACTATTTATAGGGTAAAACATTACAAAATCGTCCGAAACCTCTTCCCTAGTAAATACAAAAACAAAAGGAGTATGATCACAGCGAATTTGCTGTACTGTTTTGTCATCACAATCATCTTCTCCGGTAAGTATTGATTGCAAAAAAATTACGGCTTTTCTGTTTGTTTTGCAAAAGAAACCATGTGTCACATGATTCTTCCGCTTACGAAATGTACCTCCCAGTACCTACCACCTAATTTATACAGCTACCACAGACTATTTGTTCTGGTAAAAAAGCCTACTAGATTATCCTATTGTCATGGTCCTTAATCCGATCTTTTCATTCTTCCGGCAAGTTACTCGAAGAAAACAGGAACGGAAAATGTAATTTTTAATGTTTAGACTGATCTTAATACTTTTTTTCTCGCGATAATCCATCGTAACAAACTTTCGGAAACATATAAAAGGCGAAAGTTGATAAATTATAAAAATTTAATACGGGTGGAGGACGAAATTACGATTCTACTCCCATCCAATGCACCGATTGGCTAATCGCAATTTCAACGGTTACATATGAAAATTAATTCATATTAAAATCGATCGAACTATATTAATGTGTTCCAGACATGAAAGCAATTGAGCGTTAAACATAATTTACTGATTCACAGATCAAACTGAGCAAACATTAATTGAAATCATGGAGAACCGTCGCCTAATGAAATAAACGTTCTTACTGTGAATTCTCGATGAGTTCATTCACGGTTCTAACGGTTTGTAAAAAAATCAACTTGGTACCTAAAATCTGGAGAGAACTCGAGTTGAATTTTTACATTCCATTCTTACTATTTATTTTGTTATAAATGATCACCGAGTGATTCCGACATTGGTTCCTAATAAAACCAATGACGACATAGTTCATGAATTTTTAGGAACTTGAAACAATTTAGGAGACCACTAGGGAAAATCATTCTAAGATTGTTGCGATGGATCTTGTGTAGATAATATTAGGGAAAACGGTATTAATTTTTATTAAATGAAGAAAAACAATTATTTTATAGATAGTTCTGCTGAGGGGTTAGTTCTTGCTGTAGACGACGCGTTATGAGTGAATAACAATTAATTGTATGGTAATGTACGTTTCTCGACTGTTGGTACTGAAAAGAGGAGCTAATTTCTCGTAAACAAAATTTATGTTAGTGATTTCAAAGTCACGAATAGGACCTATTACCAAAATCAATTTCAAAATTGAATCAAATCAAGTGAATATAGTTAGTAATAAAATTATGTCCCATAGTTGCTTTGTCATCTCCTAATGCTCATTTTTAACTGCCTGTATTAGATTTCGACAATAAGGATTGAGGCATAAATGATTATTGCCAAGTTCCATAAAATGGTAAACAAGATCAAGATCAAAGTGGCATAAAGTCTCGTCCGAAATGAAAGGTTAAATAATTATTGAATTTAGATTTGAAACGCTCCAGAATAAAGCGCGAGCTTTTTGCGAACACATTTTTCCGAGAATAACGTGGCGAGAGATAGATATACTGTGCGTTAAAGTCAGTTGGGATAGACAGGGAGTGGACCTTTCTCTGCATTCGAATCCGTGAAAATATCAGATACTTTGCAGAATGTAACGCTATTCGTGAATTGTGCCACGAAGTATGGTGGAGTTGATGCATACAGTATGGCGGGGGAGCCTCAAGATATACCGAACCTCTGGGCTTCGTCAAGATGGCAAAGCTTGATATTGATTTCTCTGGATACTTTTGCACAATTCTCGTCACTCGGCACGCCTGTACAACCGATATCTTTCGTAGTCGAGCTCGCCCTGGTTTCCTTTCTCTTAGTTGGCTTCCATTTGTCCATGTAACCACTAAACAAGGAGCTAAAACGTCAAAGTTGAACAAAATAAAACAACTTTGATAACTCTTAATCTTGTACGATAGAAAAAAAAGAAGAAAATCACACCACCAACCGAAATATCACAAATTGTCCCCTTCAACCGCGAACTCAATGTAAATTTAAAAAAATCGAAGTAAGAAATACCTAGGCCTTTTACATGCTGCAATATATGAGTTAAAATACAAATGATTTATATATATTTGAATTCATTTTGTCAACAGAATTGTTTCGTATTTTTAATGGTTAATTGGACTTCCATAACATAGAAGTGGTATAAGGGCGTGAGGGCATTTTTGTCACTGCTCAATACTTTTTCGCAAAGAAATGTACCGAATTTTTAATCTCTATAGGACGTGAGTAGAGAGTGGTATCTCCTAACATGAATTCTATCTTAAAATTGATTTCTATAAAACTGCGAGAATTACCTTAACATTAATCAAATTTATTGGTCAGCTGAATTAATAACAAAATGTTTCCCATTTTAATATAATCGTTGATCATCGTTTTGCTTTCTGTTCAATTATTTTATTTTAATGATAATAATACATTTTTTTTTTCCTGTCAACGAAATACCAAAGTAGTAGTATCATACATTCTAGCAAACTTTCAAAGATAGCCAGTGCTCTTAGAATATCTATTGAAGCTTTGACTAAAAATTTGGGGAATAAACTTGATTTGAATCGAACTTATGAAGAAAAGTTATAGATAATTTAAAAAAATGATAAGTGCCAAAGATCTGGTACACTCAGTTCCTTGATACGGACAAGTATCTGGTAAGAATTAAATTCAATATTAGATTAAATGAAGGATATTTTTAGACTCTTAGACTTCTTGAGAAATTATTTAAATTAGTATACCAACAATTTGACGATACGACATTTTACATAATTGTGTAATAATAGAAAGTGCCGCAATATGACATTGTAATATATACCTAACTTCCTCAGACATCTTTTTTGCTTTGTTAGCCAATCAGCATTGCTTAATTCACAATCATCTCAAAAACTGCCAACTAAGTCCTTCAAACCTGTAGCATAACTAAATTAGATTGTTGAAGATTCGAATAACAAAAATATTATGTATATGCAGAAACAATTTATAGACACTTATACGTATGGAAACTATTAAACTAAACGCTTAATAACTATCATAAAATTATGGCAAATACCTAAGTTTGAATTCTGGTATTTTCAAAATGATGAAGTTTAGTCGAACATCACTTCAGACGTAAATTATTGGTGAGACATGATTTTTGGTCATTCTAAACTACACATGATTTTAGTTTTTGAAGATTATTCATCCACAAACCATTAGTCAATACAAAACAATTCTTCTCTCAGTCTCCATATTTTTTCTTCGCGTTTCTTAAATTGTTCAACTTCCTTTTTGAAAACCAAGTGAAATTTCACGTTGGATATGACCGTCAGTATCTGCG
This sequence comes from Adelphocoris suturalis, assembly GCA_030762985.1. Taxonomy (NCBI): domain Eukaryota; kingdom Metazoa; phylum Arthropoda; class Insecta; order Hemiptera; family Miridae; genus Adelphocoris; species Adelphocoris suturalis. The sequence continues at coordinate 1,591,061 of CM061045.1, forward strand.
GAGCTCACAATAATTACTGCTTAATATGGCTTCAGCATTCTACTCGTATTTACAAAAAGAATAAGGAAATATCATTAAATGCATTTAGGAGCCGAATTACACGGGCATTATAGTTTCCTGAGTCATTGTAATATGGACGTATAGAACAAGTTGTTTTTGAGACTGACGGCAATTACACTTCTAAGAGAATGTGCCTACCATCTCATTCCATCCAAAAAAATATTTCAGTTGTTCGACTAGTTGCGGGGTTTTGCTTTTGAGGACGAATTTTACATTGGCACATGCACAGTGGCTATATTAGGTCCAGTTGCAATAAAATTCCTCGGTATTCAAGCTATCTTCCAACTTCCTTCGTATTTTGAGCGAGTTCAGCCCATGAAATCGTAAAAAAGGGTTTTCAAGAAATTGACAATTCCCCACGCGCTCACATATTATATGAACTCAAGGCCTACAAAAATGTTTGAATAAATATAATGAGAATAATTATTACCTAATTAAAGTAAATTGGAAAACATTTCTCTTTGTTGGAGTTTTAGTAAGAAAAAACTCACGGAAGCCATTATATAGTCACCTTCATTTATTGATATGAAACTGATATGTATAAATTATGTTAGAAGCCACCCTATTTAGAATTGGAATACAAATGATCAGTGAGCTAATATACAATTTTTCTTCTCATTGGCTTGACAATCTAACACAAAGTATCAACTTCATTCCGATATTCGGTACCTCGAGTTTCAGCATTCTTTTTCGTTTGATGTGAAGTTTGTCCCGTTTTTTCCTAGAAAACCAAGAACAGCGCAGTCAAGTCTCATTTATTTATTTATTTATTTAATTTTATTTACGGGCAAAATTTCCCAATTTACAGTTTATGGTAATAATAATAATTTGTATCTAGATTTAATAACAATGCTACGTTAAATTCAATAACATTAAACTCACAACAAACAAAACAAGCTTTATATGGCAAAAAAATAGAGATCACAAATTCTCAACAATAATAAATAGCACAACAAAACAATTATAAGAATGGGGTTACATAAATAATTTAAGATGATGTTTACAATACTTCACATTCCAATACATCCCCGGGATGCATTTAACTGTCATAATTTGGTCTTCATTCCTCATCTCATTTCACGGTCTGATGTTGGTATGTATTATAATTAGGTCGCCAAGTAATACCCAAGTACAGTAGAGCCCCGATGATCCACTAGCGCCATGAAATTTTTTAAAATTACGAACTTTGACCTCGACGATCTTATTTTTTGTTTACTGTTCTTTATTTTAGTGATTTAGATGTAGAGTAGAGCAAAGGTTTCTGCTATACTGTACTTAGTCTAAACGTTTTACTCATCGTGTCTCTGTACAATAAAACATAGTTTTTATGCTGAAATATTTTTTTCGTGTTTTCACCTCATTTTTTGTCGTTTTCCGGGTTATCCGCGATTTTTACTATCCGCGGTGCCCTTGCCACCCGATTCCGCGGATAATCGGAGCTCTACTGTAGTTAAATTGTTCCCTGATTTTTGAAAAAACGGTATTTTTCTCAGCAATAATCTTTTCTTGTTCATCTGTGCTGGATAGGTGTTGTCATTTTGGGTATAAAACCCTCCCATAACGACGCACGCCGCTGATCTGTTTGTCGTGCAGCATTGTGGAACTAATCATGCATTTCACTCCCCTCTTCCATGAATTATGAGAACTGTGAATCGTCTAAACACGGACTCGTTTGTGGTCGGACACTCGGGAATTCTTTAAGAAATACGAGCTCCAAATTTAATTGATTTACTGATTTTAATGAGGCGGTGTTCATTTAATTTGTTTGTTTTCTTAAGAAAAATACGTTTTTACCTATTTAGCTAAGAGAGTATACAAAACATTTCTTTTTGTCACACTTATATAAGCTAAGTATTGAATTTTAATACTAATTTATTACTAACTACTCGTATTTAGTATCATACTAACCGTGTTGTAAACATATTTTTTGTTATTGGGCTTTGCTCGTTTATTAAATAAATAAGTAAATAAACATTTTATCGTGTACGGAAACTCACTTACGTAACCGACGTATGATTTTTTGGAAATCCTGAATTTTGGAGAGCAATGTGAAAAGAAAAATTCCATCTTCAATCTTGTTGTTACTCAAATAGTATACCTACACAATGGAATTAATCAACAATAAATTGAGTTTGAATAATTTTTCGAAAGAGTATTCAGGGATGCTCTGAAAGATTTGAAAGATGACCCCTAACCACTGTACCGTTTTACCGGTACATTTACAGTAGGAATTTAAATTCAATCAAACGTAATTAACTATTGTGCACTCTAACTGCTCAGAACGTACAAGAATGGGAACACGGAAAAGGAAACGCGGTCCAATCAGAAGTGTAGAACGGAGACGGGAGCGAATAGGGCTCAACTCATCCATCTATCCTCCCCCCAGGATGTCCTCTCCAGTTTGCGTAGAGCACCGACTCCAGACAATTTTTGACCTGGGGATGACAGTCGAGAACCCAAAACCCTACGCGTAATAATTACTCCGTTTCCTCTGGGGTAGGTGAAAAGGAATAACAATTTCTGTATATTTACAACAGATCCTCTTTTGTAGGAGTATATGTAATAGCTACTCCGTGATTTTTCTAGTTTTCTAGAATGATTTACTAGAGTTAACCCGTTTTTCCTAGAATGTCCATTTTGTTGTGATATTTAGTAAAAAAAGTTGTACATAGGTGAGAAACTGAATAATGTTCGGACGTTCTGAAGAAGACAAAATGTCTATCATTATCCCATTGACGCATTAGGCTATTCTTAATACTCAATGGGAACTAATTTCGTCAAGACCGCATGTTGAATTGCTGTGATCTTGGAGCATGTCAAAGTTTACTACATAAAAAAGTTCCATTCATGCAGCATGCCCATACGAACGCATTTTCATAAATTTTCGTATATTATGTTAAATTTTTCGGAATTGCTATCAACAAAAATTGGAAAGTGATGTTTTCAGAAATGGTTGTTTATCAAATGTATAGCAATAAAACTTATTCAAAATATTTATGGACAAGGTTTTTGGACAATCAAGTTTTTTGATATTGACAAATTTACTGCAGTTTTAATTAAACGTCTCCACATTTTAAGTAAAGTTTGTTAAGTTCTCAGCACAATTTTGTACCCAAGTTTCTGGATGTTCTAAATAAAATTGAACTTTTTCTAAATAATAATATGTATACGATTAACAAAATATATAAAAATGCTTTCCCTTTAGGAATTACATATCATTTCGCAAATATAAAAATAATATTAATATTAGAAAATTAAACCTCACTATTCTAGCAGTTTAAACGTTATTAACTTATTTTTTAGTACGTTTTTCAGAATTTTAGCAATTTCTTGTGCTCAAAATGTTCTGCTTAAGAAACTCATAATATATTATCAGGGAATGGTGAAATATCAATACGTTTACCTATAGGTAGTTAGTACTTCTAGGTATTACGAAATACGAAGGGAGACCTATGCAGCGCAACGATATAAGTTTGCTCAAGTTAGGACCTATGGGGAAATTGCAGATTTCGGAAACGAGCATCGTAGTCGGGAATACGGTAAGGCAACAGCCAATTTTTCGAGCTTCCAATTTGAAACTGCAAACATATTACGATGTCTCGTTAGCATATGTCTGCAAGTAGGTAGGTGTCTCGAAAAGGTATTGAATGGTTAATACATACCGGTACGGTAGACACATTACTGACAGACGGATTGAAGAGTAACTTCGGGTTTCCAGGATCTCCAAACTCGCCGTGATGAACTCGTGGTCGGTCGGTAGTTGTTCCCGAAATCGCAGGAGATGCAAGGAGAATATCTACTGATTTCCAGGAATCCAGGACAATCGTAGGTAGCTCGATGAACGACAATGATGCTCCTCGAATCCTGACTATAAACTTGCGACAAAATTGTCCGAAAACGGGCTGAATAAATATCAGTATGACTGGGGGGGGGGGGGGGGGGGGCAGAGAATACGAAAAAAAGAAGAGTGGAAATCGGGAGAAGGGAAAAAACTTCGCTATTTGCGAAAAAAATTATGAGCTGGCATCGTGAGTTTTCATATAGCAGGTTCGCCGAATGCGCGCAAGCCGACTTGAGGACTGATGACTTGATCGAAAGTGTATTTATTGTTATTTACAAGTAGTTGTTACTAGGAGTTTAGGCGGCAGTGGGTCTCCGACCGAGAGCGTGCCTAATTCAAACCTGCCGGGAAATTACGCTTATATAAAAGAAGAGATGTATCTAATGGAGATTACATTAGTAACTAATAATTCTATCGAAATTAATAATTTAAAATAAATTTTTCATAACCAAAGGGCTGTGCAACTCCCAGCAGGTCATTGTTACCAAGGGAGATCATGCACGTTTGTTGTCTTAACGTGAAATATCCTGCCTCAATAAAGTTGCGCATCTATACATATAGTCCCAAATATACAAGGTGTGACACTTTCTGACGCACCACCGGCTACGGTTCGATTATACTACCGATTTGTGACTTTTTTGGTCCATTAACATATATTTTTTAATTCTCGCTAAAGACCACTTTTTTTTTCAATTTTAAGATTTTTTTCTCGTTTTCGACATTGTGTCACTAAAACTGTCATAACCCCCTGAATTTTTGGTTAAAACTCAAATTAATATATCAATTCAATTCAATTCATCAACAAATTAATATATAGATTTCCTATCTCTCTTATGACATTTAATAAATTTTTAAATGGAATGAATAGGTAACAAATAATCCGTAATTGAAAAATTTGTAAAATTCTGAAAATTTTCACTTTCTTCAAAGTTTGTCTCTCGAAACGTCCTGGATGGAATTTTTCATGCTGTAATCCTGAAACTTGCATCATAATTCCAGCTTTTCAACAGTGCAGTTAATTTTTATTTTACTTTGTAAATTGGGGGAGAAAAACATGTTTGTATGTTGGAAAACGTGTTTTCTTAAAAAGATTTTTGTGAAAAATGAACTCCTAAGAAAATACTAGTTTGGGGTCTGTTTCTACGTATTTCTTCACGCTGAATCGAATGATAATGCTCGCAGATCTCCTCAAATCCGTTACAACGGGGTTGTACACTTTAACTAACAAGTTTTACCCTTAAAAACACATAATATTGAGTATTACAAATGAACTAAAAACTAGTTCAAAGATCTGTGAGTGCTACCATTCGATTCAGTGTGAAAAAATAAGTAGAAACCGACCCCAAACTCGTATTTTCTTAGAGGGTCCTTTTTCAAGAAAACCCTCGATTTTATAGAAAAAAAAAACACGTTTTTCAACATACAAACATATTAAAATAAAAATTGACTACACCCTTGGGAAGGTGGGACTATGATGCAACTTTTAGGCTCACAGCATGAAAATTTCCACACAGGGCGTTTTTAGAGACAAACTTTGAAGAAAGTGAAAATGTTCGGAATTTTACAAATTTTTAATTTTAGGATTTTTTCATCGCCTGTTCATTCTATTTAAAAACTTTTTTTTATAAACATAAAAAATCAAGGAAAAAAAACGGTATAATCAGATTTGGGTTTTGACAGTTTTTGTGACACAAAGTCGAAAATGCGAAAAAAATCACAAAAGTGTTTTAAAGAAGCGTGATAAAATATATGTTATTGGAAAAAAAAGTCACAAATTAGTAGTAGAATTGAACACTAGCCGGAGGAGCGCCCGCAAGTGGCCGGTACACATGACGACCGTACACACACACGTATGTATAAAATATTTGACAAATAAATAGAGAGAAGAAGAAAATTTGATATTTCAATCTTGATCACAGAAAATTGTAGAAATTATTCTTGATGTTCTAGTTCCTGGCATATATATTGCTTCATGGTAGCTTTTATGGATGGTTACAATGATTGATGTAATTTTTGTGGCAATTTAACACATTTAATGTAGTGTACCCGAGTACCCATCTCATTTCTCCTTCAGGTTGATTTAGCTGTCTGTCATTTGAACCTTTTCGCATCTTTTTCTCCACCTGCACTCCATAAAATTCGTCAAAAGAGGCATCTTAACCGACAGTGGACGTGGTTGATTGATAGAGGACCTGTGGTTGTTCATTCGAAAAATCAGCTTTGTGGCTTTTCCAAAGTAGAATACGGGTACATCTGAATATTGTTTACAAACCAGTTGGTAGACACACATAGGCGATTAACGTTCCGCAGTTCCACGACATTTGTATGTATGATTGGTATTTGCAGAAGTGAAATTTGGACCTCCTATTACCAAACTACAAAACATGCATCTAGGCCGCTCACACGGGTGTAAACCGGCATGCCGTGGCTCTAGAGACGTTGTTTGCGGATGCCTATGCGAGAGCACATCTTCGAAATTCTTTGCTTGGCGATAGACTAATTGCGAAGTTTCACTGAACACATCACGAATCTGCGGGTTCGATGTCAAGATGCCTTGAAGTTCCCGAATAATGCCATTGATTTTCTGAGCGCCGAAAAAGAATGTGGTGACAAAAATCTCACGATCATTTGATGTATTTGGGGTTTGGCGGTAATGAACACGTACTGGGACCATCCTAAATCCTCAAAAAATGTTGTTGGATATCCCCTCTCTACCAGATTTTTTTTAAATACCAGATACATAGCCTTCCAGGTGTTCCAGGCGTTCTTCCCTCGAATGAACAGCCACAGGTCATCTATCAGTAAAATCAAGAATTAAATATAAAACAATTAAATATTAAAAACAAATCGATCGAATCTTGTAAACATCAATAAAAGCAACCACAAAAGCAGTATATATGCCAAAAACCATCAACAATCATTTCTACAATTTTCTGAGATCAAGATTGCAAATCAAAATATCAAATTTTTTCTTCTCTCTATTTATTTCATCAAATTCAAATTGTTTTTAAAAACACAAAATACCTATCGGTATATAGTTCAGTGAACGAACCACCGTGTGTATTTGAAACATTTTTATACAAATAAATGTGATAAATTCAGGGAATCGTTTCAGAATGCTTCAAAACCGATCTGCATGATGAATATTTTTGAACCATTGTATCACCACATTTTTCCTGAACATTCACTAAACGTAGGTAAATCAAATAGTTGTTTACAGTAGTTGTGAACACTCATACGTTAGGTCAAGTCTTAGTTGGTCAAAATACTTGCAGTAGTTAGAACATGCGGTTTACGAGTGGAGTGTCAAACATAAACAGAAGCCGTAGGATTTAGAGGGTTTTGTTGTTTTATTTTCTTTAGTTTTATCTTAGTTTCGATGGTTCCACAATGCTGCGGGAAAACCGCTAGTTTCTTCGAAATAACCTACCGAATCAAAAAATGCGAATAACAATCTTAATGGAATTTTATCCAAAGCACCTGTTTGAATGCCCAAGGCTGGAGTATAACTCTCTTAACGGAGAGATTCCAGAATTTTGATTTCTCCACATGAATATTGATGTAATGGAGTAATGTATGATCTATCTCCTGTGGACGAAAATGAAACTGAAGTAAATTATACAATCGAATGTTGTAATTGAAAAATGTTTGACCGGTCATTATCATCTCCAGGAGCCTTCCTTTCGGACGGGTTTATTTTCTTCTTTTTTTTCGATTTGAAAGCATCGTTATTGAAAATTATAATCTGAAAAATGAATCCGTTTCAGATATTTAAGAATCCTATTCCTTAACCTAATGTGACGCGACTCCTGGTCTCCATCTTCATCACCCAATTTTCCGTTATGTATAAAGTCGGAGTTACGTGACATCGAAAAGAAGCATACAGTTACTTTTTCTGTACTCAAGAGCTAACTATAAAACTTGTTCGTACATAACTACATAACTTGTTCGTTCGTTACGTTCGTCCTCAATTCATGAAACGGGCTTCCAGTTTGCAGAATGACAACACTACAAGAAATTCATTGTTCGAGGTTTTTATTGTCTGTCTTCGGTATTGAAAGTTTCGAAATCCGTCCGTAATTGACTCACAGTTACAAAACAAACCTCTCACTTTTTCCCGCTCGCTTTAAAAATTAATATCGCATTCAAACCTTAATATATGTTTAGACTCAAGGTCATTTCAAAGGTTCCAATCCCACCCCAAGAGGAATTCCATCATGAAAAACCAACACCACTGACCGTCATCAAGATGATGGTTCATTCATATCGCATTCCTTCTCCACCCAGAGGTCTCGTTGCCTCGATGCGTGTAATAACCAGTTCGTTAATTTGAAACGTCAAACCCTCGTTTTGGCCTCCCCTCCTCCTTCCACTATAATCGCGTGCTTCTCATCTTACTCCACGAACATTTAATTTAATCATTATAGCCAGAAATTAATTATGGCACGACGCTCCACATAATGATTTCCTCAGTGGCCACAGTTGCATCACGAGAAACTAATCAGGATCGTTTTACGTAGTTTCACATCGAGTTTAATAGGTACATTTAATTTTGGAACCATAGGTTATTTGAGTTCTACATTCTGAAAAAATAGGCATAAGAGCATCGTGTGACATCGTGTACTATGAATGAAAAGAATTACGACTTACAACGGTTACAACGTTACAACAGTTTAGAAAAATAGTAGCTTGATATAATACCCCTACAGTTGAAAATATGTAATACTGGATATAATAAAGAACTGTTATTCGAAAAATACTATTTACATTAGGTGTTGTTGTCATCTCATGACTACCTCCATTGGATGATGGTTGTATAACATCCAAAAACAGTTTCTAGTCATGAAATGAGTTTATGTTGGTAGTTGGCACAAACTGTATCAACTTATTTTATCTTTTGCTTAGTGTGTATAGAGAGAGCCGAAGCTACAGAAGATAGTTATTGAAAGATTAATGAAATATAACAAGAATAAGTATCAAACATGAAAAATAAATTTATTAGTGGGTCCGTTTACCAGGGTGTTCACGAAGTTTGAATTTGATACATTCATTGGATTCATCAAATTGGAAACTCCAATTAAGACGTTAAAAAATATATATTTATTTCGACCGTTATCGACGATTGACTACTATTGTCTTATCGTCTTTGAATCAAACAGGATCGCTCTGAAAGTCGATCAGACTCAACAGATTCAACCCATAAATTACTGTCTATATCCATATCAAACGCATAGGACCGAAGGTCTTTCGTTCGACGGCGCACATTGCTGAGAGTGTTGGTAATATCGGAGTAGACAAAATTCTGGTTCATTTTAAAAAGAAATCTCTTAAAACAACGTTTTTTGCATATTTTGTTAATGTTACTTATCTCTTAGACGTAAGCCGAAACTCTCGCAACTCACTGCCCCGGTACTGATGTTCCGGGGACATTTTTTCCGACATTCCTGACCGACACCCAAGTAAGCCTCGTGGGCCGATTCCAAATGTACAAATTGTTTTTATACCTAAGATGCCTCCATAATTCATTCTTCTTAGAAAAACCACGTTTCTCATTATATTTTCCTACATCTCTCCTACAGATAGAATTCAAACCCATTTTCTTTCCATAACAAGTTATAGAAGATAAAATTCTACGTTGATTGACTACCAGAAATTGTTGAATTGATTTATTCATAAGAGAGTAATTGTTTTTTAAGGTTTGTATTACAGAAATTTCGGAAAATACCAGTTATTCGCAAATAAGGGCAACACTTGATATTCAGTCCAGTTTTTATTGACGGAAAGTTGTAGAAAATTCAGGACCACGCCGATTGACCTCCTATTAGTTTAATTGACCAATTTTCGTAGAAAATGAAGCTGCTATTGCAATCGCTCCAAAAATTTTCTTAATTGAAATCCGTTGTGAGACATTCTGAGACGAATCCTAGAGCTCAACACTTTTTCATATGTATGTGTCATCCCAGACGATTTTTTTAAACGAAGAAACTCAATTTATGTGCGTGTATGAATATAATGTAATTTGGAAAAGTGTATTTTGTTATTAAATTATTTATGAATAGAAAATTTTAAATTACAGGAAAACACATTCATGGTTTGCAACGAACTGAACATTTTATTATAATTTCCTAATCAACACACCAACAATATAAACATATGAGTAAACATATTGTCAGTGTAGGGAAATTATGTAGGTAGTTCCATTTGTTAATAGGAACAGTATCAGAAGCAGAGAACAGCTAACCAGGCTTCAGATCAGTTATCAGTTGGCAGTGGGCATTCTTCTGTTGAGGAACAGCTTTGGTTAGAAAGTCGGCTGGCATCTCATTTGTCGACATGTATTTCAACTCTATATATCCCTCAGCAGTCGCCTCCTGAATGAAGTGGCCACGAATGTCTATATGCTTGGATCTTGAGTGGTACGAAGGATTCGCTACAAGCTTTAGTGCTCCCTGGTTGTCGTTGTATAAGGTCAACGGACCAGAGATCGGTAATCCAATGTCCTTGAAGATTCGCTTCAGGTAGATCGCTTCCTTTGCTGCTTCTGATAGGCTGATGAATTCTGCTTCCGTACTGGAGAGCGCCACCGATCGCTGCTTCTTCACTTCCCAGTTAATAGCTCCCCCAGAAAGTGTGTAGACGAAGCCACTGAACGAATGACGGTCTATTGCGTTGTTCCCCCAGTCTGCATCTGCATAGCCAACCATTGAATTACCAAGACTTCTAACATATGTCAACTTATAATCTTTCGTCCCTTGTAAATAACGAAGAACTCTCTTCGCAGCCTTCCAATGCTCTACCGTATGGTTGGTATTGAATTGGCTCAGGTAATTGAAACTAAATGCAATGTCAGGGCGAGTACCGACTGCAAGATACATAGGTGAGCCAATCAATGAGCGATATTTGTACTTGCTCATTTCTTCTTCCGATGGGTTTTCAGGTTTCTCTAATTTCACGTTCGGATCAAGAGGCGTTGATATCGGCTTGCACTCTTCCATTCCGAACCTTCTGAGAATTTCCAAGATGTATTTTCGCTGAGACATACACAGTTTCCCCTTCTCCTTCTCATAATCAAATTCCATTCCAAGACAATAATGGATTTGACCCAAATCTTTCATCTTAAAATGTTTTATAAGTTCACTTTTCACTTTTTCTAGTTTGACAATACTTTTTGAAGCGAGTGTGATGTCATCGACGAACACAGTAAGAATAACTCCGTCGAGATAATATACACACGGATCTGCACTGCTTGGTTTCATTCCGATTGAACGAAGTTTTTCATCCAATTTCAGAAACCATTGACGTCCAGATTGTTTCAATCCGTATAAAGATTTTTGAAGTTTGCAAGTATCTTTCCCGTTCTTCAAATCTTCTAACATAGTCCTTGCTTTTTCTTGAACTCTTCCAGTTTCGTGTCTAATAATATCTTTCAACATCTCTTCAAATTTTTCCGGTGCTTGCATATAAATATTTTCCTCCAAGTCACCATTGAGATATGCAGTTTCTACGTCCAACTGGACAACATGAAAACCATGTTGCACGGCAACTGCCATGATCGTTCTTATGGAACTCAATCTAACGACTGGCGAGTATGTTTGATTGTAGTCAACACCGAATTGTTGTGAAAATCCTCTTGCTACTAGTCTTGCTTTATGACGTTCCAATTCTCCGTTTGCTTTGTACTTCTTACATAGTACGAGTCTATTACTGACAATATTTTGATTGGTAGGCTTCTTGACCATTTTCCAAGTGTTGTTGTGAAGTAACGACGTGTATTCCTTGCGAATAGCTTCCTTCCAGAAGTGGTTTTCATCACCAGAAAATGCTTCCTGAACTGATACTTCGGCTGCACTCGCGAATTCTCCACTAATTTCCGGAATTACATCCTCTTCTTTAGAAGTCTTCAGAACCATGTGGTAGAGTTTCTTTGGTCGCCCCGGCTTCCCTGTATGAAGTACCCTAGGCCTACCTTTACCTCTCACCATCTCTTCTTCTGGCTCTGACTGACTACTGGAAACTTCTTCAAGACTAATACTTTCAACCTCTTCATCTTTAAAATCATTGTCTTCGTTTTCTGATGCAACCTCTTTCGGCTTGTCAACAATATCAATTGTATTTCCATTTTCTTCCAATTGATATAAACTTTCAATTTCAAAATTATCGAGCTTCTTTGGAGTGTCTTCACCAACGAATTTCAGATCTCGTGTTATGAAAACCCTTTTCTTGTCCGGATTCCACACTCTGTACCCTTTGGATATTTCGGAATAGCCTATGAAAATACACTCCGTCGAACGAGGTTCCAACTTGTTTTTCTGTCCTTTCTTCAGCATGTACGCTTTACACCCAAACGTGCGAAAGTAAGAAACAGATGGAGTCACCCCATGCCATAATTCGTACGGAATTTTCCCTCCGATTCCTGAAGACGGACAGCGATTTCGAATATACACAGCAGTGCTCACAGCTTCCGCCCAAAAAGAATGTGGGAGTTTCGAGTCGATTAGCATACACCGCACCATATCCAAAATTACTCGATGTCTGCGTTCAGATATCCCATTTTGCTGAGGTGTTCCGGGAACTGTCAGTCGTCTACCAATTCCATTGTCCAAGAGATACTGATTGAATTCAGCGCTGACGTATTCTCCCCCATTGTCGGACTGTAGGAATTTGATTTTCGTTCCCTTTTGGGTTTCCACCATCTGCTTGAAATTCTTGAAAGCATTAAGAACTTCACTTTTGGCTTTGATAAATTTGACCTCGCACCATCTCGTTGCCTCGTCTATGAACATCACATAGTACTTTGATCCACCATGTGATTCAGTATTCACCGGACCCCATTCATCAGAATGTATGATTTCGAGTGGTGCACGCTCCTTTTTGTTATTCTTGGGAAATGGTGTTTGTTTCATTTTCCCTTTTAAACAAACTTCACATGTAGGAAGTTTTTCTTTCGTGTTCACATATACTCCTCGCACGTCTCGATTTTTGATTATTTTCTTTAAATCAGCTTCATTAAGATGTCCGAATCTATTGTGCCATATCATCAACTTTGAAACACCTTCTTTCTCATCAGCAGCATTAGCTTTTGGGGAACTAATTTCGGATACATAATACAAATTGTCCCTCCTATCAGCTTTTAGAACAATTCTTTGTCCGTCCTTGACAATGGCACCTTGTTTAGAAAATATTATTTTGTACCCTTTATCAGAAATTTTAGATACAGAAAGTAAATTGCTGCGTAGATCCGGTACCAAAAGTGCGTTTTTGAGTTCAAACTGTTTTTCTAAATTGTCTATGATTGCAGAAAAATCAACAGTTCCTTTTGCTATGATCTCAGTTGAGGAGGTGTTAGCAAGGTTCAGTTTCATATTTCCCGTTGGTATCAGGTTTCTGAACTTGGACCTGTCACTACATACATGAGTACTGCAACCACTATCCAAACACCACTGAAGATTGCTCAAATTACTGCTTTCTCTGAATAGAGATACAAAAAGAGAGTCAGCTGCTTCAGTGCTTTTCCTGTTCTCGTCTTTCTGCGGACAATCAGGTCTTTTATGACCATAGCGCTTACACCTGCAACACTGTATTTTATTTTCAGGGTTTTGAGGTTTATTCTTTTTCAGCCATTTCTTCTTGGACAACAACGCGTTCGGATAATCGCCAGACTTGCTTTTCCTTGCATCAGCTTCCTCTAGAATTTTCGTGCGAAGAATTTCCGGAGAAGGTAAAGAATCCCTTGATTCGATCGCACATCGAAAATTTTCAAATTCATCGGGCAAGCTATAAAGTAGCATGATGGTCAACAAGCCACCATTTATGACAATTTTCATTCCCGTGAGTTTGTCCACAACGTCGAAGAAATTTGCGACATGATCCCGTATGTCGTCACCCTGTTTCATACGGTGCAAAATGAGTCGTTTCAACAACGTGGCTTTTCGAGCGGGGCCTTTAGACTGGTAAACTTCGTGAAGTTTATCCCACACTTCTTTTGAAGTTTCACAGTTTTTCACCAATTTAAGTTCCGATGGACTTATCCCAAGAATGATGTCTGATCGAGCTTTCAGGTCTGCTTCTTCCCATGTGGAGGCACCAGGCTCTTCAGCAGGTTTTACTGTTTTCCCGTTAACATATTTCCAGCCCTCGTTCTTAATTAACACTGCCTGCATTTGCATCTTCCATGTGTCAAAGTTATTTCTCCCTAACACATCAAATTTCATGTTTGCACTCATTGTCTTATTTCACTGAGTTTATAAGTTCACAAACAGAAAGTCACTACACTTTTCACAAATACTTATTCTAACACAATAATTAGGGCGATTCTGGGCCCATAACCACTCAATTTATGTGCGTGTATGAATATAATGTAATTTGGAAAAGTGTATTTTTTTATTAAATTATTTATGAATAGAAAATTTTAAATTACAGGAAAACACATTCATGGTTTGCAACGAACTGAACATTTTATTATAATTTCCTAATCAACACACCAACAATATAAACATATGAGTAAACATATTGTCAGTGTAGGGAAATTATGTAGGTAGTTCCATTTTTTAATAGGAACAGTATTTTGATAAAGAATACTTTATTCCGAAAAATATAAATTAAATAAATTGCAATATAGTTTAAGATAGGTACATATAGCAGTTATATATTAAACGTAAGTAATGGAATATACCCCTAAAACGATAGGATTAAAATGGTACTACGTACTAATACAATACTGAATTTAATAACTCTCCTTAGGATTGAGATGAGCCAAATAATCAAGCTTTCCAAATAAAAGGATTAGTTTGTTGGCCAGCACTTTTTGAGCACATTAAATTGGTCAAATTTCACGAAATGTGCTAAAACATTCACTAAAAATGGCTAAAATTGGCTATAAGGTTTTAAAGTAGAATTGTAGCAAAAAAAGTTTATTAACGATGAACTAGAACATTCAAAAATGTATGCTGAGACTTTTTTTCTTAAAAACTAAGCGTTATGGGGTTTCAGAATGTGATCAAACTCCAATTTTCCACTTATTTCTACACTAAGGCTTTTGCAACGAATCCGCACATCAATAGGCTTCCGCACATGCGTTCACCATTTATTATAGTTCACAAGAAATCTCATTTTAGCTGCAGGGGTTAGCCGAAATAACTATGACACCCTAGTAAATATTTTGATATATAACCGAGAATGTGGTAACGATGTTACAAATTAATATCCAATCGTGGATACCTATGTAAAATCATGTTCATGAATCTTTAGACCACAGATTTTAAGGTTTATGAATATACTTAATTAAAAAATCAGACCTTACGGACCAGCCGTCGATGTACTTATCATGAGAAATAGAGACTTTCTTATTAACAGATTCGGAAAAAAGTTCCAAAATTCTTCAACAGAAAAAATCGCTAACGAAATTCAAAATACTTCATGAACTAGACAGGCTCACGGACATGAAAAAGAAGCAAACAGCACGCTAGCTCACGCACGGCGAAATTCACATTCTAGAGAAGTTCACAGCTGAGAATAGATAAATAATTCAGAAAGTACCAAAATCGCAAGATTTCGCTACTCGTAATAGCTTGAGGAATGTATTTAAAAATCCATTTGGACATATACACTCATAACGGTGAATATGAAATCCATTGTTAAAAGTGTGTTGGTCAAGGTGTTGGTAGCAACCCCCCCCCCCCCCTCCCACAATTTGTATGAATCTCTCCAAAACTATTATTATTCCATTCTTTATACTTTAGAGCACTAATCTTATCCTGAAGGTTTCAGTTCAAAAAGTCACTAACCTGATTTTCACCGGCTGTAGAACCCCAGCAGGTTTTGGGGGAATTCAGATGTCGCGCGAGCAGTTATACACCTATATTTGAAAAACTGTAGCCGAGTCATTTCGCACTGCAAAAACTTTATAAATCATGAAACTTGTTCAACATAAACTCAGCAACACGGTGATATTCTATCTTTTAACGAAAAAATTCCTATTACTGTGTTTAGCGAATTTTAAAAGGAAAACTGCATCATGTTTTGTGCATTTAATTCAGTATAAGTCGACCTCGGGGTAGCTACGGTTTGCGGCACATTTTTTTTTTGAGTAAAAAAATATCCGTAGGACAACTCCTCAAAGTTTTGCATCCTCGTTCGCCCTGTTTTTTTTCTATAGATTTTAATGAAAGCGAATATAATTGAGAACACTCGTTTCCGCACGCCATGAGACGGTGGACAATGAACTACAAATACACTGACAAGGAGGTTGCACAGAACTTCCTCGAGTAGGTCCCCAACTAGTCAGCAAATCTGATCAAAATTAGACTGTCGCGAGATCATGATGAAAGTCATAGGGGACCATAGTCTTACTAAGTCAGGGGACATGAAGAAGCGCAATATGTCTTTGGATTGGTATTTTAAGGAAAAATCGCGCTTCTTCTTGTTCATCAGCTCTAATCCAAGCGTGGAGTAAGATATCGTAATTCTGGTTTCACCATCGTGTTCAGCACTAAAGAAATTTATGATATTGAGAAATAAAATATTGGGGTGTAACCCAAAAACTTTTGGCTTTTTTCGTGATTTTAATTTCCTTAAATCTTAGTATCGTAAGTATCAGACACCCCAAAAACGCATTCCAAGTTTCACTTCGATGTCTAGGACATTGTAGAAAAAAGTTAGGGGGAAGGAGGGGTTACGTTTTGGACACCCTGTATATCGTTAGTTTTCGGACAACAGCATTACGAAGCGTTGATCTGCGGATGTATTTCGGTTGTTGTATGTATAATGACGTATCTGCAGTGAAATTTCCACCTTCAATATTTGTATATTTTGTCGTTATCACTACCCAACTATCACTACCCAACTATATGAGCAAAGGGGATTTTAACACAGTTCTGTAGGATGAATGGTTAAAAATTATTAGAGAAAAACTTTAAGATGGAAAAATGAAGCCATCTTTTTGAGGCCGCCATTTTGTATTCCACCACTTCGAGGTGGCAGACAACGATTTTTAAAAACTAAAAATGGACTTTGTATTCAAAATCTAATCTCAAACACATTTTCGGCCTTGGCTTTTGGACTAAAATCATGTGCCTAATCGTCATTGTTTCGTGAGCCAGAGTGTCTCTCTAACAAAGTAGAATACGGGAAGAGTTCAGGTCTTGATATGAGTCTTGTCCTTCTAAATTGTGTCTTGGGATCACTGTACGCCCATTTCCGCAACCCTGCATTACAATAAGGATTAATACTTCATTCCTTATCGTACGAGGGAAATCATTGCAGCAAGTAACCCATGTAGACGTTGGGAAGGAAGGTTGTAAATGAGACTAAGGATTAATAGAAATTTGTCTCCCCTGCGGAAGATGGCTAGTTTACTGCAAGTATTTTCTCGGATTTCTCCTGGAGCCACCTAATACATCGTAATACCCACCCCATACCCTACGCTGCTGGTATAGCAACCTCATCATCCGAGGATTTTCTAGCGCCCTTCCACCATCGCTCGCTCTCTCATAACTCTCATATTATATTTCCCTCTTCATCTATCATTCCGTTTTCTTTTCTTCTTATTTCCTCCACCCCCTTCTATCATTTCACTCAGGCAGGAATCTACTGTGTGTTCGTATAATCTTGAAATGATAAATATATTGATACAACAACAACTCAACAACAAATCAGCCCATTCATCGACCGGCTAATATAACAGAATTATTAGACAGGATTATATTACTGAATATTAAGGTTGAGTACCTATTTTACGTAATTTTGGATCTCAATTGCCCGTATAGTGAGGGTAAATCTCTCCGAACACCTGGACTACAATCTTGAACATTAGAAAAATGCGAAAAAAAAAAAATAATAAAAAAATAAATAAATAGTATCCCGTCAGAGAGAAACCGCTCCTACTAATAGCATTAATGAGCTATGTTCGGAGTAGATTGGATTTCCAGGACCTGGATCACCCATCCAACGCCAAACTCAGCCTCTCAAGAACACGAGAAGTGGCGTGCGACTCCCGTTGTTTTCCAACGGAGCGACGGCAGCGCTTACTCTGGGATTCTGACGGGAACTCTGTCACATAGTCCAAATATTGTTATTAATGAAGTAAACTAATAATCTTGAGAAATAAATATTAATTAAATAAACCAAATGAACTTACAAAATTGACAGCCATGGAAAATGAACATTTGCAGGGGAGGTGGTTTCATCATCCCCAACATGCAGTTCATTCAGCATAAATGGGGTAGAGGTCCGTGGGAAGGTTGACTCTTGGGGGTGTGTCCTTTTTCAACGACCATTACATTTGGAGTTTTGTGGATATCCAAGAACTCAGGAGTGGTGAGAAGAAACATGGGAGTGATGAAAAATTCCGGTGATGGAAAATGAGTTTGTTGGGGAACCACGCTACTAGATCGCAAGATGGTACCTTCCCTCAGACAGCAGTAGAAAAACTTGTGCCGAAGGAAAAGTTATATTAATGTACAAGCTGCAAGTATTTGCTCAATGGCTACATACCTATTTGAAAATTAATTTTTCTTGTCTCCGTAACGGGAAAAAACTTCGACTTACCACCGGTATAATCAATTTAATTTTTATTCTGCCAATTAGGGCATGGAGATCATTATTAAGGAAAACCCTAGATTTTTTTGAAAAAAAAAAAAAAAAAACGACGTTCTTTAACAATAAAAAATAATTCCTACCCTAATAAACAAAGTAAAAATGGAACTAACAATACCTATATTTCATATGTAGATTATTTTATATATTTCATTTGGTATGTAAGCTTGTATAGGTTTTATTATTTAAGAAATATATTTTTATAGTCTGCATTAAAATATATAATATGTATTATTATTGATTCATATTATAAATAGAGCCATAATGTAGCAACTATGTTAGATAGAGTTATTAGATACCTATAACAGAAGAAATGAAAAGAAAATATATTTTTTTCTTATCAATTTCATCTATGGTAACACTTACAGATCTCCTCAACTCCGTCATAACAGAGTGTTACCTTCAACTAACTAGTTTTATCCTTAAAAACACATAAAATTGAGCATAACAAATGAACTAGAAATTCTTGAGTTAAAGTTTTAAACCCAGAGTCGGGGAGATCTGTAAGTGTTTCTATTCGATTCAGCGTGAAAAAATACGTAGAAATTGGCCCCAAACTTGAATTTTTTTAGAGGGTAATTTTACACAAAAACCGTCGATTTCATGGAAAATACCATGTTTTTCAACATTCAAACATACTTTTCTCTGAAAAAGGTTTCAGTAATTTGATTTGAAATTTTAGCGCTTCGAGAGCAATGAAAATTTTATATCAAATAGATGCCAAACAATTTATTCTAAATGCTTTGCTATTCAAGAAGAGATTTTGAATTCTTAGCTTTTGTTAAAATAGTTGTCATTAATTTTTCAGAATGGTTAATGAAATTTAAGCACATTTAGCGAATTTTTGTAAAAAAAAAAAAAAAAAAAAGAAGTTTTTGCAATTCTCCAAACATATTCAAATCGAAATTTTCGTAGATTCGTAGATTTTCTTTTTTGAAATCCATTTTGTGGCATTGTGAAACGATTGCTGAATTTTAACACTTATATATATATATATATATATATATATATATATATATATATATATATATATATATATATATATATATATGTATATATATATATAGGTATGTTTCATTACATAAGATAACATTGATTTAAATGGATTCCAAATGAAAAGATGATTTGCACTAAACCCCTCGCAACGAAGTTGTAGAAACCCATTTCAAAACGGTAATTAGTGAAAAAACGTTGTCGACTCTCACGAAAGAAATGAAGAGTTACTTACAATGTTTAATCGATTTCGATGGTTAAGCCATCATCAGTCACAAACAATAGTATTTCACAGGATGAGTTCGTTGACCAGAACTTTTTGAGCACGTTGAATTGATAAAATTTCAAATATCGTGCTAAATAATCAATAAAAAAATGGCATGAAAAGGCAAAACATTGGAAATTTATATTTTTAGGAGAATATTAGCCAAATAAATTTTATCGTCTATAAACTAGAACATTCAGGAATTTATGCACGAAATCATGCAGAAAAAAGTTCCAGTCATGCAGCACGATCGAATGAGCAAATTTTCGTAAAATAATATGTAATATTCTTCAAAGAGCTCAAATTTCAAAGCAATGTAACATATTATTTCATGAAAATTTGCTCATTCGATCGTGATGAATGACTGGAACTTTTTTCTGCATGATTTCGTGCATAAATTCCTGAATGTTCTATTTTATAGTCGATAAACTTTATTTGACTAATATTCCCCTAAAAATATAAATTTCCAATGTTTTGCCGTTTCATGTCATTTTTTCAGTAATTTTTAGCAGATTTTTTGAAATTTGGGCTTAATTTTTTGGCCGTAAAATGGAAAGCATTGAACTCCAGGAATAGTTTCAAAATGCCTCAAAAAGACTTTCCATGAAGAAAATTTGGGAAATTGTTCTTATTAAAATGTTTGGAGCCATTGACATTGCTTAATTTTTTACGGAAATTCGCTATAACACTGTTCGCGTACCGAGGAATGAGGGGGATTCTAGGATTCCCGTCCACACGTAATCCACCAGTCCGTTCGCCGGGAACCACACGTCTCGAGCCATGCGGCAAACGGACTGAGGCTGTTTCCTCTCCTCGGAAGCACGGCACCATAGCGAATGCCGCGTTTCAGTCTTCCTCGTTCGCTACCTCGCATTGGTGTGAACAGGGCTAAACACCATCGAACGTGGTTAGTTGATGCCCGTGGCCCCTGTTGGTGGTTAACGTAGAATGGGTGTCCAGAAGAAGGGCGTATGTTAAAAATGACGAACGAGAAGGAAGCGGTTTCGGTATCGTAAACAACCGGTAGATTGCAGTAAAATGCAATCAAAGAGAAGATACTTCTGTTGGAAATGATACGTTAAAGGGCGTATGTGATCAACTAACTGAAAAAAATCTGAAAAAGTGAGTTCTGAAAGTTTTTCATACCCCTGAAAAGTTGCGAAAAATAACATAAGCCCTTCTTCTAGACACCCGTTTTTTTGTCTTCCGAAACTATTCTGCCAATGACGAATATCATATTTGTCAAATGTGGGTCCAAAATTACATGATCTCTGGTGGGTAAGAAATCTCGATTTCACGATCAGCCCTGAAAGGTGAAGTTGGAGGAATGAAATATCAAAGAAACAAGATCTTGAAAACTTTCGAAGTGTTTTGTTTTCATTTTCAAAATTATTATTGTTATTCAGAGATCGTTTGTAATATACCACTACTGTACCAAAGATTATAAAATTACCTAGACTAAAAAACAACACATCTTCCTGGGATGGGCCTGAAGTCCCCATATCACTTTTATTCAACGCAAAGGTAGTTAAGGTAGTTGTTTCTAATTATATATATATATATATATATGTATATATATATATATATATATATATATATATATATATATATATATATGTATATTAGTTTTCTCGCTCGCTTCGCTCGCTCGGTATGGCTGTATAGATGCAATGAGATTTTACTGTCTATTGGGACATGTAGAATGATTGGAAACGGTAGATCACTATAAAGCAGCTGATTTGAAATGTGTAGGGGATGTTGCTCGCTTTGCTCGCTAGGGGTGGGTTTTCTCGCTCACTTCGCTCGCTCATTGTGGGATGTATAGACGCGATGGGGTATAGTCCATCTCGAGTCCGTAGGAAAAACTCCGTTGAGGGGCTGTCCCATAAAGACGATGTAGAACTACGAAAAAAAAAAAAAATAAAAAAAAAATAATAATAATAAATAAATAAATAAAAATAAAATTTAAAAAATAAAATAAATAAATTTTATAAAAGGGGCATAACGAAAATAAAAAATTGCTGTTTAATAAATTGCTGCGTTTTCTATGCGGGACCACGAAAAGTTCATTAGGTTTAATAGGTAAATGTAGGCCATTGACTTGCGTAGAAGTATTTTTTCATCATTTCCCGCATATATTCGCTGATTTCTCCGAGGAGACAGTATCTTTCAGCAATTTTTACGTTACCATCGTGTTCTACGGGTCTAGGAACGTAACTTCCTTGCTGACATACGAAGTCCTCTTGATCAAATTTTAATGTGGCAGCGGATAGAAGATCGAGCGCTCGGCCAAAAAACGGCACATTAGAAGGGGCTACCACCCCCTCCCGCCCACCAGCCCCTGCCGGGTGGGAGTAGAAAATTTTAAAATCACTTATGCTCCTTTTCGATCCCCTCACTGGTAGACTCCCGCCACTCAGCAGTTTGGCCGTGCATAGAGACGACAGACAGACAAACAGACAGACGGAGTTTCATTCTAATAAGAATGATTCCCCCATTTCATCATCCCCCATGTTATGGAATGACTACTGTTTCTGCGATAATTGTTATGTTATTTTTTGGTGCCGAATTACTAGTAGTCAACCTTGTGACAGAGTTCCCGTCAGAATCCCAGAGAAAGCCTGCCGTAGCTCCGTTGGAAAATAACGGGCGTCGCACGCCACTTCTCGTGTTCTTGAGAGGCTGAGTTTGGCGTTGGATGGGTGATCCAGGTCCTGGAAATCCAATCTTCCTGAACATAGCACATCACGTGCTATTAGTAAGGGGATCCTTTTTGGGTCTGTCACACTCTCCTCGGTAGAGCGAACGTGGTTAGGATTATGGACGGCTAACGCCTAGTAATCCAATCCACTATTTTTGGGGCGATAATGTTTCAGAAGAAACATGGCCCGGGGTTCCAGAAGGAATTCCCATTATCACCCTTTGGTACCCATATAAATAATTTCATTGGTCTTTGACTTATAATTTCTCTTTTATTCCCCTTTTTATATTTTCAATCACATACCTATGGTATACCTGGCCTTTGCCATTTTTATTATTATTCTTTATACCCGGGCATGGTCCCCAAATATTCAAGGGCATTGTTCCCAATTATTCAAGGGCATTGTTCCCAATTTCCAGGGCTTAGTTCCCAATTTAAGTCCCCAATGTTGGGCATATTAATTTATATCTATTTTGTCTTCCTTAAAGGTATAGGTCTCCATAGTTGAGCCACCGTTTATTCCCGATTGTTCCAATCTTTGATTGGGGGTTAATTACCTAATGAATACTTCATATGAAGATTCATTGACAATCCATCCTGTTTTAATTTCTCTTTTCTCATCCTCAATCGCCAATGCAGCTATTTATTAATGAGCATCAGTTCTCAGCCAGTTAACTATTTCACCTGGTTTACATACTTGCTCTTTAATCAAGTATGTCTTTAAGTGGGGGAGTGTGACAAAGTTCTCGTCACAATCCCAGAGAAAGCGCTGACGTCGCTCCGTTGGAAAACAACGGGAGTCGCTCGCCACTTCTCGTGTTCTTGAGAGGCTGAGTTTGGCGTTGGATGGTTGATCCAGGTCCTGGAAATCCAATCTACTCCGAACATAGCAAATTAATGCTATAAGTAGGAGTGAGTCTCTCTCTGACGGGATACTGTCACTCTCCTCTACCTCTTTTTCGAGGATTTAGAGCTCCATTGCACCTCTGGGGGGCTACCTAAATCCCTGATAACCTTCCCTCAATTTTCAATCAAATTTTGATGGATAGCCCCCTCATATCATACCTAAATATAATTTCAAAACACCATTACCCAATTCCCTCACCTGTCCATTCACCGGAGTTGGTAACTTTGGTGGTCAATAAAACCCATTTTACGTCAAGTACCGTTCATCTTCTTTTTCCTGTGGCTTTCGTATGTTATATCCTAACGATTAGTATACATAGGTAATGCCCCAAAATGTTTACCTAGCTGTGTGTAACATTGAAAACCTGTGTCCGTAAGGTTTACCCTAATTCCATCACATTGTTTTAAACTCTTATTGTCTTTGAGCATCTTATTCATGTTTTGAAGTGTTGGCAGTATTGACAAAGTTTCCGCCAAAGGGATGGTAACATTTTTCACAGTATCTTTAAGATAAAAATACCGTTATTGCGCCAAAAAATCAAGCATTCCAAACGAAAGGATGAGTTCGTTGGCCGAAAATTTTTGAGCACATTAAATTGGACAAATTTCGACAAATGTACTAAAAAAATTACTAAAAATAGCTTAAAATGGCCAAAAATCTCTAAATTTATATTTTCAGCATAATTGTAGTCAAAACTAAACTGTCAACGGTTAACTGGGACATTTAAAAATTTTGATCAAAATTATGCTGAAAACCGGACTCAAATTTCATTAATATTTGCTAAACAATCTATAAAAACTGCGAAAAGATCTAAAAATCCATAATCTCTTTGGAATCGCCGACATTAATTTATTTTGTGTGAGTTTTTTACCATTAAATTGGTTTTAACATTCTCTTGATTCTGAAATTGCTCAAATTTCAATACAATTTAACATGTTATAATACGATAGATAGTTTATGAAAATTTGCACATACGATCATGCTGCATGACTGGAACTTTTTCCAATGAAATCGAGTTCTCATGATAAATTACTTTCTATGATCCTACGAGTGTGGAGTTGGTTTCTACGTAATTTTCATTGCTGGATCGAATGGTAACAGTTGCAGATTTCTCCGTCTCTGTTGTGAGCCCGTTTTTTGTAACGGTCACCCAATTAGGGTCACTGAAGGTGCCCTTCTTCCTAGCGTATCTGAAGCGGTACTTATGGAATGGGGCCACTCAAGGTGACCTTAACTCCCCTAGCGTAGCTAAGTACAAAAACAAGTTTAAATCGGATAAAAAAGTTTGAAAAGCTGGTACGCGAGAAGCGAGTAATACCAGGTGGCTTACCAATGCTACGATTTCCAGAATGGGAGATTTAAACACCAATTTAGAACGAACAGGTACGAGTTTTAGTAATAATATTGTAAAAACAAGCATTCACAGTTATAGGTACCCACATGCGGTACGGATGAAAATACAACAACAATAATAAAGCTTAAACTAGAAACGCGAATGAAGCTAAGGTGGTTGTCTTAAATTTAATACTTGGAAAAATTAGAACTTTTCAGAATGCCTCAAAACGGATTTCAATAAAGTAACTTTTCAAAATTTGTATTTTCAAAATGTGGGAGCCATTGCAATAGCACCATTTTCTACGATAATTTGCTTAAAAGAAAAAAAATCAAAAGAAGGAATTATTGTGAAAATTTACGGTCTCTAAGATCACTTTTGAGAGACTAGCAAGTTTTAAAAATTCCCAATTTTTAAAAGAATCAACGTTTGTTTTTAATTAAATGGTTCTGAGAGGTGTCAAATAAATATGAAAATTGTCGGTTAATAGGAAATTATTGTTAAATTCGAAGATGAGAGAGGATATGGAAATACGATAGCCATAAGTTGAGAAATAGTGGTTTTATGAGGTCAAGTTGATACTCATCGTAAAAACACGAAACAAATAGAAAGTCCAGTAATGCAGCATGACCCCATGAGCGAATTTTTGAAGAAATCTTCGACATTTCAGTCGCTATTGACGGCCGAGCGGAGCGAGGCCTTGGGTCTGCGTGCTAGTACGTACATAAATAGAACTTCTTCATAATTTCATGGCTGGTATTTTCTAAGCCACATTCAGTACTAAAGCTACATCAAGTCTTAAAACAGTTGAGAGAAAACATTAGGATTGGTTATACAGGGATACTTCCATAAGAGTAGTTCTGAATTTGGACAATGTTTCATGCAAATATTACCGATTCTTACAACTAGCGAACGGCATTATTTCGATTTTTGACTGATTTTTCAACTTTGAAATTTTTGAAAACTTGATACATATTCTTATAGGAAATTTTACGCTGATTTCGAATATACCACATGTTAGTACGCTGAAAAAATTATTTCGCACAACAAATCGCAAAAACAGGCTATTTTGAAATTGTTGACTACATTTTTGAAAATTTCAACCCAAAGATGTAATCCGATCATGCTGGCCAACGAACTTGAACTTTGGTTTTGTGTTCTTAACATTTTAAAATTTGTTTGAAGTTTCTAGCACAATTCTACGGACAGTTATCGTCTGGAATGACACATACATACATATACACATGTATACATACATACATACATACATATATAAAAAAAAGTTCCAGTCATGCAGCATGATCGTATGAGCGAATTTTTATAAACTATCTATCGTACTATAGTATGTTAATTTGCACTGAAATTGGAGCAATTTTAGTTGACAGAAATGGTTAAAAACCAATTTTATACCAAAAACTTATTCTAAATAAAATTCCACTGATTCAAAAGTTAATGTTGATTTTTAAATTTTTTTGCAGTTTTATAGATATTTTAGCAAATTGTAATGGCATTTAAGTACGTTTTTCATCATAATTTTGAGCAAAAATTTTTAATGTTCTAGTTAATCGTTGAAAATTTAGTTTTGACTAAAATTCTGCAAAAAATAGAAATTTAACGATTTTTGGCCGTTTTTAGTCATTTTTAGTGATTTTTCGGGTACATTTTTCGAAATTTGACCAATTTAGTGTGCTCAAAAATTGTTGTCCAACGAACTCATCCTTCCTTTTGAAATGCTTGATTTTTTGGCGAAAGAACGAAGTTTTTATCTCAATTCTATCGAGAGTTATCGTCTGGAATGACACATATATATATATATATATATATATATATATATATATATATATATATATATATACATATATATATATATATATATACATATATATGTATATATATACATATAAAAAAGCGTTAAAATCCAGGAATCATTTCAGAATGCCTCAAAACAGATTTCGATGAAGAAAAGTTTTGAAAATTTTTATTTTAAAATTGTTGGAGCCATTGCAATAGCTTTATTTTCTAAGAAAATTCGCTAAAAATGCGTTAAACTTCAGAATATGGTTCAGAATAGCCTGAAACGGATTTCTGCATAAAATTTTTTCAAAAATTCACATTCTACAAATTTTGAGGCGAGAGTAATACCTAGCTTAATTTTCTTCAAAAATTCGCTAAAAGAAACAAATTGAAAGTCGAAACAAATCGACTTTCAAACTGAATGAGATAGTTCACTTTTTCATGAGGGGGTTCTTCTACTAATTCCTATTAAAATTGTGCACAAAAATTTTTTTTCGTCACCTATCCTGTTCCACATGTATTTCTATAGAAACACAAACATTTTTTTTTTTGAACTATTTAACTAAGCCACGGAGCAGCTACTGACGAGATCGGACTCGATGGTTGCCCGGAAGTTGCTCCATGCGCTCTTGAGTAGCATAATAAAGTACAGCGGATTGTTCCCACTGGCAGTTGAATGTTGATAATGAACAACGTGCGTTGTCGAGTGCGAAGCATGTTTCTAGATGAGTTGGTGTCATCTCCTCGTCAGAATTACATAGAGGGCACGATGGGTTGTCAGCCAGTCCTTTGTAATGGAGGTGCTTTCTCAGGTAGTCATGGCCTGTCGTCATCCGAAAGCATGCAACTGATAAATCCCTGGTGGTGTCAAGTGGAGCTCTCTGACTTGGATAATTTAGGATGGCCCATCGCTTATCCTCCGACACTTGACATAATGCATCTTTCGTTTTTTGAAGTAGTTTGGATCTTATCATTCTCATTGACGCGATTGAAGGGTTTGGCTGATCCATATCTGCTTCTCTCTTGACAAGTTTGTCTGCGCGCTCCGCAAACAAATTACGCAATGTGGAGGTACCAACCCATTGGAAGGCGATGTCTCGTCCTCGTATGATCGCGTCATGAATGAGCCTTCGACAGTCTGTGACGTCCTTAGAGTCAGTATAAGAGGAAGGGGTAACAGCTAGAATGGCAGCCCGGGAGTCCAATTGCACTGCAACATTTTTATCTTGTCTTTCATTGATTTTGTTCCATTGCCATGAGAATTCCTTTGATCTCGCCGTTAAAGTTTGTTGCGAGGCGCCCAACTGGACGAGAAATCAGGAACTCCTTGCAATAAACCCTAGCACCTCCATTACTATTTGCTTATCTGTGAAGTTGTAAAGCCAAGGGGGAGATGGAAAACGTGCAGCCAGAGTCTCTAGTGCTATCATACTACCGCCATAATACACACACACATACACGCAAACATACACACACACGCACACAGACACACACAGACATACGTACACCTGTATTTTTTTCACGGATTGGGCCTTAGAAAGGTCTGGAACGGGTTTGAATTCGGTTAATTTTTAGCGCAATCAAATTTAGTTTCGAGACGCTTATAAGTGCATAATTTCCATCCAGATCTTTTCCCCCAGGTCACCTGGACTTCCGGTTTATCCCACATTTGCCCATGTGGCTAAATTAGTGGGTCCGCTGACCAGGAGGTGAGATATTAATCGTAATGATGGCAAAATCGTGGCTTTCGAAGTTTGAAATTTCGGAGATACTTATATAGGTGTTGCCGCGTAAGCAAACAAGGTTTTGCCAGGAGATAAATAATTATTACTAGTTGGTTTTGCGACTAGGCCCATGTAATGTGTTTTGATACATTTTTATTTCATACTTGAGTGGTCACACACCTCATGGATTAATTCTACTACCTTGGTGTTGATTAAAAGTGTTACTAAAGTTCCAGGTACATCCTTCTCCGATATGTCTTATCCAAGCCCATACTTTGGTCCTGTGGCTTCAGAGTAAAGTTTCTGAAGACGTAGGGTGGACAGACAATTTTTAAATTCTTTAATCGACTGTTGGAGTATAGGGTACCTATCTTGAAATGTAAACGAACAAATTTGGCACACGCGAGCTAAGAGAAAAATTGACAAGTTTAGATGTTGCATCAAAGTGTTTTGACTGACTTTCATAAACTCGAAAATTATTCGAGCATGTTCTAAAAATTCGGGCTTATGCAATTGATCAATTTCCGTCGTGAAAGAATGTATTAAAGAGCCATACTGCTTATATATATATATATATAAGCCCATATATATTAATTGCTATGCAATTCTTAGGCCGACCCCCAATAATTTTTTTAAAATGTCCACTTTTTTTGTGTAACGTTTTTTGTCCCGAGATGGGAAGCGAGAGGTCGTGGGTTCGAATCCCGGCCAGGCCTGAAATTTTTTTTTTTTTTTTTTTTTTCCTCGTGAGACGAAGGTTGTGGGTTCGAATCCCGGCCAGGCCTGAAATTTTTTTTTTTTTTTTTTTCCTCGTGAGACGAAGGTTGTGGGTTCGAATCCCGGCCAGGCCTGAAATTTTTTTTTTTTTTTTTCTCGTGAGACGAAGGTTGTGGGTTCGAATCCCGGCCAGGCCTGAAATTTTTTTTTTTTTTTTTTCTCGTGAGACGAATTGCATAGCAAATTATCCTCGTTTTCTACACAGTAGAAAAGAGAAAAGATCCGGCGAGGCGCGAAGCGCCGAGTATAGATTAGGGGGGTCCAGGGGCGAAGCCCCCCTGGCGGGGTCAAGGGGCGGAGCCCCTTGCGAGGCCCGAAGGGCCGAGTATATATATATATATATATATATATATATATATATATATATATATATATATATATATATATATATATAATACTAATATCTGAAATATATTTATTTATTTATTTTTTGTGATATGAAATTTAGGTTTATCTTGGTGACAGCATTTTTGAACAACAGAGAGATTTGTTTCTTCTTTTATATTGAGGAAAATGATATTATCAGATCTCCATGCTGGGTTCCTTTAGTGAAATCTGATGTAGCTATTAAGGAAGGAGAATGTTGAGACACCTGGCATAAATAACCCACTTTGAGGCATACACTGAATAGTAAAGACGTCCAATAAGTTCTTGGCTAACTTGGAGTAGTTTATCGAATACATACCCCTATCTAGATTGCATTGCATCTCGATTTCTTTGGTAAATAAAATATGAGTAGCTTGTTGATTTTTATTCGATGAAGATAGCCAGATGTTTGTCCTCTTCATTTATTAAATCGTCGATCTAAGAATCTCCCACCTTCCTCTTACGACACTGTTCACCCTCTCTATCACTATGCTGAACGCCCTCCGCGCCCCTCTTCCCGCTGCCATCACCGTCGCTCTACTCACGGTAAAACAATAAAGGTATTGAAAGCTTCCCCAATAGTCTCTCCCATTAGGCCCCTCTACCACCCCCTCCCCATCCCCCTCTTCAAACCCTCCCCTCCTTTCCCATAAAGAGAGGTTGAGTTTGGTAGGTAATGCGGTTAGAGGGATAAAAGCTGCCCCCCTCGCGTCGCCTCTCACGACGCCGTCTCGTTACCTGTCACAACTATCCTTTCCAACTTGAATCACTTTATTTATATTGCCTATTTAAAGCGGGGCACCTAATCCAGTTATCGTTCAAGTGTCTATCCTCCATCAGGATCTCGGTATACCTCTTCTGTATCCTTTACTTACAATTTACTGATAGCCTTGATTCAACATTTCTTCCATTTTCAATTGACCTAGATAGATATACAATGAATTTTGGGTACCCACAAAAAACCCACATGAAACTAACGTCTCACTCATTCTAATGGTAAATTACCTAATGACTCTCATGTTTGCTACAAATCCAAGAGTAAGCAATTTTTTTCCTAGCCACACTGCAATATGGTATCTTACTTATAATAACCAAAGATATAACAAGTATCAGTAAGCGAAACAGCAGTAAAAGTAACGCAAAACAAACTATATGAGTAAACTAATGTTATCTATATAACGGAGAACGTTTTTTGGGGGACTCGGATCAATTTCAGTCCATGTAGGTACTTACACTTCCAAACTCAATTACGGCCCTTCACTATCCTTCGCTCAGTTTTTACTGAATCTCAGTTCATGTTCATTCTGGCCAATTGCTCCAATTATAACATTGTGATTAACCGAAAAGTAAATGAATGAATATTTTTGAAATAGTTTATTAATTGTGTAGTTTAATATCTATATGGATCAAAATTACTCTGATTTCGGTGGAATTCGGTGTCACAATCGGTGAGGGGTAACCTTGGGATTTTCATCATCCACTATGCTTGTCCTCTATTCCTGCAAATGTATAGTAAATTGTAGATTTTTTTCATATACATATATAATGTAGAAGGCTATTTTACGAAAGAATCAGTAGATTGGACGCTTTCGTCTAATTCTATCTCAAATTTGGCGAAAATAAACTAAATTTTCTCGTTCTGTCGATCTTGTTGGTAAAAAAATTGATGATTTCTCAATTTACAGAAAATATACATATACCATCATTAAACACGTATTACCAAACCATATTAACAATGATGTATAAATGAGTGTATGTGTGAATGATGATGATAGTTTGTGTGTGTTGGTTTATTAATGATGTATTGTGGGTTTGATGTATAACCCTTCAATGAATGGCATTCATATTACATCAAATCATCCTTCATTGCACAGGAATGCAGCCTCCCATAGTATGATTATTCGAGCAGTATCTATATCAATGAATCAACAAGATTTACCAAAAAGCAATCATGAAAACATAGCAGCTAGTAATGGATATAGTGGAGGTATCATGGTAAGTAACATATGGGATAAGGTTCTTAGAACAAATCGTAGGAATGAGGATTGTTAGGGAAGTTGTAACCATGAAAAAATATTGGAAAAATTCCGATAAAATTAGTAAAATAATATCATTAAGGGATGCAGAATAAATTTTCAAAAATGAAAATGATCTCAATGCTTCACTATGGTCCGTTACGGATAATATCAATGTTCATGATAAAAGCGGGGCTTATAAACTGAGATATTCCAGTGGGCAAAAACTTTTGGCTAAATTGTGTTTTGGAGAGTTTCAATTTTCAAATATTCATTAATCATTTCCTTGTAGGAAGTAAGAACAACTCGAACGCATTTGTCCCAAATACCACACCTATTATAGTACCATACCTACTAGATAGATAGATAGATAGATATATATTTTTCTTTGTAAAGGCCTAAATGAGGCAATACAAACGTCAGGTATACAAAATACATAAATACAAAATAAATATAACAATACACTGATAATTAAGTCATGACACAATTAAAAATATAATAAAATAGTTAGAGAATCTTTAGGTAAAAACTTAGTCAGGTACATATTTCCTCCAATTCACATTAAAAAAACTTGATACTTCATAAAGTTCAATCTCAATCAGGGCTCGCTTCAAGGTACTTTTGAACTTTTTAACTGGAAGCATTTGAATTTGTACTGGTAGGCAATTGAAAAGACGAGTCCCCATCTGTACCGGATCACTTGTCAACGTTGTCGTAAGGCGAGCAGCTGGTGGGCGTAAATTATTATTGCCTCTGGTGGGATATTGATGAACATCGTTACCTGTTATAATTGAGTCAGTGCGCTCCCGAACAAACAGTAGGGAATTCAGAACATAGCTTGGAATTGTCAGAATCCCGAGGTCTCTAAAGTGACTACGGCAGCTCTGACTCCAATTCAGCCCCCTCAAAATTCGAACTGCTCTTTTTTGAAGCTTAAAAACCTCGGCAGCATGACAGGAGTTTTCCCAGAGCAGAATACAGTACGTAGCTCTACTGACAGACAAAATAAACGGAAAGGAGAGTCGCGGGGGATACTGAAGATAGCAAACGACGCAGCATGAACAGCACTGAGGCGAGCTTGAGAACAAGATGTTCAACGTGATTACGCCACGACAATCGATTGTCAATTATAACTCCCAAAAAGGTAACTTGCTGCTCAGTTCTTCCATTCAGTCGGAGATCTAATAATTGGGTTTTGTCTTCAATAAGTATCATAGAGTTAGCTAAGCACCACTGCTTAACAACTTCGTCGGCGGCAGTGATATCACTATGAAGAGTATCGAAGGAAGATCCAGATATTACAGTGGAAATGTCATCAGCAAACAGGTATACATTACCGTCGTCAAACTGATAGGCCAAATCATTGATGAACAGTACAAAAAGGCATGGACCCTGCACAGACCCCTGCTTCACGCCACAAGGAATGGTAATTTCGGAGGAAACTTCACCATTATAAGAAACTAGCTGCTTCCAGCCTTCGAGGTATGAAGAGAAAAAAGTTAGAGTGTCTTGACTGAAACCTTAGTGAGCTAACTTTTTCAAAAGAATATTATGCGGAACCAAGTCAAAAGCTTTGGAGATATCATACAGCCTCAAAGATGTAGCCTGCTTATTCTCCAAGGACTGAAGAGTCCGTCTGATCAAGGTTGAAGGAGCTGTGCAAGTACTTTTCCCCTTTTGAAAACCAAATTGATATTGATGGTGAATATCCTTCTCATCCAAATAAGCAGAAACACGCTTGAGTATCAGGTGCTCAATTACCATAGCAAACATTGGTAACTTGGCAATGGGTCTGAACTCATCATAGGATTGACAGTTCCCTTTTTTAGGTATTGGGGTAACAACCGAAATCTTTAAACAATCAGGGAAGCTGTTAACTGAAAAACATACATTCATCAAGTACGTGAGAGGTTCGACGATGAAAGGAGAAACTGCCTTTAGAATTTCAGAATTAAACCCATAGAAATCGGAAGCTTTGGAATTGTTTAGGGAGAGGATGATCTCATATATTTCCTCAACCGAAGTTGGCTGAAACTTGAATTCTTCAGTGTGTTTAGGTGCCTTTTCGAGAAAGCTCAAGAAATTCGCATCAAAACTCGGTTGGCTAGAATTATTAAAAACTTTAGCAAAATAATCACTGAATCCCGAACAACTCAGTTCTGGATTGCGGCTCGTAACTTTTGACATCCGGATGAGTTCCCGATTAACCACCCTCCATGATGCTTTGACCTTATTAGGAGCGTTTTCAATACAGCTATCGTTAAATAGTCTACGGCATCTGCTCAACTCACGTCTATACAAGTTTCTGCTGTCTCTAGCCAGCAATGAAAAATCATTATTCCTGGTAGAATGAGATAATTCCCGAAAGTTGTAATAACGAACACGGAGATCTTCTAAGTAAGCCGTGAACTTGAACTTTATCGTCGAACCATTCCGCAGCACTCTAATGAACTTCCATGGGAAAGCTGTATCCAGTATTTCCACACAAATGCGAAGAAACATGTAGCTGGCATCAGCAAGGCATGAAGCCTCATACACGGAGAACCAGGATACCACTGAGAACAATGCACTGAGGGTCAGCAGGTTTTCAGGTTTCGAGGATCTAATGTAGGAAACGGTTGATGAGGCAGATTTTTAATTCAATCCCCTGATGGTCAGAAAATCCAAGGCTACTTACACTAGCCTCATATAAATGCTGGTCGAAATTGGTCATCATTACGTCTCGGCATGAAGCACTTCCAGACTGGTTACCTTTGGGTCTCCTGGTTACTACAGCAAGAGTTACATGCAAACCGAAATCACTTAAGATGCCCTGAAGAATCCGCTTTTGATTATTATAAACAATATCGGAATTATCCTCAAAATGGACATTAAGATCGCCCATAATTACAACCATCCTATTAAACCTGCATATGTTAGTAAGAATACGGTCAATGCAATCAATAAAATCGTGAAAATTTGAGGGGGTGGGTGGCCTGTAGATACAACATATAATCATATTGAGAGATGAAACATTCACAGCCGAAACCTCAAAAGTGCCCTCAATCGACATGTCTCCAATCTCAGTCAAATCATCCACCTCCAAGTTGTTCCTGATGAAAATAGCAGAGCCTCCTCCCCTGCGGCTGGTTCTTGAGAAGGAAGAGGCAAGAAGAAAACCATCAGGGCAATAAAATTGTAATTCGTCGGGCTCACACCAGTGTTCATTCACTCCGATGACGCAAACATCATTTCGATTGTGGAAACAATAATTAATTTCATTAATTTTAGATCGAATTCCTTGAAGGTTCGCTTGAAATAGTATGTGGTGTGTTGAAAGCGACCAAGGAGGTGAGTCATTATGTCAAAAATCAGTTAGCCGACCGCCGATACCACTCTGACGATTCAGAACAATTACTGACGAAGGTTGATTTAAATAAGAAAAAATATGATCAATTATTCTGCCACACAACAATCTCCTTCCTATAGGTCGGTAGAAAGGGTTTTTTCTCTTGGACGATATCATAGATTTACCAATGAAACAAAGGTCTACTGTTTTAACAAACTGAAATTTCGAAGGCAAGGACAACAAGAATTTATTTAGTCTTAAAATTTCTCTATTAACTACTGACCAACATGGCAACAGATAGTTATAAGGTGTCAGAGTTACATTATCAGTTACATTATCAGGACTACATTATTACTAGTTTCTCTTATTTCTATCTACCTTATTTGATGCGGTGTCATTAGACTTTTTGACTTGCTAGATGAAAGGTCTCAAATTATTATTATTATTGACCGTCATCTCTTGTAATGGCACTGATGCGTGATTAATGGCGAACAATTCGAGGTGGATTGTTACATTTTATTGTCGGTTTGAAAGATTCCTTTGAGTCATGACTGAAGGCTATAATAATCTGGCCTTAATTTCGAAGTATAGGAAAAATAAATAAATAAACTAAATACATATTTGAGAAAAATAAAATTGTACAGCACACAACTTGTATTACTCTCTCGTACTTAGGGCCAGGGATTTCCTGATGGATAATGCACTGATATCAAACATGGCTGGCCTTCGGTCTAAGAGACGGGAAGTGACTGTGCGGGAAGTTGATCGAATAGGATAAGGTTTGAATTCTCGAGGCGCCGCTCTTTCCACACTAATCGAATTCTTTTTTTCAAGAGAGCGATTTGAAGGAGGGTCGACGAGGCCTTTACTTAGTATGAGGGACGTAGTTCAGTCGGAAAGTAGAAGAGAAAGAGGTGGCGTGAGAAAGGGAGTGATAGGGGTGACAAGGACAGAGAAAAGAATAAGGAGAGGGGAAAATACAGTTAGTGAAGTCTTGAGGTCAAAACTAGAGAAGTAAAAACAGCCTTACAGGTCATTTAGCTATAGGTTATCTGCATTGCGGAGTGGTCTTCATGTCCTCATGTCATTACCTACTAGCTGTGATCATACGTCAGACCGCTCTCTGCTAGTGAAATATTATTCATTCGTCTTATATTCTTATCACCAAACACGAACGTTTCATTGCGGCAACTTAGTGTACAACTAGAAGGTTTCAAAGCTTAAAAAAATAGTGGGTGGTGGTGAGGGATGATCAGGAGTGCTTACTTTTAATATTATACGGATGATAAAATTTCATGAGAGCAAGATTATTGAATGCGTGGTTTATGAAAAAAAATAGTCTGCCCCGAAGAAACAATCCTTTGCATATACCAAAATAATCATTTTACTTCTGATATTCTGATGTTTGTTCTTCTGAAAGGAGTGAGCCTTGATAATTTAATCAAAATACTGAGAGAGAGAGAGAGAGAGAGAGAGAGAGAGATAGATAGATATATAGATAGATAGAGAGAGAGAGAGAGATTGTTGATTTTTGTAGGGTTCTTCTTCATGTCTAATAGAAACCAAACGCCGAATAGTCGAAATTTTCATGTCAAAGGTTGCAATTTCGGACTCGAGTGTCACACAACCATAGTAAGGGTTATCAATTGATTGATTGAAATCCATAAACAAACACACACCATAAACAATGTTAGCAACTGCAATTGTGCGAATATGGAATTTTATGGAGCATACATTTCACCATCGCTATAAGTAAGTTCGCGTCAGACATTTTGGGGATCTCCTACGAGTAAATTCTCTTATTCTGGAACTAAGGTGATGACATCTTGAGAGCATACGTAAAATCATAAATACTTATCCACGATAGTCACATAATTCACTAAGTCTATTTCATATTATCGTTACTGCTGTACTGTTATTAGTGCATACTAACTACCTCATGGTAAATGCTCAAGGAGCCTGTTGCGCAAAATTGTTATACGTTACCAAAACAAAATACGTTACTCAATTTTTATATTGAACTATCCATAACATTAATGTGTTGAGTTATTGTCGTTGTTGTTTTATTCACCTCACATAGATATGGTTTATAGCAATGCACCTATGTACGTCTTTGCTGGTTTCTATCTGCTTTCTAACAAAAACTGAATTTTATTAATAATTCACATACCTATGGACATAGTAATGAAAGTATCTATACCTAAAAGTATCAATTATTGTATAACAGATGGTGTTTATAGCACTGAACGTTTTTTTGAGAATAGTTGGGTGTGACGAGAGAAAGGCTGAACAGGGAATTATCATTCTGAGGGTCCTCTACGATAATAAATCGCAACCACCGTCTCCCTATGAAGTCCCAACTTCTGAAAGGGAAGAAAAATAAAATACGTTTCGCGCTCAGAGTTCCCAGCCTTATCCTTAGACTTCACGATCGTTGTACGTAAACTTGGATCATTAAAAGTTTGGTCAAGTGGGTTCCATTGAAATAAGTATGGGCGGATCTTAGGAAACTGATCGCATTATCGTCAATGGTCCCAATGGGAAACTAACTTGTACTTGCAATCACCCGTTCCATCTTCAAGCTCTGATTTAATTGATACGCTCTATTTTATCATATTCCTATCATTTTCTTCGAATCTCACTGGAAATATCGTCTCATCTGAATTTTTACGATCTAGACAGGTAGTCAGTTGGCTAGTGTAATTAAATCTTGGACTGATGCTGTTTACTTCCAATGTAGATTTCATAAGAAATGTCTACTCTTAGCTTCACGAAATAATTTTGAACAAAAAAAAAGGAAAAACTAACGACCCAACCAATCACCAAAACGACCGTCGCATGTGTTTGAATAATTATTAGCTTGTACAATTCCTTCTTCCATGATACTCACATTTATTTGAATGACTCAAAGTCGTAACTATTGCTTCTGATTCATGACATGGCTGGTGATTTGGCATTATACAAAGATAGGTTACCTGAGAAACAAAATAAAACGACAAAGAAGCTCTTTCCGCACTCCAGAACCACTATTTTGCTAGCACTGAATACGTCGACTCTATTGGAAAATATTCACTGTTAAAATTGTTTTCAATTTATCGATTTGAAGGATTAAAAGTGGAATAGATCGTGAACTACTAAAACAAACAAAAAAACACAGCAGGTATTAAGAGCCGTGGAAGCTTAATATATTTGGGTTGGTATGACTGCATCCGTACTGTTTAAATCTATTTCTGATAGGTCTCCAGTTTTTATCTAGTTTTTGAAGTTTACATCTTTGAAAAGTCAGCTTGGCACAACGAGGACTCATCTACACGTATGCCTTGACACTAACCTGTGCTATTTTTGTGGAACCTATCTTTGTTATTTTATTGTGGGTTTCGTTCATGGCGATAAAGACATTCGAGTGATAACGATAAGGCGCTGTTCACCTACAAGTCCCAGCCATAGACCTATACACGGTATGGCTGGCTATCACCCACCCGTAGTTTGATACATAATAATTAATCGTTTTACGGCTTCTACGTTGTTAGGCACCACCGCAGTAGGTATATATTCGCCGTGCAGGTTGATAGGGACTGAATAGAAGACAGACGAATTTCAGTTGTTTCTAGAGATTTCTATCACTTAGGAAACACTTTTGGAAGCCCTGATAAAAAAACTGAGTAGCATTCCGTACATTCATCCTTGAAAATTTAGGCACACGAAATGAATTCTAGATTTGATGATCGCCAATATCGCATATTGCATCTGAAGAGGTAAGTAAGAGACCGTAATGATTTACGGCCAAAAACCTCGCGCGCACCAATCTCCAGAAACTAAGATTTTTAGCTGTAATGGCTATTATGGTAATTTGTTCAATGATTTCCTTTTTTTAGGGTAATAACTTTGATATACTTTGTGTCAGCGAATCCTGGCTAGATAAGGAAAATACCTTTCACAATGTAGTAGGTTACAAAACAGTTATGTGTGATGTTGAAAGACAATGGGCAGTGGGTAAAGCATGCGGAGTTCTTATGATATTCTATTGTACTATTTTTAAAATTACTCTCCTTCATTTACGCAGATCATCATGTCTTATGATATGCAGATCATCATTATCATCAGTGTTCGATTCGAAACTTCGCTCCTGCTATTTTCCTATC
Organism: Adelphocoris suturalis; assembly: GCA_030762985.1. Lineage (NCBI taxonomy): Eukaryota > Metazoa > Arthropoda > Insecta > Hemiptera > Miridae > Adelphocoris > Adelphocoris suturalis. The sequence continues at coordinate 1,629,899 of CM061045.1, forward strand.
AAAAGGTATTTCCCTGTAACAAGTCTTATTTGTGAATAGCCTCTAAGTTCTTTCATTCATCTTTGAAATAAGAAAAGGCTGTTTTCGCCACTAGTGAACTTATAATCAATCATCATGACTTCAGACCGTTTTGATCGATGCACATCTTGTGATAAGGTTATGGAAGGTCTCAGGAATGATTACATTATTTCCTGTGCGAATAAATGTGGCTCGTTTATACATGGGATTTGTTTTGATAAAGACCGCCCCAGTGACGAAAATGAATTAAAAACCACTTGGACATGCAGATCACGTTCTGCAAATAAAGATAACGGGAGCTTGCCCAGCTGACAAAATTGATGACGATCCGTTTATCCTGGAAGATATTGACGCTATGGATACACACAAACTTATTATAAAACTTATGAGACAACAAGCATTTATATTTAAAGTACTAACCTTGTTACAAGCAAAAACGGCTGAGGCGAGTGCAGTATTGAACGAGAACTGTTCATTAAAACGCCGTGTGTTTGATCTTGAGGCCACCGCAAAACACATGAATGAAATTTTGAATAGACCTAGTAATGTGGGCTTTCTGAATAATCCGTTTAGAAAAGAAAATCCTAGGGCTAATAACGCGAATATTGCTATTTTGAACGAAAATAGTAATCAACAAATTATCGGTCGATCTGTAGACAAGGGCAAGGCATCCATGATATGAGAGATTGCAAGTGATAATAATATCAGTAAAGTCTCCTATGGAACCGTTACAACTTCCGATAGGAAGATCCATGTTACTACACCTGTTTCTCTTCATGTCTAATCGCCAGTGGGTAATTCTACCACCCTCTTTTCACTCATAGGGTTCCTGATGGTTTGTAACACAGGGACGTATGAACTTGACTTGGGTAGGGATATGAAGGAGCCCCGAAGAGATAAAAACCACCGACAGTTTCCACACCCCAGAAACGCACTCACATACATACAGTTCATCTACTCACGCAGATCCAGTTTCTACTGAGATTAACCACTCATTCAGTTTCCGGGTGTTCTAAAACGGATTTCAAAGTTGTTCTCACCCAGATAAAACAAAGGTTTATAATTGAAAATAGTAAATCAAAACATCGGGCCGTCTCCACTGCTGATCATGGTTAAAAATACTCTGGTTTGTAACGAACTTAGACGCCCCCAGAGGTGCAATGGGGGCCTAAATCCGCACTCGTAGAGAGAGAGAGAGAGGGGTGTCACAGTACCATAAGAGATACCACTCGTACTAATAGCATATATGCTATTTCCGGAGAAGATAATTTTCCGGTTCCCGGATCCTCATCTATCCCCAACTATAGCTATTCAACAACGTGAATTAACGCCTGGCGCCGAAGCGACGGACACGCAGTGCATTCTCTTGGATCTCAGGTTAGACTGTCACAGGTTACTGAAACATACTTACATTACTTTATCACATTTATAGTAATCAAGATAAGATCTTGAGTATGGTGAGCTGAACAGAATGAGTTTTGTGAATTAGGTATTTTCTTTAAAAAAAAAAAAAAAAAAAAAAAAAAAAAAAAAAAAAAAAAAAAAAAAAAAAAAAAAAAAAAACAAATATATATATATATAAAATTTAAAAAAATAAAAACTATGTATTGGACTATGTTTAGTGCACACTAACTCTCCTTCGGAAATAACGTTTGAGATACCGAATTGTGGCATTTTTTGAACTACATCGTGAGAAATTCATTCTTGATATTTCCTCCCACTCTAACATGTAATCATCAAAAAATCGCAACACAAGTTGAATAAGAAAAAATTACCTATGTCAATCCTGACGGTGTTAAGTTATTTGGTTGTGATAAGAAAGATTTGGAATCGAACCGTTTTTAGGTTTGAACAAAAATTGTTGAAGGCCAGTAGGATCGTTGTTCAATTAATGTGATTTATCCCACAGATGGGAGGTTGAGCTTGGGCTAGCGCTGAAAAGGAAAATGCCTGGCATGCAGGCAATATGGCTCAAAGGGGCGTTTGTCGCAAGCATTGTTTACATCGGCCCGCACCACAAGCGTACATCCTTAATTAAACCTATTCCCCACACCCTCACTGCCATTCTATCCGTTTTCTACTCCTGTATCATACCTGGCTACCCGCCGGTAAGTGGTGAGGGACAGAATGATAAGAGGGAGGTTGGTTGTCCGATGATACAGAGTGTGTTGGTGAGAGCCTAGTTACTCGAACCTAATGGTCGCTAAGTTCCTCGCTAATCGAGCCTGAAATCCCCCACACCAACAAATACCTCATTACAGGTCGTATCGGTTCAGAGTGGCGTTGGTGTGCTCAGCTATCGAAACGAGCAGAGTAAGAGATGGATCATGGCAAAAACCTTTATCAGAAATTATTAAACTCATTGAGGTGAGATAATAGGAAAGTTTACAAGGGGACCGAAAAGCAGATAACTCTCACCTATATTATTCATCTATACTATTTCATGATAATGAAACTCCGTCTGTTTGTTTGTCTATGCGATACACGACCGAACGGCAAAGTGGGGGATTCTGCTTGGATTTTTTCGAAAGGGCCATAAGCGATCTTAAAATTTTCTACTCCCACCCGAATAATGGACTGGATGGCGGGAGGGGGGTGGGGGCCTCTTTTAATGCGCGTCTTTTAATCCAAGCACTCGATCTTCTATCCGCTGCCACATTAAAATTTGATCGAGAGCACTTTGTACGGTTTCTGGACCCGTAGAACACGATGGTGCCGGAAAAATTGCTGTAAGATGCGGTATTCGCGGAGAAATCAGCGGGAAATGACGAAAAAAAAAATTCAATCCCCTCTATGGTTTTTCTCGCCTTAGACACAGTATATTTCTATGGTTTTTGCTCGGATTGGTCTTATAATGTTCGTTGGAGTTCCAAATCGATCCCATTTGAGTTTCGTTGCATGAAATTGTATTTTTTTTCTGGTTGTGGTGAACGAAAATGTAGACGAAAACGTTGGTTTTCGAGCCAGCGCTCTTCCTATTCCATCAAAACGTAGGTAGTTACCTACTCTCAACTTCATATTCGAACCTTTTGAAAAACATTGCGGAAGGTACGAAAATCATCTCCAACGGAAAAAAACCTCTATCTAGTTGGGTGGGCAGTATAGCTTCCTCACATATTGTGACGGACGTATAGAATTAGTTGAAGAATTGAAATGTTTTTCAAACCTAAAATTTGAGGTTCCACATACTCTTTACTGGGTACCCCTTCTACGGAGATACACAGGCTATCTTTATTAAACCTAACAATCTTCCCGTGGTCTCATATAAAAAATGTAGCCAATTATCACACAGCAATTTATCATTTTCGTTTTGCCTCTTTTATAAGATTTATTATCATTATTATTTTTTATTTTTTTAATATTATTTTATTGCCTTTTTTTGCCATACTCTTGGGATTTTCAATGGAAAGGGATTGTAAGCAATTTTCAAATTTCCCACCCCCATCCGAACCTGTAGGTCTCGATAGAATGGGGACTATATCCCATCGCATCTATACCGAGCGCGCAAAGCGAGCAACATCCCCTACACAAGACGGATTTAACGGGTTTTTTCCTATGGAGTCGGGATGGACTATATCCCATCGCATCTAAACATCACACAATGAGCAAGCGGAACGAGGAAGAAAACCCACGCCGAGCGAGCGACGGGAGCAACATCCCCTACACATTTCAAATCACCCAATTTATCCACCATTAGTGAGCCTCCGTTTCCAATCATTCTACATGTCCCACTCAACAGTAAAAGACCATCGCAACTATACAGCCATACCAAGCGAGCGAAGCTTCATGGTGGCTACTTTAGCCACCTTGTTGAGCTGTTCCAGAGGTAATCGTGGGATAGAAGATACCCTTTTTTGTGCCTGTTGGAAGAAATATAAGAACCTGTATCATGTAGTGCAGCCGTGTCCACGGGCTCATGGTGGCTGCATTTTACGTCATGATGCGGGTGCCCTCCAGATAGCAGGCGCTCTGTCGTATAGCGGCTGGGTTTTGGAGTGTTAAAGACTACACCATACGGCGCGAGAACGGAACAAGAAGCCGCATATTGTTGCCATAATCCAGATGGGTCTGTCATAATCCTGGATGTCCAGGTTGTCAGTGGCGGCGCACTGTGTTCTACTACTTCCGAAAACGTGATCGAAACTCCTAGCGACTTTAATTGTATGACTTTTGTTTCGAAAATGAATAGGTCCTATGTTTTTGAGTGAGTAGATTCCAAAAATCATGTTTTTATTCACTTTTGAGACTTAGAAATGATCAAAAGTGACATTTCCCAGCTTTTTCGTTGATTACCTGAACATTTCGTATCAGACCCAAGTGTATTATTGGTTTTCTCAACGTTTTCTTCAACGCCTAAATTTAGTTATTAGAAAATATAAATCGGAAAAAATCAAAGGAAAAATGAAACATCAGGATACAAATAATACCTACAAATAAGAAAATTTAATTAATTTTATTAAAAACATAAATTAACCTCTTCTGTCACGTAATATTGAAGATTAATAATAATCAATTATCTCATCAATATATTCAAATTGGTAACATCAAAGTTCGGGGAAACAAGTTTTTTCAAGTAAAACTTTTCTTGAGACAAATACGAGTATAATAATAATCATTATTTATTATCATGATTGCCTATATAGTTGATAGGTACCTACCCGTTAAACATTCGCTGAAAAAATAAATGATTAAAATTAAAATTAATATTATTATTATTATTATTATTTTTTTTTTTTTACAGCAAGGTATTCCAATTACTGAAGAACCGAACTTGACGGCAACAAATTAAAAAATTCTTTTTCACCCAATATTTCAAACATCAAAAGAAGAATCTAATACTGCTTAGAAAAGTTTGCGGGAAATTCGGAATGTTTAAAGTAGACTGATGTTAGTGATTTTTTCTTAATGTTGCATTTGTATTTTTTTTTCCTTATTTCCTAAATGAGGAGAGCTTTGCTGATTGGAAATCACAACCAACAAAATAGATCCAAATATGAGTAAATTATCTTTTAAGTACGATTTTCATGAATATTTTTCCAAAATAAGTGGATAAAAAAAATCGTTCGAATATGTGCGCTATAAAATTGGCCTCAAATTGTCGAGAAAGGTATAAAGAAAGTTTTTGAACCAATTCCCGGGTCTATTAGTTGCTACCTTGGCCTGTAGGTCAATTTTTCTGATCCAAAGTACATATCTCTGGACATTGATCTTGAAGTGTCTCAAACTTATGTGTGAGTTATGGACTTTGGATTAGAAAAATTGACTTACAGGCCAAGGTATCATAGTAGCAGCTGAAATTGGTACGGAAACTTTCTTCATCCCTTTCTCACCAATCAGAGACCAATTTTAGCGCGCACATGTTTGAACACTTTTTCTACCCAATTAGGAAAAATATTCATGAAAATCGTGCTTTAAAGATAATTTGGTCATCTTCGGATCTACTTTGTTGGCTGCGGTTACCAGTCAGCAAAGCTATCGATATCCTCATTTTGGAAGGGAGAGAAAAAAAAAGAAAAAAATCGCTACTTTAACAAAAAAAATCGCTAACATCGGTTTACTTTAAGCATTCCGAATTTCCTGCAAACTTTTCTAAGCAGTTTTCGGGAAAGCCTTGGCAGGCTTGGGTGTTACGAGAACTGTCGAATAAAGGATAAACATTCAATTCTGTAGAAAAATATGAAAAAACGGAGTTTTGATCACGTTTTCTGGGGTTCTGGACCACTGTGCGGAGGGAATATGGTGCACACCAGATGGGCTAAAATTATGAAGTGCGATAGATATTATCTACGGTAAGCAGGAATGGTGGAGGAGGATCCAAGCTAGAAGGAGTGGTGGCAATTTTCTTCAAGGTCATGGCTGCCATCATGGCGCAGGGTGTGGTGTGGGAAAAGTGGCGCGAAGTAACTCGAGTTGGGCATCTCAGACAGAGTTCGTTGTATCACGCGTCCTCCGGTGCGTGATAATTGGACAATAGAAGTTTTCTCAAATTTTAAAGCACCGTAACTCACTCAATTTTTGAGGAAAATAGGAAAAATAGGTATTCAACCGACGCCAAATCGGGTTTTATATTTCTTCTTTAAGTAAGAAATTCCATTAAATACCAACTTTTACCCTCATTTTGCTGATAGCTGGTATTTTCCGAGTACTAAAAACGTTGAACTGCAATAACTCTAGAATGGATCGGTCAATATTAAAGAATTTCTGATGTAAAATCGAGGTTTCCTGTAAACAAAACGTATTAAGGAGCCATTTCAGATATAGGAAAAAGGGATGTGGTTGGAACAAGCTGACAATGTCCTAAAAGATAGGAGCAAAAATAATTTTGTCCAGCCAGAATCGCATTTTGACCCGGTGTGGGGCAAGGGCTGACTGTCATCATCATCATCGATTCATTGTTGACGGACAGCAACGGTACATAACAAACGTCATAAAAGTACAATTCATGTATAACAACATACCATACGTCAAATGTACAATGTAAAAGATAAAAGACTTAACCTAATCATAAATAACAAATTCAAAAAAACAGGGACGGCACACCGCCAACAGGAAACACAAACACAACATACAACTGACTCTAAAAACCACAACAACACAGAAAAACAAGCATCACTCAACATCTGCACTGAACTCGCCCACCGAGTATGGCGCAGCGGACACGAGGATTTCCCTGATCCTCCTGCTAAACTGTCGAAGGGGAAGGGACCTGAGGTGCTCCGGAAGACCGTTGAACAATCCGATTCCTACGCAGTCAGGATTCCGCCGTTGAACCAAGGCCAGACGATGGCGCAGATCGGCGAGCCGGTTACGGTTCCTCGTGAAGTACTCATGATTGTCTCCAAGACGAGGCAAACCATCCTCCTCGCGAGCCTTGACCGCATCACCAACAGCCCCCCCCCCCCTCCACTGGTGTTTCCATTCGCGGGGGCAGTGGCACCTTGAAAGGTGGGTTTACATCCATCCGAAATTGAAATGCGGCAATCTGGCAATGCGTTCGGCCTTCTGATTGGCTAGCGGCAGCCGGAAGAGCGGGGTGAATCTTGCCGGACAAGCATTCTTGAGACGGAATGTCCACATCTGAAAAATTGGATATTTTACCGGACGTCATCCGTCATTATTACGTCATCAGCCGGAGCTGTTGTTGTGCTATCTTGTTTTATAGCTGTGGTCGAGTGCGAGTTCGTATTTTTACGATCCTTGAATTCGGATTTCATTTATTGAACATATATTTCTGTATTGCTTGTCTATAGAAGAATAACAATAATAAACTAATAAAACACTCCAATTGAACACGGTTCTATGCCGATGAGGCCGAGTTGGGTTAAAATACCCAGGTGTATGTACCGATTTTCCGATCTCACAAAAACCTACCTTTCTAATGATCCTATTCCATTTGCGTTTTGAGACATTTTTTGATTATGGATTAGCAATTTTCTACTTGTCGAATGAGTAGGTATTTGAGAAGAGATATCACTTTCGCAAAACGAAGAGGAAGTAGAGAAATAAGCCTATTTCTCCTTACGAAATGGACAGATTACCTACGTTAAGTATGTGAGTACTTCTTATGGTGCATCAATGCATTTAAATGATTCAAAATGCACCAACCTACACCTTTTTTCGGGTAGAGATACCTATAATGTTATCTTGGGATAAGTAGTTGATGAAAGGACCAAATAATTACCCAACATTCTCATTTCAAAACGACGTCGCCTTTGCAGTTAATGTAGGTACATAAGTACATAAAAATCTCTTGTTTGCCCTCATGATCTATGAGTTTATTATTCAATGTCATTTATGGAGCTTTGATGACCGTGAAATGTGTGACTGATAGGAGAAAATTCGGGAGGAAACAAGTCTATTTAGTGAATGCAATGGTAATAGAAGACACAAACAATGATAACGCAATGATAACACAATGATTGTGAACGGCCTGCCGCAATTCCACACTCCCCTCCACTATTTCCAACCGCAGACGCATTGCCGCGATTCCGCTATTCCGGATGGATGAGAACCCACGTTGACAGTACGGCCCTCTTCTGCCTTATCCGAGCTTTCAAAAAAAAAAAAAAAAAAAAAAAACCGTGAACTTGGTTCATCAGGATCCAAGTCCATTGTAAAAACTATGGACTGATCTCAGTTTGAATTCATTTTGGTTTCACAAAACTGAACTGAGTTCCTAGGAACGAGTTTTCGACTGAACTGGTATTACTCGAATTATAGAAAACTCCCGTTGAACCTCCGTTGAGCCAAGATCGCAAGTTGTACTTCCGGGGTTCCGGTGAAATGGAGAAGAGATGCCTTATCTCCGAAGCGGGAAGGTTAGTCTTTTATCGAATTTTCGTAGAACATGAAGCTATTGCGATGGCTCGGAAAATTTTAAAATCAAAATTTTCGAAACTTTTCTTCATTGAAATCCGTTTTGAGGCATTCTGAAAGGATTCCTGGAGTTTGCGTTTTTTCATATATAAATCAGTTTCATTCCAGATGATAACTCTCCTTAGGATTGAGATGAAAATCCCGTTCTTGCGTTAGAAAATCAAGCATTCCAAGCGAAAGGATGAGTTCATTTGTCAACAATTTTAGAGCTCAGTAAATTGGTCGAATTTCGAAAAATGTACACAAAAAATCACTAAAAATGGCTAAAAACAACCAAAAATTGTCAAATTTATAATATTTAGCAGAATTTTAGTCAAAACTAAATTGTCAACGATTAACTAGGACATTTAAAAATGTTTGCCCAAAATTATGCTGAAAACGTACTTAAATTTCATTACCTAATATTTTTTAAAAAATCAATAAAAACTGCAAAAAATTTAAAAATCTAAAATCTCTTTTGAATCGCCGAATTCTATTTAGTATAAGTTTTTTGCCATGAAATTGGGTTTTAACAATTCCTTTCTGCTGGAATTATTACACTTCAACATATTATAATACGATTGATGGTTTAAGATTTCGCTCATACGATCATGACTTGAAAAAATTTTTTTCTTCTTCTTTTTTCACTCCCCGCTTGGTCCCGCGAATGCATACCTATTCGGTTTGCGCTTTTAGTATTTTGTGTTGATTGATGAGATTGTGCAATTATTTCTATTTATTGATGGAACCGAAGAAAAAGCATAGGGGACTGGCGTTCTCCGCAACTCGGAGAAAGACCACCTCCTAGACCTCATGCATAACCATTTTGATATTCTCGAAAAAGAAAAAAAAGAAAATATCGACGCCCATTTGGTCGAAACGAAAGATGGAAAACATTGGGTTGAGATATTCAATTCCAGTTCTTACCAAAATCGAGATTGGTCAAAATTGAAAACACTGGGAATACCTATCTAAAAAAATGTGAAAAAGGAGCTCTTGCCAACAACAATAATTTTACGTCACAGGTGAGTAAAGTGGAATATACCTTTTGATGAATTATACACACACGACAGAATAATCACAATAATACGAATAAAGTTAAATTAAGAACACGTCACGATAATTTTGGCCAAATTGTCATGAGGTGGTTCGGTAAGAGAGAAGACGATAATTTATTGACGGTTTACGCTCCCATAACCGGCCGAGATCGAGCGTTCAACACTGAACTCCTGTTGATCAGAGATCAGCTTTGAACTTCCATGGAGAAATACAATATTGCGGGTGATCTCCGTTCAATATTCAAACCGCGTGTTGAACTGGGGTCTTAAACTTGGTAAAACGGGCACGGTCGAACTGGGCCCACGGTCGAAACATTTCTAGGGATTACCTTCAACCCTCGAAGGGTCGGGGTTGAATTGGGCCCCTGGTCAGTCGGACAACAATTATAATTATTTGTGTGATCGGGCAATATTAGTTTTGTTGTGTGATCAAAATTCGTTTTTATTTTAATGAACGATAGAATTAAAAACTAAAACATAATTTAAGCAAATAAATACAATAAAACTTCCCTAGAACATAATTTAAAAACGTTTGGTGGTCTCAATGCTCGCAAGCTCACATCTCAAGAATACATAACATGAAGTAGTCAATCCCTAAGCAAAAATTAGGATTACTTTGACATATAGATCAGAATGATGTGTACAGTTTGGTGGTCTGATTCTCGCAAGTTTGCATCACAAGAATAGGTACATAAAATCAAGTAGTCAATCCCTCAGTAAAAATTCAGACTAGTTCGACATATAGGTCAGAATGATGTGTATAGTTTGGTGGTCTGGATGCTCGCTAACATCAAATAGTCAATACCTTAGTAAAAATTCAGATTAGTTGGACATATAGGTTAGAACGATCAGTGTGATGTTTGAATGTATTTAAAAATTAGGTGGATGCGAGCATTCCATTTCGTAGGTCATGATTGCAGAGGTATGGGACCAGATCGACCCTGCCTCCAAACTGACCATGGACCCAATTCAACCGTCGTTTTTCTGACACTAACAGACCATGGGCCCAATTCGACATCACCCGGTGAAACCGGCTCTAAGGGTTCTGGCTCGCGGGGGTGGACACCGTCATGTGTTTTGTGAATGGGCATCAACCTGTGGGTCAATACAGCTGCTTGCATATGCAAGGTCACTGATTGTACAATCCGCTGTCCGGAGTGTGTGTGCGTATGTGTGTCTGTGTGTGTGTGTGTGTGGGAGAGGGGGGGGGGGGGGGCTACAGGGCTGTGTCCCAAGACTCCAAAACGACATCCATTATGGATGGAGGAATAGATAGTAAACCTAACCCAACATGGTTTGAGGTAACGTTTCGTGTAACGTGAAAACTATCGACTTCGATCGAACTACATTTCTTTCAAAATTTTCCCTGAAAAACAAGTATACCGTTGAATAGCAAAAGAAGATGCTCAGGAGAAGGATATATATATATATATATATATATATATAAGCCCCAAAACCGCCTCTAAACCCTCAGCCTAACCTTGGTTCCTAATCATCCTATTGTTTTCTATGTGATTGTAGAATCACGATGCTTCAAGCTTCAACTTCCGAAGCCATCAATGGATTTTGAAGGAATTATCCACAAATTTTTATTTTTTTTATTTTGAGTTGGGTTGTCTCCTTTCTCTACTTAGGTTCTGAATGATGACGGTTGGGCTCAATTCATTCAAGGTGGTGCTGCGTTGGACGGCATAAGCAGGCGTTGTCACATATGATTTAGTTCTCTTTCCGACGACGGCGCAACGGAAACACGGTAGAGAATGAATATGTTGATTCAGAAACTGTTGACCAGCCTTAGCATGAAGGTTAGTTAACCGTCCCAGGGGGCTTTAAATGATAGTAAAGGAAATGGAAGGAGGGTGCGTGTTAGCCTTTAAGTCAAGTAGAAGGGCCTCGCGTGTTCCACAACAGTTGATCAAACTGACCGCTACCTATCTCTTAGCGTTTACAAGTTTATTTTAAAGCCCTCTCCTCTCCTTTTCACCGATAAACCTACTCTAATTAAAATGGAAACCTCCATTTAACTAGCGCAGTGCACCTTCACCCGCCTTTTCACAAATCAACCGGATCTTTCCCTCCACCCCCGCTCAACGCTGCCCTTTGTTTTCCAATCAAAAACTCCTTATCTTTCGGCACGCTTATACAACAACGTTTCTAATGTTCTCTGTTTAAAACGTCATGCTCGACACTTCCACTCGCTCTACTTAGCAACCTAGTTTTAGTACCTACCTACTTGGTTGCTCGTACAAGTCTGGAAGCCACGCGACTACCAGCTCAAGCGTTCACCCCTGAAAAATCCCAGGCTGGTATCATTCTCAATCAGCTGTTGTCATTCTGAATCCAACGGTTTTCAGAAGAATTTATTCAAGACTAGCGAAATCTTCCGACAGATTTTCTATTTTAAGCAGAATCTTCTCTACGAATTAAGCTACCAATCTCATTACTCTAGAATTGATATTTTTTTCAAGCATTCGACGAAGACATCCACTTAACAGAAGCAAAATTAGAAAGAATGTATATATGCTGATTCCACAGTTTGAACCTCTCTTAACAACTATTAATGCATTAGGTGCTTAGAAAAAAAAAAAAAGAAAAAAAACAACGAATTTGTTACATCCACTATTTTGACTGGATTGGAAGTAGGTGATGGTTTCAATACACTCCTTCTCCTTCCTTTTCCAACAATTTTTGGAAACTTGAAAGAAAAGAAAAAGAGAGAGAGAGATAGAGAGAGAGAACAAACTTCTCCTCTTTGAAACAATGGACCTTGAATCTCAGCAATCAGTTTGGATTTGGGATTAAAATTTTAATTCAGGTAATATTGGCTATTATGTTGATGATTGTGATCTACATCAACTACGTAAGCAGTGCAATCATTCGATACATACTTACCTACCTAAAACAATATTTGGTGATACATGAATGAAAATAAGGTACGAATCTCTCTGGGAGAGAATGAGTATCACTAGTGGGTCCGCTGACCAGGTACCTCACGAAGTTTGAGCTAATGTTCAAATTTTCGCTACCAACGGTGCTTTTTAAGGCATGGATCACAAATCTATTTGTGAACACAATCCAAGTCGTTTCCGCGTCCTACAAATAACTAGAACGACCACGACTTAATTGCTGTTTTCAGATGTACCGTCCCACGTCTTTGATAATAAATCATCACTGTACTGCGTCGGTTACATTTTAGATCATGTAAAAGGGTTTCAATCGATTCTATCTAACGAAAACTATTCTATGTAAAACGAAAACGATACCAAACTCGATTTTTGATTACTTGACAATGACTGACGTCAGTGACGACGACGTCGTATTGTCGTCAATGATAACTTTTGTAGCTTTTTAAGTGGTTTTCGTCGATTCTGTGTAACGAAAACTATTGAAAACGATCCCGAACCTGATTTTCGGTTGATTCGACGACAACCGTCACTAAAAGTCACTAAAAACTATACAGCTAATTTCTAATGTCTAATGAGTCTACTTACCGAATTTCCATTTGATAGCTCCAGAATGGCGGCGCTTAGCACCCAACACACACACACACACATGCACGCTGACAAATGCTTGCCGAGTCAAGAGACTCATTTCGGTCGTCAATTAGATATGAATATATATCGAGGATAATTATTAATAGAATTAGTTCGCATTTATACTTATCTGATTAGTATTTAAAACTCTTATAGAAACACCATTTCAACTTGGCAACAAATAACCTTATAAAGAAAATCCCATAGCATCGTCTGAGGTGGTTTATACGTTCTACACAGAACGGAGGGGGGTTGTCTAATACCTGGCTGCCCCTTCCATAAAAACCATTATCCAGTTGACCTGTTGTCTATTTTTTTTCCTTTTCTTGATTGATGTTTATGGATCACTGCTACTCACATGCCCCAACCAAGTTTTTTCCCCCTTTCATGGATGAAGTATTAGGATCGTGCTCTGATTGATTAGGCGCTATCGGCGTTTTTCCCCCTCTAGGCTTTTGTTATTCTCGGTGACCCATTGGTACCTTCTACGGGACAATCGGGAAGAAAATCGGATAACTCGCATTCTTTTCGGTATTTCTGTTCCTTCTCTACCGTGTGTGAATCCATTCGGTCTCATACTCGTTTGTGGGTTAACAATGCAATGACATTACCTCGAAAACCAGTTTCTCGGTAATGATGCTTGATTATATTGATATTATGAAATCGCTAGGATGTAGTCATGTGTGAACGTTAAATCTTACCAACAACGCTCCTAACAAACGAATCGTTCAATAATTCAAACTATCGAATGTATTTCAGTGTTAACCCTACAGTAGTTGCGGGCGATCTGAAGGATTGCATTTGGTCTGTTTTTGTATTCCTTCATGAACGGCTGAAATATTTGCTCCCATGATACCAATACCTTCCTAAATAACAAAGTGGAAGATTTTAGTGCTGTTTCCAAATCAATGCAGGTCCCCTCGTCATACCATAGACTTATTTTATTTTTGATCCCTTTTTTTCTTGATTTATTGCTTCATTCATATATCTCAATTTTTGTGTCACGGGTTGATATTATCAATATTAGGCTAAAATATGAGAGAATTGATGATAAAAACGAAACAGGTCTGAACATTTTTCCCCCATTCAATTCATGAACTAGTGAATTTATAATTTTCTTGAATATCGCTCCTAGATTAGTTTCAGTTGCTCTTTTGTTTGTAGTTTTCTATTCTAAATTCCTCTGCGGACTTAGTGTGAGTTAAATATCTTCAAATTTCAATACAAAAATATAATAACACAGATATTCGTAACAATGATCGCTTAGACCATTTTGAGAAATCTGACACCTTTTTGAGCGGCGTCTACTGTAGGGTTATGATAAGAGGGAATCGTCCTCTAAATTTCCCTAAAAGCATTATACCGGATTTTAGTTATCCTCCAAGCTCAAACTTCAAACTGAACCCCAATTTCGTAGACAGGCACTTTTATGACCTTCTATCCTATCCGTCTGCCTTCCGAGACGTTGTAGTATTGCATCCTTCATGGAGGATCAATCGAAATATTTTGGGTAGGCCAGCGGTAACCCTACTAGATTATCTGCGATGGATGCATTTCAGGTGGCTTAAATCTTCTAAATAACAAGCGATCCACACTGGGAGCTGCCGTAGGGACTGGATAGTGGAGCGTGCAAATGACGTTATATATAAATGTTAAAATTCAGAGTTCCATCCACTTTCCACGAAAACGACGAGTTGTAATGAGACTTAAAAAAAAAAAAAAAGTTCTTGATAATAGTTGATGGTTGGAATCAATTATCGAGATGTTTACCTTTCGTATTCCAGTAGCAGCAACGATAAGCAAACAAGCGAACGACTCACTGGGACGATACATTCAGTTCCACCACTGAAAGTACCATAGTTCACCACTTTCAGTTCCATAGTTTCAGTGTACCTCTGCTTCACTCGTACAACCACAGGCGGCGACAGTGGGGAAAAAAAAAAAAAAAAAATCAATGTGTTAAATACCACATCATCTATTGGGAGCAATACCACTATTCAACAAGCAGAATTCATAATATGGCGAAATTTCAGGAAATTGAAAAGTGGAGGTGATTTGGGAACCAGTTTATGAAAACTGTGTTTTTGATTGAATCCAAGGTAACTATGAATAGAATCGGCTGCATTACGGTTATTTATTTGTTTTTATTTAAATGTTTTAAGCCCCACCTCAGCCAGAAGGGTAATTAGCAACATGTTACTATAATATATAATCAGGAAAGTGGAATAAAACTATGACTAGTTGCACATAAATATACCACAGATCATAATTATGTCGCAGTTTGTGATAGAGCTCAATGCTTCTCAGGTAGAGCAACAGCGACTGGACTTCGTCTGGTCCAGATAAAACGTCAACCCACTGAGGGATGTTATTTTTCGGACGTGATAGAGTAATCAAAGTTACTCGTGTCTCACGCTTAAACATCTGATGTATGGTGCCGTAGTAAACTTTACTCTTCTTTATTGTTCAAAAAGACGTCTGATGAAAAACATCATTCACACTTACGTTTTTATTGTTGTCACACCACAGGTGCAAGGCTTTACACCATTCACTGTACTGCTTCAACACTTCTCGTACGTGGATCCATACTACTTTATTACTCTCCTTTGCCTTTGTGAAACGTCGGGAGTAAGGAGTCACACAACTTTTTAGCGAATTTTCGTAAAAAATTTGTTTGTAGAAAAGTTTGACCCAGTTCATGTTACTCACTCATGGTGTAGTGGCAAGAAAATGTGTTTTAGCGAACTTTTGTAGAAAATGAAGCTATTGAAATGGCTCCAAAAATTCTAAAATCAAAGTTTTCAAATATTTTCTTAATTAAAATCCGTTTGGAGACATTCTGAGACGAATCTCGCTTTTAACGCTTTATTCATACGCGAGCGCACACACACTGTGTGTGTGTGTGTGTGTGTGTGTGTGTGTGTGTGCTGGTCATAATATAAATGCTGGTTGGCATTTTTTGAGCACATTAAATTGGTAAAATTCCAAAAGATGTACTCTTTAAAGTTCACTAATAATGGCGAAAAACTGCTAAAAATCTTTAAATTTATATTTTCTAAGCAAAATTTTAGTCAAAAGAAGTCGATTAACGATAAACATTAACAAATTAATGTATGCAGAAATCAATGCTGAAAAATGTACTTAGATGTCGTTAATATTTGCCAAAAAATGGATAAAACTGAAAAAAGCTAAAAATTAAAAATTTTTTTTTTCAATTGCCGAATATTATTTAGAGCGAGTTTTTTTGCCATATTGGTACCCAATCGTCGGTAGTTGACAATTCATTTTTAATTGAAGTCCTGAATTTTCAAAACAGTTCTACATAATATAGTACGATAATTTACATCACTCATACGATCATGCTGCATGACTGGAAATTTCTTTTTCCTGACAATTTCAGTTTTGGCTGACCGTAGATGAGGTTTACCAAGAAAAAAAGAAAGAAAAATAATGTTATATATATATATATATATATATATATATATATATATATATATATATATATATATATATATATAATAAATTGATTTAGGAGATAAATTTCACAAATAAAAGAACGAAAGTAAGTAAATCTGATATTTCGAATTTTATTCTTGATCACAGAAAAGTAGGTAGAGGAAGAAATGATTTAACTTGCGTTCTTCGGGACAATCGTATCCATGGCCGAGATAATAATAATTATTTTATTATTTTGATATATTTTCAATTAATCATTTAAGTTGAGGCCAGGTGGTCGATTAGCTCCGAGTACCCATCATGCGCTCTTTCTTATTGCTGCAGCATTCTGTCATTGGCAGTATCAGGTAGCTTCTTCAAGACTTTCACGCCAAAACACTGGTCAAATGTTGCGTCATGGGATGATGCGTGAACCTTCACTGGGAGTGGCCGAGATTGGTTTACAGACGCCCTATGATTGTTCATTCTTAAATTTAGGGTCGTTGCTTTACCAACATAGAACGCAGTTGACTCTGTGCACTTTTTGCAAACAAGCTGGTATACACACATTTTGGACTGGCACTCTACCACACCTCGACACTTGTATGTGTAATTGGTATTGGCAGAGGAGAAGTCTGACCCTTCAATAACCAAACTGCACAGCTTACGTCTTGCTCGTTGACATGGACGTAAGCCTTGTTGCTGTGGCTCTTAGGGCTGCGATCGTGGATGGCGATGAGACAAGATCTCCCCAATATTTTTTCCTTGTCTGAAGGTCACTCGAGGTTTCTCAGCAAAGATGTCACGGGTTAGTGAGCTAGATGTCAAGATAGGCTGTAACTCGCGGAGGATACCATTCAGCTTTTGATCCCCAAAGAAAAATGTTGTAACCAACGGAACCTGGTTCGTGAGAACTTTTGGTCTCTGCTGGTAGGTAACACTTGCTGGGACTATTCTGTCTGTCACAAACTTTCTTGGGTAACCTCTCTCCACCAGCTTATCTCGCACTGTAGAAATATACCCATCTAGCTTTTCCCGGTTGCTACATATTCGATGACCTCTAATTGACAGAGATCTTGGGATCGCGCGCTTCGTGTGAGGGGGGTGGCAACTATCATAGTGCACGTATAGTTGCTTATTGGAAGGTTTTACGTGCACTGCTGTTGTGATCACCCCGTTCTCCAGCGTAATGTCCACGTCAAGAAAGGTTTCGCGAAATGCAGAGAAAGACCAGGTAAATGTCACTGAATACTGGGAGTTGAGTTCTCCTAAAAACAATTGCAGTTCCTCTTCACCATGCGTCCATATCAGAAAAATATCGTCTATGAAACGCTTCCATATTAGTGGAGTCTTCTCCCTATTTGGCAGAAATTTTTTTTCCAAGCTAGCCATGAATTGATTAGCGTAAACCGGTGCCATTCGAGTCCCCATGGCTGTTCCTCTCTTTTGTAGGGACCAGTGTTTTGGCGTGAAAGTCTTAAAGAAGCTACCTGATACTGGCAATGACAGAATGCCGCAGTAATCAGAAAGAGCGCATAGATGGGTACTCGGAGCTAATCGACCACCTGGCCTCAACTTGAATGATTAATTGAAAATATATCAAAGTAATTATTATTATCTCGGCCATGGATACGATTGTCCCGAAGAACGCAAGCTAAATCATTTCTTTCTCTACCCACTTTTCTTTGATCAAGAATACAATTCGAAATATCAGATTTACTTACTTTCGTTCTTTTATTTGTGAAATTTATCTTCTAAATCAATTTATCATATAGTTCAGTAGAACCAAACAATCAATACGTGCATATATATATATATATATATATATATATATACACATATATAGAAATGTTGCTGCGCTGATGACGTTCGTCCCTCTTCAGGTGAAACTTATAGAACATTTTTTTTTTTCGTTGAAGATGGTTACAAATAGTTTTCTTTGCAAGAGACATTCCGACTACCAAGTAAACTCTTCAATAATGTTGGCGACATCGTTCGATGTTGAAGTGGAGGTTTTCATCAGAGTGAAGAGGAGGAAAGTTGGCTGTTAGGGGATGCGCGAGTAAACACCTGCAGAAGATGTCACTCTGATTGCATCACCAAACCCCCCCTCTACACACCACCCACAACTAAAGGGCTCCCATGTTTACTCAACTAATATCTTGTTCCGTCCCGGAAGGACCAGGCCTGGTTCTTTTAACGGGTGAAATGAAAGAAGACAAAGTTGAAAAGTGGAACTACAATGATGAAACAAACTGACTTCAACAAAGAATACTGTTGAAACATTTTATGAAGCGCAAATAACGCCCGCCCATACATCCCTGTGGATCCAAATATACTATATGCTTCTGTAGTTCGTGATTTTTTTCCTCACATTCCAAAATATTATGTTTAACGAACATTTTAAAAAATTGCAGATTTTGGGTTGACAAGTTTTTTTGTGTTGTTCAAAATGTTCTTGTACTTTGGAGGGTAAAATTCCTAATTATCTCCGTACTGTTTCAGTGTGATTGTGTGAATATTTGACATAATATTAACACAGCAAACTGGCACAAGTAAGCAGAAGAGAAACATGGCAAATAGTGCAAGGCATTATTAATATTCACCACTTGACCTTTGGAAGCGACAACCACCAATATCAAATTAAATTATACGCTTTGCCACAGGTGTTTAAGCCAACAGCCTAAAAGAATCTATGTTGTGGATTGTTGTTTTTCAGCTTAGAACCATCTACCCTAATCCAAAAAAAAGAAAAAATACATTACAGTTCGTTGGCCAGTGATTTTAAGCTCATTAAACTGGTTAAATTTCAAAAAA
Organism: Adelphocoris suturalis; assembly: GCA_030762985.1. NCBI lineage: Eukaryota > Metazoa > Arthropoda > Insecta > Hemiptera > Miridae > Adelphocoris > Adelphocoris suturalis. Next base: position 1,649,115 of record CM061045.1, read on the forward strand.
TGTGCTAAAAAATTATTAATATTCTCCAAAAACGCCAGAAAATTGTGAAATTTATGTATATATATTTTTTTAGCAGAATCTTTGTCATAAGAAGTTGATTAAAGATGAACATTGAAAAATATATTTACAAAATTAAGGTGAAAAGCCATTCCATTAATAATTGCATTGCAGAATAATATTTATAACGGGTTTTATGTCTTAAAACTTGTAGTTAACAACTTCTTTACACTCAAAGTTCTAAAATTTCAAAACAATGTAATGGTATAATATACGTTAATTGATGAAAATTTGGTCATACGAGCATGCTGCATGACGAGCTTTTTGACCAGTAGGTATAGGCCGCCTCTATAGCAACCCCCTCGAAGTTGAATTAGACCAGAGGGGTCACCGGCACGCGCCACCCTTCATTTCTGTTTAGTTTTGGATGTGACCTGGCGCACAACCTTTCACCTATACTTGTTAACAATATTGGAAGTAATTCGTGATTCAAGGAAATTATATACTATTATATCGACGTATTTGTGGTCTTTCGTGTTGAGAGGTGCATTGGGTGTATTTAATAATTAAGCGGCCCTCGCTACATACATAAACTTCACTGATAGCGAATTTTTGTGGAAAATGAACCTAATGCATTGGCTCCAAAAATGTCAAAATAAAAATAAAAATTCTAAATTTTCTTCTTCTAAATCCGTTTTGAGGCATCCTGAAATCGTGAAACGATTCCTGGATTTTAACATTTTTCAAATGTATGCATATGTAAATGTGTGTGTGTTTGTGTGTGTGTTCAGGTTGTCAGTGGCAGTGTGGACATGGAGCAGACCAGGCGGGCTGAGTAAATATGATAGAAATGATCTGCGGCAAGCGATATCCGAGCTAAAAGGAGTGGCGACTAATAAAATCCAGATCATGACCGCTACCGTGACATGGCGCGGGGTGTGGCGCGGGAAAAGTTTCGCGGAATTGCTCGAGTTGGGTATTTCGGCAGGAGTGCTCCGTGGTATCACAACGTGCGTCCTTAGGGGCTCCTACCTTAACTGGTGGACATTTTGTAGGGGCACTACCTTTAATCCTACTCTTCCTCCTTCTCCTGCAACATCCCTGATCCTATGAGCCGGCGTCGGGTAAACCTTGGCGTCCTCCTTTTATTCATACATTTATTGTTTCAAGTTAATGGAGTACCCCCCTCCGCCTTTGAAGGGTTTTGTAAAAAAAGTGTGGGAGTGTGTGTCATTACATCTCCTTAGGATTGAAATAAAAATTCCGTTTTCTGGTCTCGCGCCAAAAAAGCAAGCTTTTCAAATGAATGGATCGGTTTTTTTTCGTTAATCGATTCACTTAAAGCAGCATCCATAATCTCCTGTCAAACAGCACTAACATCAATGTCCAGTGCTCTTTAGCATGGAAGGAATTTGGTAGGCAACTTCGAAATTCCACCCAACACGCAAGCAGTGGTCCTCACTTCACCAATGTTTCTCATGGTGTAAACCGAATGCAGATTAGCTTCGTACATTAATTCTGAAACAGACCCTGTTTCATGATTTCTGATGCGTTATTCACAAAAATGTGCTAAAAAATCACTAAAGATGGCTAAAAACTGCCAAAAATTTGCCAAATTCATGTTTTTAGCAGATTTTTATGCGAAAAGGTATATTAACAATGAACAAGGACATTGAAGATTTTATGCACAAAAATTATGCTAAAAAAGTAGGTACTTAAATCCAATTGATATTTGCTGAAGAATCTATAAAAACTGAAAGAAAGCTAAAAATTCAAAATCTTCTTTGAATCACAGAATATTGTTTAGAACGAGTTTTCATGGCAAAAAATTGACAGTAAAAAATTTCTTTTCAATCTACTTTTTTCAATTTCTGAAAGCCTAAATTACAAATAATTTAACATAATGTAATCATTATTTACGAGAACATTCGCTCATACGATCATATTGCATGAATGAACCTTTTTTTGATATTCCGCTGGGTCAATCAATTCTTTAATATTCTTCTGAATGGCCCATCAAACGTCTCAATGAAGAGATGCGTTTTGTTATTATTGAGTGCTTAAACACCAATGACAGGAAACTATATGTAATCATTTTGCTCGAAGGAACCTGATATGCAAATCAAGTTACACCCTTCTATCTGGGTGAGTTGTAAAAATTAGTACATATCCAAAACGGTAGATTCTTTTACCGAGGACAGGAGAAGGATAAAATCTAAATTGGTGTATTTGTTTATGGCCTGTAAATCTTGCCTCATTTGCAATGAGCCATTGATTTCTTCGCAGTAATGCATGGAGGTGCGAAATTCAATATATATGGTCTAAAATCATAGTTCTAAGCAACTCTTTTGATTGACCTAATTTAGGTTAAAATATGAAGTTTTGTTGGCTATCTGTAGGGTTTTACACTAACATGTTAAGCTCCTTCTAGAAGTTTAAAGGGAATGTCATAGTGTATTCGTTTCAAGTTGGTAAGGAAGTTGTTAAAGCCTCATCATTTTCTCTGCTCGTTTTCAAGAATTCATTGCTGGTTATTGGCTGTATCAATCTTCGTCATATTTTCCAATGAGTTTCACAATATACCCCCTACTTCATGGTCAAGTGTCTGTAACGTATCGAGATCACCCAACATAAGGAATTGAAATGACGTAATAGAATAAAATAGGACTTCTGAAGGGACTGAATCTGAATTTAAGGTCATTGCGCGATAGTTTAACTCACCGAGATTCCCTATCTAGATGTTCGTTCCGATGCAAATTTTGGATCGACCTGTTTATTACTAAAGAAATAAGGATAACTGGTAGGGTGGTAATAAGAAATGTGGAGAGGTGTGACTTTAGAGGAGTCTGCGATATAATTAGAAATTGAGTCTGTGACAGAAACTCATCGAAGCGAAGTTTCTTCAGAAAGCTGAAAAAATTATCAATTTCCCAAAAACCTTGAATGAGATCAATTATCTAATTTTATTATGGGATTTTTATTTTCTAATTTTATTATCGATTATGGGAATGTATCTGTTCCGGTGATACCTATGTTCTACGCATTCATGAAGTAAAGTAAGTAAAATGGTACTTATTTATATCACAGGTATTAAACCTACATACGAAGTGTTTTTAAATGACAAAGTTTATGGTGCGCGAAATTGAGTGTCACATTCTTTCATATTCAGTCGTCTAAGGTAAGAAGTGTGTTCAATTTTATGTATCCTTTCAATCACAGAACTTCCTCATCTGATCGTGCCAAACGACTGGGTTCCGTAACATTCTACGCAGTTTTGAAATATATACATATACATATATTTTAGAATCCTACTAATTTTACATGCTATATATAAATATACATTCAACGTTTCAGGCATCTTAAGCAGAGTCCAGCAAGATTATCATAGATGAAAGGTCTCCGGATTAGATGGGCAGAACCTTCTTCCGGATGGATGACGTCGGGCCAGCATACAATGAAGCCTCAGCCTCAGTGCACCTCCTTGACCCAGCCTTCCACTTGGGTGTCCCCCCTTGATGATATGGATGTCTCATCGATGTAAAGGGTCCAACCAGAGGTACATCGAGGTCGTTCTTCTGAAAATAACAACGAACATATATGATAAACATCATCATCTCACTCAATGATGTAATAAGAACGAGCTTTATGCTACTGAATGATCAATTCAAGTTGTCACTTAATTTTTACTCAGCCGCAGCTGTAAAACAAAAGGTAAAACGAGACGACAGTTTTGAAAGCAGTTTTGAAGGCAAGAACCAAGCGGCGATATCAGTCCATTTCAAGCGAACTTTATAATAAGGAGAAGCTCTGAAATAGTCGAAACGATTTAGTATCTACTTTCTTTTAAGAGGTAGGTATTTTTTTTCTCTCTCTCTCTCTCTCTCATATATATATATATATATATATATATATATATATATATATATATATATATATATATATATATATATATGTATATATACTATACAGGGTGTCTAAAATTTAATGAACCAGGCAATTTATTTATTTATTTTTTTGCTGAAGATATCAAAAAACAGTAAATGGTTCCTTTATTTTTTAGATGCTATGGTGAAATCAGATGTTTATTATCACGCGCCACAGAGACGCAACAATTCCTAAATTGCGTTTTTCAAATGGGGATCCACATTTTTTATTGCAGATTCGAAATTAACATGGAAAAATGAATCATCACTCGGATTTTTGAGTGGGAAAAAACGGGCGCAATTAAGTGCAGAAAGTGCGTCAATTGTGAAATATCGAGTTTTTGATCATATAAAATTATCACATAATGATACATGATTTCGGGGGTATACAGGATTACGTGGTGATGTTATTCATATCGATTTTAGCAATACCTACTTCAAAAAACATCGAAAAACAGCCAGAATGTACAGTTTTCTAGTTATTTCCACACAGCAAAGAGTAATAAAATTTAATTTTTCCGTTGCTTTCTTTGGAATTAGAATTGGGAACATGGATGAAAGAACATCACCACGTAAATAAAAAAAAACAAAAAAAAAATATATATATATTTTTAGAATAAAGTCGCACTTTTTCATTTATTGTGGAACTAAATTAGGTGGGGGGGGGGAGAGAGGGGTTTACCTTTGGGACACCCTGCATATTTTCATTGTAGTTCAGTGATATGGTGTTATGGAGAGGAAGAAATCAATCCTTTTAATTGAAAAAATAGATCAAACGTTTAAAAATTTGCTTTGAAGCTTTGAAGAAAAAACAAGTTGCCCCACACACTGGGATTCGAACACCATATCTTCCACCCTTGAGTCTGACGCTCTAGCCATTGCACCACTCCAACCCTTGCCTGATAGGTGTGAATGACAGTACTACCCTATTTGAAGGAGCCTTCAAGCGGAGCGGAGCCCTGGCAAAACCGGCACTTCCCTGTAGCCGAGATCGAATGTTTCCTGATCCCCATACCACAAACTATGCAATAAAATAAATAAAAAATAAAAACTAGAAGGCACAGACATAGATCAGGATAGCTAAGCTATTAGAAGCAGAAGGATGAGAAAAGAACAAATTGGCCATTTGTAACCGAGTTCACTTAAGCCAACATTAGAAGCCACAACTCCCTAGGCTCGACACTAGCATACATGGTGGCGATCCCTTGTATTACTATTTTCAAGCGCCAAATATCCAAACGTTGATTATTATCATACCCATCCTGTTTTCTGTAGAGGATTAAAACTCGTTTAAACTGGATAAAAACTAGTATTTCATGCTTCTGAAAGATATCCCACCGGAAGAACTTCGATTTCCTACCACACTTATATACCCCATTCTGTTCAGAGATAACAAATACATGCTTCCACGGGTCCGTGTTTAAAATCGCTGGTCTGGAAAAAAGGCTGAATGATAACTCGAAAAAATGACATTTTTCAGTTTTAATGGTGAACTAACTCAAAATCGGGTGGAAAATCATGTGCAATACTAACTGAACCCATCTTGGCGTTCCAGTCTATTACAGTAGTTGCCCAACAGTGTTGCCAATAAAACTATGGCATGTTAGTAACTGGCACTGAATGTACCTCGTTTGTCCAGTTCATGACTATTACAATTCAAAATTTCTACTCAAAACGGTTTGATTAGTGGTTTTTTTTTTCTGCAAGAATATGTCATCTTGAGATAGCAGAATGTTTACATCACGGTAAGTTACGTTAATTATTTTTATAATGTTTCCTTCAATACGATTTCATTTGGATATGTATCACTCTTGCACAAGGAAATCTCCAATCAATAAAGCATGTTTTCTTGAATACTATCTCATCTCAAAATTAGGGGTACAAAGGGATTGAAAAAAGGTTACAAGAGGGGGTAATCAAGCCAACACACGTACTAGTCCTGTTGGCTATTTAATAAAAGAAAATGTAGCCAGTTGAAGCGTAGGTATGCCATTAACAGACATTATCAAAACTTCGAAAGGCTCTTCTGAAGAATGGAGTATTTTAGTTATCTAGTCTTTTTCCAGCGTAAATAATAATAATAAATTAAATCCTTACAAAATTTTATCAAATTTTTGAAGAAAATTAAGCTATTTCTCTCGCCTCAAAATTTGTAGAATGTGAATTTTTGAAAAAAATTTATGCAGAAATCCGTTTCAGGCTATTCTGAATCATATTCTGAAGTTTAACGCATTTTTTGATGTATGTATGTATGTATGTATGTGTGTGTCATTCCAAACGATAACTGTCCATAGAATTGTGCTAGAAACTTCAAACAAATTTTAAAATGTTAAGGACACAAAACGAAAGTTCAAGTTCGTTGGCCAGCATGATCAGATTACATCTTCGGGTTGAAATGTTCAAAAATGTAGTCAAAAATTTCAAAACAGCCTGTTTTTTGCGATTTGTTGTGCGAAATAATTTTTCCAGCATACTAACATGTGGTATATTCGGAATCAGCGTAAAATTTCCTATAAGAATATGTATCAAGTTTTCAAAAATTTCAAAGTTGAAAAATCAGTCAAAAATCGAAATAATGCCGTTCGCTAGTTGTAAAAATCGGTAATATTTGCATGAAACATTGTCCAATCCTCCTAATTATTTTTAATAATTTGATTCCATGTTTTCTATCAAAATCATAAACTAAAATTTCTCTACACGACCAATAGCGACTGAAATGTCGAAGATTTCTTCAAAAGTTCGCTCATGGGTTCATGCTGCATGACTGGACTCTTTATTTTGGTTTATTTTCAAGATACATGGACTCTAAAAATCTGTTGAAAAATCTGCTCGTCTGCGGCCCGAGTATCAAAGTTTATAAAATTCGACACATACCTCGGCTGGATATGTGCCCGAAATCTTTGCATCACTTTCAATCAACCCTGAGGTATTCTAAAATGTCTAGGTGACAAAAAAGGCAATGCAACATTGATGTTCAATGGAGCTCTATTTAAAGCTTCTTAACTCCATAACATTTACCAATAACGTTCCAGTCATGCAGCATGATTGTATGACCGGATTTTCTTAAATTTCCTATCGTATTTTAATGTGTTAAATCATATCAACATTACAGCAATTTCAGTACAATGAAATTATTGAAAACCAATTTTATCGCAAAAAACCTCAAACTAAATAAAATTTGGCGATTAAAAGAAGACTAGATATTTAGACATTTTTTTCGCAGTTTTTATAGATTCTTCAGCAAATATAATGAAGTAAGTAAAATTAAGTACCAGTAAATTGAGTAAAAAAGTGAATTAAGTAAGTTTTCCCGCATATTTTTTGCAAAAAGTTTGTAATGTCTTTGTTGATCGTTGATAACTTTGTTTTGACTGATTCTGTTGAAAATGATAAATTTAACGATTTTTGGCCTATTTTCTAGCCATTTTTAATGATTTTATAACACATTGTTTTTGAAATTTGACCAACTTAATGTACGTAAACCGGGGTGACTTGGGAACACACGAGGTGAGAATGGTACAACGACGTTTTTCAAATTCAAATCCTGTTGGCGGGCTTAAAAATGGCGCGATCGGCCAGCTGTTATTTTATTCTTGTAGAGGATGGATGGTAAAAGCAGTTCCATGCGTCGAAACCCTCTTCCATGGATTTTTATATGCTTGGCGGGCAAAAGTGATTACAGCTGATAACACGATTTGTTTACAAGTCCTGCTAAGGTGTACATGGTGCGGTGGCTGAGGACCTCCTCATGCTTTGTAAGTGATTTATATTCGTAAATAAACTTATTGTGAAGTGATTCGCGTTAGAACTGCTCAAAAATTGTTACTTAGTGATTTTCTTTGTTGGATAAACTAAAACACCTGCCTTCCATGTGGTGAAAATGGTACACCGGGTGTGTGACATTTTCTCAACGGATTTCAATTTGATTTGAATATTTTCAAACAATTTTTTGTAACTGGGGTAGCAAACCATTGTTTTAATTGTTCTTGGGGTGGCAACCCATTGTTTTGATTGTTCCTGGGGAAGCAACCCATTGTTTTAATTGTTTCTGGAGTAGCGACCCATTGATTTAATGTTTTAATAGTTCATTGTTTAATTGGGGTAGCCCCATTGTTTTATTTGTTTCTGGGGTGGCAACCCTTTGTTTTACTTGTTCCTGGGGATGCAATCATTGTTTTACTAGTCAATGGGAGCTAGATATTGAACAGATTGTAAATAAAAATAGTTTTATACTTACCTTGTTCACACTCCCGCTCATTCATTATGACCATGTATAATCCCAAATTGTGGATAGAATGGTTTTTTCACAGAGGAAGGCATGGAATGAGATGTCTACTCGTGTGCTACGATTCCTAATTTGAAAGTTTCTTTTTTTTTTTCTTCATTTTCAGATTTTTTTTTTTTTTATTTTTTCAATTTTTATGAGCTCTAACACCTTTTTAAAAAGTTCTTGCTTCGATTGGGAGAGGTGACAATGGTACAAAGCGTTTTTGATAGGATATATGACCTGAAAAAGTCGGTGTACCATTCTCACCCCAAAACACGGGGTGACACTAGTACAACTTTGAGGATTAATTACTCAACTAATCCTCAACCTAAAAAAATATTTGAAATCGTAGAAAAGCTTGCTGATATATGTAGTTTTTGAAACGAATACGATCAGAGTGACGATCCTGCTCAGTAAGGTTGAAAAAGTCAAAAAACATCAAAAACCGTACCAAAGTCACCCCGGTACTCAAAAAGTGCTGGCCAACGATATCACCCATCCATTTGGAAGGCTTGATTTGTTGGCGCATGAGCGGGATTTGTATATCAATCTTAAGATGAGTTATCGTCTAGAATGCCAAATGAAAAAAAAAATAAATAAATAAATAAAATCATTGAAATACGTTTTGAGGCATTCTGAAACGACATGCGAGGGTTTTCTTGAAATGACCAAACTAGACTTGTGGTTTTATGTTTATTACCCGATGTTTCTACCCAGGGTCTGGGTCCTACTCATGGGTAATAATTTTCAACAGGTGTCTTGAATGACAACTACAATAGTGTTATCAATACCTAAGAACCTACAATTTAGATGATGAGGTCCTGGAAATCCTCCAGGAAACTGCCAAAATGTTTAAAACTGCTCATTTTACCGTTATTGAAATAAAATTCTGGGTTCACTGGAAAATTTAAGTATAATGAACGATACTTCGAAGAATACATAATTTTGAATCTAGCCTGACGCACAATTTTCAATTGAACTGAATTATTATCGAGTGTATAATTTGACTCATAGCATAATAATAAGGAAACCCATTGCCCGGTGAAAACTTCCCATCTCTGGCGTCGCTCTTTGATTGCCCGTATGCAGGATGAGTCGCTCAGTTGATGTCCCTTGGAGAACTAACACCGAGCCTTACATCTGACTGATGTTATGTAAATCATCGGAAATGGAGCCCATGAAAGGGAATTTCAAGGAACGGAAATGATCGGGAGTGCGAACCAGTTTACTTTGCACCTCACCCCGCAGCCTCCACTAAACTCATCCCACCATCGCTTCTCTCGTAGTCTGTGCCATTCCCGTTGAGATCTACTCCGGTCAGTGGGTTAATACTTTACTTCATTAAGTCAGGAATACCTTCATTAAAACACCTGATTACTGCCGATGCCGCTGTTGGTGGAGTCAGGGTCCATTCATTAAAGTAAAATTAACAAGTATTCGGCATTGAGAGAGGACTCATCATTATTATTCACAGTGAGATCATGCAAATAATGACTATTCCAAGCCGTTACTTTACAATGATTAATATTGAAGAACCCATTCAACTAATGGGACAGACTGATTGGACTCTCCTAAATATTAATTACGAAGTGGAGGGGACTGACAATCGCATCCCTACGTGGTAACGTATAGAAAATTCCTACGACAATGAGTTGAAAAACCACTTATCCGCACTAAAAATGTATAAGAAGACAAAATAATTGAAAACCGTGAAACCAAAATCTTTGGATGAGTAAGTACGTATATGTTTTTGTCATAGAAACTAGGAATTTGTTTACATTTGTTGTTTCACCAGGAAAAATATCTATATTAACAATAACTTTTAATTATTACTGTCAATAGTGCATTTTTTTAGTTATTATTTTATTAGTATATATTATTAAAATTTGAATACAATTTTGTGAATGAAAGTTTTTAATCTTCAAATTTATGACAAACAATCTTTTGTCCAATCATTATTATGCAATAAATTGACATTTGTCTGGAAATTATTCAAATTTCCATTTTTTCTACGATTTTTTTAAGCATATTCTACCAATGTTGGTAACGAAATTCATTAGGACTGGGGTCTTGTCGCATTTGCGAGATTGAGTTGCGAAATTGAGATACCCTTTTTGAGGGATAACTCGAAGAAAAAGAATTTGATTTGATTCGAATATCCTGAAAATATTTAAGTACATTCCTGTGCACAAAAAGTGCAGCATTTTAAACTCATTCCTTGGTTTGGGAAGCTTTTTTCATTATTTCATTAAGCTTTTTTCATTATTTCATTAAGCTTTTTTCATTATTTCATTAAGCTATTTTCATTATTCCTTCGGATTTCGTTTGCATATGTATTATAATACTAGTGGAAACGGTGGATCACTAAGGGTGATTTGAAATGTGTAGGGGATGTTGCTCGCTTCGCTTGCTCTCTGTAGGATGTATAGATGCGATGGAATATAAATAGTCCATCCCGATTTTGTAGGAAAAGCCCCGTTGAAATCCGACGTGTGTAGGGGATGTTGCTCGCTTCGCTCGCTAGGGGTGGTTTTTCTCGCTCGCTCGGTGTGGGATGTATTGATGCCACGGGATTTAGTCCCCATGTCATCGAGACCTACAGCCCATGGTTCGGGAGGGGTGGAATATTTAAAAATTACTCACATTCCATTTCTATAGACAATCCCAAGGGAATGGCAAAAAAGTAAATAAATAAAATAAATTAATAATAATAAATCTTATAAAAGGAGCAAAACGAAAATAATGAACTGCTGCGGAATAATTTGCTGCGTTTTCTATGTGAGGAAGGTATATTGCCCACCCTACTTGACAGACCTTTTTTTCTGTAGGAAATGACTATCAAAAGCGGCACTCCATGTGGAACCAGGAAAAGTTTAGTTTTAAGATCATTTCAGCACTAACAGAACCTTCGGATGTTGAATGTTTGTACGTATTTGTTTTCCCCGTCTATTCTTCTAAAGGTAGTCCATTATTTTATCTGCGTAGAAGGGCTATTTTTTCTACGTCTTTCAAACGGGAGCCGAGATCAAGAGGTTCGAAGGCAAAGATCAGAGGCAGACCTACTCGCCTGAGTCGGTAGGAGGGCACAATTGACTCGCATTTTGTCCAACTTCCCGTCACTTTTTTCGATATCCGATTTCGGATTCAGATTCGGCGGAATGAACACTGTATTTAGCCTGCAAACATCGCCCCGAAAAACGTTTTCTTTATAGGGTCAATTTTAATGACAAAAAACCAAGTTTTTCGTCGGAATTTTCGAAAAAACGGGTCCGTACTCTTTTATTTTTTGACACATTTCCCGATGCTTTTTTCACCATCCGATTGCGCCGTCACCTTTCGCGTACAAAAACCTACGAAACCAGCATTTTTCCGGACTTTTTGATGGCCGTTTAGAGGGGTAGGAGAAGCGGGGAAATCGAAAAAAAAAAAAAAAAAAAAAAAAAAAAAAAAAAAAAAGCGCCCGAAAAACGTCAAAATTTATTCAAAAAACGGAATTTTAAGGTAGAAAAAGTGGGGGAAAACGAATAAAACGCAGCCTATATAATGACCGGGACATTTCCGGACACGATGAAAAAATAAATAAATAAATATAAAAAAAATAATTAAAAAACAACATTTGTATCCCTTTGTCAGTTTGGCCGTGAAAGCGACACACGAACAGACAGACAGACAAAGTTTCATTCTAGTAAATAACTAGCCGCTCCGACTCCCTTTGCTCCCCCCCTTTGCGCTCAGGAAAAAAACGCGCATTAAAAGAGGGCTCCCACCCCCCTCCCACCCTCCAGCCCATGGTTCGGGTGGGATTAGAAAATTTTAAAATACCCTTTATTCTGACCGGGAGATTTCTGGTCACGATAAAATAATCCCCGTTCGGATCCCTTTGTCTGTTCGGCCGTGAAAGCGACACTCACTCACTCACAGACTCACAAAGTTTCAGTCTTACAATATAATAGAGATGTTATATATATAGCGCATCACGTCCATTTTGTGTATATGCACTTACCGGAAAATGTTAAATTAGAATTTTTCCCATAAAACTGAATGGGTCTGTTATCTTATCCCCCCCCCCCCCCCCCCCGGGGGTTTTCAATAAAGGGATAAGATGGGTACACCTATTAGCAAACTCCCTTTAAGTAAATAAGGATAAATATAAGGTCAGTGAAACCAAAAAGTAGAACCTTCCTTCTCTTTATGGTCGCATCAACGGCGACGTAGCAAAATCAATCCTCAATAAACGAGAAAGGGAGGATTCGCGGAGTCCAACTCAATATGAAGGGAAAAAAGAAGCAATCTGGTAAAAACCCGGCAAGTCCGTGCTATCAGAGACGAGTGAGACCCTGTGCCATAAACTGAGATAAGCTTTGTGAAACGAACGGGTATGCAGCTGAGGAAGGGAGAGGAGAGAGCTTTAATTCTCTATTCTACTTTTGGGGATCGACGCCTTGAAAGCCGTATTAGAATTTTCACTCTCTTGCTGTGCCATCTTTTTTTTCCTTTTTTTTCATTAAACACAGTAATTGCCCCAGAGATGAACTTAAAGGTTTGTCGATTCAATTGTCTTTTTCCCTTCAGGGGAAAGGCGATCCCTTACTGCAGAGCAGATTTCATTAAAGATGATCCTACTTTACCATTTGTACTAATGCGACCCTTTCAAAAGTCTCCGATCTGAGTCGCCTCCCCGTTATCTTTGATTTATATTCATGGATAAGTCGAAGAATGATAGGTGGTTCCATAATTAAAAAAGAAAAAAACTAGCTTTAGTACGTCCAAGATTTTACTTAATTCAACTCTTTCGTTTCACTTTTTTCCCCTCTCTTTCAAGTTCCGAAAGTGTTGATCGAATATACTTCCTTGCTCTCCTTGGAAATACAATTTGGAAATTAGCTAGTGTTGATCATGCTAAATCTTACCCTTGGACATTTAACGTCTGATCGTTAAACATTCATGCGTTCTATATCAGTTTATTAGGAATTCGTGAGTCGATATATATAACTTGTATTCACGATGCTACTTCATAATAGGTACAGGGTGGTCCGTAATAAACAGACACATTTTAAAATCCTGTAACATTCACAAATTCGATCGTAGGGATTAAAAAATAAGCAGAACGTGAAGAGAAAATCATTAAGTTTTATTCACAATCGAAAAATCGGGAAAAAATTATCAAGTCTTAAAAATTATGTCATTTAAATGACGACCCTGTTTGGTAACGCACTGTTCAAGACGGTCCTTGAAGTTCTGCATCACTCTTTGCACCATATCTTCCGGTATTTCCGTGATTTCTCGTCTTGTTGACTGCTTCAATGCTTGAATGGTTCGTGGTTTGCCACGTACACGTTAGATTTCAGGTGGCCCCATAGAAAAAAGTCACAGGGGGTGAGGTTTGGGGAACGCGGAGGCCAGGGAACATCCCCATGCCGGGAGATCACGCGTCCGGGAAAAATCGTTCGCAAAAAGCCACCTGAAATCTAAAGTGTACGTGGACAAACCACGAACCATTAAAGCATTGAAGCAGTCAAGAAGACGTGAAATCGCGGAAATACCGGAAGATATGGTGCAAAGAATGGTGCAGAACTTCAAGGACCGTCTTGAATAGTGCGTTACCAAACAGGGTCGTCATTTAAATGACATAATTTTTAAGACTTGATAATTTTTTCCCGATTTTTCGATTGTGAATAAAACTTACTGATTTTCTCTACACGTTCTGCTTATTTTTTATTCCCTACGATCGAATTTGTGAATGTTACAGGATTTTAAAATGTGTCCGTTTATTACGGACCACCCTGTACTTCAATAAAATTACAAATTTCAACTTTGGTTTCTATATTGAAGAGCTGTACTGCATGAAACTGGAAATATACAGGTTGTACCATTAGAGAGTGCAGAAACTTAGAAGTTCGAATATTTATGTTCTTTCTAGCTAAAAGTTATTCTTTTAATTTGTCGACGAATTTTAGCTACTATTAGAATATACAGGGTGTATTGCAACCAGATGACAATACTCAAGGAGGTTTTAAACTAAAAATAGTTCAAAGCCGTCAAACGCACCTCTTTATCTCAACCCGTTCACGAGATATGTAGTTTTTAAGGATTTATCGAAAAAATCACGTTTTTTGTCATAGAAACCTCGATTTCTCCATTCCATATGTTTTTCATTGAACACCTTTAGATACACCAGGACTCTTCAAAAATATGATAGATATTGATTTATTCGGGAGGAAGTACCGAAAGAGCGCCGCGCTCCTGAGTCTACCATTTGCGGGATGAGAAGAAGTCTACCGCTCGAGGGTTAAAGTAAACCTCGATAGTGAGCTTTGTGAGGGGTTTATTCATGGTAAAGCTCATCGTTTTAAATTCGGAACGAGGGAAAGAGAGTTAATACAGCAGTTGCAAACAACAATGTCTGGAAATCACTATTTCGTAAAGTTCAAATACGACTTCACAAGATATCGAATGATGTATTTCATCAAACAAAAGTCTGAATACATGTTACATTCCGAAAACTTGAAAGCATGTTAGCTGAAGTTAATGTCAGTGAACATTCAGTACATGTTTTGCTTTGTGAAAATGGAGGTGAATTCGACGGTGGAAATGTTAGAGATATCCTGCAGCGTAAAGGAATTCGATTGACTATACTTTGGGCACCTTAACAACACGAGTGTGAAGAGCCAGCGTATACAGGTGTTGGTCTCGCTACATCAAGTATTTCACACGTTTCCTGGCACTCTTTACGGTAAATTATTAGGAAAAGGTTTATTGTTTCTGCATTGGATAGCCCTCCTACGCAGACACCTGTCTTTAATTATATTATTAGACGAAGTGGAATATACATTATATAAATATATCTGCTTAAGCGTAGACGCCTACTGAGGAGACATTAATTAAATTAAATCACACACCTACACTTTGTTACTCCTTCTATATTTAACACGCCACCAACTGAAAATTAATCATATAAAATAAATAACCTAAGTAAGATTCAAAAATCCATCCATAAGTGAAATCAGTTATAAAACCGTCGTGAACCAGCCAACAATTCCCAATTACAGCCACACCTTAACCAGAGGGGTTTTAACAATGGTACAAAATAAGCACAATGCTATATATATATCTATGAACCATTAAACACCCTAGTTTCCACAAATGATTCTGAAAGAAATAAAAGTTCGAGTCATGCAGCATGCATGATCGTATGAGCGAATTATAGTAAGTTATCGTACTAAATTATGTAACATAGTTTTGAAAATTGAGGACTTTGAGTGAAAAGATATTGTTAACTACCAACATTATGGCAAATATCTCGTTCTAAATAGTAATCTACTATTCAAAAAGACTACTACCAAAAGTACAAAGGTGCCAACCTACTACAACAAAGGTACTAGGTACTACTACTTGTATTCAAAGGTTGTTGATTTTCAACTTTTTTGCAGTATTTATTGATTTTTAGCACATTTTAATGAAATTTAAGTACAACGTCAGCATAATGTACTATGCTGTTCGGCGTGTTGGTCTATGATGAACAAGAAGGTGGTGAGGTTAATAATACTGTTAAGAACTTACCATTTATACAAGACTACACTCATTGAAATCCAAACACAAACTGAGTACTTTATTTACGCAACCAAATTATCATATGGAAACCTTGATTCCTAACACTATTCCCCCTCTTTTTCACAAGAGTCCAAGTCCGACTATAATTATGGACAGTCCAGATTCACCACAATCTCTTCAAGATTTCGTTGATTGACTCAATCAAAGAATCAATAACATAGCACTTATTCTTCCAACGAACTCGCTTCCACCAATTTCGACACTTGATTTTTTTCATTTTTATACCTTCAATTCTTCTGACCTTCCTATTACGTAGACTTATGACATTGACCCATCTAGTTGCTTCATCGTTACTGAATTCTGTTTCATTGGCTCTTGATCCGTGTTCATTTCCTTTGAGAACGGTATTTATATAGATCTCAATCATACTGGGAATTTCAATTTGTAAGACCGAATCTCCAATGCTACTGCTCCAGAAAGACCTTTGTGTAACGGGAGGTCCAGTAAAACCTTTAGCCGAATATTCTTCTTGATGGACAGTTTTGTCCGTCCATGTTCCAACCTTTTCTGCAACCTCATCGATGGCTGGCTTGTCCTCAGAACCGAGAGCTTTTTCCAACTCTTTCTCTACTATGTCTTGGATTGCTTCTTGGCGAGGAGTGGGCTCAAGATCCTGCTCCATACTCATTGACGCCATGTCTTCAACAAGCTCCTTTAGTTCTAAAGATTTTATCTCTACCCCTGTTTCTGTTGGTTCCATAGGTATCGATGCCACTTCGCCAGTTAATCCGAAATCTTTCTTCTCAGCAGACTCTTTTTCCCCTTCTGTCTCGGGTGCTGTTGTATCCCCTATTTCTCCATCAGTCTCCGCTTCAGTTTCAACAAGTGTTGTAGCTAGAGATTTCTCAGGCTGTTCAGATGATTCTGGTGGATTTTCCTCGCCAGATTCTTTGAGGTCCTCAGCCGCTCCTTCATTCTCCTCCGCGGCCTCCTCCTCAAACTTTTCGTCAGGACCCTCCTCTGTCATCTCCCCGAATAGTACTTCTGAACAAGTTTCGATATGCTCCTCTCTGCATCTTGATTTATCTGACCCAACGTAAATCGAAGAATCTCTGATTTTCTCGGGTACTTCATTTTTGTTATTTACGAGTATAATGTATACCTGATCTACTTGGGTAGGCTTTTCAATATTCCATTCTCCCTCACCCGCAGTTTCTGTAATTTTTGGCATCTTCGTGTTCTTTGGTAGAATGATGCGACGAGGACTTTTTGGACATCTATTACCCAAATGTCCGGCTATACCACACCGCCAGCAAAAGTATTCTCTACCAAGAGGCTGCTTTGTTTCATCATTTTTATCGTCCTTGTTCTCTTCACCATTCAAAGCCTGATTCTTTGGTACAGAAATATTCTTTGTACTTTGTTTATAAATTGACTTAGTGACTGGGTGATTGTAAATTTGAGGCCTGTTGCTTGGCTTGTACGATTCCTTAGCAATTAAAGAGGTTTGATGCGTCACCATGGTCTTTGAAAGTTCAAAATCTTCGAAATAATCTACTTTATTAGTTTTCTCCTCTACGTTCTTTGCCATTTCCAATGCAGCTTCCACATTTAAAGGACAAAACACTGAATGTAAACTTTTAGGCCTACCGCATTCTTGGCACCACATCTGTTCATCATCTTCGATCACACGTTTGAATGAAACTGAATTCGATTGCTTCTAATTTCTCCGAACATTTCCTCTCTTCTGAATTCTCTGTACATTTTCTTCCTTTCTCACCGGTACTCGATTACCGAAAGGGATTCTGGGAGGCAGTCTCCACTCCATCCCACTTCTGACACCAATGTTAAGAACTTACCATTTATACAAGACTACACTCATTGAAATCCAAACACAAACTGAGTACTTTATTTACGCAACCAAATTATCATATGGAAACCTTGATTCCTAACAATACGTTATTTGTAAAATTAACACATGTGCGTTTTTGTCTTCCGGTTTCAAGTGCAAGGTGATTTTCAGGCACGTATTACGCATTTACAACGTTTAAAATAAGAATAAACTTGGGTTTTGCGTGTTTCACCCTCCTTCTTGAACCAATCAAAGTGCACAACAACAATATGTAATACGAGCAAATTGTTATAAACGTAAAATCATTACATTCTATTCAACTTGGTATATGGTAGGCGAAATAGCTTAATTTGATAAAATCTACTGTGAAAGGAGAAAAAGTCTGCAGGGATTTAGTTTGTGTGCTTCAAGCAGTTTGAGAGTGAAACTCGAGAGAGTCTCCAGTGAGCAGGCACTTTTTCCTTCCTTTTATATCTAAATGAACCCAATCAACAGGGTGAGGTGAATTTGATTCGGATTCCGCTACAAACTTCTTCCAGATCCTTTGACAAATACAAGTCGTTTGGCAGTTTCTTTTACGTCGTAAAATAAATTATTTCGCAGTGAACGAATATTACTCGAAAATCAAATCCAAAATACGGTTCTGATTCTTAGAGACATTTTGTATTAGGTGGTAAAGTAAATGTTCTTCCTACACCCCTATACGACCGCGCAGGACGACTTTCATACATAAACATTATGCATGATAATTGGTAATGGTAATAGAAACAGGTGTCAAAAAGTCATTGTTGATTAAAAAAAATATGTGAGTTCATAATAGAGAAGGAAAATTTGATAAATATCGACATAGGTGCTTCCATATTGTAACTTTGGCAGCATTTCGTGGATGGATGCTTAATAATTCAAACAACAAAAGTTTCGAGGCCGTCATTTAACGAAACTAATTACTATGCTTACAGTTCAAATAATTATGAGTTATGGCCAATGTAACCCCCTCCTTTTATCACCCCCTTCTCTCTCTCTCTCTCTCTCTCTCTCTCTCTCTCTCTCTCTCTCTCTCTCTCTCTCTCTCTCTCTCTCTCTCTCTCTCTCTCTCTCTCTCTCTCTCTCTCTCTCTCTCACACACACACACACACACACAGAGCTTTTACCGCCTGTTCCATTCGTTCGAGTGCAAAATGGTGCCACATCGTCAATATTTAAAAAAGCAGCATCGTTGATGGAAAACCTCAGGTTAGTTAAAGCTGTATGAGTTTCAGCAGTGACCTTAATATCCTAAGGTGTGGGTTTAGTTAGAAAATCATTATTTTCCCCATCATTTTGTCTTCAAAACAGGAAAAATAACGTAGAAATGGAAAAAAATAAAAATGTTTCACGTTAAAATTTCAAAATTTTGTTGTTCTGGAGCAACTTTGGGATGAATGTGGGATGGAATCGAGGGGCCTCTAGTTGAAAAAAACGTAGGATAGACTATGTCTCACAATGTTATATTTCATGGAATTCGTACGAGATGATAAAAAAAAATCATATTTTCATGAACTTTAGAGTATAATGAACAAACATAAATCTTTTAAAAAAGATACCTGTAAAAATGATTTTTCATCTTCTAAATCCTCCAGCACAAGAAAATTCTCATCTTCTGAAATCACATAATGGATTTTAAAATTACATAAGGTATCATCCATTTTCTTATTTTCTCGTGACTTGTTACTGGTGTAGATTATGTGACCACAGATGCAGTAGCTAGGGATATAGCAGGGGTAGCTGTATTCATTCCATTATTGATATCGATCTCATCTGCCGTTTCTTCTTGAGTATCTAAATATGGAAGGGATACGTCGCGAACATCCTTAAAGAAATAGTTGACTACAGGTGCAGGCCTAGGAGACATATGTCCTTCATTGTTTTAAAATATTTAGCCATTTCTGCTCCCAGTTCTTCATAACCTCATTCTCCTTCGTCACCCTCATGCTCAGAATCAACTTCCGATCTCGGAATCAATAATTCTAAAATCACTGCAACACCTCCTTGAATTCATCTACGCTTCCTCATACTACCCATCTCGTGCACTATTCAGAGCAAAAAGAACTTTCTGATACTACCTACTATCTACTTTCTAATATTGGCTTCTAAAAATAAAATAAAACAAATTATTTGTGAACACTCGAAACTAAATAAGAATAAAACTTCTATATTTTTAGGAACAAATTGAAGGCTAGAAAACATTATTCTCCGCAAACATTATTCTCATGGCTCTGTCATCCTACTGTTTCTCTCCAGCAACATTGGTTCAGACGTGTTGTCCTACTGTTGCTGTCAAGTAGCATTTGTTCCCACTCCCACAGTAACGTGAGAAACGGTAAACTCAAAAATTCCATACGTTATTTTACTTTTTCGGAGTGTAAACAACAGAAGTGAACAGAATTTGGCCCGGAAAATTTTATAATAAAAGATAAACAACAGTTGAACCTACCTTCCTTCGTCCTTCTACCGTGTTGTCACTGCTGCCAAAGAAAGTTGGGAAAAAATAGACGTTATCACTTTTATCAGCTGTCAAAAGTGTGCCAGGCAAGCAGAGATGCCAACTTGTATTCATCAGTATTGATAGAAGTAGTTTCCAACAGTAAGAATTGTCCCGCCTATTTTAGAAAAATCGCAAAAGTTCATGTTGTTCCAGGGCAACATTAGGGTATAAAGTCGTGATAAATAACTAGACGTAGTATAAGATTTAGATTGGGGGTGACTGACATGTTCTGCGTGTAGCTTGCTACTCTGGGCTTGGTGGCAGACTACCCATAGTACCCGAGGCCTCCTTGACCATCTTCCGCCCTCGTTTTCGCTGGTAGACCCAAAGGTATTGCTAGCAAGGGGTATGCTGTTTCCAGCTTCCTTTCAGATGGGCCCATGATGATGAGGTGTACCTGCTACAGAAGCAGAATCGGGAAATGCATGGAAGGAGGCAGTTTATGAACCAGGATGCTTTGAAGGCAGTTTTCTCAATTGTGTGAGCCAGATGGCCACCAGTAATTAAGGGAATGTCATGGAACTTCGTAAACCTTGGATCAACTTCGAGTGCTTCAGATACCGTGGTTGAATGTTCAGATCGCTTAGGGCTCTTTCACAGAACCAACTTGGATTTGGTGAATGCCCAACATTCTTTGGCCCATAGTCAGTATAGGAAATCGTGCCCCCCCCCCCCCCTCTTACAATTGAAAAATTAGTCCTATCGTACAGAATGAGCCTAGTTGTTCCTAAATGTAAAGAATAATTGAAAGCAGTTTTGGGATCTGGTAAGGGAGTTCAGAGTACACCGTTCGTCGTTGACGGCACAGATCGATATGAAGGGAATACTTTTGAGGACTGAGTACTTAATCCTTCATTAAAATCTACCTTGATAACACATGCTCCCCCATACATTGGGGTGAAAGAATCGGACAATTAAAGTAAGAATAATATATTTATATGCATAATAAACTTCCGGGGGATGGCAGAATACTATTTGCGTTCCATGTAAACGTTTCAGACGAACCCTTCAAATTTCCGGTGATCTACTGTTACAAAAGCGATAGAAAACCTACACGAGTATGCTGGTAACGAGATTGTCGAAATGGGCTGGCAATAAAAGGATCCTATATGAGGGACACACCGGATTCCGTGGGGGTACTCGACCATCGAAAACTCATTGATTCTAATCAAAATCATCCTCATCCGCTTTACCCAAATGAGGAAGACTTTTTGTATCTTCGTCAATTTGAGAGCAGTCTTTCACAGTGTACAGAGAAGTGCGCTAAATTATGAACATTACGCATGGATGTTTTTCAATAAACGGTGACTGCTAAATCTGAATTATATGGAGACACCAAGGTGAGTTACTGGGTAGACGCGCAAGTATGTGGCGCATTCAGCACTCTTTCTGGGGTAAAACAGAGATATCCGCTTAGTTCTAAGGCACGCAGTGAGACCAAGGCGGAATAAACCCAAAACTGACCATCTCCGAAAAATCCAAAAATATCTTGGAACAGAACAACCAAGCGTTACAAACCGTTGGTATTTGGATGTATTTAGGTTATTGTATACATATTGACGAACCTGCTGTGAAGGCTTCAGCTACCGAAACCTGCCGATTTGTTCGTTGTCATAATTTAAGTAGAAAAGCGAAGGGGATTTCGTTGGAGTTAGATGTAAACAAAAATCGCTAAAAATTACAATAATTTACGGAAAATCGCACGTTTATTCCCCCATAAAATTGCATTCCTACGCAGAATAAAGGAATTAGACCATAAATTTGATCACAATGAATTTTTATCACATTAGTTTACAGAATATTGCATATTTTTGTGCATAATATGCATAAATTTGCAACAAAAAACTAGTGATATACTTTTTAGTCTAACATATTATTGAGTGTACAATTCATTTGATAAGATTCGCAATTTTGCTGTCACTTTTAATGGAATTTTGGTTTTTTTTTTTTTTTTTTCATATTTTTCATATGAAAAGTTCCTCATATTGTCATGCTGTATGATTGTGGATTTCCTAAAATATTGTTACCTTCTTTGCCAATGTATTTTTTCCTCCAGAATTGAATAAAACCATTTCTGAAGTCCAGCAACATACGGATTATTTTTCCGTTTTTTGGTCATTCTGTGCGGCGTTCGCTCTGTTCATGATCAACTTTAGTGCATATGTAGAGAGTGCTGAACAGATTGGGGGCCAGCACATTACCTAATTCATTGATGTTTGCAGATGACGTGGTTCTGTTAGTCAATTTCCAGGGAGCCTTAGAAAGTATGATCAATCGGTTGAATGATTACATTGAAATGTGGAGTTAGAAATAAAGATGACCAAGTCAAATATTGTGGTTTTCAGGGGGAACTTGGGGTCGCTTAACCAGACAAGAGCGGTGGAGACTTGGTGGTGGCTGCGAGTGATATGGAATATATTTGACTCCGCATTGTGACGCTTGAATGTGAGTGGATCATCTGAACTAATTAAGCCCTGACTGTACGAGAACCCTACTTGGCCGGCTTTGAATTAATGTAGACTCCTAATACTCCAACAGCCGGTCATTATACTGTAGCTAAAATTACCTAATAGCCTAACAGACCGAGGCTTTACCAAACAGCGGGATTTGAAGCCCGTAGCTCCAACTACCTAAGCGCCAAATTCGGAAGTACCGTAGCTATAATGATAGGTGATGGAAAAGCTAATTGAATAAATTTAACTAAGAATGAAGGGGGGGGGGGGGGCGCAAAAGAATGAGATCAAACTCGATCAGGGGTTAAGTAGGTTATAAAGAGAAGCCAAGTTTCTGGTACGAGTTAGAGTGATATGAATGAATGTTTGTCCAGAGAGCAGGGGTAAACTTATCGTTCACCTTAAAGTGTTTGGTTCACATCTTGTTAATTGGGAGAAACTAATACGCTTACGAAATTTCGCACACGACGGTCGTTAACCAACCTATTAATGTCGTATTTGGGCGTCTATCTTGCCTGTAACCTGCGACTTGACGATTACTCCAAAGTAAAAAGGGAGGCCAGCTTTTGTTGGGATTAATGTTGTATGGAATGGACTCTTTTCGGACACTGACTTCCCTGCCGAGATCAAGCGATGGGTCTTTGAGCCCATAATAGGCTGCCGGCCTATTACTCGGAATGCTGTGAGTTCGAGATCTGGAGAAGGTAAAGCGACTCTACCTGATAAATACTGCTCGAATGAACTTACCACAATATGTAGTCTACAAAGAGACGAAACGAGAACCGATATTTTTACGCGCGCTTTGTATGAATGGTAGCTACGTGATGAGGGTATTTTGTATATTACAGAACCGATTCAACCACATTACGGTATCGGAGGTGATAAGACGGGTTGTAGGCTGAGTCAAGGTCTCTCGTGACTTGGTCAGAAAGTTCTCTGAGCAGCCGAGAGACGATTAGTTCGGTCTTGTGCGCCTTGGCGGACGGGAAGAGTATGTATTAGATAAACATAGAGCAATTCATATTCCATAAGGGATAAAACGGAGAATGCGAGATTTCACCTGGTATATCGTATGAGAGATTTCTTCTTCGGAATTTCGACCATTTTTTGGAGTTTGCCCATGATGGTACCGCGGGCGGGTGGGGCCCCAGGCTTTCAGCCACCCAGAAGCTGGCTGGGGAGCTGGTCTAGCCTATCACCCAGTTGAGGCTGGTTTTGCAGGGGTATGTGGTTTCACGTTCTTGTAGATCTCCCCGGGTAATCCGGGGGGCGGTGGCTAGACTGTAGGCCTTAGTAGGGTGCTTGTACCCCTCCAAGGTTGTGTCCGCTGCCCTCAAGCAGGGGGACCTGTTAACAGGCCCATCGGTCTATACGATCACCAACACGAGACAGGTACATCTTTACCTAGATTGCCTAGATTTCCTCCCGAAAATTGGCAAAAACGACGCCGTAGTGATTGCCTAGAATCGAGAAGAAATTTTAAATCTCGATCGGCAACTATTGGTCCAGGACCACATTTATTCGTGTTCATTGAGTGATCTTGGAGTGAACAAATCGATGGAACATTTTATGGAAGACTACCCGATTCTCAGAAATGCGAAATTGAGTTATTTTGGATGATTTTGAATTAGCCCGCCAGATCTGGTCCATTTCGACGCTGTGGTCATCCAGGATGACAGACACATCGGGCTTGACGGCAACGGTATCCGGCTTCTTGCCCCGGTTACTTGGCATGTGATATACTCTCTACCTTTCGATATCCTAACCTCTGGATGACAAAGCGTATGATATCTGCTTGAAAACCACACCGTGAAGTAGACAGTGGCCACCATGAGTACGAGGACACTGCTACACCATATGATACAGATTCTCATTTTTCCCCCACAGGCACGGCAAAGGGTCGCCACTGTCCCGGGAATACCTACTCCTTGAACACCTCACCGAGGCTTGCGTAGCCACCCAGGTGGCTTGAAAGAACCTCACACACACACACACACAAACATTTTTTTTTTTTTAAAAATAAATCTCCCCTCAAAGGCGGAAAGGGCACACCATTAATTAAAAAAAAAAAAAAAATAAATAAAATAAAATAAAAAATAAAAAAATAAATAAATAAATAGAATAAATAAAGTGGGAGGACGCCCAGGTTTACTCGACGCCGGCACTAGGGATGAAGGAAGTCGCAGGAGGAGGAGGAAGAAGTGAGGGATGAAAGGAAGTGCCACTGTAAAATGACCACCAGTTGACGAAAGAGCCCCTGAGGACGCGGGTGGCGAAACCACGGAGCACTCCTGCCGAGATGCCCAACTTGAGTAACTCCTTGGCGCTTTTCCCGCACCACACCCCGCGCCATGACACGGTCGCGGCCATGACCTTGATGTAATTTGCTGCCACTCCTTTTAGCTCAGATATCGCTTGTCGCAGATCATTCCTATCATATTTACTTATCTTAGCCCGCCAGGTCTGCTCCATGTCCACGCTGCCACTGACAACCCGGACAAACACACACAAACACGCACACGCACACACGCACGCACATGCACACGCACGCACATACTCGTACACACACACACACACACACACACATACACACACTTTTTTTTTTTTTTTTTTTTTTTTTTTTTTTTTTTTTTTTTTTTTGGCGGAGGGGGCACACCATTAAGTTGAAAAATAAACAAATAAAATAAAAAAGTGGGGAGGACGCCCGGGTTTACCTGATGCCGGCTCTAGGGATAAGGGAATTTGCAGGACAAGGAGGAAGAATGGGATGAAAGGACGTGCCCCTATAGAATGACCACCAGTTCAAGTAAGAACCCCTCAGGACGCGGGAGGTGATACCACGGAGTACTCCTGCAGAGATGCCCAACTCGAGTAACTCCGTGGCGCTTTTCCCGCACCACACCCCGCACCATGACAAGGTCGCAGCCATGACCTTGATGTTATTAGGTTCCACTCCTTTTAGCTCAGATATCGCCTGTCGCAGATCATTTCTATCATATTTACTTTTCTTAGCCCGCCAGGTCTGCTCCATGTCCACCCTGCCACTTACAACCTAAACATCCAGGATTACAGCAGACCCAGTGGGCTTGATGTCAACGATATCTGCCATCTTGCCCTGGTCACTTGGCATGTGATATAGTTTCTCCCTTTTAACATCCCAACCTCTAGATGACAAAGCGCTCTTGATCTGCTTGGCAACAGCATTGTGACGTCGAATGCAGCCACCGTGAGTAATAGAATGCTGCTGCACCACATGATAGAGATTTTAATTTTTACCCAACAGGCATAACAAATGGTGACTACTGTCCTGTGATTACTCCTCGAACACCTCACCGAGGTGGCTAGTGTAGCCACCCGGATGGCATGAAAATGGCGGTAGTCGCGGGGCCCAATGCCCTCTGAAGCCCATTCCACCCACTGGGAAGAAATGGGGGATTCAGAGCACTGTCGGAGTTCTTTACCATCTACTGACTCATGCAGTGCAGCAGCGAACTCAGCAGATGAGCTGGGTTTGGGAGCAGTTGGTGTTGCTCGGTCGCACCACAACAACTGCTGCTTGACAAAGTCAAGGTCAGCAGCAGTGCGAGCGACCTCCCAGCTCGAGCCCCTAAGGGCGAGCAGGTGCTGGCGGCGTAAAGATGGTATGCTAGCTGAGAGAGAGACAATACCGAGCCCACCGGCCTTGACCGGTGCATGGACATAGGCACTTAGGACACCAGGTGGAAAGCCTAGCCAAGAGCGCACAGCAGAGCGAACTTCAGGATCTAACTCAAGCAGCCTCCCCGCAGTAAGCCTGCCAAAGACTTACCCATAGGTTTGTTTTGGCAGTAAGTTCGTGCGGAGGAGGCGCAGCTTCTGCTGTGGCTTCAATGGAGCCTTGGTGACACGAGCTAATGTTCCACCAAGGTCCGCACGGCTTGCGGCTATAGTGGCCACACCCATGAGGTCGACCCCAAGTTACTCTCTCACAGTGGGCACACTGGTGGGCATTTACAGGGGTCGTGGAAGAGGATGAGGAATAGGAAGACGAGGACGAAGAAGAGGGAGATGATGGCCGACGCCCCTGCCTGGAGCGCCTCGAGCGCCTCCCCTAGAACCCCGCTGGCCAATGGGCCGGTGGGGGTTATGAGGCTCGGTATTTGTTTGATCCATAACAAGGGAAGCGTGGTTAAGGGTCGGGAGACCCGTTGACACGAGCCTCCCCCCTAAACGCCAGAGGGTTATTCTGCCACCCTCTGGTAAACCAGAGGGTGCCCGGGTTGCACGACGGGGACGCATGACCATGACTTGGGTAGGGATACGAAGGAGCTCTGAAGAGATAAAAACACCAACAATTACCCTACCCCAGCAACCCAACAAGCCCCACCAGACCCTAGTAGTACCCTACCCCAGCAACACACACACTCACACAAATACACACATACACAAACACACACACACACACACACACACACACACACACACACACACACACACACACACACACACACACACACACACACACACACACACACACACACACACACACACACACACACACACACACACACACACACACACACAGAGCTCATTTCAGAATGCTTCAAAACGGATTTCAATTGACATATTTTCCGATAATTTTGATTTTAAAATGTTTGGAGCCACCATAACATCTTCCTTTTCTACAGAAGTTCACTAAATGGGGTTTGTCAGCGATGACTCCTAGATCGCTCAGTGGTTGTTGGAGGCAGAGCTCCAACGAATTTGCATAAAGTTTGAGATTAAGTTTTGAAAATTCAGTCCAATCTGTGTAGAAAATCTTTGTCTACCATCTGAAAGTTTGGAATACAAAATGGCAGCCTCATAAAGATGGCCCATTTTCAAGTTTTTCTCTAATAATTCGTAAGCCGTACATCCTACTGAAATTGTTATACGTAGCAAAGTTGTAGAACAGAGGAAAACAAAACGATTCGATTCCGAAAATCTGAATTATCTTTCACAATAGGAGAATTACAAACAATTGAAAATCGGGCTAAATTTGGACGAGTCCTCTCCTCCTCCCGTCAGGACTTTTTCCTTTCAAAATCACCTAGTGGCGTTGGTATTGGTATGGTTTCAGTTTGCCAAAGCTCATTCTACTCAAGACTGAATACTCTCTGGTAAATTCTCGCTGGGAACTTCCCCCATTGAGTTACAGCCGAACTTATGAATTTTCTGTCATTTTACACATAAAGTTCGTAAAAACGGCCTCTCACTTTGTACTTTAATGGGAAACGGTCTGAGCGAACACTGCTCGAAACAAATTTTGGAAATTATTTAACCCTGAATTGGATGCGATTTGGCTGACCTGAATCAGACCAATATTCAGGTCGCTACGGGTTTTTGAAGGGCAAATGTGTAGGCGTCTTTTAGTGATTATCTCCTGGCTATGGCACCCTTTTTTTCTTCTTTTTTTTATATTGGCGTTATTTAAGCATGTTTGTAATTGTTGATTTTGACCAATTTTTACTATTTTTGTTTTAGGTAAGTGACATCGTTCCAGCTCTTGGGTGAGTTTTGGCACTTTTATAACTAATTGTTTCAGATTGTTAACTATTTAAATCGAAAGTATGAACAAGGTTTGAAAAACGTTTCGAATATATATATATATATATATATATATATATATATCTATATATATATATATATATATATATATATATATATATACTCGGCCCTTCGGGCCTCGCAAGGGGCTCCACCCCTTGACCCTGCCAGGGGGGCTTCGCCCCCCTGGACCCCCTAATCTATACTCGGCGCTTCGCGCCTCGCCGGAACTTTTCTCTTTTCTACTGTGTAGAAAACGAGGATAATTTGCTATGCAATTCTTATTGTATTTTGTAAAAAAATTTTCAAGCTGGGATTCGAACCCACGTTCTTCGTCTCATGATAAAAAAAAAATAAAAAAATTTTCAAGCCTGGCTGGGATTCGAACCCACGACCTCGCGCTTCGCGGTCCCGGACGTTACAAAAAAAATTGTTGGGGGTCGGCCTAAGAACACAACGGCGCGATCAACACAAACATTTATATTTAATGGGAACCCTCTTTTTATTGTAGATTTGGAATCAATGCAAACTTTTATGAATTTGCGACCCCTAATTCGATTTTTTGACCACGCGCAACCCGTTCCTTGAACGCGCAAAGTTGCCTAACTACCAAAATTTCAAAACATGGATTCTGGGAAACCCAAAGTGTGGTACATGAATTTTCATTTCTTTTTTTCAACGCTGGAAAAAAAAAAAAAAAAACACGCTACATGGTGCTATCCGTTTCTTGATTTGACTTGATTTCAAGGGAATAATGGCCGAGAGTTGGTTATTTTGCGTGAAATAATTATATTTTTAGTCGAGTGTTTGCACATGAAATTTCATAATTTTCTTTTCTCTTTCCCTCCTCCTTTCTCAACAGGGCTGGAGACCGGCTATGGCGGTTAAAAGAAAATAAAAACAAGCACTCCCTTTTAAAAATTAAACGTACCATCTGGTGGGGGAACAACATGAAAAATAGGACTTCATAACAGTTGCTCAAAATTAAGCGAGGAAACTGATCAAAAACGGTCTACACGTATGGTAACTGGATTGTGTACCAGGGGGAGGGGGTGAATTCCACCTACTTCCTCAATTTCCTATGGGGGGGGGGGGGGGGGGGGACTTGTCCTCTGTGAGTGACCTTCATTTCGAGACTAGTTTTCGAGACTAGTCCTACTGTGCGAGAATGACGAGACCAATCCGAATACTTTGCCGCCAAATTGAGGTTGGGATGAGGTCCTGCCTGCCTATCCCATCTATGCATGGATGGTATTGTTTTGAAACAATGCGTGATGTTGAAAAATCGATTTGGAAATCTCTCTAGAAAATGTTGCAATTCAATTCGGAAATCTCTCCAGATAATGTTAAAATTAAATTTCGAAATTGTTGAATTTAATTGGTAAAATGTTGAACTCGTTTGGAAAACGTTGGATTTAATTTGAAAAATGATGGGTTCAGTTTAAAAAATGTCGGTTCAATTTGGCAAATGTTGATTCTTATTTTGAAAACTTTTAATTTTGTTTGAAAAATCTACATTTTTCAGATCTTTGGAACAATCTGAAAAATGGAAAATGGTGAAAAATTATCAATAATGTCCCAAAATGGGTTAATTTATTGAAAAATTCATCAAGGTTCTTCTTTTAAAATTGCATATGATGTTGAATTATATCTTGAAATGTTGAATTACATTTGGGGAATGTTGAATTCTATTTGGAAAATGTTGCATTCATTTAGAAATGGTATATATATAATAATGAATTGTTTTGAAAAATTGAGCACTTTGAAAAGAAAGAAATCGTTGGCAACCAATTTTAAGGCAAAAATTCGGTCTAAATAATATTCTGCGATACAAAACAAATTTTGGATTTTACCTTTCTTGCGGTTTTGGCTTTTTTTTGCAAATATTTATACAATACAATATATAAAATAAAATGTATACAATACAATTTATACAATAAAATATATATACAAATATAACAGTTTCGTCTCGCAATGTGCACATTTTATTTAGTCGGTTTATAAAAGGATTCACTCATAAAATCACCGTGCTCGACTGAAACTTTATTGAAACATGTTAGGTGATGGTTTTTTATTTACAATAATTGAATTGAGTGCATTCATTCTAAATTTATCACTCAGATATTAAATCGGTTTGAACATTGGCATCGTGACTCACAATAAATATAATTTCCGTCAGATGAATAAGAACTCCTCTCACGAGAGTTGAATGTTCAGTAAAACAAGTACCAAACGTGTTTTGTACGTTTCTTGGTGGTTTTGTGACAATAATGGGACAAATATCGAAAATTGTCTGAATAATATGCAACATGAAAATTTTAAGAGAAAAAAGTTATATCCAGTGGTAGGTACTACTATTGGAATGCGTAGAAATAGCTCAATTTTCTTCATGCTTGTGTTCAAAATGAAGGAAAGAGAATATTGAGGGGTGAGGTATGACAATCACGACAAGAGAAAAGAGCACCTATCCCTCTAGCAGATCTGCTATAAACATAATTGCGCTGTCATGGAAGGGAAGATGGATGTCTTTAAGAAAAATATTTAGATATCAAGGAAAGTTCGGTGTTTTTCATCGTCAACGTTTTTCCCCAACCTCCAATATCTTAATTTTCCTTTTAAGTCAGTAGGTGCCTTCAATTATAATATTGCTGTATCATTGTTGTCACAACTAACCCACTTCACTTACCAGCTAAACATAATTATATGCAGCTAAAAATACGTACAAATGAAATTACAATTACTCCTTTGTTTGTCCTTTAGTACCCGCTTTGATGGGCCTTTGTTCAATAATGTAGTTCACTTATATATATATATATATATATATATATATATATATATATATATATACATTTTAAAATATATATATTTCACCCTTTTTTAGGCCCTAAAAATTTGATTTTGAATAATCAATAGCCACCTAATATTTCCATCTATCAATTTAACTGTTACTATTCAATATTATAACTATATATTTATTTTTAGTAACCCTTGCATGCGCACTTCGTTTGTTGGTTGGACGACACTACTTGATATTGTACTGACACTGTATTTGTTCTCTCCCTCCTCTGCTGTGCTTTGCTCATCAGGGTATCCTCTGAAATAGATTCTATTTTTGCTTTCACTGCTCTCCCTTGCCTTGTTAGGGCAGAGATTAGGCCCATTTGGTTCGATCTAATGGGCTGAATTTGGTCCTTCCAGGTGATCAGCGCTCCCGAGGACGGCAGCAATGTCAGGATCGCCGTGTGATGGAGTGAGGAACCCTGAACTATCCACCTACCAAATTAGGACGAACGCCAATCAATGTATTCTTTACCATCAATTAAACTGATCTCATTACCTGCGGTATTGTGATTGGTTTACCCTATGGCATCGGACATTGAAGAAGGACAGTTGTGTGAGGATGAGGGGGACATCACATATATATATATATATATATATATATACATTTTAAAATATATATATTTCACCCATTTTTAGTTTGATATCATTACTTTCCTCAAGTGAGAGCAGGATGGTGTTCTTTGTTACGTAATGAAAGTATTGTAAGCTCTGGCGAACGAAGTGGCAATAATTGTAAAATGGCCTTTTGCCGTTTGGTCGTACGTCAGACACAAGGGTGTATGAACATGGGAGTCGACTTCTTGCCTGCTGAAACCTGTTTCCGAAAGTGAGACTCCCATTTGAGAGAAATATGAGATCGCAATTTTTAGAGTGATGAGCAAGGTTTTGTTAAGCATTATCCAAATTTTTACGTGAGCCATCAATGACTGCTTGATGGGGCGATTGCATAACCTTTCTGTGTTGTTTGACTATAGTAGCGGTGTTGGGTTTGTGGTGGAGGTAGTGGGTTAAGTTGGTGTTGGCAGTTTAGTGTCACTTTGTGAGGTGAGCATCATTGTACAATTAGATATGAAAGTGTGGCTGACATACTTGGCTGTGATATTTGTCAATAGTTCGTCTTCTACTTATCTTGTGAATTTACACATTGACTATCAGGTATCCGGTTTGTGGCCTCTGATAGTGGGGAGTCCGATCAGATGTACGTGCACGTTCTTTTGGTCAATTCGCGTTCATATTCAGTGGCTCACATGCTACCACCTGGAGATCTTTTATGGGCAGACCGGTGGGATTTTGGGACGCATTGGAAGGCGGTGATAAGATGTGGAGTTGGCGGGAAGTCGGGCTTTTGTGGCTAACTTGTGCGTCTACACTTGATGGCTTCGCCTCTTTCTTCCATGACTAAGCTGGCAGTATGTTACTCCAACTTAGAGCAGTATCATTGGAACTCAACACCGTGGTTGTATGTTTGGCCATGTGCAATTTTCTGCATGAATAATGGGGATTCAATCTCCTACTTCTCTTATCTACAATGCCTTCAGCTATCATTTACATGTTATAAGTACTTTCATCTTGCAGTCAAACTGTCGGACATAACTTCCGCCGATGACTGATGGGTGCTCCCTTTTTCAGCGTTCTGAACGGAAGAATAGGAAGACAAGAATCCATTTATCGCACCTTAATATAACAAAACTTGTCTAAAATTTTGGCGGATAAAGAGCATCTATGACTACCTATGAACATACACTATTTACATGGAATAAGCTGTGTTACGAAGGCAATGACGTTACAAGCGCTGGTTAGAAATTTTTCTTGAATGAATTTGAAATAAATCATTTAAGGTGATGTGTGGAATACAAACAATAAATCCTTTCAGCAAACCTAACGGTTGAGTGTGCTACCGTGTGAATGAGAGATGACAAATCTGAATGGATCGGGATGGATTTCCACTCGGCGGTCCACCGAAGCGTTTAGTCATCGGGTGTATCCTCATCGTCAACAATTCACGAGGTTGAGGCACCAGACGGAGAGCAAACGTGACAAATAATTCGCGGGAGACAGGGCTTCAAGTTGGCTGGTATTAATGTGATCAGGGCTGGGTGTTGGAAGCCACCTGTTGATCCTTCCTACCTTTATTATACCGCTTAAAGGACGGCCTCGCCACGCCGCACGGTTCACGGTTTACATTACCATCCGCCAAACCCAACCAACTCTCATAATTTTGTTTACATTGGAAACAAACCACAAGGGTCGATTCGCCTTCGCACCTTGGCCCAATAGGTACTTACTGAAACATATGTCTCGAGACTTCAATACCATAGTTAGTTTTGTAAATTTTCAAGTGATGTCGGTAACTTTTAGCGAATTTTTGTAGAAGATTTAATATAAATGTATATATAAAATCATTCCAGACAGTAAATCTCCTTAGGATTGAGATTAAAGAAAATTTCTTTCGAGAAAAAATGAAACATTCCAGAGTTCGTTGGAAATCACTTTAAAAAAAAAAAAATAGATAGGATAAATTTCAAAGAATGTCCTTGAAAAATCACTGAAAGTGGCAAAAAACAACTAAAAATCATCAAATGTATATTTTTCAGTAAAATAATTGAACTGAAATATTTTAAAAAAAACAAAGTTTACACAAGATTAGGCTGAAAATGAAGTTTAATTAATAGAAATTGCTAAAAATTAATAGTAACTGCAAAATTGATTTGAAAAAAAAAAAAAAAAAAAAAAAAAATTTGGTCGAAAAACAGTGAACAATATTTGTGCATACAAAGGTCTCAATTTTTCAAATAATTCACAAAAATACGATCAACTACATACGAAAATTTGCTTGAGACGACAAGGATGAAGCTAGGTGCCTCACACGTTTTTTGCATGCTCTGATGCCTTCTTCCGTCAACCATACCACTATCTCTTTGCATACAGCAGATTTTTAAATTCCACAGAAACACCATTTAAAAAGTTCAACAGTTCCTGGGTCCAGACCGAATTATAGTTGGTGTTTTCTTGGTGTTCCCCTTTCTTCTGGTTTAAAACCAACAAATTTGAAATACTAGGGGTAAACTAAGAACTTTAATCCACTTAGTCTTTATTTCTTCAACGATTATGTTCGATATTACAATATTTGTTTCATGTTTGACTGTAAAACTCATTATACTAAAGTGGAAGAAAAATTGCTTTCGCCCCTTAAAGGGAAAAACAAGAGATCATGGATATGCCTTTCCTTTATATATATATATATATATATATAAATGCACCGGCTCACGCTAATCTATTCATGGCTAGCTTGGAAAATGATTTTCTGTCAAACAGGGAGAAGACTCCACTCATATGGAAGCGTTTCATGGACGATATTTTTCTGATATGGACGCATGGTGAAGAGGAACTGCAATTGTTTTTAGGAGAACTCAACTCCCAGTATTCAGTGACATTTACCCAGTCTTTCTCTGCATTTCGCGCAACCTTTCTTGACGTGAACATTACGTTGGAGAACGGGGTGATCACAACAGCAGTGCACGTAAAACCTACTAATGAGCAACTATACCTGCACTATGATAGTTGCCACCCCCCTCACACGAAGCGTGCGATCCCAAGATCTCTATCAATTAGAGGTCATCGAATATGTAGCAACCGGGAAAAGCTAGATGGGTATATTTCTACAGTGCGAGATAAGCTGGTGGAGAGGGGTTACCCAACAAAGTTTGTAACAGACAGAATAGTCCCAGCAAGTGTTACCTACCAGCAGAGACCAAAAGTACTCACGAACCAGGTTCCGTTGATTACAACATTTTCCTTTGGGGCTCAAAAGCTGAATGGTATCCTCCGCGAGTTACAGCCTATCTTGACATCTAGCTCACTAACCCGTGACATCTTTGCTGAGAAACCTCGAGTGACCTTCAGACAAGGAAAAAATATTGGGGAGATCTTGTCTCATCGCCATCCACGATCGCAGCCCTTAGAGCCACAGCAACAAGGCTTACATCCATGTCAACGAGCAAGATGTAAGCTGTGCAATTTGGTTATTGAAGGGTCAGACTTCTACTCCGTCAATACCAATTACACATACAAGTGTCGAGGTGTGGCAGAGTGCCTGTCCAAAATGTGTGTATACCTACCAGCTTGTTTGCAAAAAGTGCACAGAGTCATCTGCGTTCTATGTTGGTAAAGCAACGACCCTAAATTTAAGAATGAACAATCATAGGGCGTCTGTAAACCAATCTCGGCCACTCCCAGTGAAGGTTCACGCATCATCCCATGACGCAACATTTGATCAGTGTTTTGGCGTGAAAGTCTTAAAGAAGCTACCTGATACTGCCAATGACATAATGCTGCAGCAATCAGAAAGAGCGCATAGATGGGTACTCGGAGCTAATCGACCACCTGGCCTCAACTTAAATGACTAATTGAAAATATATCAAAATAATTATTATTATCATCTCGGCCATGGATACAATTGTCCCGAAGAACGCAAGTTAAATCATTTTTTTCTCTACCTACTTTTCTGTGATCAAGAATACAATTCGAAATATCAGATTTACTTACTTTCGTTCTTTTATTTGTGAAATTTATCTTTTAAAATCATATATATATATATATATATATATATATATATATATATATATATATATATATATATATATATATATATATATATATATCCTATTACCTATGGGAGAAATTGAGTATGAAATTGTGAATGATGAAATCCTATACAACTTGCTCACCTTCCCATTTTCAAAGAATACAAGCACTCCCAATTTACTGTGGATTCATTCTCTCGTTTTAGCCTATATTCAAACATATAGTCTACAATAGAAGCATTCCCAGAGGCTGTTTGAATGATAGCAATACTGACATTATCAGTACTCATCATGATCTCGATCGAAACTGACATTATATAACCCGCGCTGTTGTGGAAAACTTTCTCTTGACTCTGGTCTTTACACTTCGAAATGCGCGGTCGTGAGATGTTCTGGGAGTAAAAGTTGAGAAAAATTCATACGTGTGGTTGTGGGTTGCACTGTACTGGGACGCACCCGTACCGACTTACTCGTAGTTTCGTTTGTTCAGATTCTCCATTGTACTATCCATTTACTAATTTTCAACACTAACTAACCAAATATATTTTTAACGTCAAATATAGGTTTGGAGTTTTCAACTTAGGACATATCTAGGTGAGAATGTTATTCAGGGTTTAGTTATACAACAGAAAAAAGCGCAACAGTAATTTATTTTTAGTAAGTACAATTGAGGTACGGATTGTCCCCTTGATCAGACTAATTTGTTTTGGTTTATCATTGTCTATAATGAAATATTGTATTCCTCCAACCTGTCCATTTCACACCTGACAGAATTTTGTATTTGTATTACAATACGAATATCGAATGAAAAAAGTTCCAGTCATACAACAAGATCGTATGAGCGAATTTTTGTAAATTATCGTACTTTTCTATGTTACATTGTTTTGATAATTGAGGGCTTTGAGTAAAAAATAAATTATCTACCAAATTTCCGGCGAAACATTTCGTTCTAAATAATAATCCGTAATCCAAAAACAGATATCAGATTTTTGACTTTTTTGCCATTTTTATAGATTATTTAGCAGATTCTAATCAAATTCAAGTACACTTTTCAGCTTAATATTGTACATCAATTTTTAAATGTTCTATTTCACAGCTAATAAACATTATTTGTGCAATATTCTACTAAAAAATATAAATTAAACAATTTTGCTATTTTTAGTGATTTTTTCAGCACTTTAATGAGTTCGAAAAATGCTGACCAATGAACTCGTCCTTTCTTTTGGAAAGCAAGATTTTTTGGCGCAAGAACGGAATTTTCATCTCAATCCTAAGGAGAGTTATCGTCTGGAATGATATATATATATATATATATATATATATATATATATATATATATATATATATATATACATATATATATATATATATATATATATATATATATATATATATATATATATATACACACACACACGTTAAACTCAAGGATTCGTTTCAGAATGTCTCAAAACGGATTTAAATTAAGAAAATTTTCGAAAATTTTGATTTTAAAATTTTTGGAGCCATTGCGATTGCTTCCTTTTTTACGAAAATTTGCTAAATATATCAGTCTGCCCGCTTCACCACTCCCAGCAGGTGGTCCCTTCGTGACGAAGCGAAGCAGGTATGTAAAAAGCGAATTGATGTTTAGAAATGGTCGATTTAAATCGAATCCTGAGGTAAAGAGTCAAAAATAACTAAGAATGTTGAAAAAATTATGGAATTCAGCTACTCCTGTTTTGTTCCTTCACAGTAGGTGGGTGGCGCCGTTATCAGAAATAATTAAGCATGGAGGCATTTTTTTAAATCATAAACTAACATTTATAAAGGAATATGTAAAAACATAAATATATATCTTGAAACCTATTTGTGTTTAATATTTTAACGTTAATCTAACCCAAAAGCTCCTATCACCTCCCTTAGGATCATAGGTGAATCTCTGCGTAGCTGAATCGTTGGTGACAAGGCGCAGTAGGTCTACCTCATTGTCATGACCTCCCGGTCGTGCGGGTCATTGCCTAACCCCAACGCCGGGCCGTTACTAGATGTTCGTTTTAGGCCGAACATTGGTGTTCATTTAGGGAGAAGGTTTGATCGTTAGATGATATAGAGACTATCTAGCGCCAAGAGAGGCCATCACTCTACACTCTACTCTTCATTATGAAAAAGGCAATCGCCGAAATATCAATAACAATAGTGAGTTTCATTCTTTATTTGTGTTTTAATTTTCACAGCACATCTGTGCCAAAAGATTTATACTGTTCTTATAGAACTGTTTCAAACCAACCATAAGTATATATACATGTATATATATATATATATATATATATATATATATATATATATATATATATATATATATATATATATATATATATATATATATATATATATATATATATATATATATATATATATATATATATATATATATATATACATATCTATCTTGCAAATGTGATATGATATAAATCAAAACCTTATATGGAAATATATGTCGAAATCTTATTCATACTGTCATCGCCATGGTTTTGTGAGTAATTTATATTTTTATTCAAACTTTTATTCGAAATTAATACACACTAAAAATAATGCTTGTGTTTCATAATTTACAAAAATTGTTCCTACAACTGTCTCCCTACAGTGAGTGCTCCGCCTCTAACTGCCAAAAAGTGTTCCTGATTGAAATATGGCCTTTATGGTTTTTATTTAGTTTATTTTTTGTATTTCACACTTGTTATGTTTTGTACTACCCATTTTTGTTTCGTATGTAAAATAAATGCCTATCCGAAAAAAACTAGATAAAAAATAATTATATCACCAGTTTAATATTATCAAATACAATTGTAACACTGTTATAAACAAAAGCTCTACATGTTGATTAATAATTCAATAACTCTGTCGAAATTCCTATATTTGCGTTAATAATGAATAGTTCTTTCCTAAATTGATGTATTTTAAATAAACTCCTGAAGTTAGTATTCAAATATTGCCAAATCTACAAAATTTAAGAAGGTCCTATATATCTCACTATCCGTTAGAGATCAGGTCAATTACCGGCACTGAATGTTGAATGAAAATATGTTTCAATGCATAATGTCATTTCAGTAAAATGCCATCCTACACTTGTCACTCCTGGTGTCGGAGCCTGGTTCAGCCATGATCAGTAAGGGTACATCAAGATACAAGTACATGGTTGTGCCCAACTAATTCTTTGCTTTGCTCAATAAATTGCATTCAAATTGGCACGGCGCCGGTGGTCAATACGTAGAGAATATGTACTTCTTTCGGTCTCTGAGAAATGACATATCCGATAATTAAATTTTAGTAGTTTAATTTACTCATTCCTGAGGTTTTCAAGCGGAACAAATTTTATAGTATTCCTGAATTTCTTCGTGATTGCGGATCTGAATTTTTAAACCAACCTGGTAATATTTGAGGTTTTGCCCATTTTATGATTTGTTGTTTTGTGTTTTCATCATCTAACTTTTCCACTGTTGTGTACAACGATCCAAAATAATTTAGTAAAAATGTAGTTGACTGATATGAAATAATTGTATACCCTCTTTGTTTGCCCTCGCATACATCTTCTTCAGCTTTTTATAAATCACAATTAACTAAATGCAAAACCAAAAAAAACAAACGGACACAAATATTAAACCTGGAAATATTTAAAAATTATTGAACAACAAATACCATCCAAATGAAATACCAAGTGCCTACATGAAGACATACCGAACTTTTTAAAATCTGGATAAAAATGTGCATAATCAATCCTCTCACGGTAATTTGCGGCAAATTTCAATCTATGGCCTGCAAACCATGTTTATCTGCCCTCAACTATCAAAGAACACACATTTAAGACAATGTACTAACATAGCCTCGGCCCTAAAAATAATATTTATTATTAGGCGATATGAAAGGAATTTTCGTCCAAAAATAGAAAATTAATTCATGAAACTGCAATAGAAACTGCAGAATTACATGTGAACTGAGTAACCTTTGGAAATATTTAAATTCCCAAATAATAGTAGGTATACAGTAAACATTTTAAATTGAACTATAGTTCGAAATAGTTTACAAAGTAGCAGTGAATATGCTACACATATGATTATCTAGAAAACGAGACTAATTAACACAGCAGTATCATCATACTATTCTCCGTAAACCTTAAGTGATATACTCTTTTAACAATTCAGGAGGGTAGCTAACCCTTGACGACTATCTGGGGACTATTTGCTCTTGCTCCGGGGGTTCCTTTGCATCTCCCAACTTCAGACTATTTCGTTTAGTCTCGGTTGTCTCTAAAACATGGCTTGCTGTGGGTTCAGCTTGAAGGAGTGGTCACTGGTATTGTCGGAGATGTGTTATCTCAGTCGTCTCGTACGTCTATGTAAATATACTCGGTTGCTTCTTTAGGTGCTGGATACTTCAGCGATATGGTTTTTCTTGGCCATCAATGAGTTTAACTTTAGTGTACTTAGGGTCTAACCCGAGTAATTCCTCTTCTCCAACGAGGTGATCTTAATTAATTGACCGAACAATACAGTTCATAAACACTTTTGTAGAGGGCTTCAACCAAAGAGACAGAGGGAACAGCCATTGGCGGATCGTCGTTAGTAATGAAAAATCCATTCATGCGGTGTTTCATTTGTTGCAATATGATGGAACGATCGTACAGCATGAAACACGGACGCATAAATCTGGTGTTTAAAAGTGAACCTAACAGATCACCAAATGGTTACATTATTTGGTCCTATTCGGCTCTTTCTAGGAGGTTGATAGGGGCCTGATGTTGAAGTCAACACATTGGCAATTGAGATTCACTTTGAAATGTAGGAAAGACTGCAGTTCAGAAGATGCAATAGATGTAACTCAGTAAGAGTCCACGTATGAAGATAGCCCATAATTGAAAATTGATCTACAGAGAAAGAAGTCGTGTGAAGACATAAGCCAACGGTAATCGTATATACTCTTAACGATGGTAAGATGATATCTGTCACGCAAATTTTATGGAAGCGGCCCTTT
Source organism: Adelphocoris suturalis (assembly GCA_030762985.1). NCBI lineage: Eukaryota > Metazoa > Arthropoda > Insecta > Hemiptera > Miridae > Adelphocoris > Adelphocoris suturalis. The sequence continues at coordinate 1,689,681 of CM061045.1, forward strand.
AAAGTCGATGCTTAAGACGTTCAAACGGTTGCATAGCCTTTATATGTTTTTACAAGTTGTAGATGTGATTCCATTGTAGTTTGCTCTAGGGTATCCGTTCATTGCAAGTTGGTCAGGAGCTTTTCGAACATCCTCGATAGAAGAAGGAAGGTTGAGAAGTCTTAACCAAAAGTCCAAGTCCTAGCCAATGTTAAGTCTTATTTCATTCGAAAGACTCCACAATGAGGCAAGCGGAGTGGAGATCATAGAATATTTCTGACTACATTGCACTGCAAATTCTAAAAAAGCATCCTAAACGAGGTATCAAAATTGTAGCGAGATAACTCAAGTTTTTGTGAAAAATGAAGCAATTTCTATGGTAAAATCCAAAATTTGAGGCGTTATGAAACAATTTGAATGTTTTTCAAACACACACACGCACGCGCGCGCGCGCACACACACACACACACACGCGCGCGCGCGCGCGCGTCTGGTAGAAGCATCCTGTACAGGCTAACGCTGCCATTGATACAGAGAGAGAGTGGCCAAGGTATACTTCTGAGGATTTGCGTCGAATGGCAGCGGAGGAGGCAGAGGCTGTGCACAATGGGGCACGACATATTAATGCTTTTTTGAAAGAATGTTTTCCCATGTGCACGCTATCTTGCATCCAATCTCTTCGCTAAACACTTTTTTCAACGCTGAATTGAATAGTGATATCCGTTTTTCGATCAGTCCTCATTCTAGTACAACAATGACCAATAGTATTTACTCTCTAGGTGAAATTCTACCATTTTCAATCTAAATCGCAACAGAACTGACTTAGGTACTCGGGATTTGTAGTCCGTTGATTCCCATCACGGAAGCTTACTTTTGAAATGCTGTTGCAGTAAACAAAACCATACGTAGATACTTTGATTTTAACTTATCTCTCTCCTTTTGAGCTAACACACTCATTGTATTAGGATGATCGGAACCGACCTGTCAGTTGACAGTAGTTTTTATGCTGCCTTTGAATACCCTGAACCCATTCAAGAAGTGCCTCGCGATTCTTTAAGCTTCCAAGAAAAAGAGAATATGGTGGACTGTTTTTTTTAATCGCACTATAAGACTCGTTGCACTGCTGATATTGCTATGCTAAATCCATTCCTGATCGACAAAAACCTCATTGAGGGTAATTTTCATTATGTAAGTACCAATAGTACCATTTTAAATTTATTCTTTGGAATTTATTTTTAATATACTGGTACTAATTGCAGTCGAAAGTAGGAAATCAAAAAATCTGAATATTTTCTACATTATGACTTAGGTACTTCAGTAATTATGATAAACAAAATGAAAAACAAATTATTGGATTTAAAGCAAAGGATACATTTTTATCGATTTACTTGAATTCGGCTCTCATTGGTCTTACCTGCAAGTCCGATGAAATGGGTTTGTTGTGATTTAGAATGAAAATGGTCAAATTTCACAAAGAGAGTAGGTACTTTTGGTAATGGTTGTACTTGAATTATGGCTAATCGAAGAACAGATGTCACCACTCGATTCAGCGTAAAAAATATTGCCAAATCATGTTCCACACTTGGGAACAGTACGGTCAACGGTCACGGTCAATTTCGCCAAAAACCACCACCGCGCGCCAATTCACTCACGTGTAGGACGGGTTGCGCGCGGTCAAAAAATCGAGTGGTGGGTGATTTTATCATTAAATTTGACGTAGAATCTGAATCTGCAATAAAAAATAGGGGTTCACACACAAAAAAACAAAGTTGGCGTGCGTTAAGCGCATGCGTAACGCGTGACATAGTGCGCATGCGTGACGCGCAAAAATGTCATGTTTGGATTCCTCCTACTGGGGGGTTACAATTCAACCCTGATTTTAAAGCTAATTTAAAAGTGGATTAAAAGCTTGGTTCATGATAGCTGGGACACCCTGTACATATATAGTCTTGGTGGTGTTTCTTTAATTTCATCTCATTCCTGAAAACTTACTTTGGTAGAACTATACCAGAGAAAACTCAACCTAAGGAGACTCTGCCTGTCTCTTCATTCCCTTGGCGTTTCTTAGTATTTTTAGGCTGAGCGGAAGAAAGTTTCTTGTGCGACAAGCCAAATATTCATTGAGCTCTGGCCGATAGTCTCAAGTTTCGGGAAGAAAAGGGAGAAGACTCCTCTTGGCAAGTACAACAGGAAGAGTGGGATCCTCTCACGGCCCGGCTCACTCAACTTAAACTCGGTTGTCAACACTTGATTAAAGTCCTAACTCCACATGTGATAGTAGAACCTCGGCCCACCCTCATCTTATAACTTCACTTCCCACCTTAGCTAGATGGGGAGGAAGTGGAATTCCTCCATTGTTTTCCCGTGATTCCCTCCGATAAACATCCCCGGTCCTCCCCATCTTTACCCTCTAATCCCTGAGAGTAATGAAGCTTGTGAACATACATTCCGTCATTATACCCTCAATACAATGCCTCAGAATTTCGCACAAACTTTGAAACGAAGCTTCTCGCTGAACGGTACCAATTGAAGTGAATAACCGAAGTTCAATCGCCAAGAGAACCAGTATTAACTGCTAACAGATTTGTGATGCTAGCAGGTTTGAGGTGGTTGTGAACCGGCATTGTATGAACCATACATTCAATGACGATATATCTCATTAACAAATAAAGATGATGCGGTAAATGTGCTCCCTGGCAATAACTTAGACAGGATAAAATGTAGTAAATCTTTTAGCGAATTTTCGTAGAAAATGAGGCTATTGCAATGGCTCCTTCAATTTTAAAAAATTTCTCCATTGAAATCCGTTTTGACACATTCTGAAACGATTCCTTGAGTTTAACTTTTTTTTCATATATATATATATATGTGTGTGTGTTTGTGTGTCATTCCAGACGATAACTCTCCTTAGGATTAAGATAAAAATCCGTCTTGCGCCAAAAAATCAAGTTTTTCAAACGAAGGGATGAGTTCGTTGGCCAGCACTTTTTGAGAACATTAAATAGGTCAAATTCCAAAAAATGTATTTAAAAAAATCACTAAAACGGTTGAAAATCGTTAAATTTATATTTTTTCGTAGAATATTGCTCAAATAATTTTATCATCTATAAAATGGAACATGCAAAAATGTATATAAAAAATTATGCTGGAAAATAAACTTAAAATTCATTAAAATTTGCCTAAAAATTTTGATAAAAACTACAATAAAATCTAAAAATTCAAAACCCCTATATTGGAATAGGAGATTATCGTTTAGATTACGTTTTTTGCCGTAAAATTGATAATTAACGACTTCCTTGCACTCAAAAAGCTCAAATTTCTAAACAATTTAACATTATCATAGACGATAAAATACGAAAAATCGCTCATACGATCATGCTGCATGAATGAAACTTTTTATCAAATTCTCTTCAGCAGGGTGTATGCAGACACATTAGACAATGATTAGTTTAATAATATAGACAGGTGTTCTTCGTAGAAGAGCTATACAATGTAGAAATAATAGACCTCTATGAAATAATTTGTAGTGTTTTTAATCGTTAGCGGCAAATAATTTTGTAATATACTAAAAAAGGTAGCAAACAACATTTGTAAAGCACACAGGGATCCAAGTAAGAAACTGTAATATTCATTAATTGGGTTAGGTATGTTCGGTTTACATTTTAACCCGAACCGATTTTTACCCGTTTCAATCAGTCAGTACAAGTAAATATACTTACTACGTAGAATCCAGGTTTTATAACCTTATAAATTAAATTTATTAAATACATTATTCTTACTCCCGCAAATGTTATAATGTAGTAGAGCATTGCATACACTAGTTGTATTATTATAATCATTATCGGAAAATGCACAAATATCACTTCCTAAAATCTCGAAATAAAAGTTATAGTTCCAAGCTGAGAAAATTCATAATCACTTACAAACTAGGTACTTTACATCCCACATAGTGGCCATGCTGGAGTACCATCAACTTTAGAGAAAAAAATTGTTTTTGAAAGGGAAGTGCAAATAGCTCTCTGGGAAGGGTCGAAAACCAATTGGCATGAAAGAAAAAACATCTATCAATACTAAGAAAATGAGGTAATCTATTAGTGTGGTATTTTTATTTTTATTTATTTTTTTGTTAAAGATTTATGCCGTTGTGTTTTTGTTTCGTAGTTCACAAAACTATGAAAATCCCAATAACAACTTAATCCTGAATCAGTTGATTCAGTTGATTGGTTGCAGTCACATCGGTCTCCAGTAATTTAGTTTCGAAGTTACAGTTCTAGTGTTCATATACCCTTCATTTTTTGCACAGAGTTTAATTGCACCAGTGGTGGGAGGGTTCCGTGGTCGCCACCCAGGAATTTGCTCACATATGTCTCTGGTGAGTGCTAATTTATTGTCGATTTTTTCGATTTGAAGCCGCTTCATCTCCCTTTTGCCCTTCGTTCGGTTTCACTCGAGTGGGGGCTGGTCGCTGCGTCGTAACGTTGTGCATTGGGTATATCGCACCGCACCAACTTTTCCCTTTACCGTGAGTAGGTGTGTTGCGCGTAGGGTGTTTATCAACAGGTTTCGCTGTCAGGTTTTAATCCGTCTTTCATCTGATTAAAACCAATATGAGCTGTAGTAAGTGCAACGATTCATTGCTCTCCGATGATTCTATTGTCTGCGTTTTATGTAGTGGGAACCTTCATTACAGTTGCGTGGGCATGTTGGAAAAGAATAAAATTGCGTTAGCTAATTGGAAGTGTATGGATTGCAAAACAAGTGATGGAAATACTTCTCTCAAAGACGATTTACGTTCTTTCATGGGCGATTTAAAGTCGGAGATGCGTCAGGAGGCCGACACCATGAGAAGGGAGCTTGGCGATTTAATTTCGGGGCTTTCTGAAAAGATGGATATTTGCCTCGCTAAATATGAGGTTTTGAGTACGCGTGTAGAGGAAATTAAGGTGGATATGGACTCTAAGTTGGAAGCATTTGAGGAACGGTTGGGAGCTTTAGAGGGGACCTCCACTCGGCCAACACTTCCCAGATGTGCGTCCGATATCGAAGCGAATTTCGCCGAATTAGAGGACCGCCGTCGTCGTGCTTTCAATGCGATCATATACGATTTTCCTGAACCATCGGTTGCTAACCCCACTCTCGCTATTGAGGAAGACCTCGTTAATTTAAAAGAGTCCCTTAAAAAGCTCTCTCCTGATTTCGAAAATCTGGTACAGCCAGTATCATGTCTGGGAGCACGTAAGGTAGATTTTAACCGCCCCTTGAAAGCGGTTTTCGACTCTCCCACTTCCGTCACCAAGTTGCTTGTAGCAAACCGTTCAATTAATTCCCCTATTCTCTCCATCTCTTTCGATAAAACTACCATGCAGCGAAAATTCCTCAATGATCTGAGAGCTGAATTGAGAACCAGACTGGACCGCGGGGAGTCAGCTCTCACTATCAAATATGTCAACGGTGTACCCCAAATTATATCAACGGCAAATGTACCCTCTGCCAACCGCTCGTCAAAAAACTAAATCCAGCGCCCTTTACATTGAACCTATACTACCAAAACATTAGAGGCTTAAACACAAAATTATCCGTATTGCACCACCAAGCACCCCATTTAACCCATGACATTTTACTCTTTACCGAGACTTGGTTAACACCAAATGTTGCGTCTGATGAGCTTCGGCTTTCTCGCTACAACATCAACAGGGCCGATCGGTCGCCTTTCAATAATCATCATAAATCCACAGGTGGAGGAGTATTGGCTGCCATCGCGATAAATTGTCGATCCTATCTTTGGAATTCAGTAGATATCGCTGAGCAGCTATTCATTGTTCTTCCCGATCATAGACTCGTGCTCGGTTGCTTATACTTACCGAACTATCAAACTGCTGAAATCTTGGACGCCCATTTTTGCGAACTAGACGCAATTTCTTCCGCACTTCCTGATTATAAAATGGTTATCGAGGGTGATTACAATTTGCCTGGTATCGACTGGTCGAGTGTTTCCGAAACAGGGTTTAGCAATGGCTTGGGACACAAGGCAAGACTGGTATACGAATCCATGATGCTCCATGATCTTCATCAACTCAACAGTATACGCAACCCTTTTGGTAATTTTTTGGACCTTGTGTTGACTAACGTTAATGACATCCATCTCAGAGCAAGTGACCCAATATTCATAGCAGATGTCGCTCACCCCCCTTTCGAATTTACTGTCTCCCTCCAATCCTCAGGCTCTCGATTCTTTCCAAGCAAAAGATTCTCCTTCAACTTCAATAAAGGTGATTACAAGATATTTGGAACTTTCCTGTCAACTCATAATTGGAATCAAGTCTTGAACGGTGGAATTGATGAGGCAGTGGAAAAGTTTTATTCTATTGTTAATAGCGCCATTGGAATGTATGTCCCAAAAGTCATCAACTTCACTCATACCTTTCCGAAATGGTTTGATCGCAGCCTCATATACCTCACTAAACAGAAGATAATCGCACATTCTCGGTGGAAAATTACACACCAGTGTGAGGACTACAACCTCTTGTCCTCGTTGCTCAGCCAGTGCAAATCTATATCTGCAAGTCATTATGACGCCTACATTCTAGAAGTCCAGAGCTCAATTCCCGATAATATCAAACACTTCTGGAATTTCATCAACTATAAGCAGGGTGGAAATAGATTACCGAACAGCATGAATCTTGATGGCAACTATGTTTCAAGCCCCCTTGAGATTGCAGAACTTTTTGCGCGGCACTTCTCATCAGTCTTCGAACCTCCTAGCCCAAATGCCCCGTTCTACCCAAACATTGACGTAGTGTCAACTAGTTCAATTCAAGTATCAGAAGATGACGTAGCACGCACACTCTCCAGTCTAGATGTTAACAAGGGTATGGGACCTGATGGTGTTCCTAACATTGTCCTGAAGGAATGTTCCTCAAACCATTCCTACCCTCTAACACTTCTCTACAACATGTCACTCGGTTCTGGTCGCTTCCCGGTCAGGTGGAAGTCATCTTATGTGACTCCAATTCAAAAGAGTGGAGACAAGGATTCCATCTCACACTACCGACCTGTCTGCTCCCTATCTGGCATACCAAAGGTGCTTGAGAAGCTTATTGTTTTTCAACTTTCTGCTGCTTTCTCGTCATACATAGCGACCGAGCAACATGGTTTCCTGAGGGGTCGATCAACCACTTCGAACCTTCTTGAGTTCCAGAATTTTGTGATTGAGGGTTTCCAGAGGGGCTGTCAAACTGACGTAGTTCCAACCGATTTTGCAAAAGCATTTGATAAATTATCTCATCGCCACCTGTTATCCGTGTTGAGTTTCTTGGGAATCCATGGCTCATTTCTTGACTGGATGGCTAGTTATCTCACAGGGCGGAGTCTTGTGGTGCGAGTCGGAGGATTTCTATCTTCTCCTTTCATTGCCACATCCGGTATTCCTCAGGGTAGCCATATGGGACCGTTGTGCTTTTTGTTAATGATTAACAGCGTCGTCAAGTTGTTCGTCAGTAATGTCCACTGCCTTCTCTTTGCGGACGACTTGAAGATTTTCAGTCATGTCAGCTAGAGTGAGGATTGTGAGGCCCTTCAGATTGCCATCGACAAATTGGAGGCCTGGTGCGCCGCCAATGAACTCTTCCTCAACCCGTCAAAATGCTGCATTGTCTCTTTCCACCGCTCCACTCAACCTATCATTAGTGCCTATAATTTGTGTGGTGCTCGCTTGGGAAGACGCGAGGAGTTAATTGATCTGGGGGTGATCTGTGATGGGCGGCTATCTTTCTCTGGGCACATTGGGGAGATTGCGGGCCGAGCCATGCGGGGTCTGGGTTTTATAAAAAGAAACACGAAGGAGTTCTCCAAAATTCGAGCTATTACACTGCTGTACAAGACGCTCGTTCTCCCAATTCTAGAATATGCCTCCCCAATTCGGTCTCCGACGTACAATGTACACAAATATACACTAGAGAGGGTCCAGAACAAACTCCTTCGTTATGTTGCCTATAAACTCGGCATACCTTCGCACGAGGTGAATTATGATTCTATTATGAAGATGTGCAACCTGATTCCCCTGGAGAGACGGTGATGTGTAGCGAATGTCACCCTTTTCCACAAGTTGATGAACAACCAGATCTCGTGTCCGGCCCTGCTCTCGAGAGTTGGCATCCTGGTGCCTCGAATTTCGGCTCGGTCGACGAATATTTTCTACGTCCCGTTCTCCTCGATGAATTATTCGATGAACCGCCCCCTGCATAGGCTCCCTCGTTTGGTGAACCTTCTCATCGAGGTGAATCCTGAACTGGACTTTTTCAATTGCACCACCACCACCACCCTCAGAAATCTGGTCGCATCGACAGTATTTTAACCAGTCTCATCATTTAGCCAATCACTGTATCACACTCTTTAATTCTCCACTGACTTTTATTCTATCAATTTTTCCTCTGCTGTATATTACGAATTAGTAATAGTCTTCAATGTAATTGGGCGCAGCCCGTATTGTAAAAATAAATAAATAAATAAATAAAATCGAATATCACATTGCAAGACTTTGACAGTTTCAAATTACTATTTTAAAATTAAGAGATCAGGAATACCATCTAGTGGAATAAATTGGAAAAAATAAAACGTTTCCATTAAATTCGTGAACGTGCCATGTTGCTGATGGAAGATCTTTTAACCACATTGAAGTTCTTGTTAGTATAGTTACAAGAAAGATATCTGAGTCGAACGACTGTGCGAAGTATACTGTTTTATTGTGGGTACATATTTATACTACACTGTATATACCGGTTGTTTCAGAAGTTATGGGCCACCCTTCCGCATTTCCTTATTCAATGGCGTGAAAAAATAGGCTCAACGCCATTCTTTATATTTATCTGTGAGGAATTTAGGGAAAATATTTTCGTGCTGACCACTCACGCGCAATAGCGCGCAATTGACAATAACTCCATTTTTTCAAATAGGAACCCACACTTTTTATCGCAGGATCGGTTTTTACGTACAATTTCATGCATTAGCGACACCCCACTCGATTTTATTGACTGCGCGAAATCCGTTTCGCGAGGATGCAAATTTGTCTAACTATCGAAATTACGCAAAACATGGATTCTGGTTAACCCTAAATGGGGTCATGATTTCCATTGTTTTTCTACGCTGATTAATGTGGCGCTATCCGTTTCTAGATTTAGTTCAATTTTAGCGGAATAATGGCCAAAATTCGGTTATTCTGCGTGGAAAAATCATCTTTTTAGGCGTGTGTTTGCACATAAAATTTCATAATTTCCCATTCCCTTTCCCTCCTTCTTTCTCAACCAGACTGGGGACCAGCTATGACGGATGTAAAATAAAATAAAAACACTCTCTTCAAAAAAAGTATTCAAGGAACGAATTACCAGGGTATGTGATACAAAATATAAATTGACAAGCCTATTTAAGGGATTAGAAGTGTTAAGATTTGGTGGAGGGAGCGCTGGAGAAAAACAGCTGTAGGAAAACATTCAAGGTATGAGTTGTCAGAATAACGACTGTGAACTATGAATTGACTGGCCCATTTAAAGGACTAAAAGTGTTGAGGACGCCTAGGAGATATTTGAATGTGCTCAACTACTAAGGTAAATGTTATTCGATTGCTTCTTGGCTTTGTGCGGGATATATATATATATATATATATATATATATATATATATATATATATATATATATATATATATATATAGTTTTGATGAAAAATGAAAACACTCGCGTGTAATATTATTTTGAGGTTTTACAGAAGGTTGGAAAAAGATAGGAAACACTTAAATAAACTTACAAAATTGAGAGAATATTTCGCTGTGTCAGCGTCGTCAGCTCTAGTCTGCTCTAGATTAATCTTGATAACGCAAAATAGCGAAACGTTGATTATTTCTACTCATATCTGTGTTTATATTTGTACCTATTATTCGATAAATTTATATATATATATATATATATATATATATATATATATATTTATAGATTTATATATATATACATATATATGAATCTTAGATATCTGGGAGTAGTCGCAATCGACTCAGCACTGAAAAATACTTACAGTGATACCCAAATATCCTATTGTCATAAAACCGATTTTTTATCATTATTGGACCACTTATCGTGAATTTGAGCCTGAAATTCTTGAGCGAGCAGGCTTGCCAACGAACTTGACCTTCCATTTGCCAAGACGGATTTTTTTGCGAGGGAACGATTTTTTTACGCCCAATTTTAAGGAAGTTACTGTCTGGAAATACACTCTATAAATATATACTTATATATATACGACCATAAAATCTAGGATCGAGTTCTTTGATGCATGAAAAGGATTTATAGGGGGTCTCCGTCCCTTCGCCCACTCTTTAAAATTCTGAAACCATGTAAAATCTTCAAAAATTTTCTATAAACACCATGACGTGTTACAACCACCGCTTCACCACACCAATGTTCGCAACTATACAGGCCTCTGTAGCTTTAGTGGCTCTCAAGGGATTTCCGCTAAAACGTTAGGTAAAAGTCTTAAATTATTTATACTTAATTGACGATCATCAATCAACACTTTTTGAATGGACGGGCGTGATATAATAGTCTTATGAAATCGCTCAACACCACTCACAGACAAGACATCCAAATAGTTTTGAGCTTAACAAAGAAACACATGAGGTATTTTCCTAATCTACCCGCACAAAGCCAAGAAGCAATCGAATAACATTTACCTTAGTAGTTGAGCACATTCAAATATCTCCTAGGCGTCCTCAACACTTTTAGTCCTTTAAATGGGCCAGTCAATTCATAGTTCACAGTCGTTATTCTGACAACTCATACCTTGAATGTTTTCCTACAGCTGTTTTTCTCCAGCGCTCCCTCCACCAAATCTTAACACTTCTAATCCCTTAAATAGGCTTGTCAATTTATATTTTGTATCACATACCCTGGTAATTCGTTCCTTGAATACTTTTTTTGAAGAGAGTGTTTTTATTTTATTTTACATCCGTCATAGCTGGTCCCCAGTCTGGTTGAGAAAGAAGGAGGGAAAGGGAATGGGAAATTATGAAATTTTATGTGCAAACACACGCCTAAAAAGATGATTTTTCCACGCAGAATAACCGAATTTTGGCCATTATTCCGCTAAAATTGAACTAAATCTAGAAACGGATAGCGCCACATTAATCAGCGTAGAAAAACAATGGAAATCATGACCCCATTTAGGGTTAACCAGAATCCATGTTTTGCGTAATTTCGATAGTTAGACAAATTTGCATCCTCGCGAAACGGATTTCGCGCAGTCAATAAAATCGAGTGGGGTGTCGCTAATGCATGAAATTGTACGTAAAAACCGAATCTGCGATAAAAAGTGTGGGTTCCTATTTGAAAAAATGGAGTTATTGTCAATTGCGCGCTATTGCGCGTGAGTGGTCAGCACGAAAATATTTTCCCTAAATTCCTCACAGATAAATATAAAGAATGGCGTTGAGCCTATTTTTTCACGCCATTGAATAAGGAAATGCGGAAGGGTGGCCCATAACTTCTGAAACAACCGGTATATACAGTGTAGTATAAATATGTACCCACAATAAAACAGTATACTTCGCACAGTCGTTCGACTCAGATATCTTTCTTGTAACTATACTAACAAGAACTTCAATGTGGTTAAAAGATCTTCCATCAGCAACATGGCACGTTCACGAATTTAATGGAAACGTTTTATTTTTTCCAATTTATTCCACTAGATGGTATTCCTGATCTCTTAATTTTAAAATAGTAATTTGAAACTGTCAAAGTCTTGCAATGTGATATTCGATTTTATTTATTTATTTATTTATTTTTACAATACGGGCTGCGCCCAATTACATTGAAGACTATTACTAATTCGTAATATACAGCAGAGGAAAAATTGATAGAATAAAAGTCAGTGGAGAATTAAAGAGTGTGATACAGTGATTGGCTAAATGATGAGACTGGTTAAAATACTGTCGATGCGACCAGATTTCTGAGGGTGGTGGTGGTGGTGCAATTGAAAAAGTCCAGTTCAGGATTCACCTCGATGAGAAGGTTCACCAAACGAGGGAGCCTATGCAGGGGGCGGTTCATCGAATAATTCATCGAGGAGAACGGGACGTAGAAAATATTCGTCGACCGAGCCGAAATTCGAGGCACCAGGATGCCAACTCTCGAGAGCAGGGCCGGACACGAGATCTGGTTGTTCATCAACTTGTGGAAAAGGGTGACATTCGCTACACATCACCGTCTCTCCAGGGGAATCAGGTTGCACATCTTCATAATAGAATCATAATTCACCTCGTGCGAAGGTATGCCGAGTTTATAGGCAACATAACGAAGGAGTTTGTTCTGGACCCTCTCTAGTGTATATTTGTGTACATTGTACGTCGGAGACCGAATTGGGGAGGCATATTCTAGAATTGGGAGAACGAGCGTCTTGTACAGCAGTGTAATAGCTCGAATTTTGGAGAACTCCTTCGTGTTTCTTTTTATAAAACCCAGACCCCGCATGGCTCGGCCCGCAATCTCCCCAATGTGCCCAGAGAAAGATAGCCGCCCATCACAGATCACCCCCAGATCAATTAACTCCTCGCGTCTTCCCAAGCGAGCACCACACAAATTATAGGCACTAATGATAGGTTGAGTGGAGCGGTGGAAAGAGACAATGCAGCATTTTGACGGGTTGAGGAAGAGTTCATTGGCGGCGCACCAGGCCTCCAATTTGTCGATGGCAATCTGAAGGGCCTCACAATCCTCACTCTAGCTGACATGACTGAAAATCTTCAAGTCGTCCGCAAAGAGAAGGCAGTGGACATTACTGACGAACAACTTGACGACGCTGTTAATCATTAACAAAAAGCACAACGGTCCCATATGGCTACCCTGAGGAATACCGGATGTGGCAATGAAAGGAGAAGATAGAAATCCTCCGACTCGCACCACAAGACTCCGCCCTGTGAGATAACTAGCCATCCAGTCAAGAAATGAGCCATGGATTCCCAAGAAACTCAACACGGATAACAGGTGGCGATGAGATAATTTATCAAATGCTTTTGCAAAATCGGTTGGAACTACGTCAGTTTGACAGCCCCTCTGGAAACCCTCAATCACAAAATTCTGGAACTCAAGAAGGTTCGAAGTGGTTGATCGACCCCTCAGGAAACCATGTTGCTCGGTCGCTATGTATGACGAGAAAGCAGCAGAAAGTTGAAAAACAATAAGCTTCTCAAGCACCTTTGGTATGCCAGATAGGGAGCAGACAGGTCGGTAGTGTGAGATGGAATCCTTGTCGCCACTCTTTTGAATTGGAGTCACATAAGATGACTTCCACCTGACCGGGAAGCGACCAGAACCGAGTGACATGTTGTAGAGAAGTGTTAGAGGGTAGGAATGTATATATATATATATATATATATATATATTTTTTTTTTTTTTTTTTAAAGCCGGTCCTTAATAACACTACATAAAATTGTCCACCTTGAATCGCATAGGCCCACTGTGCGACGTTGGACCATCAGTTCTAATTTTTCTGTAGTGAGGATTTTGAGGTTAGTGTTACAGTACAAGCTACATTTATCGGGTTGTTTCGCTCATGCGTAAATCACCTCAACACCGAAACCATGCCAGAAGGTCTTGTGCTCCAGTTAATTCATCAAATCATATACAGAGTCCACTTATTCCAAGACGATTTTCATTCATTTCATTTTGTGATTCTTTGAAGCTTTTTTTTTCTCAATTTCCCTAAAAGATCGGTAAAACGTAATGATTACGGAATTCGGTAAAAGTTACTGCACGTGCGTTGCTGACTTTGGCTTTTATTGATTAACTGCACTTTGTATGCTTAAGACATTTTATGGAAGAAGCTCTTAGCAAAAATGATGCATAATATTACACATAGATTATTTATAAATATTAGATAGACTTTCTGCATTGTTAACTAGTCTATAGATATTTATTTTACGGAGCCTATGGACCATCATTGTCCAGGTATTACTACCTCAACGGATGTTCTTACCAGAATAAAATAAAACACTTACTTGGGTACAGGTAACAACAATCATGATAAACTCGTTTCCTCTATTCCGTTGTAATTATATTATCTGTTTCGATCGTCGTAGTTTTCAAGGGCATTTTTATTTTGTGTACGCTTGACAATACCTCTTAGTTCTTATTCACAAAAATGTTGGCGTTCTGTTTTCATGGCGGAAAACCGTACTAGTCTCTCAGGGAGAGCAAACTGATGAACGTGCTTCGGTCTGGAAAAAAAAATAATAAAGATTAATAATTAGTCTCGTTCTTCTATCGTTTATCATATTTTATCCCTTCAATTTTGCCATCTATGGCAATCCTAATCTGGTCTACATTTCATGATCATTGGTCCCAGTTGTTTGGGAGAGAAGCTGTGCTCAGTAAGTCAGAGTAAGGATTGGTTTATATATATATACATATATATCCTCGGAATTGAAGCATCTTGAAAAATAAACCCACGGATTTCGAGAGAAAGGAAGGATGGTAGAGGTGGGAGGGGGGGGGGGATAAAAATTGTAACTCTTGTAGAATGCGAACGTCCATGTTCGAAATTAATAATAATATCCCAAAAATATAAAGCATTGGAAATTGTAGTTCCATTGCTTTATTAATTGAGATCCATCATCTCATGCTGTACCGGTTCGGTTGTAGGTATTTCAATAATGTCCAGGTATTTCCAGTCTTGCCCTAGGTTTTCCTGAACTAAATGGTAGTCTCAGTATTAGGTACAACCAAAACCCTCTATCTTGTCACCTATTGATTGGAGCGAGACCTATTACCGCTATTTGTCACGAGGTCTAACTATTGTGCACTCTCCAGCAATTTATGTGTTCTTGTCGCGTTTGGTTTCGTTGCTAGCGATACTTCTACACCAAGCGTTATCAGTATCGGCCCAGGCAAATGAGCATATAGCACGTACACCAAATCGATAGGTCGTTCATATTTATAAATCATTGTCAACCCTCTAAAAATCAAACCACACGAGTGACACGCTTGTCACCTAACAAGAACATGTGAATCACCTCATATGTTAAGAATATCACCATTAATTATGTCTACATAACAATATACCAGTTTAATGGTACCAAAAAAGTTTGACAAATAAGGAAGATTAGCAGTTAATAATATACAGTACCTGTTTCAAACAAAATAATAAAAGAAATCAAATATCTGTCAATTTCTCACCTATACATACAAATTTATTGTGATTTCTATGTAAATCACAATAAGTCTATGATGGTGTTTTTCTCCGTACCTAGCTATTTGTACGACTATGAAAATCGATTTTTATCTTTCTATAAAGAACTGGGCTCTTTAGTGTTTCTAGCGAGACTCACTTTTATTCATAAAGAAACTGATGCCACAAAAAACACATGAGTAATCAATAATTTCCATTAAGAAATTATTAATCACAAACTGAAGTTTGAATTACTAAAATTCGCGACTCTGCGACACTCCCGGAGGTAAAAGCTGAGTAACATATTCTTTCTTGTCTCAATCAATCTTCAAATGGGACTTCCAAAGGGTACGATTGGGCGAGAGATCTGGATATGCGGGTACCATTGGGAAGGCGAAGGTTAGCTACTCGGAATTTTCCGTCTTTACTACGAATCAGCTTTTCGATTACAGCCAACCGCCAAGTTCCCCTGGGTAAATTTGAACCAATATGCACTATCGCTCCTTCTCTGGGTGCTTCTCTTGATGATCCTATCTTTTGCCGAATGTTCTGCTGGGTTCTTTCACGCAAACTGGCCAAATATTCGAAGCTCCAAATCCTCCAAAATTGTTGTAAATAATTTTGCCCCTTTCGCCAAATCTCAACCAGTTGTCGCTTGGTGACTGATTTTTTCCAATCCTCTGATATTTCGCCACTGCTGGGTGTGATCGATCGCAAGGTGAGAAAATGTGCTGGAGTGAGGACATCGTTGGACTCAATATCATCTCCCACATAAACCAACGGACGTGAGTTTATAATTGTTTCGACTTCAGTCATAAAGGTACTCAATTGGACAAGTGACAAAGTTGACTTTCCAATTGTTCTCCTTAAACAATTCTTGACAAGGGACACCATCCACTCATAAAACCCACCAAACCAAGGGGCTAACTCAGGGATGAATAATGCCATTCAATTGTATTTCCTGAAATTCCTACTTGTGTACATAGGAACTTTTGAGCCAACTTAAACTGAGTAGCATTATCAGTTGTGATATGTTCAGGTTCCCCCCGTCTGGCCACAAATCGTCGCAGAGCCATAAGAAAATCCTCTGCTGTCAAACTTGTAGTTACTTCTAGATGAACTGCTCTAATTGCTAAGCAAGAAAATAGGCATACCCAAACTTTAATAGTATACCCTTGATCCATAGCATATAAATGACCGAAAAAATCTGCTCCAGTGTGAGCAAATGCAGCAGAGCGTGTTATTCTAGCCAATGGGAGAGGAGCCATTTGAGGTAGTTTATAAGCTCCTTCACTCCATCGTATACATTGAGGACAACGCCTAAGAACTTTTTTTACTGCTGATCTACCTTTGATTATCCAGTAATATTTCCGCATTTCAGCAAGAGTGTGTAAAACTCCAACATGTCCCATACGGCTATGAAAATCATAGATAACTAGGTTCGTGTAGTGACAGTTTGGAAGAAATATAGGACAATTTTCGTCATGCTTCATTTCGGGGCTTATTACTCTACATTTATAACGCAGTATCCCTTCCGAATCACTCCAAATACCAAGATGAATTTTCAATTTTTCTTCTGCTCCATTCTTTTGATTCAGAAATGTGTTCTGTATGTACTTTTCCCAAATCAATTTAGAATTTCTAACTTCTTTTGCCTTTGCCGAACATGAATCATTGGAATATTTAAATAATCTTGAAATATTTTTGAAGAGTCCATTATAAAAATACTTGAGAAAATTTGAGTAACATCAGTAATAAAACCAGTCATGCAGCATGAGTGAATTTTCGTAAATTATCGTACCAACTATATCATGTTAGATTGTTTTGAAAACTGAGGACTTTGGTGAAAGAAGAACCAACAACTACCAGTTTTATTCCAAAAAAATCTCGTTCTAAATAATATTCTGCGATTCAAATATAACTTTGGATTTGTCTTTGATTACATTTATGAAAAATGCATAATTATATTATTCATTCGTGTTACAATTTGTATGTTATTATTATAAATAGCAGGTGTGCGTATACATTTCCCTGGGAACCTAGAAAGGAACTACGAAATATACCGAAACCAACATTGTTAGCCACTAAACAAAAAGTCAGACAAAAACACTCCAAAATCAAGTAAAATTAAGGATAGATAGCGGGTAGGGAATCCCAAAATGCACAATCTTTCACACTATCACACGTTCCCAAAATGGCTTCAGTCCTTACTCCAACTTTTACATCTTTGAAGTTTTCGGGTCGTTCTTTTGAAAATTCGCTCATATCGTCATGCTGCATGTGAGAATATCTGTTATATATTTTCATTCCTTTTCCAATGAAGTTTCCCTTCCTGAGTTGAATATAGCCATTCCTAATTCGGTATGACGATCCGTTTTCAAGATATGGAGTTTTTCCGTTTTAGCAAATTTTCAAAGAAAAAATGTATTATTTAGATGGTTTAAAAATTGAAATAGTGGAAGGGAAGGGCGGTGATCTCCTATAAATCCGTTTCATGCATCTTTGTATATATACACTTAACAGCAAAAAAACCGGCGCACCCTATATTTTGTTATTTTTTCACCTTAGCTTCAATTGGTTAATTTTTGTTTTTGTTTTTTTGCATGTCCCAAGTAAAGTCGGTATCTTATGAGAGAACAGCAAGAAACAGAGTGGCAAATAAAAAATACCCGTTCGAAAAAATCAGCTTTATTCACAAAACTTCGATGTTTGGACAAAAGTAACAAAACATTCTTCTGCAGTTCTCGTGTGAAAAAAAAATTGAAAAATGAAATTTTTTTTGAAAATAAATGTTTTTAATATCGGGTGGTACCGTCCCTTCTTGTACCACCGCCTGCATTCTTCTCGGCATGCTGTTGATCAAATTTGAAACCGTTTCTTGTCTGATGAGGTCCCATTCTGCGACCACCGCTGTCCTGAGGTCTTGGAGGTTTACAGGAGGGTTCGGTCGCCTTCGGATGCACCTCTCTAGCTCGTCCTATAGATGTTCTATGGGATTGAGGTCGGGGCTTCGAGCTGGCCATTGTAGGGTGCGCATGCCAACCTCTTCGAAGTAGTCAGTAACCACTGACTGTTTGCTACGTGTCACCGCGCGTTATCGTCCATAAAAATAAAATTATCGCCGGTGTAAGGGGCGAATGGCACCACATAATCTTCCAGGATATCAGAAATGTACCTCAGTGTGGTTGGACTCCCTCGGGGGTACACATGGAGTTCCGTATTCGCCTCTGAAGTGATTCCACCCAAAACCATTTCAGAACCTCCCGCGTAAGGCACCCTTTAAGAAATATTGCACTGAGCGAAACGCTGCCCTCGTCTCCTCCACCCTCTAACACGACGATCTGAAGCGAATAGTGAGAACCTGGACTCATCGGATAACATAAGAGTTCTGAAAGGGTGCCTCACGGGAGTGGGTCTGAAATGGTTTGAGGTGGAATCACTTCAGAGGCGAAAACGGAACCCCATGTGTATCCCTGAGGGAGTCTAACCACACTGAGGTACATTTCTGATATCCTGGAAGATTATGTAGTGCCATTCGCCCCTTACACCGGCGATAATTTTATTTTTATGGACGATAACGCGCGGTCACACGTAGCAAACGTGGTTACTGACTACCTCGAAGAGGTAGGCATGCGCACCCTACAATGGCCAGCTCTCAGCCCCGACCTCAATCCCATAGAACATACATGGGACGAGCTAGAGAGGTGCATCCGAAGGCGACCGAACCCTCCTGTAAACCTCCAAGACCTCAGGACAGCGGTGGTCGCAGAATGGGACCTCATCAGACAAGAAACGGTTTCAGATTTGATCAACAGCATGCCGAGAAGAATGCAGGCGGTGGTACAAGCAAGGGAAGGTACCACTCGATAATAAAAAAAAATTATTTTCCAAAAAAAAATTCATTTTTCAATTTTTTTTCACACGATAACTACAGAAGAATGTTTTGTTACTTTTGTCCAAACATCGAAGTTTTGTGAATAAAGCTGATTTTTTCAAACGGGTATTTTTTATTTGCCACTCTGTTCCTTGCTGTTCTCTCATAAGATACCGACTTTACTTGGCACATGCAAAAAAAATTAACCAATTGAAGCTAAGGTGAAAAAATAACGGTTTTTTGCTGTTAAGTTTATTTTGCACTCTGTGCCTATAGTCTGCGTACATGGATAGTCTATGTACATGCTGTAATCAGTTTGAAACTGCTAATTTCCATTAATGGTCAAACCTGCCATTTAATGTTCTTTTGTGGCTCTGGCAGGCAGAATGTGAGACTGTCATAATGACTACTCCTTAAATATATTTCTGCCTTATCATTTGTACGGCAAACCTTTGTACCACTTGTATGGCAAAACTCCCTATGATTAGGTATAGGGAAAACGCATGTCCATATTCTCTTTCTTCGTATGGATTGTAGAATCCGATACCATGAGATTTATCTAGAGCGTGAGAAGACTCTGTAAATACAGTGTACATTCGGGGATGTATTTTCACCAAATGATTCAGGGATCGCTGATGGATTTCAGTTGTGGCTAATTCCAATTTTTTTAAAATGATTCAGAGGACTGATGTATGCACTTAGAGCTCCATCATGGCTAACGGCTTGCTCAGCTCGTTCCCCTGCCTCTTTTAATATATGTGCAATATGTACGACTAGTCTTCTAAATTTTAGTGAATCATCTCATTCCATGTAACATCCTTTGGGCTTCCAATCATGGCACAGCTGCTTAGCTCTAAAGTGCATTGATGAGTGTGGATCGAGTGCAACCCATTGCTCAGCGTAGTCGCGAAGCGTCACAACATTTAGTTAACATTTGTGATTTGGCAGTTGAATCTAATTCATTCAAGAAAGCGCAGTATTACTGAACTGATTGTGTTTTTTATTTTCACTGCATTTTCGTGCACCAATAAGAGTGTTTTTACATATTTTCCAGGGCATTTGTATTATTGGGTAATGTTGGTACCTACATAGGTAAGGATTATTGTGAATGACATCATAATCCCACGTTTTACATTAAAAATGTGATAGCCCATCTTCTTTTGTTTTGGAATTATTAAAACGATATTTATCATGCTTCATATGAGCCAAATCAGTTCACAACATATTGCCTTCTAGCAAAACCTTGAGAATGACAGGTAGTTAGAATTAGGAAGTAATTAATTAGCTTTATTATTATTTTTTTCTACTTAAGACGTGAAGAAGTTATTTTCAAAACTTTTGGTAAAAAATGTAAATGTATGCTAAACTTTGGAACCGTACTACAAAGATATTATTTTTGTTCTCATAAATGTGGCAAATTAGGTATTGTGCGTCGTACAGAGATAAACAGAGAGGTCGATAATTTCATATATTATAGGTGTTTATAAATATATGTACCCATATTTATATCTTTCACTTTAGTACATGTTCCACGTGTTGCTAGTGTAATTTCGTTTGATACGTAGAATTTTCCAATCTTATAGATTATTTATTTATTTATTTTATTACTATTTTATTTTTTAATCCGAATGGGTGAAAAATAAATTGCAGTCAATCATGCACCGTAAGTCTTTTAATCCTGGCTAATGACGCTGGACAAAAGGCACACGCGGCACGAAAAGGTAACATCCGTTTGGTAATAATCAATGAACAGATACATGAGCAGATGATAATTGAAATTAGGGTGAATGATTTGTCGAATACAAAATATGCAGATTGAGGATTACAATCAATATGGAAGGGTTGCAATTCTCTCAAGTGCCATTCTGATATCCAGCTAAAGAAGAACTCTGAAAATAAATAATAATTCATTGAACCCTAATAATGGTTGAGTAGTGTTATTAACGTTGAAATTTCAAGTTTCTACGATGAGGGGGATGTTTGATACCATCCCTAGTCGAGAGATTTAAAAACCCCGCCTCACCCCAGGGAGGATTCTGTAATACTCCGAGGGAAGATTGGGAGAAATGGTTGTTCGGAATGGTCGTTATATTTAAATATAAGAGAAGCGAGAGCGAGAGAGAGTGATATTGAGGGAGGGAGTAAGAGCGAGCTGGTGAGGGGGAGAGGTAGAATGGGAGAAAGAGCGAAAATCTCCCATTCATACCATCTCTTTCTACATTCTCTTTCGTTTAGGACTAATGGTAAAATCTACGACCAGAGAAGCGGTGCGAGCTTGTGTTAATTGCGGCGTTGAATCGGGAAGCTAAATATCAGCAGGCCAAAAGGATGTTAACTGGTCTTTAAGTAAAAAGGAAAAAGTGAAAAAGAGAGGAAAAAACTGAGGTGATTTAGTGGCGAGTGAGGATGCGATTAAGTGATGACGCCCTCTGCTGTGGCCACATTTAAATAGGCTCATTACCCGGGAAGAGAGAAGAGAATCAATTCCACTGGAAATAAATAACAGTGGAAAACCGGGTGAAGAGAGAAGGAGCGAGTGATGGTGAGGTGGCTATGGTGAAGTAGAGGGGGGGGGGGGCGGTTAGGCGATAGAGCTGCTGGTGGAAAAGGGAAGCCCCCTCCCCATTCCTCCCACTCCATCGTAAGGCCCTTATCTTCAAAAGGGGTGGCGGAGGGGGGACTGGAAGGCGTTTGGGGGGCTATCGCCGTCACAGGAAATAACATACCCCTCCACCAACCCCTCAATTCCTTTGCATCCCCCACCGCCGTCACCACAGTCCATGAACAGCCTTTCCTTCTTACACCTTCTTTTTGTCAACAAAATAGAATTCTTATTAGAGCGGAAAAACTCTCTCTTTTTATGGACACCCCTCATTATAAGGCCAAGACTTTCCCCTCATTTACATTTATGGTTTTTCCACCCCTTTAACCCTCTTTGCCACCCCATCCCATCGGGAGGCTGCTGCGAAGGGTGTCTACCAACCATTATACATTGGTACAACCTGGAGTTTTCCTTTGTTTCATTGCCATTTCTTTTCTTTTTTTCTATCATCCTATTTTCCTCCGTCTTCAGGACTGCTCGCATCTTCCTCAGATCATGTTATAAATTATCCAGGATTCACTGGGATCAGGTGATGATTTACACCACCAAACTTTCTGGATTCACATGGAAAAACATTATTGAAATTACCAACTTGACTTATTTAAAATAATGTTCAGCTATACAATAAACTTTTATAATTTTTTGCTATTTTTTTTTTTTTTTTTCAATTTTCTTCATTTCTTTAACGCTACATTATGATGATACTTATATACAAATTCCATTATAAACTTTTCTTTTTCCATTGTTGATAATATTTCTTTTCATGGATAATACTTTACTAAACTAATATAAGTTTAAAAATTTCCATTCGTTTTCAGTCATTTCAAGTGACTAATCCAGCAAATTTTTCGAAATTTGAGCAATGCATTTAACTCAAAAAGTGCTGACCAACAAACTCATCCTTTCTTTTGGAATGCTTGTTCTAGCTGCGGACGAACGGAATTTTTATCTCAACCTTGAGGACAATTATCGTATGGAAAAAAAACTATATATATATACATCCTCCACCTATTCAGGTGGTACCGAAGGAGCAAACTGGTACCGAAGAAGACCGTGGATTCATGTCACTCTTATCTGGCCTGGGGGGTGTCCCCCTCACCAGGCCAGCACTTATAATAGAGCCAAGAGGGCCGCTCAAATTAACCATTCTCATGTAAGACTTCTTGGGGTTATTATTTCTGATATCCTGCATACCACACGAAGCCTCATTACAATATATATAAAGGTTGAGCAGAAACAGGGAAGTTTCCCTTCATAGTAGGGGGTACCTAAAGAGCAGTACCTAAAGAGCAAAATTAAATATATATATATATATATATATATATATATATATATATATATATATATATATGCGTGTGTGTGTGTGTGTGTGTGTGTGTGTGTTATTTTGTTTGTTTGTGTGTGTGTGTGAATTTATATATTGATGTGTCTGTCATTCCAGACGATAACTCTCCTTACGATTGAGATGAAAATTCCGTTCTTGCGCCAAAAAATCAATCTTCTCAATCGAAAGGATTAGCTCGCTAGCCAGCACTTTTTGAGCACTTTAAATTGGTAACATTTCAAAAAATGTGCTTAAAAAATCGCTAAAAATGGCTGAAAACGGCTAAAAATGGTTTAGTTTATATTTTTTAGCAGAATATTGCTCAAATAAAATTTAATAACTATAAAATAGAACATTTTTAATAATGCATGTACAATATTATGCAATAAAAAGTACTTAATGTACATTGAAATTTGCTAAAATATAGATAAAATTGTAAAAAATAAATTAAAAATTCAAAACCTTTTATTTAATAGTAGATTGCTATTTAGTATACGTTTTTGCCATAAGATTAACAGTTGAAAATTTCCTTGAACTCAAGAAGCTCAAATTTTAAAACAATTTAACGCTATACAACTTGATAATTTACGAAAATTTGTTGATACGATCATGTTGCATGTCCTGACGTGTTTTTTCTACATGTTTGAGTTGTCTCCAAACTCCCTGGATCAATTCCGACGACTCGTTCCTCTATTTATGAAACCTAGCTTCGAGGGGACCTCCTAAATGCTGAACAAGGAGAATATTTTATGGAACGAAAAGAAAAAAAGATTGGAAGAAAAAAAAAGAAATATATTTTACACATTGCTATAACACACAAATGTGTACCTACACTTCATTCAATTCATGGAGAACAACTTGAATCGGTCTCATTCTCATCTAAGGTTAATAATCCTACCGGAAACATGTCATTCATAATAAATAATGCATGTCTGTCAGCTAAACTCCTCATGCTACCCGCATATATTACGCTTGGTAGAACTATTCCTTCTACGTTTGCTACAAATATGTAGGTATTTCGGCACTCTCGAGCATTCAACTTAATTTCCAAAATAAGATGTTCGCAATCAGCTATTGATCGATTAATTCACTTATTGTTTCGAATATAAAATTCTAGAAAGTGTGAGTTGTAGTAAAATGCCATTCCGTTAGTCTGCTCTGATTCTATTGTTCCGCATTTGTGAAATGATCAGAAAACGTTCATTTCCAAGTCATCAAATCCTTTCCCTCTCGTCCTTAGGCGTTTAATTACTGGGCACTTCAAGTGTAACCTTCTTCCAGAATCCACTGCTTCCTCAGTCATTTTCATCTTCTTCAATCCCTTTCCTTTTATAAATAATTTAACTTGATAAATGATTCATAAGAGAAACCCCCGAACCAAGACGGCTTAATGATTGTCTTTGCATGAAGGAATGACTCATTATTTTTGGCCGTAAATGAAAATCCGAGTTGAACATTTTTTTGCCGATAATGAAATCAGATTCCTGGTGAAGGTTGTGGCAAGCTTTTCGCCCTTCCCTAACCCTGTCAATCTTCTTGAGGACTTGTTAAGCAACTTGCCATGGGGAGGGTTTTAACAAACACAACTTTCTCCAACTGACGCATCTTAACTACTTGGAAGCTCCGTTCGTACAATTCCAATTAGTGAATTAGATGGTATTCCCACACTCTCTGTTAGTTTAGCAGGTTCTTGAGAGTTGAAAGAGGCTTAAAGTTCTTTGTCCCTTTGAAAGTGAATAAATGAGACTAATCATGAGACTCCAATGAAAGCCCCTAATCCTTCTATTGTTGGTTCAAACCAATTGATTGTGGTTCAAGGTGAGGATGATTGAAGGTTGCTAAATCAATCAAGCGAAATTGAGATTTCGCGAATTGGTTTGTCTATAACATTATATACTATTTAATATTCAGGCTGATGGACATGTATACTCTTAATTATGAAGAAATTTATGTAATATATATATTATATAACGACCTATGTAATGTAAAATGTTTGACAATTTTTATAACTTATACAACATCGATTTGACCTTGTGTGATATTTCACATGGCCAAAAGAAGTGTCACACTTCAGGAAGCAAAAGTGATTAACTAAATGTGATTATAAAACATTTTAGTTGATTGGCCGGTTGATTACCTCTAGGAATTCTCTTAGGAATTCTGAGATAGATATACTCTGAATTTATACATATCTGTGGTTGCATAACTAATACTCTATTAGTGGGTGTAACTATTTAAAGTGAATCGGCAACGACTCACTTAAAGGGTGAAAACGATGTGCCCCCTCACAGGTGGTATGGTAACGACCCGTTCTTATATCACGAAATTGGCAGGAACGATATAGGTACATGTTGCTATGCAATGGGACGGAACTATACGTTTAGCTACCCTAAGGGCCTGAACGAGTTTCCACTATCCACAGAAGCAGGCCAGATGAATTTTTTTCCCACCACAGATTAAGTTTGACCATTATGAAGGGAGGTAATTGCTCCAGATGCGCATGTGGCTTAGCGGTCATTAAAGGTTATCAGGCGTATTATTGCTTTGCAAACAAACAACAAAGCTGTTGGGCCCAAGTACGTCAACTAATCAGAGCCTGCAGGACTAATCAACCATGGTGACGAAAATCTTGTTTCTGCTCAACAAAATCTGATCACCATGGAGGTTAGAAAAGATACTAGAGGTAAAGAAACTAAATACTGTGGTGCCTATTCATAAAAGAGAAGACAGAATGGATCGTGGAAACAACGGGGAAATTTCTCCGCCAGGCGTAGCCTACAAGGTTTTGTTCATCCCCATGAATGGAAGGATCCAAAGGACTGCAGACCGGTTTCAGAGCTAGGAGTTCTACAATAGACCAAATCTTATGGCTAAAAATTGAGCTTGAGCATGCTTGTAAAATGAACTTCAGCGAACATAACTTGATTTTCTGGAGGCTTTCAACAGCACAAACAGATGTGGGCTCTGTTTGATTTAGGAATTTCCAGCGAACGGGTTTAATTGGCTCAAATGAATCTGGAAGGGAGCAAATAGGCAATTGATAGGAAAAAAACCAATACCTTAGAAGTCACTTTTAGTGCAACAAAGACATCCAATCTCCAATCTCGAGAGACTTGTTCAACCTTGCCCTAGAATATGTTTCCGGAAGCTGGTGGTCAACATCTCAGGGAAACTTTACCATCGGACTGCGTAGTTGCTGGCCTTTGCAGATGGCATTGTTGAGACTGTAAAATCAGTGAGGCACATTGATGAACCATTCTCGCAGTTGCAGCCTGCAGCAGAAGAAGTTTGGTTTACCATAAATAAGGACAAACAGAACCGGTTCAGTTACATTAGGCGACTCTGTTTTCAAATCCACTAATGAATACCACGGTTTTATGATAACTAGTAACAATGACTGTTCTACCGAGGTTCTTGATTGACTTGGAGCGGGAAACCGGGCGAACTTCGCTCTCCAAAGCTTACTACAATCGGAAATACTGAGATCGGAGATATTGAGAGACCTGAAGAAAAGGATTTATATATGTATAATTAGCCCTTTAGTGACTTATGGATCAAAGTCTGGGGTACTTACCAGTATAACTATGAGAACCCTTATGGACTGGGAGCTCGTAAATCCGCAAGATTTTAAAGCTGCAGCCCAGATCGTGGCTTACGCAACTAGCTATAGTTTTATGTGTTGGCTACAAATGTAAACTGACTTCTGAGCCAATGGTTGGTAGCGTATTGAGTATCTAATCTCCCCAACAATAATATGAAGATGAAAAATGTGAGGATTATGTTTCTTCAGTTTCTGAGAACAGACCTTTTTGACAATTCAATATAACAGAACGACAACAGTGAGTGACAAACAGTGTCAGCACCTTTGTTTAACTATGGAACTGCATCAATCAGTAATGAGTAATGACAGGCCATGGCGAGAAGGAACTATTTTTCGTATTCTTTCGTAGGGAGAGAGAAACTTAAAACCCGATTATGAACGTGTAGAAATCAAGTTGAGGATTGAAAGGCCCTAAATTTATTGGGTTTAGTGTGCAAATCGGCATAAACGCGTCGACATGTTGAATATGCCTCTCGTTAATTTGGCTGTTGCGTATTAAAGCTTAGCGTACCATCATTGAGGATTCAATAATTTCTTCTCACTTGAATTATTAAATATCGGAACGCATATCACTTTGTTTCGGCAAATAGTCAAATAGCTTCAATCGCGAGGTGTAATTATTTAGGTTTGTTCATGTTCCCGCGAATACTTAAGTCGACTCTTGAGTTAGTGATTTTTTTTTTTTTTTTTTTTTTTTTTTTTTTTTTTAACTTTCTGTAAAACAAAGAAGGCAAGTATTGGATACATCTTCAAATGGAGTATTCCTTTAAATCGTCGTGAATATATGAATGTAAATTTGTCGATTTCGACTGGTATTTAGCGATGTAGGGGAACTGGATACATTTGATCGAATATACGAGTATGTGAGTGTATTGGTCCGTCAGCTAAGATAAAACGATGCATTAATTTATACAGTAGCCTTTCCCTTCCATACAGGTCCCCCTCAGGACGAGGAGATCTGTCGTGATGACTCTGGAACTCCTGAATCTATTACTAAATAGAGAAGTCGAGAAGGTCGACAAGGGGCAACCGCCACAAAACTTTCATTAGGGTCCTATGTTTCCACGACTTTCATATTTTCACCAGACCTCCCTGTTGAATTTTAGCGAATTTTCGTTGGAAATGAATCTATTGCAATGACTCGAAAAATTTTAAAATCGAAATTTAAAAAAAAAATGTTTTCATTGAAATCCGTTTTGAGGCATTCTGAAACGATTCCTAAAGTTCGCGCTTTTATATATATATATATATATATATATATATATATATATATATATATATATATATATATATATATATATATATATATATATATATATATATATATATATACATATATATATATATGTATATATATATATATATATATACATATATATATATGTGTGTGTGTGTGTGTGTGTGTGTGTGTGTGTATGTGTGTGTGTGTGTGTGTGTGTGTGTGTGTGTGTGTGTGTGTGTGTGTGTGTGTGTGTGTGTGTGTGTGTGTGTGTGTGTGTGTGTGTGTGTGTGTGTGTGTGTGTGTGTGTGTGTGTGTGTGTGTGTGTGTGTGTGTGTGTGTGTGTGTGTGTGTGTGTGTGTGTGTGTGTGTGTGTGTGTGTGTGTGTGTGTGTGTGTGTGTGTGTGTGTGTGTGTGTGTGTGTGTGTGTGTGTGTGTGTGTGTGTGTGTGTGTGTGTGTGTGTGTGTGTGTGTGTGTGTGTGTCATTCCAGACTGTAACTCTCCTGAGGATTGAAATAAAAATCCCGTTCTTGCGCCAAAAAATCAAGCTTTTCAAACGAATGGATGAGTACTTCGGCCAATAATTTTTGAGCACAATAAATTGGTCAAATTTCAAAAAATGCACTCCAAAAATCACTAAAATTGGCTAAAAACGGCCAAAAATCGTTAAATTTATACTTTTCAGCTGAGTTTCAGTCAAAACCAAATTATCACCCTAGGACTTGAAAAAGATGTATGTACAAAATTATGCTGAAAAACGTATTTAAATTACATTAATATTTGATGAAAAATCTGTAAAAACCGCAAAAAAACGAAAATTCAAAATCTTCTCTGAATCCTCCAATTTTAGGTTTTTAGTACCTATGAGTTTTGTTTTCCATAGAATTTTTTTTCAACAATTTATTTCCACTGGAATCGCTCAAATTTCAATACAATGTAACATGATACGATAGGTAATTTAATAAAATTCATTCATACGATCATGCTGCATGACTGGAACTTCTTGTTACTGGGTCTATTGGAAACCTCGTCTGCAGCATATCTGTGAGTTAGAGCCCCATTGATCGACAGTGTTTGTTTAAGGATTTGGGCCTGCCTCTGGTCTAGATTGCTTATTGTAAAATTGAATTATAGTGAGACCATTAAGGACCTTTTCCGTGACTTATCTGGATGTTGGAGTCTGATCCTTGATGTTGGATGAGGATTCCGTCATTCAGATATTGATAATATCCATTGCGCAAACGTAACATCAATAAATAGTATTTTTCTCATGGTTTATATTGTTGACCTCACGTCCGAAATCGTTCAAATTCGAAGGAAAGTTTAGAAATAATTATTTGATTACTCTACATTATGAGTTCGCCCACGATCGCATCATTATTAACTGCTGCGAATGGGCGAAGTTCAAATCCTTGTAACAATCATGGCATCTGTAGTTTTCCCCAGTGGACGCCATCACTCACGACCTACTGGTATCTTTCACGCGTACGCAAACATAAGGCATCATCTTGTCATTGTATAATTGACCGATTTCGGTCAAACTCCAAAGGAACTCCTTGGAATCACTCAAGATTTGTTGAACAATTTTAATAATCTATTCATTCATGTTACCGCTACTAGGAAGCTATGTGCCACACTCAACTTGTAAAACGTTATGGTTTCACTATCAAAAGTGAACCTTTGAAATTTACCAAAGAAAACATTTTTTGCCCCCCTCTCCAACTCTACGTATACGTTTCAAGATGCGCAGATTCCTAAAATCGAATAAAATAAATTAAAAAAAAAAAATTAAAATCCGTCCGTCCGCCGTCTTAAGCTTTTTTCCGAGACTACTGGACCGGACTTTATGATGTTTGGCTCAAAAATCTGTAGTCACCTATAGATGGACTAGTGAAGCGTAGGTAGATTATTTTTTTATGATTTTTCAAGTCATGTCGATATACGTAGATTCTGATGTACAGTTGCAATTGGATATCAGCTGTTGTTAGATACAGAAGTACAGTGAAGTATAGGTATTTCGTCTAATCAATTAAATTAATTTCTGTTTGGTAATTTTCTATACATATGCAGATAAATTTTGATAATGTATATTATACTTCGTTTAATAATTATTATATGCACGTGTTCAGCGCAGAATGGCTATCTATTACAGAAATAATAAACTTTTGTGTAATAATTTGCAGTGGTTTTGTTCTAGATGCTTGAGGGCTCACTCGGAATGTTTTTTTTTTCTCTTTATTTATGGTGGGGGGGAGGGGTTCTAAATAGTTACACACGATTGTGGAATAATTGTTCTGCCACACAAGGGTGCAAATAGAGCGTACCGTTGCACAAACAAACAAATGGTTTGCTTTCCCGCACATTTTTTGTATTGGACCACAGAGAAAGTCTATAGGATAAAATTGGTGAGAAAATTGAGTCAATTAGTAGCTAAATCTGAAATGGATTCGTTTAGGGACATGGAAAACGACAATGGAAAAGTGGAATTGACTACACCGCTGGACAGAGTAATAAATGAAGCCATTTATGTGAAAGTTGACGGTCTCCAAAATCAGGTGGGAGTGGTTTTATTTTTAAAGATACTTTGATTCCAAACTTCTCAAGGAATTAACGTCAGTTTGTTTTCTTATTAAATGATTCTAAAGAGTGCTAAGTAATTAGGAAAATAGACTATTGAATTCTGAATCTGAGAATGAGGAGAAAATGGAAATAAGTAATAAGTGAAGTAAAAGTAGTAAGTAAAGTGTAAGTAGTTTAGTGTGGTAATAAATTATGGAAATAAGTTGGGAAATAGTGATTTTATAAAGTAAATTTGTTAAAACACTAAAATGAAATTAAAAAAATAAAATTGAAAGAACACTTTCCTTGCGGCGTTTTACTAAATTTTTGATGCATTTCATCCGTAAAAATTGTCAACGATTATCTCCTTTCATTCTGTATAGGTATATACATATTTGCAAATGTGAGTCAACATTAAATGTACGAGTAAAATCAATAGTATGATTCATCCTCAAAAAAAAGAAGAAAAAAAATCGAAAGAATGATTCGATTATTTATATCTATTCCAATCAATGAGTTGACCATGTGCACAAGAGAAATATCGGTTTTTCAAACATGGTTTGTACAATTTCTGTGGATGAGCCTCCAGTCTGAGAAGTTGAAGCAAAATTTTATTGGACAAGAGAGGAGGTGAAGCACTACACGTCACCCGACCGGTGGGCTGGTTTTCTCTTTCGAGTGAGATTTATAGGTCCAATATAAACAAGTCAATGTGAGCCCATTGTGAGGAAGAACGGGAAATCGATTGTTATTTCTCGGGAGCATAATGAAACTGCTCACAATGGAGATAAGGGTGCCCAATGTGATAGAAGGAGATGGTCAAAAAGAGGCAGATGTGAGAGGGATATCACAATTCAGAGTATTACCATGTTATTTGACTTATGTAGATACAAAATCTTCCTCTCCTTCCAGTATGGACACCCAAACGCCTTTGCAGGTTCTGCACCCTCCTGTACAACATACATCAATATTAGCCGCCCGGTGACGTCTCGTGGCTAGCGGAGGAGTACCTAACATACATTATTCAGTTATGATTTACATTCGGCTCCACAGGTCACTGAGTTCTAAGTGTTATGAAATCCCCAGCCATCCCCCTGTCACTGCGATGGTTCCTTACTTCAGTATTTCGATTGGAAATTCAAATAGGTGAAGGTATTAATTGGGTTCCATAGCTTCAACTGACTTTCCATTCCCTGGATCCAACACCTTATGTCAATGAACAAGTATGACTGATGAATCAATAATCCTCCTGAATTTCAATACTGAATAACCGAGTGACATATTTCTTTTATACCTAACTGGCTAAAATATTATTGGGCTTGTACGAGTTGTTCAAACGTTTATATAGTTGATTTCATTTTTCAGTAAGTCGTTCTGAAACTAGGTGATCCAGGTTATGTTTCATTCATAAGGGGGACCTTTCAGAACTGATCCAGAGGGTGTTTGACATCCACAGCACAAGATAAAAACAACTTACTACAAATACGTTTTGGTCATGCTGAGACCGATTCCAAGGAAAAAAAGTTCCAGTCATGCAGCATGATCGTATGAGCAAATTTTCTTAAATTATCACCAATCGTCTTATACTATGTTAAATTGTATTGGAATTTGAGCCATTTGAGTACAAAGAAACTATTAAAAACCAATTTTATGGCTAAAAACTCGAACCTACTACATGAAAGTTTGAAATCACGAAAAAAATCTTGAAAGTGATTACTCGGAAACGAAGCCTGTAAAGAAATATTTCTAGGTAGAAGACACTTTTTGTTGCAAATTAATTGTACTATCGATCCCTGGCCTGTGGCAGGTACCAAAGTGTAACACCCTGAACTGATTTTTTGGAATATTAATAATATCATTATTATTTTAATCTAGATTTCTGTATTATTACGCTGCCATCGTTAAGAGTTTCAAATTTATGAACGGTGAAGGTGAATGAACGAGGTAACCCCAGTAATTCATGATAGTTTTATTTTTTTAATTATTTTTCATAATTTTTTTTAAATCTTTCCCAGATGTGCAAAAAATTAGGAATTTCATTTAAATGGAGGACTGAAGGCAAGAAGAAGTTGTGGAGGGAAAAATGAACTGTTCCTTTAGCGAATTTTCGTAAAAATAAAGCTATTTCAATGGTTCCAAATATTTTAAAATGACATACAACCACCTGATCTATCTTCCTCAAA
Source organism: Adelphocoris suturalis (assembly GCA_030762985.1). Lineage (NCBI taxonomy): Eukaryota > Metazoa > Arthropoda > Insecta > Hemiptera > Miridae > Adelphocoris > Adelphocoris suturalis. The sequence goes on from CM061045.1 coordinate 1,722,228, forward strand.
CTTCAGTCATAGCAATGGTGTCAGTGAACAGTTTCAGTTTTTCTGCGGTGATTTTTCGTTGTCTGTTACCTATATATTTTGTGTAGGTGGTTTCCCAAAATAATGTACCCACCATGCATGGAGACCTTCCTCAAAGAGAAAGGAGAGTTTGGGTCATTCTATCTCCCCCCCTATCTCACCCCTCCTCTAAGCCATGAATTAAAAGTAAATCCTCAAAAGTAGCCTTGGGCAGACTTCTGCATCTGTTACAATACCTCTGTGTATGGTCTTTCGGATAGTAAGAGTGGATCTGCTACTTTCTCTGTCGTATTTTAATCAGATTTCCTGGGAGGGTGTTCTGGGAAAATTTTTTTGACAATGAGATTCATGACTTCCTCTCCAATAGGTTTTCGTACACCTGATGCATGGAGTTTTCCTGTCATTATCATGGATATTCGGTCTCATGTGACGATATTTACTTCTTTAATTATTGTTTTCCAGCAGTCTGCCTTATTTATTACGTGTTAAAATCTTTTTCTGGTGTCACTGTATTCTTACTGAATCAGCTGCCAATTTTCACTTCTTTTGATTAAACTTCCTACTGAGTTCTGCAATACCTTCATTTCACCAGTACGTACACTGGGGATTTAGCGGATGTCATGTTTTAATGCATCACAGGCTTTTAAAAAGATCTACAATGTTTGGTTGGCTATAATCCCGGCATTAACAATATGCTCATTATTCTGTTTTTTCATTATTCTGTTAAATCACTACCTACCATTGCATCATGGTCCAATTCAGCAAAGCTCCATCCTATAACTTTCCCTACTATTGTTTCTTTGGTTGTGTATCTATTGGTTCACTGGTTTGAATTGAAAGGTACCTACTAGTGATCACTTTTGGTGAAATCTTTGATAATTCACAAATACCAACTTTCCTGGCAATGCTATCTGAAGCAAAGGAAAAAGATCTACAATGTTTGTACAATGATCTGGTACAGTTTCCTATTGTCCCAGGCAATGGGATGTGGGTGGAATGTTGACTTCATTGAGTAGTATAAACTCTGTTCTGGCCATTTGAGCCTCCTCCTACGACGAGGGTCAAGCCATTTCCATAATGATCATCTTCCTACGGTTAGGGCCAGGCATGGCTTATTCCTGAGCCCATGCGTTGAAATCCCTTCAATTGTATCCTGTCTACACTTCACTATGTGTACCGCGTCTGCTAAGCCCCACGACTTTCTTTCCAAGTCACGAATAGACCCATTTGATGTAAAGTAGCAGCTGAATAGATTACTACCCTTGTTTTTAGTCATACTTGACCTTCGCCACTTACCTGGTATTCTATGTGTCCTTGTGTCACGGACGGTATGGCAGCAGTTCCAAGGTAATTCACACACCATTTTTTGTTAGTTTGATTGTGGTGCTGTTTACTTACCATCACGGCAAGTGTTCTTTTTTCCTGCACCAGTTGGTGAAGTATGTTTTGGGCTATTGAGTTACTATGCAGGTTTTCCTGTACGATCCTAATAATTTAATTTAAAATCTTTTGTACCCCAAAGACCGTTGAGGATTTTGTTGTGAAATGATAAATACTGCTCGTTCTACCTGAATGCCTTCAGCGTAATGAATCTCAGACCCTTAGGTAGGTAATCGAACATTTTATAACAAGTCCATAACCGCCCTACTCTTGTAACAAATGCACTAACATGATGGCAACACTTCTGTAGTAGAGCCCAGAAGGATCCAGGGTAAGAAAAGTTTCAGGGTTTGATCCCCCCCCCCCCCCCACACATAACTTTTGAAATAGTAAGTTACCCAATGTAAAACATGCTACAATCACAAAGCTGTCATTCATAAACTGGAAATGAAATCGGAACTGAGTGAGGAAAAAGAGCAATTTTTTGTGTCAGTAGTTGAAGAAAGTGACTTTTTGGTAGCGTTATTACCAGTAGCGACTAACGTAATTGTTCATAGTTAAATTTCTTAATTGGGGGTAACTTAATAAAAAGTCACCGCCTGGTACTTTAGCAGTCAACAGGAAATCTCATCCGTCGTAACGTCAACGGATTTGACTAAAAAAATACTCATTGTTGGTATCAATCAGTGTATGCTCCCCACTTCCTAATTCACGCAGTGGGCTGCGAAAGAAATATTAGTCAGTAAATTATGCACGTTTGATTCTTAAAAATCTTGACTTCTCAAAATGGAAGATCTGTTGGTTTTCCCCTGACGGGCTCATGGAGGAAAAGAGGAAAATTCAAGACCGGGAAGGAAGGTTAAGAGCAACCAAGCTGCAGTTCGTAAATCAAGATGGTATCTCTTCGCTTCAAGAAAGCGTTTAGTGCGGCGAGCATAAGGAATGTTCAAGGTTCGGCGATTTACGCTTGGGTATCCCGCGCCCAAGATACTTTGCCAAAGAGTAAATCCATGAGAGTTGGATTCTTCTTAAGGAGTTGTTGATGACACCACGAATTGTTGGTTATCGCATTCACGATCCCTCCAATCGGTCACGTCCAGAACCCACCGAGGCGCGCCTTTTGAAATTCAGTACTTCCTATATCCTCTGATTGGAGAACGAATCCTCTGAGTATTTTGATGGTATCTCTTATTGTAATGAAGGTTCCCGTGTAGATGGGGACAGGAGAATTAAATCTGTCAAAATCGAAGAATATTTCATTGTTGTGCACTAAGTTTGCCACTGTTTTTTTTTTTCTACGCAATAAATTGTGTTAGTTTCAGCAACTTTTCATTCGTGAACCAGTTTTTATTAATGTCATGTTGTTGAAATCGTCAATTAATCCAAATGTGCACTATATAGCAGTATTCTCAAAATCGGCGGCAGTGGTTGACGCAAATAAAATAACAATGAATGTTAACTTTGACCATGCCTCAATCTTATGCGTAGGTTAATGTTTTATCATATTATATGATTATTGAGCAATGAAATCGACGAGGGAACTAGGAATCAATAATAATAGCAGTGATGACCTACCTACGAAAATCAAAAATAAAAATAGGTTATAAATGATTAAGCACGGATAGCTCCTATAACGAACTTATGTTGAAAATGAAATTTTTGCAATGGCTCCAAAAATTATAAAATAGGTACAAATTTTATTTTTAGGATTTCCCTTTGAAGCTAAAGACTATACAGAGGGACGACCTATTGGATATGATCCAGGGCCGAAGGGGTGTGAAACAACCTACCTAAGCATGAGAAAAAAATCCGTTTAAAAATCCATAAAACATTAGTATAAAATACCGTTTCAGACCATTCTGAAACCGAATCCGCGAAAAAACCATAAGTGTGTATGTGTGTGTGAGTGTATTGGATTCCTAGGGAAGGGTAACTGTTGGTGTTTTTATCTCTTCGGAGCTCCTTCATATCCCTACCCAAGTCAAGGTCATACGTCCCCGTAGTGCGACCCGGGCACTACTCTCTGGGTGAACAGAGGGCGGAAGAATGACCCGCTGGTGATTAGGGGGAGGCTCGTGCCAACGGGTCTCCTGCCCCTTTTAAATGTGTCTCCCGTTATGGAATTAAGAAACACTGAGCCTCATAACCCCCGCTGGCCCATTAGCACGCAGCGTTCTAGGGAAGGCGCCTGGGGGTGCCCTAGGCAAGGGCATCGGCTATATGCTCCCTCTTCTTCTTCATCATCTTTCTATCCCTCATCCTCTTCCACTGCCCCAGTGAATGCCCACTAGTGCGCTCACTGTGAGAGAGCCTACAGTTCCAAGCGTGGCCTCAGTGCTGACATCTGGCAGAAGCATCCTGTACGGCCAATGCTGCAATAGATATTGAGCGAGAGCGGCCCAGGTATACTTCTGAGGATTTGCGGCAAATGGCAGCAGAGGAGATAGTTACTGTGTGTAATAGGGTACGAAATATAAATGTTTTCTTGCAAGGAACTTTTCCCATGTGCACGCTTTCTGCCATTCAATATTTCCGTCTGAGGCCCCACTATAAGCAGCTTGTCCAAGAAGCAATCCAGGGAAATAGCCGTGAGGCCTCTCCCACATCTCCAACAGGCGTGGGGCAGCAGCCTGCCATTCCGCAATCCTTCCTCGGGACCTCAGGTCTTGAAGAATTGAAGACGAAATGTTGAGGCTTGGGGAGCAGGTAGGCCATACTGAAGGTTACAAGATCGCCTACCTGCAGGATCTGGCGAGGTGGGCTGTTGAGGGGCCTGAAGGCTTGGAGGACGAGGTAGAGGAAGTGACCATTCCGGGGCATCAGGGAGGGGTTCCTACAACATTGGTGCCTCGTGGAGGTCGCAGAGCAGCGAAACAAGACAGAAGGCAGGAATATAAGCGAGTCAAGAGGTTGTGGATGAAGCATCTGGCTCGTGTAGCAGCGGAGGTACAGGAAGAAGCAGAGGATGAACAAGTTTTACCTCCTCTCCAGGAGTTTGTGGACTATTGGGAGCCACTCTTGAGTGCTTTCATCCACAACCCTGGTAAGCCCGTGGTGCTGGTTGCTCTTAGGGGCTTGAGCTGGAAGCTCGCCCGCACTTCTGCTGACCTTGACTTTTTCAGGCAGCAGTTGTTGTGGTGTGACCGAGCAACACCAACTGCTCCCAAACCCAGCTCATCTGCTGAGTTTGCTACCGCTCTGCATGATTCAGTAGATGATAAAGAACTCCGACAGTGCTCTGAACCCCCCATTTTTTCCCAGTGGGTGGAATGGTCTTCAGAGGGCATTGGGGCCTGCGACTATCGTCATTTTCATGCTGTCCGGGTGGCTACACTAGCCACCTCGGTGAGGTGTTCGAGGAGTAATCACAGGACAGTAGTCACCATTTGTTATGCCTGTTGGGTAAAAATTAAAATCTCTATCATGTGGTGCAGCAGCATTCTATTACTCACGGTGGCTGCATTCGACGTCACAATGCTGTTGCCAAGCAGATCAAGAGCGCTTTGTCATCTAGAGGTTGGGATGTTGAAAGGGAGAAACTATATCACATGCCAAGTGACCAGGGCAAGATGGCAGATATCGTTGACATCAAGCCCACTGGGTCTGCTGTAATCCTGGATGTTTAGGTTGTAAGTGGCAGGGTGGACATGGAGCAGACCTGGAGGACCAAAATAAATAAACATGGCAGAAATGACCTGCAGGAAGCGATTTCTGAGCTAATTGGTGTGGCGACCGATAACATCAAGGTCGTGGCTGTGACTGTGTCATGGCACGGGGTGTGGTGTGGGAAAAGCGCCACGGAGTTACTCGAGTCGGGCATCTCGGGGGGTTACTCCGTGGTATCGCCACCCGCGTCCTGAGGGGTTCTTTCTTGAACTGGTGGTCATTTTATAGGGGCACTTCCTATCATTCCATTCTTCCTCTGTATCCTTCTGCAACTTCCCTCATCCCTAGAGCCGGGGTCGGGTAAACCTGGGCGTCCTCCCCACTACTTTCATTTATTTATTCACTTTTGAAAGTTAATGGTGTGCCCCCTCCACCTTTGAGGGCAGTTTTGTGGGGGAAAAATTGTTTATTGTGTGCATAGATTATAACGGGTTGTAAAATGAGCCAACAAAAATAGTGGCATTTCACATATTTTTCGCTAGGGCTAAAAAACGGACCGAAGACAGAAATATGTTGTTGCTGTATTTCGAAAAAAATTTGTCCCATCAAACGTAAATTAAGTACTCAACCATCGGAATTAGTTGCATAGAGTTTTTAAGTCGTTTTAAGTCGTTAAATCCGTGGTAGTTCATTAAGAACGGGCGAGAAGTAGGAAACCAACTATTTATAGTGATCGTTGGTACTACCCTGCACAGTGAACTTAAGTTGAGTTCGACGACTGCAAACAAACTCATCGATACAAACTGACGTTGTTGAGGTTGCTCCCAATAACCTCCAGATTGTCGAGCGAGAAAAATTAAAAATTTGTTAGTTCAAGGAAATTGAAAATCATCACATCCTATAGTGAAGGGCCGACGGGCTGGAGTGCTGATTATATTACACTCCGGACGCTATCAAAAGAGTGAAGGCGTCGGTGAAGGCGGGTGGGGAGGGGATGTTGGAGCTCCAGATAACCTCGGGGGGGGGGGGGGGGGGGGGGGGAGCTTCCTTTTTTCTTGTCCTGTCAGAGGGTGTGGTGTGTGGAGGACGGAGTGGCCCTATTGCCTCCCGGGGCTCTCATGTTATCCCTCGGTTTAGACATAATGCGTGAAGATACTTCAACTTATACCGACACCCTCATAGAGTTTCCCTCATTCCATCATACTTGCTAATACGGGAATCTAATATTTAAAGAGCCCCTGTAGTGTATCCAAAACCAACATACCCGTATCCCCCCGCTGCTTCTTTACTTCTCATTCGTGCATAATATTCTCTAAGCTATGTTAGATAGCCTTCTAAAAATTTGAATAGCAGTTGACTGCGATTAATTTTTTTTCTTCTCTTTTCATACATGTCGTACCCAACCTGTATCAGTTGTAGTTACTTTCAAAATAAATTCACTAGTCGAGCCTTAGGAGCAGAGCCAAGCGTTACAGGAGGGGCTGTAACTCCAGAGTGAGGACAGCCTGCCTGGAGAAGAAAGCATTAAATAATAGACGCGACCTGCACTTTGGACTATCTTATGCAGTTCAGACTCAACCGAAAACCAGGCTTCTCCCATAGCAAATATATTTCCTCAGTTCGCAAGAATATTTATTTTCCTTGCATTGGTGTACTTTATCCGATCGTTCCTATTCTAGTTAGTCAGTTTTAGTTTATATTTTTACTTTCCATACTTAAAAACATACCCTAACGGTTGGAGTTAGTTGGTACTACTGGCACCCAAGTGGTTAGGCAATTGAAAAACGAGTTACTGGTGCCCAAGCGGTCATCTCCTGATGAATAGAAGTAACCAATAGTGTTGTAGGGTTGGGAGGATGAATAAATTTGCATTTCATTTAGAAATATGGAAAATAGATAGGGTGAAGCCCATTAAATTACACAAGTTACTAGTGAATGTAACTCGTCAAAGAAAATGGGCTTCATCCAAAGTATTTTCCTTATTCCTCAACTTAACAATAAATTAATTAATCCTTCCAACACTGAAAAAACAACTGGTTACTTCGCCTCATTGGAGGAAAACACACTTACATGCGTAATTTCACAAAGCAACACCCATGACTACTAGTATTAAAGCTCTGACAAGGCCAACTATGGCGAAAGCACTCATTGAATCACAATAAATAAATAACTAAATGGATGCGTAATAATGACCCCCCCCCCCCAAACCCTTCCCCCAACCACAACCACACCCTATCACAACCAGAATGAATATTAGTGGACTGTAATCTTTAATGGATGACTAGGAATACACTATGATGATGAGTGACTAGATTTGTGATATTTGTGACTAGAAATAAAAATAAAATCTGAATAAATGAGTTCATCTAGTTTATTGAGAGTGAGGTAACTATTATATAAATGAGTACATACCTACATTAATTGGAGGTAATTTAATAAAAGCAATGAGGCCACTTTTTACTTTACTTACTTAACCCGAAGGGTGAACGGAAAATCTTGCAATTACCCTGAAAATCAATTTTTGAAACTCATGCACTTATGGACAAAAGGAGCCCTAAACTAGAAAATCAAACAATTCAATAACAACCCCATCTTTTTAAGATGTTATCCATCATGATAACATCCAAGTAAAATGAATACAAGTAAGGGAGGTAGAATGAAGTCTCGCACCATATGTTTTTAACCTATTTTAGGAAGTATTTTGCTACAAACCTCCCTCAGAGTATTTTCAAAAGCATGAGGTTAATCTAATATCATTTGTACCCAGAACAACAGTAACTCCTGTAAATTTCATCAAAATCCCCCAAACCATTTCGGAGAAAAGCAAAAAAAAAAAAAAAAAAAAAAAAAAAAGTGCTAAAAATGACGTTTTTTTACCAAATCTTATTTTTCAACCCCCTGCAAATGAACATTTTAAGCTGATTTTTCTACTAACTAGATCTTCGGTATAGAAACTCAACCCCGAAATTGGAATTTTTTTATGTCGTACTGTGAGGTCGTAATCGTGTACACGTGTTACATACATACCTACATATATACATACTCAAATACATACATAAACACCCATACATACATTTTCATGAAACGAATATGGGTTCAGGTTGAACAAAACACCCATCCTAGCATGAGTTTCAGATATTGATTTTCAGGGTGACTTTACGACTTTCTCTTCACAATTCTGGTTAAGTAAGGAAAGTAAAAAATATTAGTTCAGATTTTTTACGAACTCACCCTTCGGAAATGGGAAAAAACACTTACAAGATAAAAGGATAGTTGCATCATTTAGTGGCCATATTGAAGGAAAGACCGAAAAGGTGCTAAAAAAATACGTTTTTAAACCTGTTTTTGGAAGTATTTTGCCAATTACCTCTCTTAGATTATGTTTCCAAGCATGAGGGGTATGTAATATCATTTATACTAATAGGATGAGTAACTCCTGTGAATTTCGTCGAAATCCTTCGAGCCATTTTGGAGAAAAGGCAATAAAAGTGCTGAAAACGACGTTTTATCACCTATTCTGATTTTTTAACCTTCTAAAAATGATCATTATAAGCTGATTTTTCCACGGAAGCTCTTGAGTACAGAAACCCAACCCCGAAATTGGAATTTTTTAATTCATACCGTAAGGTCGCAATCGTGTACACGAGTAACATACATACTCGTACATACACAAAAACACACACACACATACATTTTCATGAAACGTATGGATATGGGTTCAGGTTGAACAAAATACCGATGCTAAATCGAGATTTTCGAATATGTCAGCCCTTAAAACTACCCTAACTGATGCCGATGTTACTGGCATATCCCTGGCTGATGTCATTTTTGATATCAAGTTTCATAAACTTTGGTCCATTAGTTTTGGTGAAAAGCTCTGGACGGTGTACGGCGGACAGACGGATTTTTTTGTAATTCGATTTTTGGATTCTACGCATCTTGAAACTTGAACCAACAAATTAATGGGGGGGGGGTTATACTTTCTTTTCTTGGTCGATTACAAAGGTTCATTATTGAAAATCTATACTATTTTATAAGAATGAAACTCCGTCTGTTTGTTTGTCTGTTTGTCGTGTCTATGCACGGCCAAACGGCTGAGTGGGGGGAGTCTACGAGTGGGGGGATCTTCTTGGGATTTTCCGATAGGGTGTATAAGCGAATTTAAAATTGTCTAATCCCAGCCAAACCATGGGCCGTAGGGCGGGAGGGGGGTCGAAGTAAGAATTAATGTGCGCTTTTTGGTCTTCCCCGCTTCCTCTACCGCTCTAAACGGCCGTCGAAAATTCCGGAAAAATACCGGTTTCGTAGGTTTTTGAACGAGGAAGACGACGGCGCGATCGGATCGCGAAAAAAGTATCGGGAAATGCGTAAAAAAAATGCGAGAGTACAGACCGTGTTTTCTCGAAAAGTCCGACGAAAAACTACGTTTTTCCCCATTAAAATATACCCCATAAAGGTACGTTTTTCGGAACGGTTTTCGCCGGCGAAATACACCTTTGATCCCACCGAATCTGAATCCGAAATCGGATATCGAAAAAAGTGACGGGAAGTAGGTCAAATTGCGAGCGGAAGCGAGACTAAGCTATTAAAATGAGAAATTATATGTGCCGTGGACGCGAGAAGGCTCTACGAAGACGTCAAGGGGTTCGATGACGTGTTTGGGGTGCGAGCAGGTACTCATAGGTACCCGCCGTCGTTTCACAAGGTTGCGGGCAGGCCTACGCACTTAAGTCTTGAAGGGACTCGATGACTCATTTCAACGGAATAAATACGGGTTTTTCTCTACACATATGCAGCAATACCTTGCGAGCGAAGCGAGCAACATTCCCTAATAAACTTTTCGTGGTTCCACGTAGTTTTATAAGATTTAATTTGTTTGTAAGAATTTCCAACAGAAAAAAACGTCTGCCAAGTTGGGTGGGCAGTATAACTTCCTCAAGCGAGCGAAGCGAGCAGCATCCCCTACAGAAGTTAAACCTACCCTTAGAGATCTACCGTTTGCGAGCGAAGCGAGCAACATTCACTACATGCCACACTTTGCGAGCGAAGCGAGCAAAATTCCCTACATGCCACATTTTGCGAGCGAAGCGAGCAATTTAATGGGGGGTCCGGCTGGACGTGGAGGCGAGCGTAGCGAGCCGGAGCGGCTAGTACCTAATAAACCAAAATGTCATTCGAGAAATATTCTGCTTTAAAATATGAATTCAAAGACATCTAACCGTTTCCAACGAATTTTAGAGATTTCGCTAGCATAAATCGCTCATTTCGTCAATCAATTCTACAATTCAATTCATTGTCTAGAAAATTCGCTAAAACGCTACTTATTGTCAGAATCTTTAAATGTCTCGTTTTCGGAGAAGTATTAGGTACATCGAAACAGTAATATATGAGGCAACAACAGAATTTATATTAAAAAAATAAAAATAATAATAATAAAATAAAATAAATAAATAAAGTAAGTACGTAATAAAGGAAATACGTAATTAGATATCGTTGAAAAAGAGTGGAAACTCTGGCTTAAAAAAATGACCAGATAGATATCACGCTTCCTTCTAGGAGTGGAACAAAATTATAAGTGGCAACTAGTGTCTCTGAGCCAGAGGATTCCAACTTCACTCCTCGATCTTCAGGGAGACGAGGGGTTCAGAAACCCCAGTTCCCTTGCCGCCTCTTCTTCATCCAACCGCTTCATTGGGGTGTCATAGTTATTGTTACGTGATACATCTTCTAACTCGTAATTATAATGGATATGAATCTCTCTTGGGTATTTTCATCAGTAATTCAGCAACAGATCATATTTTGTTACCTTCTCAACTTGAGGGGGCACATATTGAATGGGAAAACTACAACAAGCCACTTTAAGTTCGACAGAATCCAACAAACAAGATTGTTGCTGAAAAATGTCTCAGTCATGCAGCATGATCGAATGAGCAAATTTCGTGAATAATCGTATCATATTCATGTTGAATTATAATTAAATTTGACCATACAGATCGAACAAAATTTTTTCAACTATCAAAGTTGAGGCAATAAAACTTGTTCTACATACTGTTCCACCATGCAAATTATTATTTTAGATTTTTAGCAGCTATTGCAGTTTTATTGTTTCTAAGCACTTAGATATTACCTATTAAAATTTAGGTGAATTTTCAGCATAATTTTGTCGATACAATTTTTAATGATCTAGCGCTTAGTTGGTAAATTTTTTGAGCGATATTCCTCTTAAAACTATAAATTCAAGGGTATTAGGCCGTTTCAGCCATTTATTGTGATTTTTTTAAGTACATATTTTTATATTTGAAAAATTTAACGTGATCAAAAAGTGCTGGACAACGAACTCGTCCTTTGTGTTTTTCATAATACTTGATTTCTCGGCGAAACAACGTTATTCTGATCTTGAGGAGAGTTATTGTCTGGAACAACACATACATATATACATATGAAAAACTGATAAAATCCCGTTATCATTTCAGAATGCCACGAATGGATTTCCATGATAAATATCCTGGAATATCTTTTAATTACAGTTTTTGGAGCCAATGGAATTACTTATTTCCTACGAAAATTCGCTTAAAGAAAAATTCCTATCATGCTGCATGATTGTACGTACAAAATTTTCGTATCATATCTATGATAAATTGATTTGAATTGGCAGGCAATAAATGGATTTAGGCGATAAATAAATAAATGTATTTAGGCGATAAATGGATTTGAACAGAAGGTAACCAGTAACAAAAAGTTCCGATCATGCAGCATGATCGTATGAGCGAATTTTCGTAAATTATCGATCTATATTTGTTACATTATTTTGAAAATTAGGGACTTAGAGAGAAAAGAAATAGTTAATTACCAATTTTATGGAAAAAGACTCGTTCTAAATAATAATCTGCTATTTACAGAGAGATGTTGAATTTTTAATTTTTTTGTAGTTTTTACCGATTTTTTAGCACACTTTCATGAAATTTAAGTATATTATTCAGCAAAATTTTGTACATCAGTTTTTCAATGCAATTTCTTAGTTGATAAACTTTATTTGAGCAATATTCTGCTAAAAAGTATACATTTAACAATGTTTAGCCGCTTTTAGCTGTTTTTAGTGATTTCTTGACACTTTTTACAAATTTAACCAATTTAATGTGTGATGATGACCCATGAGGTATCCAAAGAAGGGTCCAGAGAGCTTGTTTCAGCATTCCTAGAAAAAAGGGTCTTTGATGTCCATGAACACAGGAGAAACGTGGCAGAAGCGAAGCGAGCAGCACGGGGACGGAGATCTGAAATAGAGGACAGAAAATTGAAAAACGCGTTAGAAAGGCTGCCAGAGGATCGCAGAAGGGCAGTAAATCGTTCTGTATTTCATACCTTAGGATCCAAGTCCTCAGGTTGGTTGTCGGTAGTCCCCCTAAGAAAACACAACTTTGACCTCAGCCCGTCAGAATTTTGTGATGCACTGGCAGTACGGTACAAAAGAGAAGCCAACGACTTGCCTCTTGCGTGTGATGGTTGTGGAACCAGGCCATTCACCATCGAACATGCCCTTAGCTGCAAAATGGGTGGGTTGGTTACACGAAGACATAATGAGGTTAGAGATCTGTTGGGGGAGGCCATGATGCTTGCTTGGGGAAACTGTACAAAGGAACCGATACTAACCGAAATGAGTGACCGAGCTCCAGGCCTAAGAAGCGATTTGGTGTGCAGGGGGGTGTGGGAACCTCAAAGAGAGGCGTTATTCGATGTACGTGTCACTGACACCGACGCTCCCTCTTATGGTTCCCGACCTGTTGCCGCAATATTCTCGTCAGCAGAAGAAGAAAAAAACCGCAAATATATGGTCGCATGCGAGGCCCGACGAGCAACATTTACGCCTCTCATCTGTTCAGTAGATGACCATTTTGCACCCCAGCTGTCGAATTTTCTAAAAGTCATGGCGGAAAAGCTAAGTGACAAATGGGGAAGGCCTCAAAGAGTAGTGCGAGGGTGGCTGAGGGCCAGAGTGGCCTTTTCTATCCTAAGGGCTTCAAGCATGTGTCTCCTAGGAGCAAGAAAGAGGTGGCGGAGCTGCGAAGAGTTGATTGGGTTTCAAGATGGAGCAGCAGCAAGAATAAATTGAAAAGACGTTTCACCCAAACCCCACACCTCCATGGGGCCAGTTTAAACGCACGAAATTCTGAGAGTAACACATCTCAAACTATTGGAACCGTCAGAGTGGTAAGTAAGTTGGTGAGATTCATCAGAGTTTCACAGACACAAATCCGCCTGTTTGAGTTTCAAATAGTCTTCCAGCCCATGTACCGATTACTTTCTCCTAAATATTCAACATTCAGTTTATCAACTAAGAACTAGGACATTAAAAAAATTAAAATAAAATAAATATGAAATATATACAAACTTGGATTTAATTAATATCGGCGAATATCGATATAGTTAAGCCGCAAAAATGATTGAAATCAAAATTTCAAACTTGACCAGCGCTTTATTATTTGGAATATTTTTTTTTTTCTTCATGTAATTGAGAGTTAAAAATTTCATTGGGCTCAAGGGGTCGGTCGCAAACTCCTGTTTCGTTCACATCGGATCCGTGTTTATTTATATTGTTGTTCAGTTGTTAACGGAGTTTTAAGCTGAATATTTGCGGGGGCGTTTGTATCAACCCAGACCATGCATCAGTTGTTGCTGTTTTTCGTTACCTTTTGACTGTGAGCCACTGCTACGAAAACTATTTTCCATTGTTTAATTGGTAAACGACTTTCTTTTCGCCGATGCGACTGCCCATATCACGTTACGCGCAGGCTCAACTCCCCCACTATTCCCTCAATTCTAGTTCTCATCGCTTCGCTCCCGTCTTATCCTCAATATCTTCAATCGGTTGCTATTAAGGGTCACTATGAATGTCCAATAAACAACAACAAATCGAGCGATTTTTCACGCCGAAGCGGGAAAGAGAGGCGGGCGTTGATCAGGCACTTCATATTTCTGTTGCAAAGGGACAGTTGATACAGGTTACGGAAATGGAAAATCGACAACCCGGGCGGATAACTGTAGGATAGATGAAGGAAATTATTAGTCAAACCATTACTGCAGTCAAAGAGCAGCGCCATTCGGCTAAGAGAGAAGATTTGGAATCGTTGCGAACAGAGGTTCAGGGAGTTAGTCAACAAGTCCAGATCCTCGAAGAAAATAATACGGAAATGCGAGAAATAATAAAAAATCTTAAAGACCAAATTGAAATCCTGAACATTAAATGTCGAAAAACCAGCATGATTGTGGGTGGATTAGATCCAATTATGAATCCCATTGAGAATGTCAAGGCATTTATTAAGGATGTGCTAAAGCTAGATTTGGTTGCGGCATCCATCAAACGTGCACATAGGTATTTTAAGGAAAGGCAGAAATAGTCTCATACTTGTCGAATTCGAGGATCGGGGAGGCGTGTAGGAGATGCTGAACAATGCATCGGTCTTGAGGGGCACTGGATTCTATCTGCAGCCTGACCTACCGCCTAACACTAGAATAAAGAAACATACATTGTTGAGAATAAAATAAGAGCTAGCTGTAAAGATCCGTAGTTTGAAGGTTTCTCTTAGAACAGATGCTATGCTGGTTGATGGTTTACCCTTCAAGTGGGATGCAGAGGTGTGACTAGTTGTTCGGGAAGGTTGAAACGGTACCATGGAGATTCTTAGACGTTTCCAATGAGATTTGGCTGCTTTAATCGACGTTTTGATGGCTGAGCAAGCATCGTGTCGACGATTAAGCAGGGATAAGTGACTAGGCCAGTGCTTGACTCTCAAATAACACAAATTATGCGCGTACAGAACTTCATTGTAACCTATATTACTTCTGCAGAAAACAATGAAACGGTTGATTTAATATTTAGATAATTTATAAATTTGTCTAACATGGGCTATGTAAATGTGAATTAAAACAAAAAACTAAACCAAAGTTCGAAATTTAAAATGAAACAATGTACCTGGTTTCGATGGAAGTAACGACTTATTTGAATTCGAATTTATTTGAACTAACACATGAAACACGAATTTGAAATAATTTACTTGAATATGTGAACTAACCGAACTATATTCGAATATGAAGAACTCGTACGTAAACATGAATTTGAAAACTAACTGAATAACTCGAAACGTTTCTAGATTTAATAAATATGAATGTTTATGTACAAAAATAATAATAACTAAAAATATAACATATCAATTATTTTTTGTAAGTCGCAGGGTGTGAGTGGAATTTAAAATGAAATTGTTTATCAATGGTCGTTCCCCGCCAAACGACTATTATTGACATGGCATATTTGTATTGCGGTTTTTTGTTTGTTTTGTATTAATTTTGCAAGTATATACACTTATCTATCGATTTCATTGGGCTCAAAGTGATCAAATTCAAAAATGATTTAACAGAATTATAATACGATAATTTACGGATGTTCATTCATACGTTCATGCTGCATTACTAACCTTCTTCATTGAAATGGGATTCTACAACTGCATCACCAGTCATTTAGTTTGAACGTGAGTTATTTAGTACAGTGATGAAATTCCTCCATTTTCATCAAACATAAAAATGAATGTGTGTGTATATATATATATATATATAATCTACTTGTATCTACTTAGTATGTATATACTAAAATCTACTTGGCTTGTATTATTCTCAATATATTTTCAACCAATAATGGGTTCATTTTTGCATTGTTCGGGATTTTTGTTTAGTTGAAATTGTTTTCAGTAACTTCTCTTCTTTTTATCCCCACATGATCAGCTGCAATCTCCTTTCACATTGGCTGCTTTTGATTGGTTGTACCTTCTAGCCCTTGAATTCCCTGGACTTATGTTGTTCAATTCACCTTTCGCCTGGTCTATGTTACTTCTGATCTATGTTTAGTTGGTAATTGTAACTCATGAAGACCTAGTCGAGGAAATCGTCTCATGTCGTAACTCTGAATTTTGAAATTATATAAAAATTTTCATAAGATTCCAGTTTCCTTGTTTATGGAGCTAGAAACAAAAATTATTTCGGGACTTCTAAATGTATGGAATATATCTTTACGAATTGTTTCCCAGTCAACCTATAGGTAGCGGAAGCATTGTTTTCACTTTCGGAAGATGAACAATTTTTAATCTCCTAATTCAGAATTACCATTCGCATTTGACGATTCAGAACAAATTTGGTTTTGAGTGTGTTTTAATGAGACCGTCCTTGTGTCCTCAAATACTTGTATTACGCATGATTTCTCCAATTTTCACCTGATTTTGGTGAAGTGCATCTACAATTTAAGGCGAGTTAGGCTGTAGATCGTCCTCTATCAATTTCATCACTTACAAATCAATACTTCGTTGCTTGTTCTTCCAATCTCGCTCAAATTCGGACGGTAGTTGGAATATGACGATTTCACTATCACATAATATGAGTTTCATATTCAGTGGCTGCTGCACTTGTAATAACCTCAAATCCTTGTGGCAAGCATGACATCCAAAGTTTTCATCCGATTTCGAATAAATTCTCAATGATTGAACAGATAAGATTGTCAGGATTAGCTCTACCCATCGTTCCAGACTCAGTGGTAAATTTTGCCCATCCGCAAACGTAACGTTTGACGAGCATATATATATATTTTTTTTTTTAATTGAATGATTTTGCTTAGAGGAATCTTTCAAGATTATTTAAAACATTTTAAGAATTATACATTAACTTTACGGAAACGAGGAAGCTATGTGTCAAAACCAACTTGGTAGACTTATTTTAAAAAATAGTAATGTTACTACTACGATTTCCAGTGAAAACACCTACATCAGCATCATAGAGACCATGTTATAATGTTGAAAGCCAATTAGATTATAAAGTTGTTGTTTTATTCTGGAATGAATCCTTAAGTAATTTGGTGTTCCATTAACTTATTTTATTAAATTATAGCTTAGGTATGTAAGTAACAAATATAACGGAAGTTAATGACGATGCATTTTATTTCCACACATGAGATAAATCAAGCAAACGAAAGGTGATTACGAAAGAAACGGTGATTTACGGTAATTCTTCGTGTCTGAGCGGTTGAAAAATGGGGAAAAAATCATGTCAGCAAGACTCTCAAAGTTAATTAAATCACTTTTACATTGAATTCGCCCTCTGTTTGGGAGCCGGCAATCGAATTAGAGGGGGTTCCGACATTATTATTCACAGACCAACTCCGGGATCAAAGACTTGGCTGCCTGGCCAACATTTCTACATGGGACAGGAGTAAAGAATGTTACTCAAGATTTATGAAATTAGGCATTAAACACTCATAGGACCACACACATTTTTCCAGTTTTATGAAAGTAAATTGAAGTGTCCAAATTATACTACACACTTGTTGTTGTATTGCCCATATTCTCGTGACGTCACGCCTGGAGTAGGTTAGCGTTTCAGCCAAAGTCGGCCATGACTACGCTATGTCAGTGAATCGTAACTCAACCAACCTATTTCTCACAAGAAGTTTGCCGTCTCACGTCAATCTAATTCGCGGTTATAAAGCCATTTTTCAACAGTTTTGTTTTGCAAAAGTAATGTTGTAGCAATACAATGTTTCAATTCAACTAAATAGTTACACTAATCGTGCCTGCCAGCGCGATTATTGGTTGTAGATTGTACTTAGCGATACAAGTCTAAAGTGAACGAATTTTTATTGGACTAGGAACCCACAAACTATTGTAGTTAATCAGTGTCCGAAAACCAAAGAACTTATTCGTTTGACCGTTGAGAATAATGAACCTGAAAAATAGCAAAGAAAAAATTTATTATTGAAAATTCCGCAGGTCTCTGTACTGCAGTGTAGGTACATGGCCGCTTCATCAGCGGTTTATACTCGTAATTATAAGTTCGTAGTACTATGCTTAACTGAGGAAGCTATACTTGTTATATTGAATGAATAAAAAGAGACATTTGATAGTTTATCAAAGTAAACAAGGCAGGTTGTTGCTACTCCAAGGAACGAAACAACTTAGGCAGGTAGGTAGGTACCTACGTACATCTTACCAGATTCGCTGTTGGTTTAAAGGGCCTAAACAAAGTAGGTAGGTTGCCAACAAATACAACTGCTGATTAGCAAGTTTGTCAAATATCGAATCAGGAAATATGCAACATGAATCAAAAACTAGCTATAAGGAAAAAACCTTGAAATGCATACTTTTGAAGACAAGATTTCATAAAGACGGCATTGGCAGTGCAGTTATTACACGAGTTTTGCCGTTACGCAAATTTTAGGGACCAAAAAGGTAATTAGGTACCTGCTTTCGTTCTTGTCTATGAAGTTCATGAACAAGTCATAATATACGGAAAGTACGTAGGTACACCTTCCCTCTAGGTACCCATCTTTCCACATACGATACTTACAATTCCCGTCTAAAAGAGCTCTCATAGCATATCCTTTCACATGAAAGCTTTCACAGTTCTCTAAAGATTTTTAGTTTCGATTGATTCAAAGAACAGTTCTGAAAACTAGATAGGTAACCCACAACATCTTCGCGGCTGATATTTGGAACATCTAGAACACTAACTTGTATGTCAATTCCCCAACACACATATCATATGGATCTCAACCGCCCGATACAATTTGCGTTCGCAGCGTTTGAGGTCATCACCTGATAATAACTTGATGTAATTTGCATGAAATTTACTACCTTGCATATTAATAATAATGAAAACATTGACGAGGAAAAAGGTAAGACTAAGTTATGCAGTTTTCCAGCTGAGTAAATGGCCCATTTTCGCATAGTTTACTCGTCATCATGACAACAAGGTGAAATAACTTCGACTTCGCCTTGCTAGAAGTATCGATGTCTCGAGAATATCACCTATACTATACTATACGCGATTCCAAATAAGGATGCGAGCCTAGTGGCAGTGAAATGAACTAAGTAGATCCTGACTCGCGACTCTCGTGTCAATGAAAACCGTATCTGTCCCTAACATTGTTTGAGACTTCGTCTTCTCTCATTTTATTTCCATACATTTTTTCTGTGATGGGGAAAGAGTCTAAGGTGCTTGAAGCATTCTCAATTTTGGTAATACAGAGATATATGCCCCAATTAGAAATCGTTTTTGGTTAGATGGTCGAAGGGTGCCTCCCTTCCCCTCATTAGGTAGAGTTACCTACGTAGCTACGTAGGAGCTTAACATTATACGCAAAAGTTTTGAAGTTTACCTTACTGTGAATGAGGATTGGTAGAATAGTTACAAATCTTTCACAGGCAATGAACAGGCAATATGAAATCGAGCAAATTTGGATTTAAAAAATCGACGAGAACACAAGAGCCCCTCGAGCAAAGCGAGCAACATCCCCTACACACGTCGGATTTCAACGGAGTTTTTCCTAAGAACTCGGGATGGACTATATATCCCATCGCATCTATACATCCCACCGAGATCGAGCGAAGCGAGCAACATTCCCTACACATTTAAAATCACCTTTAGTGATCCACCGATGGCAATCATTCAACATGTAAAGACCATCAGTATTCAACAGTAAAGACCATCGTATCTATACATCCATACCGAGCGAGCAAAGCGAGCGAGAAAACTAGGCTAGAATATACAGATGAATACTAGATAGAGATGAATACAGTAGATTCAGATGAATACACGAAAATAATGATCAATTGGGTACTGATTCGCAAAGTCGCTGTATTTGACCATTTTACTTCTGGTTTACGTATCACTGGTTTATTAAGTGTCAATTGTGTTCAGATAAAAAGGGGTTTCTGCAGGGATTCAATGGTGGTCTAGAACTTTTTATTATTCATATGTATATATTACCTCAAAAGATATGGGTGACCCAATCAAGTGTACACAAATGGGAATCTTCTCGTAGTTTACAAAATAAAACCAGAATAGAATGCTGAGAACAGCAGAATAACTGGGTTATTATCAGCTAATGACTTGATAGCGCACTGGTCGTATCAAGATCGCAACAATAGGGTTGTGTCTGGAAGGCCCACTGACTCAGTGATCGAGTCATCGAAGATTTGACCATAAGATAACTAGCCTCTGATCCAATGGTTTGGGAGGAGGATCGAATCAATGGAAAGGGGTGTTTTTCCTGATACTGGCTCCTCCTTTCACTCCCTCCCTCTCACTCTACCTGTCTTTATTTGCCACCCATTGTGTTCTAATGAAAATTACCTATGAGAAACACTCTCCTTTCCATAGCAAACTCGTGTTCGTGATTGGTTTGTTGTTCCCTGTACGATTACAGCGCAAATTACATGCGGATGAGAATAAATGGTTTTATTGATAATAGTTCATCGTTTTGAATGTAGATGCCAACTTTCTTACTATGCATTGGCAAATGTACACTCTACTGGCTAAATCAAAAAGAGCATGAAGAAAATAAGTCGGGTAATAGGGGATATAATTAACAAACAGATTTTAAGTAAGTGTTTCAGCTTAGTAAGCCATGGATTAATAGAAGTTTAATTAAAAACTTGATGAAAAATGATAGAACAGTTCCAATCATGCATGATCGTATGAGCTTATTCTCTTATATTATCGTACTATATTATGTTAAATTGTTTTTAAAATTCAGGAATATGAGTGAAAAGAAATTGTTAACTGCCATTTTTATTGCAAAAAAATCGTTCTGAATAATATCCTGTGGTTCAAAAAGATTTTGGATTTTTAACTTTTTAAAAAGTTTTTCTCTATTTGTCGGTTAATATTAATTAAATTCAAGTAGGTACATTGTTCAGCGTAAATTTGAACATATATTTTTTATTGTTTTAGTTCATCTCGTTGATGAAACTTCTTTTTACTAAAATTCTGCGAAAAAATATAAATTTAACTCTTTTATTAATAACTCTTTTATCAGTATATTTGTTAAGGCCTAGGACTGGCGTGGACTGTATAAATAAATGAACCAAAATGACAGTGGTTCCGCTTTGCTCCAAAGAATGCGTGGGAAGTCTCTCAAAGTTTATTGTGCAGAATGGTTAACGGGCTCATCCATATCTTCCCCAGCTTGAAGAGGGATCTTCATAGATGATTCAAAGGAAATTTCCTCAGTGACTGGAAGAGGACACAGCAATTTAACGTTCCGTTTGAACAATCCAGAGGTGGTTCTGAGAGTGACTACTCGAACCACTCCATCAGGCCCAGGATGTAGAGATTGATCTAGGCCAAGTGTCCATGAAGAAGGTGGTGCCTGGTCATTTTTGATGAGTACCAGTACCAGTGCTCCACAGGCGATATTAGACTGGGTAGTTTTCCATTTGTTGCGGCGTTGAAGCTCTTGCAAATACTCAGTAGACCAGCGGTTCCAAAAATGCTGAACAGTCTGTTGAACGAATTGCCTTCGAGAGAGGCGATTTGATTGTTCTTTCAACAACGAAGGTTCTGGAGGTGCAATAATACTGCTGCCGATCAAGAAGTGAGCCGGGGTAAGGGCAGTTGAGTCAATAGGATTGGATGACGTGGGGAATAGTGGGCGAGAATTTAAACATGATTCGATTTGAGTCAACACAGTATAAAGCTCACTAAACGTGAGAATTTTAGAACCTATGATACAATGCAAATGGGTTTTGACAACCTTTACACCAGATTCCCATAATCCACCAAAATTAGGTGACTTTGGAGGGATAAATTTCCACTGAATACAATCCTTAGCAAGAAAATTTACAATGGTGTTCTTGTGGGTAGGTATCTGACAACCTCAAATTCATTAACGATTCAAGTTCATTGCTAGCACCTACAAAATTAGTTGCATTGTCACAATAAATTGTGTGTGGTTTTCCACGTCTAGATATAAAACATTTCATGGCAGCCAAAAAGGAATCAGTACTTAAATCTTCAACTAACTGAATATTAATTGCTTTAGTCGACAAACAAATAAATAGACTTATGTATGATTTACAACGAGATTTTTTTAATTGTGAACTACGAATCATGATGGGACCAGCGAAGTCTAATCCACAGTAGTAAAAGGCTCTTGATGGCTCCAAGCGCGGTTTCAGTAGGTTGCCCATTCCTTGTTCAAGAGGTTCGGGGTTCGCCATGTAGCAATCAACACACTTGCGCCAGGTATGGTTGAATACCACTGAACGCTGTCACCAACAGATCATATGGAAGAATTCTCTCTGTGATCCCATCCCATTCTTTGAGCTGAACACAATTTCCTATGGGATGTCTTCATCTCCTTATCTTGCGCAACAGGTCCTGAGACAATATGCCATAAATTATTAAGAACATTATCTTGAAGCCCCTGCCGTCATATTAAACAGTTCTTATGTTGATGATCTGGTGGGTGGAAGCAATGATCCAGATCATCTCCACACCCTCAAGGACCAGTTAATTGGTTTGCTTGTGAGACAGGATTTGAGTTGGGGAAATGGAGCTCCAATGTCCCCTTGCTCCTGCAGTTAGAAGATCTCACGGACAGGTCCTTGACCCTTCCCCCTCAGGATAAAATGGCAACCAAGATACTTGGTATGAAGTGGGAACCTACAACGGATACCGTTTTGTATGACAATTTTACCTCTTCTAAAGGCTTTACCAAGATTTTATGATACGCCCAGCTATTTATCACCTATATTTTTTTCATACAAAGTGTATAATGCAGCATAGTTGGCAGTTGAATTTGGATTGGGATCAGGAAGTGCCACCTGACGTTCAGGAGTCTTGGCGTAACTTCACGGAAAACTTGAATGCCGTGCATGAAATTTCCATCCCTCAAGCCATTCCACCCACTGACATGCAGTACCAGTTGGTCTGCTTTTATGATGCTTCTGGTAGCGGATACTGTGCCAACATTTATTTGAGATCTACGCAGGGATCCAGCGCAACACTCACGTTGCTGAAGGCGAAACCAAGCTAGCTCCATTAAGGACTCAAACCAAACCCCGTCATGAGCTGTGTGAACCCTTATTGTTGAGCCAGCTCCTTCAGTCTTTCGAGAATCTCACGACTGATTTGGGAATTGATAGGGTTTTTTGCTTCATGGATTCTAAAACAGTTTTAGCTTGGCTGCACACCCCGCCCCCTTTGATGCAGATCATCGTATGGAACCGAGTCCAGTTTATTCTAGAGAAAATTAGGTTGGAGTAGTGATATCACTGCAAGGGGGTGGATAACTCTGCGGACTTGGGATCACGTGGCATCGCACCTGCTGAACTCCAAAATCACCATTTGTGGTGGAGTGGTCCACCTTATTGTAAGCTACCATTGATCGAGTGGCCTATCTCTTCAGACGTTTCCATGGTAGAAGACCTTCCTAAACTCAGGCCCAGCCAGTTGGTTTTGTTGTCGTACAGGCCAGCCAGGAGTTGGTTGACTATGCCAAACATCATTTGTCCTTCCCTCGCCTTATACAAGTTATGGCTTTTATCAAACGCTTTCTGTCAAACTGCAAGATCTCAAAGCTTAGGTAATACCAAAGGACAACTGGTCCTATTACTGCCCTTTAGTTTCGTATGGCCAACCACCATTATATTCGAGTGCTGCAACACTATTATTATTTGGATGCGTTCACCAAACCTACTTTCAATAATTTGAGTCTGGAACTCCGACGGTTGGATGTGTTTGTTGATCCGGTTGGGCTGATTCGAGTGGGCGGCTGCTTAGTGAATGCACCCATTCCATTTGTTCAGAACAACCCGATCCTGTTACCAGCCAGATCATCCTATACTAATTTGGTGGTGAACTACTACCACGTCTATGACCACCACGCTGGACCAGCTGCCTTGCTGGCCTCACTCCAACAACAATACTAGATTCCGAAGGCCAGAAGGCTTATCAGGTTTATCAGACATCCACGTGTCATTTGCCCCAGTTTTCCAAGTCAGTGGTGATCCTGTATATGGTGACTTGCCAAGGTCACGATTTGGTGGAGTCCGACCCTTTTTGATTACAGGCGTCGACTTTTTGAGCCCCTTCATTGTCTGAGTATCTTAACTCTGCAGGGTCAAAGTAGAAAAGACCTACTTGTGTCTGTATATATGTATGTTCTCACAAGCATTACACCTGGAAGTTGCCAGCTCCCTATCTATTCAAGAATTCCTTGATGTTTTCGATTACTTCATTGGTAGCCAAGTTTTGTAAGTTCAGATGCTTTATGACGGTGGAACCAACTTTCATGGGACGAAGTAATGCAGGAAGTCCAACACTTCTTCCATGATGAGGAGACTCGATCCATGTTGATCAGCCATACCTACCATCTTAATGTCACTTGGTATTTCAGCCGACCCTCTTCACCCCATTTCGGAGGTGGGTGGGAAGTGGCGGTCCGAATGGTCAAGTATCTCCTGCACAAGACATTTGGTGACCGCTCTTTCACGCTTCCTGAGCTCATGACCGCATTTGTGAAGATGAAAGGACTCTTCAATCCCCGCCCACTCCAGGCATTATCGAGCAGTACTGATGATTTGGACCCTCTGACCCCTGTCACTTCTTAATTGGGCTACCAACAAACACTCTTCCTGAACCAGATTTCAGGGACATCCCTCAAGACAGGTGATTGAACCAGAGGCAACTCATAAGAGAGCGAGTTAAATTTTTCTGGGTCAGGTGGCCTAACGAATAATTGAGAGCCTGCAACAGCATCCGAAGTGGGACAAACGGGCCCCAGGAGATTTAGTGTTGCTCCGTGAGGACCAAACTCCAGCGCAATGGCCGTTGGGAAGGATCATACAGGTACACCCCAGACAAGACTCCATGGTACGCGTGTGACTGTGAAGACAGCCAAGGGGCAGTACAGACGACCTGCCATGAAGATGGTGCCCCTGTTTTTAGAAGGCACCCACGCCTCAATTGAATAGACAGTCCGTTGAGTCGCAAACGGGCGGAGTGTGTTCCGGCTTACGTTTGGACGTTTTCTAGATTTGCGCCTCTGGTAAACTAGCACCATCGCGGTCATTGTCCACTTTATAGCTAACTTGAATTAACCCCGGCTTTCCCCTTTTTTCTAGTAATCTATTTATTGTTAATAATTCTGCTAGTTATTTTGATTTTTGATTCGTATAATCAGTTGATATGAGGACGTTTTTTGCACCCCAGATGTCGAATTTCCTTAAAGTCATGGCAGAAAAGCTAAGTGACAAGTGGGGAAGACCTCAAGGAGTAGTGCGAGGGTGGCTGAGGGCCAGAGTGGCCTTTGCTATCCTACGGGCCTCAAGTATGTGTCTCCGAGGAGCAAGAAAGAGGTGGCGGAGCTGCGATGAGTTGATCGGGTTTCAGGATGGAGCAGCAGCAAGAGTAAATTGAGAAGTCGTTTCACCAAAACCCCACACCTCCAGGTTCGACGATAAAATGGGACCAGTTCAAAGGCAAAATTCTGAGAGTCACGTATCTTAAACACTTCCAAAGTTTCATAAATAAATATTATTATATAATAAAAAAAAAAGTTGATATGAGGACGTTAGTGATAATTCAGCTGATGGTGCCTACTTGATCCTCAGGGCGCCTTTTCCACCAGCAGTGGTTGTTGTTTGCTTAAATCTATTTGTGAAACGCACCTAATGGGTAATATTATTATATTTTCTATATTGATTTGTTGTCTGAAGAAATTTAGTGAATTTTGTGTGTAAATTGGGCTATAATGCCTTAGATTTTGGTCTGGAACATTATCGATCGGTCTACGTTGACGTCACTTCTGTGGAGCTGTGCTTCTGGCAGGAAGGCTGTGGACGAAGAGACGGCTAATGGCTGACTGAGTGACGAGGGCTTGCTGGATTTCTGATTTCTTTTTTTTATTCGCCAGCACCCGCTAAAATTCAAGTAGAGTCGCTTTTATTTCTCTCACGCACTCTAGAGTCATGATCACGATGAACCGGTCATTTCTGAAAATGTAATGGTGACATACTGTGAAGGCCACGAGGAAGCGTCTGTGCCATGTCCTTGACAGTGTATTTCTCTTTTGTAGTTTGAAAGAGGCATCTAAGCCAAAATAATAAAACTAGTCTGTGAAAAGTATTTCTGTTATTCTTTCTTTTTGTTTTCTATACTAGCTCCTTAGAGCCACTAATCAAGTGATATATGTATATATATATACTACATCCTACGTATTCTACATCCTATGTACATTCCTGCATAAAAAAATCACGAACCAACAATTGAAATATCTTTTACAGGAATTGTATGAGATAGTTTGATTATTACATGTATCATAATTTTATCTATGTATTTTTTCCCTTTCACTTGTTGGTCGGTGTTTATCAGTCATGCAATTAATATTCTGGAAACGAAGACAAGGCAATTGTATTTCGTCACACTGTTTGGACCAGTGGGCATTTATTGCGGGCCTGAAATATAAAGGAATTTATATTCATCTGGTTAGGAAATAAGGGATTTTATTGGCGGTAAACTAATTCTATATCGTGTTATCGTGTGCCCTATACCAATAATCCAGTTGATTTAATTTCTATTGTTTGAATATTCCACTCAATAGGTATCGATCCTAAATGTATCATCTATCGAGACATGCATCCATAACAGATGTTCCACACTTAATTATTTAAATTTCCAGACCATTTCGGTCTTGCATTTATGTGGGCTTAAGAGGCCGTCCTTCTAGCACATGACTATCTTCTTTCTGTTAGGTGAGGGTGTACCACCCATTAGCGCAACCGGTGTAGGAGAATAATCTGCTAGAATTGCAGATGCCCTTCGCCGCCTTTGAGATGTAAACTACTTCAGCTACCGTGGCTAAGGCGTTTGTCCGCACTACTTACTTTACACTATTCATACAGGCTGCGATAACCCGACCATTATACATTTCCTCGTTAGGTATGAATGCAAATACCGATACGGCTACTTCATCCAATTAAACTGTGAAAAACTCGCAGTAGTAAGAATAATTTGGCACTCTACATTTCTTTAGGATTGAAGAAGCATTGCGATGAGTATATCAATCCAGAAATAATATAACAAAGAAAAACGAAAATTATATTCAACACACACACACACACACACACACACACACACATATATATATATATATATATATATATATATATATATATATATATACGTTTGTGTAAGTGTGGAGAGGGAAAAAGTATTTGAGCTTAAGCTCTAGAGATACCTATCAGTATTGGTTAACCCTCGGATAGGCGCGGTGTATCATTTTGATACAATGGGTATTAGGAGGGGAAATGGGTTAAGGGAAATAGTATAAAGTTAACCATTGTTCAAATCAATAGTTTTATTGGACTAGCAAACAAGCTGATAGGTAGAGAAACAACTATAACATTATAGAAAAATTCAAGAAATTAAATTATGAGGTTGAAAAATTAGGTAACTAATAATTTGAGCTAGGTATAATTGTTAAGTATTTCCTTATTTAGTAAACAATTTTTTGGCAACATTATTCACAGATAAGTTTAAATCTTTACTCATGTTTAGAGCAAACGTTTTACGGAAAAAATACAAGTGTATAGATAGGAACTATACTCGTAAACTCAAATGAACGAAATAATAAACTAGAAAAGAGAACGAAAATTTTATGTAAAGCCAATAATTTGCGGTAACAAAAGTATGTTAGGCGAAATTTTTAGGTACCAATTATCTTATTGAGCTAAATTTAATTGTTGGTAAAAATCTTTACAAATAGGTTTCAAGTGCTCTGAACACAGAAATTTTTCACATACTACGCAATTGTGAGTCGTCAATCTACTTTTTTTAAAAGTTTTACAGGGGTCGCATCTCTTTCGTTTTTTCCCTGATGTGGGTTGTGGAAAAGCTCTCTCACGCAGTTGTTGCATCGGCTGTTCCTGAGAGTGTTCTTCATCATTGCCATTGATATTTTCAATCTCGTAATCTGTAAATTACCTGGATGGGCGCGGTGTATCAATTTGATTAGAATCAGCCGTAACTTCTGTAGCTCACTTCATCGACGCGTGAAGGTCAACTGATTCTGAAGACGGATTGAAGTTAGGAAGGTAGAGGGAAGGGGACCCCTCTCCGAATGCGATAGCGGGCGTTGCAACCCTTCAAAGCCATGTTTTGTATCAATTTGATACCGCGCCTATCTGAGGGTTAATGAGAATTTTGAAAATGGAGAAGAATTTCGGAGTACCAGTTTATCTTCCAAACACGCAGATTCTACACGTATACAGCAATTATAGAACCATTGCTATATACAAATTTAAAAAAGCTTGTTCACAGACTGTCAACAGAAATAAAAAAGTAATAATTAAACGTAAATTCAACTTATTAATGATGTATAAAATACCTAAACGGTTTGGCGTGAAATCATTAAAATCAAGAAAATTACATGATTGTCTTAGTTTGATTAATGCTGTATTTAATCACTATGTTTGAGAAATGTAGTACGATTAGTAACAGTAAGGATCCTAAATGCATGTGTATTGGAACCATCAGTGAGATGTATCAATGTACACAATATGTGGGACGAATCAGAATGGGAATACACGGTATTTGGAGCTTCTGGGACTATTTCTTACTCCCGCTGCATCCATACCTACAGTCTAACTACCTCAGAGCACCCTGTTTGAGCCACCCCAATTAAAACAGGCTTTGAATATTACAATATATGTTTATATTGTACTAGCCGCTCCGGTTCGCTACGCTCGTCTCCACGTCCAGCCGGGGGGCAAGCCCCCCGGACCCCCCATTCAGTTGCTCGCTTCGCTCGCAAAGTGTGGCATGTAGGGAATATTGCTCGCTTTGCTCGCAAAGTGTGGCATGTAGTGAATGTTGCTCGCTTCGCTCGCAAACGATAGATCCCTAAGGGTAGGTTTAACTTCTGTAAAGGATGCTGCTCGCTTCGCTCGCTTGAGGAAGTTATACTGCCCACCCAACTTGGCAGACGTTTTTTTCTGTTGGAAATTCTAACAAACAAATTAAATCTTATGAAACTACGTGGAACCACAAAAAGTTTATTCGGGGATGTTGCTCGCTTTGCTCGCAAGGTATTGCTGTATATTTGTAGGAAAAAATCCGAATTTATTCTGTTGACATGGCTCTCGCTTCGCTCGCAAGGTATACCTGTATACCCTTCAAGACGTAAGTGCGTGTACCTGCTCGCAACCCGTTCCCGTCAGGTGCAAGCCCCTGACTCCCCTCCTCCCTCATCGAACCCCTGACTTCGTAGAGCCTTCTCGCTTCCGGGGCCCAATTAATTTCTCATATTAAACGGTTCCCCTCGCTTCCGCTCGCAATTTGACCGACTACCCGTCACTTTTTTCGATATCCGATTTCGGATTCAGATTCGGCGGACCCAAAGCTGTATTTCGCCCGCGAAAACCGTTCCGAAAAACGTACCTTTATGGGGTATATTTTAATCGGAAAAAACCAAGTTTTTCGGCGGACTTTTTGAGAAAACGGGTCCGTACTCTCGCATTTTTTTGACGCATTTCCCGATACTTTTTTCGCGATCCGATCGCGCCGTCGTCTTCCTCGTAGGAAAACCTACGAAACCCGTATTTTTCCGGAATTGTCAACGGCCGTTTAGATGGGTAGGGGAAGCGGGGAAGTGGAAAAAGCGCACATTAACCGGAACTTCGACCCCCCTCCCGCCCTACGGCCCATGGTTCGGGTGGGATTAGACAATTTTAAATTCGCTCGTTCCCACTTTTGGAAAATCCCAAGAAGATCCCCCCACTCGTAGATCCGGCCCACTCAGCCGTTTGGCCGTGCATAGCGCGGACAGACAAACGGACGGAGTTTCATTCTTATTAATAATAGAGATATGCTCGGACCTCCAAAGACATACGCGATCGGATCGCGAAAAAAGTATCGGGAAATGCGTTCAAAAAAATGCGAGAGTACGGACCCGTTTTCTCGAAAAGTCCGCCGAAAAACTTGGATTTTTCCGATTAAAATATACCCCATAAAGGTACGTTTTTCGGAACGGTTTTCGCGGGCGAAATACAGCTTTGATCCCGCCGAATCTGAATCCGAAGTCGGATATCGAAAAAGTGACGGAAAGTCGGTCAAATTGCGAGCGGAAGCGAGCAAAGCGATTAAAATGATTCTGCCACGGGACGCCGAGAAGGAACAAGAATTTACGTGAAGGGTTCGATGTCACAACATTGCCCGAGGCGAGCACTTCCTACATAGGTACCTACCTTGCGAGCGAAGCGAGAGCCATTTCAAATAATAAATACGGACTTTGTCCTACACATATACAGGTATACCTTGCGAGCGAAGCAAGCAACATCCCCGAATAAACTTTTCGTAGTTTTATAAGATTTAATTTGTTTGTAATAATTCCCAACTGAAAAAAACGTCTGCCAAGTTGGGTGGGCAGTATAACTTCCTCAAGCGAGCGAAGCGAGCAGCATCCCCTACCGAAGTTAAACCTACCCTTAGAGAGCGAGCATATTCCCCGTTTGCGAGCGAAGCGAGCAGCATCCCCTACAGAAGTTAAATACCCTTAGAGATCTACCGTTTGCGAGCGAAGCGAGCAACATCCCCTAAATGCCATACTTTGCGAGCGAAGCGAGCAACATTTTCTTTACGAGCAACATTCCCTGCCAGACTTTGCGAGCGAAGCGAGCAATATTCCCTACATGCCACATTTTGCGAGCGAAGCGAGCAATTTAATGGGGGGTCCGGGGGGCTTGCCCCCGGCTGGACGTGGAGGCGAGCGTAGCGAGCCGGAGCGGCTAGTTATTAATAAGAATGAAACTCCGTCTGTCGCTCTGTCGTGTCTATGCACGGCCAAACGGCTGAGTGGGCCGGATCTACGAGTGGGGGGATCTTTTTGGGATTTTCCGATAGGGTGTATAAGCGAATTTAAAATTTTCTAATCCCACCCGAACTATGGGCCGTAGGGCGGGAGGGGGGTCGAAGTAATAATTAATGTGCGCTTTTTCCACTTCCCCGCTTCCCCTACCCCTCTAAACGGCCGTTGACAATTCCGGAAAAATACGGGTTTCGTAGGTTTTCCTACGAGGAAGACGACGGCGCGATCGGATCGCGAAAAAAGTATCGGGAAATGCGTTAAAAAAATGCGAGAGTACGGACCCGTTTTCTCGAAAAGTCCGCCGAAAAACTTGGTTTTTTCCGATTAAAATATACCCCATAAAGGTACGTTTTTCGGAACGGTTTTCGCGGGCGAAATACAGCTTTGATCCCGCCGAATCTGAATCCGAAGTCGGATATCGAAAAAAGTGACGGAAAGTAGGTCAAATTGGGAGGGGAATTGCGAGGGAACCGTTTAACATCAGAAATTAATCGACCACGGGCCGCCGTTACACAACGTTGCTTACCTGAAGGGGGGTTCCCATTTGCACTTCTACGCAATACCTTGCGAGCGAAGCGAGAGCCATTTCAAATAATAAATACGGACTTTGTCCTACACATATACAGGTATACCTTGCGAGCGAAGCAAGCAACATCCCCGAATAAACTTTTCGTGGTTCCACGTAGTTTCTAAGATTTAATTTGTTTGTAAGAATTCCCAACTGAAAAAAACGTCTGCCAAGTTGGGTGGGCAGTACAACATTCCCTAATAAACTTTTCGTGGTTCCACGTAGTTTTATAAGAATTAATTTGTTTGTAAGAATTTCCAACAGAAAAAAACGTCTGCCATGTTGGGTGGGCAGTATAACTTCTTCAAGCGAGCGAAGCGAGCAGCATCCCCTACAGAATAAATACGGCCTTGCGAGCGAAGCGAGCAACATCCCCTAATAAACTTTTCGTGGTTCCACGTAGTTTTATAAGATTTAATTTGTAAGTAAGAATTCCCCAACAGAAAAAAACGTCTGCCAAGTTGGGTGGGCAGTATAACTTCCTCAAGCGAGCGTAGCGAGCAGCATCCCCTACAGAAGTTAAACCTACCCTTAGGGATCTACCGTTTGCGAGCAAAGCGAGTAAAATTCCCTACATGCCACATTTTGCGAGCGAAGCGAGCAATTTAATGGGGGGTCCGGGGGCAGTATAACTTCCTCAAGTGAGCGAAGCGAGCAGCATCCCCTACAGAAGTTAAACCTACCCATAGAGACCTACCGTTTACGAGCGAACCGAGCAACATCCCCTAATAAACTTTTCGTGGTTCCACGTAGTTTTATAAGATTTAATTTGTTTGTAAGAATTCCCAACTGAAAAAAACGTCTGCCAAGTTGGGTGGGCAGTATAACTTCCTCAAGCGAGCGAAGCGAGCAGCATCCCCTACAGAAGTTAAACCTACCCTTAGAGATCTAACGTTTGCGAGCGAAGCGAGCAACATCCCCTACACATGTTGAACCTACCCTTAGGGACCTACCGTTTGCGAGCAAAGCGAGCAACATTCCCTACATGCCACAGCTTTGGGTCCGCCGAATCTGAATCCGAAATCGGATATCGAAAAAAGTGACGAGAACTCGGTCAAATTGCGAGCAGAAGCGAGCAAAGCGATTAAAATGATTCTGCCGTGGACGAGAGAAGGCTCAAGAATTGACGTGAAGGGTTCGATGTCACAACATTGCGAGGCGAGCAGGTATGCCTACATAGGTACCTACCTTGCGAGCGAAGCGAGAGCCATTTCAAATAATAAATACGGACTTTGTCCTACACATATACAGGTATACCTTGCGAGCGAAGTGAGCAACATCCCCGAATAAACTTTTCGTGGTTCCACGTAGTTTTATAAGATTTAATTTGTTTGTAATAATTCCCAACTGAAAAAAACGTCTGCCAAGTTGGGTGGGCAGTATAACTTCCTCAAGCGAGCGAAGCGAGCAGCATCCCCTACAGAAGTTAAGCCTACCCTTAGAGATCTACCGTTTGCGAGCGAAGCGAGCAGCATCCCCTACAGAAGTTAAACCTACCCTTAGAGATCTACCGTTTGCGAGCGAACCGAGCAACATCCCCTAAATGCCAAACTTTGCGAGCGAAGCGAGCAACATTTTCTACATGCCAGACTTTATACCTATATAATTTACTTGATAAAAAAAAGAAGCTCAGTGGGAGGGAGGAGGGCGACTACACCCGGCACTCATATGAGACAAAAGAGAATAGTGGACTGTATGAATGTAGTATTGTTATAAAAAATATGAATGAATCGTTATTAATATGATGTGCGTGGAGCTATACACCTGGTCCAAGGTATCTACCTAGCTTTGAAGGTACTTAGGTACCTAAACTTCAACTTCCCAGCACCTATCAGGTAAGCAGCTTATGAAAGTTCCTTTGGGGAGACACTCGACCCAAAGAACATGTAACGTCAGACTCCAACTGTCACTGAAGAATTGAAAATTATATGGTGAAGTAAAATGTACCTACCAGAATTGTGATGTGAAATTCGAAGTCAGGGTCACGTGAGTTCCCAGAAGAACGCAGGGGGGCCGGTATTTCGTATTTTCGCGAAGATATATCGCGTCAAGTTTTAAGCATCGGCACTCACGTACGACGGGTACCCGTTTTAAAAGACCAAAATTATACATTCGAAGAGAAATAAGAGCAACTCTACTTGAATTTTAGCGGGTGCTGAAATAAATAAAAAAAAGTAGGAAGCCAGCAAGTCCTCGTCACTCAGTCAGCCATTAGCTGTCTCTTCGTCCACGGCCTTCCTGCCAGAAGCACAGCACCACAGAGAGTGACGTCATCGTGGACGGATCGATAATGTTCCAGACATTTCCGCCAAATTTACACACAAAATTCACTGAATTTCTCCAGACAACAAATCAATATAGAAAATATGATTATATTACCCATTAAGTGGGTTTCACAAATAGATTTAAGCAAACAAAAACCTCTGCATACATATTTATTGTTGTGGTCACTATTAATCCACTACCAAAATCCTTTCGATAAATCTACATTTTGAACACCAACGTTCAATGTTTTGTCAACTGATGAGTTCTTACTTCTTGATAGTATTCACAACGCTAGCGTACCTTCCTGCGGTAGATATAATTTTATTATTAAGCAGTGTTGGTTTGGGTTATTGCCGCTTGATTGTTTGGGAATGATTATCATGGGTTGTTCGTTTCATAAAATACATCTAAATACTCAAATTCAAGGTATGTAATGCAATGGTAATCAGATTCAATTAATTATCCACTTGCGCTGAATTATCCGCTTATGAAACACGAGCCACCAACTCATTTTCACTTACTCATCGATCATTTTAACATGATCTTTGAATAGCTATCCCCATCTGACTCTCTTCGTTCCATCTCGGAACAAAGTTTGTTGTTTAGTAAAACTTAACTGATTGTATACATAGCTAAATGATGAAGCTTGAGACGGTTTGGATTTGGAGTAAAACTCACTTAGCTCAAGACTAGCTATAGTAACAAATTGAGGGCAACATTTTTGGCCGGAAGCGATACAAAATCCGGAACTCAGTTCATAGAAGTGGAAAAGTGGAAGAGACAAGACGCCACCGAGGTTGAGGTAGGGAGTTAGCGAGTTAATGGTTTTTTCTTCTCTGAAAGGCTGACCGCGCTGTGGGGCATCCCTTTCAGTCAATCTAGCCCCCCCTTTCTTGCTCTTCGTTTTATGGACTTTGCCATGCAATCGATCTTTCAGGGTTCCAGGACTTCAATAAAACAACCTAGCCCCTCTTCACGGTGTTTTCCAGCCGTGAGGGCGCAGTAGAGAATCTTGGACTGGGCCTGCAATAGATTCATCCTCACCTTTACCGCAATGGTTGACCTTAGCCGCATTCTCAGTATGAATTGAAACTCCCATTGTTGGGCACTATTAAAATTTCGGATCTTGATAATTATTGTTCCATGCGAATCGCCCTATTCCAGTTCAATATTCTACTTCAGTAAGTAGAATTCGAACAGTCCTTGTCTCTTCGGCGCAAATATACCTATACAAAACCTCACTAAACGTTGGCAAAATTTTCAAACGGTCCAATTCATCCCAGATTATTGGACATTTAGAGAACAATAGCTACGTAAAAAGTATTTATACCCATCCTATAATAGTTCGTTTTAAACACTATTAGGTATACTGAAAAATCAAAGTTATCGTCTTCAGGAAATTGGAACTAAGAGAATTAATAAAACGGAATCTTGATTAGTTATAAAAGATAATAATAATGGATTTATTTAATCTATAGGTACCAATAGAATCTGATTACCATTTTTACCATTACGGTAATTGAATCTGATTACCATTGCATCACATACCCTAAATTTGAGTATGTTGATGTATTTTATGAAACGAACAACCCATGTGAATCATTCCCAAACAATCAAGCGGCAATAACCCAAACCAACACTGCTTAATAATGAAATTATATCTACCGTAGGAAGGTACGCTAATGTTGTGAATACTATCAAGTAGTAACAACTCATCAGTTGACAAAACATCGAACGTTGATGTTCAAAATGTTGAATTATCAAAAGTATTTTGGCAGTGGATTAATAGTGACCACAACAATAAATATGTATGTATGTATTAATGATCTGACTCCAATTTGGTAATTGTACAGACAAACTATATTTTTGAATTGTTATTCACAAAATTGTCAATATCATGAAACGAAAATAATAACTTTGAAAAACCGGGCGAACTAGTTGGTAACAAAATTTTCCAAAAACTGAATTATAAACACTGTTCAAACCAAACCTGGGAGCCGAAACACCTGTGAGTTTGAAAACACAAAAATAACTGTAGACCCGCTACAGTATTTCTATGAACTGTTATTGAACGATTACCCACGCTGAAAAACGGTACTAAGCCCGAATTCCTCGTTAAAAAAAATAATGATAATAATAAAAATCACGAAAATACATAACCTGCCAGCCTGAAATGTAATATTACATAGCGTCTCAACGCTAAAAATACTTCGACTGTGACACCGCACATGCCGTTTCGCCAAAAAACCGATTTTTTATCATTTTTTGGGCCATTAAATTGTAAATTTGAGGTTGTTGGAGTAGGATAACTGTTGGTGTTTTTATCTCATCGAAGCTCCTTCATATCCCTACCCAACTCAAGGTCATCCGTCCCCGTCGTGCAACCCGGGTACCCTCCAGCTTACTGGAGGGTGACAGAATGACCCAATGGCGATTAGGGGGGAGGCTTGTGTCAACGAGTCTCCCGACCCTTTTCTACGTCTCCCCCGTTATGGAAGAAACAACAAACGAGCCTCATAACCCCCGCCAGCCCATTGGCACACGGGGTTCTAGGGTAGGCGCTCGGGGGCACCCCACGCAGGGGCGTCGGCCATCCTCTCCCTCTTCTTCATCCTCATCTTCCTATCCCTCATCCTCTTCAAAGAGCACGGTAAATGCCCACCAGTGTGGCCATTGTGATAGAGCCTTTACCTCCAAGCGAAGCCTCAGTGCCCACGTCTGGCAAAAGCATCCCGTGGAGGCCAATGGGTCCATGGGACATAGAGCGAAAGCGGCCCAGGTATGCTTCTGATGATTTGCGGCAAATGGCAGTGGAGGAGGCAGAAGCAGTGCGTAATGGAGTACGTCATATAATGCTTATTTGCAGCAACCTTTTCCCATGCGCACGCTTTCTGAAATTCAATCTCTTCGCCTGAGGCCCCACTACAAGCAGCTTGCCCAGGATTCGATCCTGACAAATAGCCGTGGGGCCTCTCCAGCATCTCCTACAGGCGTGGGGCTGCAGCCCGCCGTTCAGCAATCCTCCCCCAAGACCTCCGGTCTTCTTGAAGACTGAAGTATTGAGGCTAGGGGAGCAGGTAGGCCTTACTGAAGGTTATGAGAGCGCCTACCTGCAGGAACTGGCAAGGCAGGCTGTTGAGAGGCCTGATGGCTTGAAAGACGAGGTCGCCGCCTATGTGCAGAGGATCTTCCCACACGTTGAGGAAGTGACTGTGGCGGGGCATCAGGGAGGGGTTCCTCTTACATTGGTGCCTCGTGGAGGACACAGAGCAGCAAAACCAGCAAGAAGGCGGGAATATCAGCGGGTCCAGAGGTTATGAAGGAAGCATCCGGCTCGTGTTGCTGCGGAGGTACTGGAGGGAGCTGGGGATGAAAAGGTTTGCCCCCTCTCCAGAAGTTTGTGGACTATTGGGAGCCACTCTTGAGTGCACCCAGCCACAACCCTGGTGAGCCGGTGGTGCCCCCAGCTTCCACTAGGGATTCCTTACGCAGCATTATGTGCACAGCGGTGCTGCATGACGAGACAAGTAAGTCAAAAACTCCACGTCTGCTGGACCTGATGATATTTCTGCCCGACACTGGAATAAAGCCCCAAAGAATGTCAAGCTGCCCATCCTCAACCTGTTACTTCTGTCGGGAAGACCTCCGAAAGCGATGACCCGTGCCCGGACCATCTTCATCCCAAACAAAGGAGCAAGTGGGCCTGGAGGCTACCGCCCTGACACCAGTTCTCCAAACTGTCATTTCGCTGGCCCGTATCAAGAAAAGGCAGCCCTTTCCGTTCGGAAAATTATTATTTTTCGAACAACGCCCACTCATTTGAGTCAAAGTTCTCACCTGGAACGTTAACTCCCCCCGACTCCCTTACGCCTCCCAAGTTTGTGGTGGTATTCTGAACACTCGTACTCAAATAAATATCGATAAATAATAGTTATATACGTGTGTATTTATATCATAGCAATATATACCCGAATCATCCAAAATTTATTTAAGTTACAGTGATTTATTTTTAATATATAGAGTTTCGAAAGCCTCTGCCATACAAATCAACTCAATCTTTAGTTTAATGACTTCCACGAGTTTTTTCCAAGTAAAGTAGCACACCTGCTTTGATCCTGTTATTTGGTGGACCTAATGCTATACATCCGGTGGTATAAACTTTCATGCATTCGTTAGCTCCTCATTAAGTTATTTTTAATCATAAATTTAGATATTTCTCAATACATGAATTTTGTTTGAGTTAAACAATATTTCCTAACTCATGGGCCCTGATCGGTCGAGAATAAATTCTATTTGTACCTATAAATATTGAAATATTTCTCCAATGTAAATTTCCTAACGTAAATCTTAGATTAAATTAATATTGTCAAGTGTCTACAACACATCTTCGACATTTAGCTCCTCACTCTTACCGTTTAGCGGTGTTTATTCGTGTTTTTATAGGATCTATTGAGCGTGTTTGACATCTTGACAAGGCTCACTTACTATAAGGAAGAGGAGAGTTGAGGAGATGTCAGGAGACGATGTATGATGCAAATATATTGCTCGGCACGCGTTATGGGCCAATATTAGGCAGTCACCTGACACAGAGGCGTTTAAATAGTTTACGGAGAAGTGTAGGGTGACGAGGAAAGAAGACAAGTTGAGGGTGTAATGAAGGAAGTGAAAGAATGAACGGAGGGCGAATCTAGGAGTACATCAATCACTTGCTAGGTCCGCACCCCAACTTTTAATTGGATTACGATGTAATTTAAGCTCCCCGATTGACCACCAATCACCTCACGCCTCCGGGTAGAACCGAGTCTTTGTTTTTGTGTCCTATGGTGTGACTCGTACTTTTCTCTTCAACTAATTCTATACGTCCATGTTACGATATCTACGAAGCTCTACTTCCCACCCACCTTGGCAGACGTTTTATTTATATATTTGTCTATTTAGGATGTCTAAATAAAAGCTAGATTCTCGTTGACACTTTTCTTTTCTAACTAACGCTAATCTGATTTTTTAGGCGAAGGCACGATTCCGTACTTAATTATTTAAGTTTAGGTATGGAGACGACTTTGAACGAAAAACAAAAAGTTCCAGTCATGCAGCATGATCATATGAGCGAATTTTCGAAATTTATCGAATATCACTACGATACATTGTTTTGAAATTAGAGCACTTTGAGTGTAAAGAAATTGTTAACTACCATTTTTATAGCAAAAAACTCGCTCTAAATAGCATTCTGCAATTCAAAGAAGATTTTGGATTCCACTAAAATAAAGGGTTACAATCTTAGATCGATTTTGACGGTTAGGTCATCATCAGTTACAAACAATGACTCATTGTTATTGTTTGTTACTAGAGTTATTGTTTGTTTCGGATGATGACATAACCGTCGAAATCAATCTAACATTGTAACTGTTCATATTTATGGAATTAGACCACATTTTTTCAACTTCCATTTTTCATTGAATACTAACCTCCCCCGCAGTCTTAAAGGTTGTCAAAAATAAATAAGAAATTTAAAAAAAATAAATTCAAAGGACTGTAGTTGAGATAACCCGGACCGTTGAAAGATTTTTGTTTTACGTTGTTTTAGATTTGGCAATACTTGTTAAAATATGAGGATATTTTAGAGGGTATTTATTTCCCCTTTGGTTTTCAATCATCTTTAAACTCTTTCTCTTTTCCATATTGCAACTTCATCTGAGCATCCTTAATAAATAAGTTATTTATTGTTATTGGTTAGAGCAAGTTTCTGGGGTCGAATGCTTTGGAAAAAATTACACCGTCATTGTTCACAATCCATCATGTAATCCCAATGATTAATTAGACGTGAACCAAAACTTAATGAAATGAAATGAATTACTATTTTTAATGACTTTGTAAATGAATAAGGTGAGATCATCGAAGGATTATTTCGATTTTGGGCGATTAAAAATCATCAATGCACAAACAGAATCAATTCATGACTCAATAAGTTAACGTAAGAGAATTGCATATGCCTATGAACACCTTCACTGTAGATCGCTCAATCGGATTGGTTTCGGGGAGTATTGCGATGAAAGCCCCTCCGCATCAATGAATTGTAAAGGGTCCGCAATAAACTAAATATATTTATTTTTCATGTTTATGAGGATACTATTAATATTACTTATTCCTCCAATTATTGCTACGTGTGACCAATGTCTAATTAAAATGATCAGTAGAGGGTTGCAGTCAGGAGTGCCGGCGTAGTTTTTTCTTCCAATGGGTTTGGCAACAAATATCTGTTTTGGCGCCAGACACTCTGGCGTCATGCTCTCACTGGTAGAATCAATGCTCTGGCTCCCTCATCTCTCGATTCAGTCTCCCTTTCCTAGCATCCTCCTGCAACCACCTTCCCTCTCCCCACAGTTATTCACAATATCCTTCCGACAACCCTGTGCTGTTATAGCTTTTCTATGAACAAAAATTGTCACCGAACCATGAGTAAGGTAATGCAGCACGTTATCTAGATCGATAAGTACATGGTGAATTTGTTCATGATCTGAGTCCATGGAATCATAGTGATTACTTGATAACACCAATAGAAAATATTGACTATACCAAACAAATCTACAAACCGAACCTTGACGGAATACAACTCGAATTATCTTAACCTTAAATGTTTGACAAATTATAAGATTGGGTCAATTATCCTCTTACTAACATTCAATTTTCTCAGTCATAAACACACGCAATGATTCATAATGACGAAGGCTTTAGAGGCTTCCAATTCAGCATATAAAACGTTGTACTGAAAACAGCTCTAACACCACTTTGCGACTCCTCAAAAAACTTTTCCTAAATTATTGCTTTTTGATGGTGCTTTAAATTGTATTCGTCATTCCTTATCATAATAAGTATGTTCAATAAGTATGAATGCATGAATAGATTTAATTGTAATAACACTTGGTTTTTACAAGATATGAATAACATTCAATATTGCCAAACAATTAAGATCGGTATATACGTTATACCAACCCAGAATAAGACTAAATATTCACTATCGGAATGCTTAACTTTGCACTGAACTCACACTGAGCACGAACATTTTGACAGCTAGAATACCTACTTAATATTTAACGTACAAATAAATTACATATATTAATAGGTAGTTCTTTGGATACAACAATCAAAAAGTATCGACTTTTGGTAAAGATACAGGAGTATTTGCAGAGGGTAGTTTGTAAAAAGAAAAATGCGTTACGACTAATATGAACATTATTTAACTTCATAAGATCTTGCAACGAGCCCCTAGAAACCTAATTCTTTTGGCTTGAAATGTATGACAATCTGACAGCAGATGAAAAATGCTGTCGAAATCTCCGGACTTACACAAAGGGCATGGTTCAGTTCTATCAAATTTTGATAAAAGGCGAGGGAAGTATAACCTTCCAACTTTGTACCCAGAAACCCGAATATGGCAAAGAAGCTGTTTCAAATACAAAGGGTGAATACCTCTGGGAATCTGACGAAAAATACCTAGAGGTGCCGCTGGATAGAAGGGCATCAGGAAATGTACAAAAATAAGGATTTTCAATTGAAGCCTGATCTTTGGTAACAACAAGCCACAAGTGATCTTTGATTAGCGATGGGATCCCGGTTTTTAGTTTGGGAGCGTTTATATCAGCCCTCAGTAAGTCCACTCTGTTCAATTCTTATTTATACTTTTTAGTTGAGTTAGTACCACGAGCAAGTTGAAATAAACAATCTGTCCTCGTTCACCGCTAAAAGCTTGTGTCCAGTAAGTAAATAAAGGGTAGATCAGGAACCAGAAGTTTTTCATTTCCAGATAATCAAAGTCATGTTAATAGAAAAGTTAACAATAATAAATATTCTAATATACAATAGAATCGAAAAATAGAGAAAAAATTGTAGCACGTGTCCCAAGAAAATATAATATGCAGTAAAGTTGACATTCAATCACGATGCTCTTTTTTCTGGAAATTCCTTGACCGGAATCCACACTTGGTGAAGTAATGTTACTAAAATGAGTCACCTTGATTCCTTGATAATAGGAAAACCCCAGCAAACTCACAACAGTGACGCACCAGCATTCATTTATAGTTCGTTAACATCATATTTAGACAAAATAGTTCACCTGTTTGACCAGATATTTGGGTTATTTGGTTAGATGTTACTGTTAGGCCAGGATTGTTGACTAAGTTAAGGTAAATTGTTTTTTGATTTTAATAGCATAATTTGGATTTGTTGTCATAATTACCATTCAAAACCTCCGTGAAAACAATAACTTTCCTAGTCCTCAAAACATCACTCCGCCTAGTTATTTCAAGAAAGCCATTCAACAGTCGGTAAACATTTTGGCTTAAATAATCTGA
The DNA here is from genome assembly GCA_030762985.1 of Adelphocoris suturalis. Taxonomy (NCBI): domain Eukaryota; kingdom Metazoa; phylum Arthropoda; class Insecta; order Hemiptera; family Miridae; genus Adelphocoris; species Adelphocoris suturalis. Next base: position 1,764,097 of record CM061045.1, read on the forward strand.
ATAAAATAATGTGTACCTCATTAAGTTCAAACGATCAATTTATACGCATATTAATGTTTAAAAGTTGTATTTTTTTCTTTTCTTTTCTTTTCTTTCTAGCACGTCTCTGTAAATCTTTTGTCATATTATTCTCGTTGTATTCAAGTTAAGTAAAATATCTAAACTTTGTGAAATTGGGCGCTTCCCGTGTTAAATAAAATAAAACAGATGAGATATTTATCATACAACTGACAAATAGCGTTAGTTCTGATTTGAATAGCGTATGTTGGATGTGTTCTCATAATTAATATTTAAACTCTCCATCGAAACAATAAATTTCCTAGTCCTCAAAACATATAAAACCTCATACAACTGACGAATTCATTAAAGTTGTCTGAGTATGGGGGTCTATAAATCCCCCAGGATCACTTATGCATGAAGATTGCAGGAACTTAACCGGTTGATTTGACAGACCAACTGCCTCAAGCTCGTGAAATTGTGTCCATTACTCAAGTATATCACAGTATACGTCAATAATCCTCAATTTTTAGTTGGTATCGAATTAGAAGATGCATGAAAGAAACCCAACTGTGGATACAGTTCGATTTCAATAAAATTAAACGATTGCTCTATGAACCCCATCACCCCAAGATTCTTCCGATTAGGTACTCAGAGTTGAATTGGTACACTTATATAATTTATTTTTGAACTAATAGCCAGTATATTTGCCTGGAATAAAACAGTATAATGAATTTAGGACGAAAGGCTGTTCCGTGTGTGAATTGTATGAAGCTACTAGGGATTGCCTTCCTCGGATCACCAAGTTAGGGCCATGAAATGAGCAGTCCTCTACCAGGAAACACTGCGAATTTCAAGACCAAGGGTAAACATATCGACATATGAACAATCAGGCAGACATACATAGCCAGAATATACCATGTTTTCTTCTCCCCGAAAGCTGTAAAATACATGATGCGAGTGAGATTTCAATTCAGCAGGACACCAAGTTCATTGCCTTTTTAGTGATCATAAAAGTTCCAAAAACTTCGTTGACTGAAAAAGCAAAAACAAAAAGAGAATCGGTGAGTAAAATTACTGAAGTTTCAAGGTCTGTGAAATACTTCTTCAACTCCTACAGTAGATGGGTGTTATAACCTACCCTCACTTGTATCCCCTTCTCAGGTAGCTAGGCTTCTCCACTGACTTCAGTGTGGGAAATTGTATTCCCTGGTCCGTTCCGAACGGAATTGAGAGAGCATTTGAAAAGAAGGGGACGCGAAAGTCGGCATCGTGTTAGTGAATCTCATTTCCTGCGAGTGGGGAAGGAAAGAAGAAAAACCTGAAGATGCTTCGAGTGCGCTCACCATTACAATAAACACGTCCCTGTTTGACAAAAATTGACTTGTTAGACAAGAGAACCTTATGGAAATTAGTGAAGGGGATGCGACCGTAGTCTGAATCAAGATACATAGATGTATGAATAGGTATAGGGATAACCATTACATAACCATTTTTGTTCAATGAGGTGATACTACTCTTCTGATTCATCCAGTACGATATACATAAAAGATGAGTCGTGATAAAGATTTATTTGAACTGTAGATAACCACAGGATATATAGCTTGGTGATATTTAAATACATGATTGATTTCGGCCTAACAGATCACCAAAGGGACATGTTGATTCAAAACTCGATTTAGGAGTCCCTAACAAAGAAGAAGAGGAAAAAATAGCCATATATACACGTATCGCGCAATACCTATATTAGGTACACCCTAATTTTTGTTCGGAACAGTTCCCACATTATAATCACATCAATTATCGTGATAGATACCTTCTGTCACTGGTGATGTTTTGTGGTCCTTCTCGACGGATTTTTCTGCGTTGGAACGAACTTTTTACGCCGTTTTTAAAGGGAGTTGCCGCCTGGAAATACACACTATAAATAGATAAATATAAGTGCAGAGGAAGTCGATTAGAAGGAAGGCGGTTGGTGGAAATAGTCGGGTACAAGAAACGAAATGGGCAGTTCCGATCGGCTGTATGTAAACACAGAGAGCCGGCCTGGTATAAGGAACGAAAGTTGCCTACAGAGAACGGTTTATGGGGTCCACGTTTGGGTAAATACATGACCACGGATGACTTATTTCGTCTCGCCTCGTCAGTTATTTTCCAGATCTGGTTCTGTGAGCACAAATTCTCGCTATGGCATCGGCTTCTCGTCAAAGACGTGATCTCAGTAATAAGGTCGAAATTCTGAACAAAAATTGACGCTTTACCTAGAATAAGTCAAGCTAAAGCAGCCGACGCGCTCGGATTAGCGCCGTCGGTCTAAAATCAATATGTTTCTAGGAATAGAAAAAGGTGCGGGAAAGTTGAGTGCGTGGAAACAGCCCAGTGAGACTGTTTCGTTGAAGTTCGCCAAGAAGATGTCCGATTGAGTGGACCACTACTGCGTCAGAAAGCTGAACAATTGGCAAGGAAAATGGGAAAATATGATTTGGTTGGTTGAAACGTTGGTTAAAGAGAGAAAACATTGAGTACAAAAAACCTCCCGGAGAAGTAGGCGAAACTGATTCGCAAGGCGCAAATGCCTGATTGACTGATGAGTCGTGTTTATAATGCAGACGAAACGGAGCTTTACTTCAGAGCAATTACCGAAGTGTCCTATTTTTAAAAACACGATCTACTTTGAGCTTGACTGTATGTTATCATGAAGATAATAATGGGAGGGAGGATTAGGCAGAATGCACCTGTTCTTCTTCGTATATTTGCTGTTTCACTTAGTCTGTACTTGACTGAGTAGGTGAAAATGGGGAGAATGATCGTAAACTGGCTGATATAATGAAGCACAATATAATAAATTGGTTATGAACACCTGAAACACGGTACGACGAATCGTTCACATTTTTAGCAGGGGCTTTTGAAGACAGGACAAGGCTGAACTTTATCTAAATTCGAGTCGAGCCTCTTTATTTATGTGTTAAATGTGCGTGCGTGCCTCAATGCGTTAGTAAAAAAAAAAGTAATGATAATAACTTAATGAAAAGTGAATCCCATGTTTATGCACAAACCAGTGATCTGATCAGATAGGGTTGGTGTTTTACTATGATGAACGTTCACTTGGGATCTCAATATTTCATGAAAAATCAGCCAAGATATACGGTCCCCCGATTTGAAGAAGAGGTCTGGATTAGCTTCAAATTTGTTAGACTATAGGCGCGACGAATCATGACGAGACATTTAGTTGTCCATCTTTTTCGAAAGAATCAAATTTGTGATCTAAAGGATAAATGTACGAAATAGATATTTCAATCCAACCTACAGTGCGGGGTGCCATGTATTACAAAAAGGGGTTTGGTGAATTTTAATATATCTCTAAATTACCGCTCGATACCATTGTCAGGAGAAGAGAGACAAACTTGCTTTGGATAAATATAGAAGTTCACCACCGAACAATGGGCGATCGAATCAATTAGCTTTGAAAGTGGAGTAATCGGATATAAATATCGAAGTGAGGAAGGCAAATGGTATTTATATTCAGTGATCAGTTGGAGGTGCATCCAGTAATAAGGTGGTTGAATCAATAGGGTTGGTAATTAGTAGGGAACCTAATTTTCCCCCATAAGCTCATGACTTTCCAATCCCCTAAATGCGACTCTCCTCGATTATTAACACGATTCCACAATTGTTTCAGCTTACCAATCCACAATATGGGTTAACTAACATGATATCGTTTCAATATATATTATTATCGTTATTTTGACTTGGTCTACACGAATGAAAAGTGTCCGCAGTATAAACACAGAACCAATTAATTCACCTTCCCATTGAACTATTAAGTTTTTCATACTGATACTAGAGTGAGTCGGTACCGTCATTACTCATTCCCGTACCAGTAACCTTACCTTAAGTAAGTATGTTATGTTATGTTACATGTTATGTCCCACACATAAGGGTGGGGTTGGAGCGCACACAGAAGCAACTAATTTCGATCCCCACTGAAATAATCGTAACCAGTGATACACATTTTCAAGAAGCTGAAGTCTAAAACTTTCCTGAGCTATAAGGGCTAAACCTTTGGATATTTTCCGTTTCAATATTGAAAAATCATAATTTTGAAAACTTCAGGAATAAGTATAACATGTTTTATTGTGGGTCAATAATTATCATTCCTAGTGATCGAATTAGACCACCCGGATAGCATTAATCATCCGTTCGCTATCCCTAAGTGGATTCTCTTTCAACCGTATTGAAATAACAGCACAATAAAGTGTGAATCAATATTTTTGAAGCTTTTTTGACTTGTATTAAGTAACTCTTATATAAAGAGTCCTCCTAAATTCTTAATTTCGCCAATATATCACAACACATAGTTACTCATCAAATGTATGACTTCCATGGATCTTCATGTTCAGAGGTTGGAAAATTGTAGGTATAAAATCGCTAAAACTATATTAAATTTGTCTGTATCACTGTTTTTATTCACAAAAAAATATTTCTGATATATGCTTTGAACGTTGCATTTTCTTATACTTGAATATACTTAAAGCAAAAACGTCAGCAGAAAAGGTGTGGTACATTGCATTCTCGTATCCATAACATGAATGTGTGGATCATTGAAATATTTACGAATCATTCGGAGTTGAAGCAGAATTGGTCAATCAGGCAATGAGAAAATCAAACTTGTCAGATATTACGTTCGAGCATGCGCGAAAACTTCCAGCGAGTCTGGAGTGATGGAGTTCAATCTCTGGAAATTTCATCGGAATCGGATGAAAAGTGTAGATGTCAAGGTTTTTACTATAATTTGAGGTTCGCGCATGCGCAGCAGTTTCTAATGATGAAACTCATTTGGTGAGTGGGTTATTTCCTCTTTCTTCCGAATTTGAGCATGATCGGACAAATAGGCCATGAGAACATGACGGTTGATGGATTTCACGTTTGCGCCCTATCAATTTCCTAGTGTTGAAGATGAAAAGGGGCCATCCCAAGTCTAACTGCCCAGGAAATTTCATCGAAATCCAATAGAAACTGTAGCAGTTATGCTTACTGGTAGGATTTCAAATTCACGCACGCGCGTTCCTACTTATAATAATATCGTGATGAATTTATTCATCACAGTGAATATCGTGAATTTATTTATTACAGTGAAAATCGTGAATTTATTCATTCATATGGCATGAATAAATCGTAATCAATACATTTGCCAGAACAGATGGCCAAGACATGAGAAGATAGCGTTTGATGTAATTTACGTATGCGCATGCGCAGAGTGAAGTATTTATTCGTGAATTATGAAAATGGTAGAGTACTACTGACAGGCTAACACGCACAATCCCTGAAATCTATAAGCTATAATCCAATAAATATAACTAATTTTTAACTCATAGCGAATCTTGAATTATTTTAAAAGCGGTATTTTTCGAATTCCCGCAGGAAATGAAGCTATGGCAATGGGTCGGAAAACTTAAAAATCAAAAGTTTTGAAAATTTTTTATTTTAAAATTTTCCGACCCATTGCAATTGCTTCTTTTTTAAAGAAAATTCGCTAAATGCCGTTTTAAACAAACGAGACTCGCTGTGGGTTAAACATCTGTTATATTTATTGGATAATTTTTCACTTGAGATAATTATACATTCAAATGAATATTTAGTTAGATGGTGATAGGGATGAGGTTGAGTTCGAATTGAATTCGAGTAAGGATTGATTTCTTATGGTACCTAGCGTACGATAACGTACAGCACATATTTTACTTATAAACAAAACATTTATTTCGACATTTTAGTGTGGGATAGTGGTCTGATGTAGCATTGGTGATTGTGATTCAGAAGTTGTTGGGGAAAGGAGGCGTTTAATGTACTGTTTGTGATGTGTGTGTAAATATGTCGGTAAATATCTCAGTGAAAATGGGTTGCTGCGCCATCATAAAACCCAATAAGTTCTTCCGCACTTCTCCAGCGTTTGCGAGCTCCATGTATGCACATGCTGGATGCGCGCAGGATGGCAAAGGCTATTCTCGCGCGAATCCATCCTCGCACCACACCTTGGGGCCGACCCCACCTGTCGCTCAATTGCTCAGCCAGCACCTATCGTTTTGTTCATTTAGTGATTTATTTTTTATGTACATATTTTTCTACTGTGTTTTCTTATTCAGCAAGCTTATGAAGAAATAAGGGAATGTTCAACTTTCTTGCGTAGTAAAAACCTTCGACATTGGATATACAGTCCAGAGCTCATTTTGGGCATGAAGTCAAGAAAAATTACAGTGCATGACAATTTTTTGGAGAATAAGTTATGGTAATTCCCAAAACAAACTACATTCCATGGACATTGACTCTGAAAAATATGACTTTGTCATTTCGATATCGTTCATAACAATCTTACTATCGGTGACCTGGTGACATCAATAAAACGCGTAAAGTCGAATAGAAAACGTGGAATACCGGGAGTATATCCGCTAGACGTTTGTTCCTCACATCAGTGTCAATCAAACCGTACGGCATTTTCCGCGGTTCGACAGTTCACGATGCAGCTGCTATGCAGTGGGACGATTCCACAATTCGTAGTCAAGAACGGCAGGAATGGTAAGACAGGACAATTCTTAAATTATCCCGCCACTAAATGGATATTTATCACCGCAACTGAAATATGAAGTCACGGCCATATTCGTCAGGTGGAAAAATTCACAGAGCCTGACAGGTTTCTGAAATCACACCTTCGCAAGAGAGTTCTGAGCTGCTAACTACGCTAAGATTTTTTAAGGAGTCTCGTATAACTACTCATCGAATTTATTGAGTACAATTTCCACCACATGGAAGAAATAGCAGTTCAATACCTTGCATACCTACTACTATTAACAGTTAACATTCCCTCCTGAAAAAATTAATAGGCTAGCTACAAAGACAAACACCAGAGAGAGTTCCTGAATAAAACCGAAGTTAGTGAAAAAACGTTGTATATTTCCTCGAAAAATAAAGTTACAATGTTAAATCGATTTCGACGGTTAGGCCATCATCAGTAGCAAACAATAACAGTTATTGTTTGTTACTGATGATGGTCTAACCGTCAAAATCGATTGAACATTGTAACTTTTTATTTTTCGTGGAAATAGACAACGTTTTTGTCCGTAGAATTGTGCTAGAAACTTCAAACAAATTTCAAAATGTTAAGGACACAAAACGAAAGTTCAAGTTCGTTGGCCAGCATGATCGGATTACATCTTTGGGTTGAAATTTTCAAAAATGTAGTCAAAAATTTCAAAATAACCTGTTTTTTGCGATTTGTTGTGCGAAATAATTTTTTCAGCATACTAACACGTGGTATATTCGGAATCAGCGTAAAATTTCCTATAAGAATATGTATTAAGTTTTCAAAAATTTCAAGTTGAAAAATCAGTCAAAAATCGAAATATTGCCGTTCGCTAGTAGTTGTAAAAATCGGTAATATTTGCATGAAACATTGTCCAAATTCAGATTGAACTACTCTTATGGAAGTATCCCTGTATAACCAATTTTAGAACCATGCTGTTTAAAACGTAGGTAGTAGGTGCTTAAAAAAAAAAAAAAAAAAAAAAAAAGTAATCACAACTGATGAGTTTACTCTGTGCATGTGTTAATAATTTGATTCCATGTTTGTCTATCAAAATCATAAACTAAAATTTCTCAACACGATCAATGGCGACTGAAATGTCGAAGATTTCTTCAAAAATACGCTCATGGGGTCATGCTGCATGACTGGACTTTTTTTTCACTAACTTCCGTTTTGAAATGAGTTTCCACAACTTCGTTGCGAGTGATTTAGTTCGGGTCCCTGAATATCCCGAGCAAATGTTTTTGAACAGTTCAGAGATAACTACTAAGAAAAAGTGATTTTTGAAAAGACATCTAAACAACCACAAATATTCCGCATTGTAATTTCGATCTAAATGATGGTTACTGGAACTTGGAGAATGTAACTTTTAAGCTTAACCCTACAGGTTTGGAACTGGTCATAGTGATAAAATTATTTCCTTCTTCTTCCACGAAAATTTTGGAATCACATAGTCAGCTGAGAATGACAAAGACCCAACAGCCTGAAGGTCTCCTGGTATGGAGGATTTCAAAAAATTACTCTAAAATTACACACTAGAACTTTTATAACACACTAAAATTACTAAATCAATTGAAAAAAAAGTTCATATGAACAAAATTTGAGCTTTTAAAGTGCAAAGAAATTTTTACCTAATAATTTTATGGCACAAAACGTATTTTAAATTATAATTTGCGATTCAAAAAAAGTTTTTTAAAGCTTTTTTGCAGTTTTTGCCGATTTTTTGGCCAATTTGAATGAAATTTAAGTACATTATTAAGCATAATTTAATGCACAACAATTTTTGAATGTTTTTTTATTTTTATTAGTAAACATTATTTGAGCAATATTCTTCAATGACAAATAAATTCAACAAATTATAGCCGTTTTAAGCCATTTTTAGTACATTAGATAGTTTTGTTCTTAGCAAATTTCTTGAAATTTGACCAATTTCACCAAGTGCTGGCCAACGAACTCATCCTTTCATTTGGAAAGCGCGATTTTTCGGCGCTAGGACGGAATTTTCATCTCAATCCTAAGGACAGTTATTGTCTTGAATGAAACAAAAACAAACAAACACATACACTTTTTTTCATTTTTTACAAAGGCGGAGAGGGCACACCATTGGATTGAAAAGATGAACAAATAAAAAAACTGTAGAAAAAAGAGGGGAGGACGCCCAGGTTTACCCGACGCCGGCTCTAGGCATGAGGGGAGTTGCAGAAGGATGAGGAGGAAGAGTGGGTTGATAGGAAGTGCCCCGATAAAATGACCACCAATTCAAATAAGAACCTCACAGGACGCGGGTGGTGATACCATGGAGCACTGCTGCTGAGAAAACGAACTCAAGTAACTCTGTGGTACTTTTCCCTCACCACTACCCGGGCCATGACACGGTCACGTCCGTCACCCTGATGTTGTTGGTTGCTACTCCTTTCAGCTCGGAAATCGCTTGCGGCATGTCATTTCTGTCATTCTTATTTTTCTTAGCGCACCAGGTCTGCTCCTTGTCTACGCTGCCACTGACAACCTAGACATCTAGGATAATTGCAGACCCATCGGGCTTGAAGCCAACGATATCCGGCTTCTTGCCTCAGTCACTCGGCATGTGACAGTCTCTCCGCCTCGACATCCCAATCGCTGGATGAAAAAGCACCTGTGATCTGCTTGGACACCACACCATGACATAGAATGCAGCCACCGTGAGTACGAGGGCGTTGCTGCTCCACATGATAGAGAATTTCATTTTTACCCAAACAGGCAAAACAAAGGGTGTCTACTGTCCTGCGATTACTCCTTGAAAACCTCACCGAGGTGGCTAGTGTAGCCACCCGGACAGCATGAAAATGGCGATAGTAATTGGCCCAAATCCCATCTGAAGCCCATTCTACCCATTGGGAATTGGGCACTGTCGGGGCTCTCTACTAACTACCGACTCATATGGGGGGACCACACTTATATGGGTTGACCACCAAACTACACCTGGATAGTTGCTCAGCAAATGCATTGAGGGTGATCTGCAAGCCCTTAGGGGTTTCGGCGAGTAGGATGACGTCGTCCGCAAAAGCCAATGGGTGAGATCAAACCCTATTTCAGCTGGCAGCTTACCCAGGGCTGTATCCACGACCAGGTTGAAGAGGAGTGGGGACAGAGGAACCCCCTTCCCTCTGGTGTAACCCTCACCCAATGTGAACATCCCTTGACATCTGGCCTCGTTCCACATGGACCGTCACGCCTTTAAGGTACAGGCAGGCAACATACTCAATTAAATGAGCAAGTGCCCCGAAACCACAAAGACAAACAGTCAGGACTCAATGGCATACAGTGTCAAAGACTTTAGCGACCTCCAGTGCGGCAAGATGGAGCTGCCGCATCTTAATACAGGGCAGTGAGGTGACTTTATAGAGAAATGTTAGGTTCTCTGATGAGCCATCCGCTGGCCAAAATGCTCTGTGGACATCACCTACGACATCATCGCCTTAGAGGCGAGATGCCAGAAACTTTTGGAAGTGGTGGAAGACTACAGACGATATAGATATTAGGTGGTAGCCTCCAGACCCACTAAACCCTTTTTTGGAATGAAAATAGCATGGGAAAGAGCATAGGCCAACGCTTTTGGGGGTCTTGGTGATAGAAGCAATGGCTTGAGGATGAACAGCTTAACTGTCTTCAGTACTTCGTTCCAGCGTTGGGTGGAAACGCCACAAGGTCCAGCAGATGAGGAGTTTTTGACACTGCACTTATGTGCCTTGTCATGAAGCACCGGTGTGCCCTTAACGATGCTCAAGAAATCCCTGGTGAAGTTGGGGGCACCACCGGCTCACCAGGGTTGTGGCTGGGAGCACTCAAGAGTGGCGCCCAATTCTCATCAAACTCCTGGAGAGTGTGTAAAACTTGTTCATCCCCAGCTCCCTTCAGTACCTCCACAGTTATACGAGCTGGATGCTTCCTCCAAAAGTTTTGAACCCGCTGATATTCTCGCCTTCTTGCTTGTTTCGTTGCTCTGCAACTTCCATGAGGCACCTATCTAGGAAGACCCTTCCCTGACGCCGCGCCATAGTCGCTTCCTCAACCTGGCAGGTTTTTACATCGGGTCGGTTGCAGAAGATGAAGCCTAAATGTGGGCTCTTGAATGTAGGTTAAGGAAGAGAAGTTAGTAAATCTTTGGTTAAGGTAACTATATATATATAGTTTTGGTGAAGGATGAAAACACTCGCGAGTAATATTATTTTGAGGCGATACAGATGGTCGGAAAATGTAGGAAACAAATAAAAATATAACTTACAAAAAGAGATAATATTTCGCCGTATGGGCGACGTCAGCTCTGTGTGTGATATCCCTGAGCGGGTGAAAAGTGCAAAGTGAGTGAGTGTGAAGTGCAAGAAGTGTCATGTATGAAGAGGAAGTGTTTTGCGTACCTAAATTGTTGAGGAAAACCCCTCACAGCAAAAACACTCTGGCTGTGATGGGCTCCCCCCAACAATCCAGTGGAGAGTTCCCTTTTTCATATTGAGTCCTGGATGATGTAATTCTCCCATTACTGCTATGTAGCAGTGCCCCCCAGCTAATCTATCACTTGACGATGTATTGTTGGGCAGGGCTCGGACAACTTGAACCTTGTAACATCCATCAAAGTTGGTGTCATGGGTTCGAGCATGTTTGTGCAAATGGGTGATGAGGTTTATGCCTGATGGAGTCTCTGTGTCCATTCATGCGGATAGAAAGGGGGGTCATCGTTTCTCCAAGGTTGAATGCATCACAATTCTGGCATTTGAGGTTGTACACTAAAGTGAAACTTGTACAAGATGCTGATGTTCGAATTGATTGGAATTTTGGGTGTTTGATATAGTTGATGTTTTAGAATTATCAATTGAGGGGCAGGTTTTTACATCGGGTCGGTTGCAGGAGTGGATCCCAGGGATTTCATTATTAAAATTATTATTGAGGATGAAGCCTAAATGTGGGGGTCTTGAATGTCAGTTAAGGAAGAGAAGTTAGTAAATCTTTGGTTAAGGTATTATTCGATATAATTGGGAATAATGAGATTAAAATGGGTCTCAATTTCTCGATTTCTGGAAAGTATGTTGTGAATATATTTTGAATTTATTTATTTTCTTAAAGTAATGGTGTGCCCCCTCCGTCTTTGGGGAAAGATTTGTAACAAAAAAAGTGTATGTATTTATATGTGTGATATCCCTGAGGGGACACAGACACAGACACACACACACACACACACACACACACACACACACACACACACACACACACACACACACACACACACACACACACACACACACACACACACACACACACACACACACACACACACACACACACACACACACACACACACACTGAGATATACACCAATTTTTTTTCCCACGGATTCGGTCTTAGAGTGGTCTAAACCGGATTTAAATGCGTTTTTTTTTTTCTTGTGGTTGGGTTGTCCTCCACCCTCCTGGATTAATTCCGATAGACGTCCCGAACAAAGCCTTGCCTATAGGACATAGCTTCTGAGGGACGTCCTAAAAATGGGGGAAAACAAGGTTTTTATCCCACTTGTATGCTGATTCAGTTGGATGTCCTCCTCGCGTGTATTAATGAGACACAACCCTGAAAATGAAATGTTTTTTTTGTAAATTGACCATGGATTACAATATTTGTCGCCTCCTTCCTCCCAAGTTTTCGTTGAAAATTTCATTTCTAAAGTCCTAAACAGCCTAAAGAGCATGGGACAATGAAGCTTTGTAACTATGGGGTGCAAATATTGATCGTTTTTCAACGAAGTTGTCATCCAAATAATTGAGGGTGCCTAAGGCTTACTGGGATGGAAGCTGGAGGCCTAAGTTTTTAGTTTATCAAGATGAACAGTTCATGAGTGATATATCTGATCAACAGGCTGCGATTGCTGTTGTAAAGTCCACCATGGGCAATATGATTATTGACTGCATAAATAATCACTGAATAGGAGGCAGCCAAAGTAGAAGAGACTAGAGAGAGTTTATAGAGTACACAGCAGAAAATTCCCGATCTCTGGCTTGTAAAATCAAAAGTATGGGTAGAGGATGCATGGGTTGGTGATGAGTAGGAGAGCAGCAGTTGAAGTGGGTGAATTTATCTTAAAGTAATTGCGGGTAATGATAGAATGGAGTACTGACTCGTCAAATGACCTATTCAACAGTGGACAGCGAGGATTTGGAGATTTAGGACTAATTGTTAGAACTAAGCTAAACTGAACTAATTGTTAGAACAACAAATGAAACAAAAAACGTGTAAATCAAAGATATTTCCAGAAATTGAAATAAAAAATTGGCCTTGAAGTTCGTAACATATTTCTCTTTCTTATGGTGTATGCCCACAATCTGGCAAAGTATTGTGTTCAGATCCAACTTATTTTAAATGTTTCGTGTGTGAGTTGGTTGAAGGGGGGGGGGGGGGGGGGAGTAAAAATGTTGTTAAGGTGTACTCAAGTGTTGTTGCGACAACAATGAGGGAGACCCAAGGACTTGGGTGATAAGTTAAGTGAACATAAATATCAAAAGGGCGCGAGATAAGATGATTAACACGCCTCTTCCCCAAATGACCTCTTAATGGTCGACCCCATCCCGCACTCACCCGCTTCCTCTCGCTCGCTCGCTCTCTTGCCCCTCTCTTCGTCTCTTATCTTTCCCCCCTCACCGCCTTCACCATTGTTACGTGAACATCCATAAATCGAGAACCGTGGAATTGAAAACGTTTTCCATTCATTGAATGCGCTAAGAAAACTTATCTACACCCGGAATAGTGAAACACGGTTCAAAATCTCGAAGTTAGCGTGATTGCGGAATCCGGTAAATGGGATATACATTCTATTTATTTCTCGAACGTTATTTAAAAGTGAATATATATATATATATATATATATATATATATATATATATATATATATATATATATATATATATATATATATATATATAAACCTATATATATATATTAGGGTGCATCGAAAAAAATATATCAAAAAAGTGCCCCCCTGAAAAAATTTATTTTTTTCTGGAGAATAAGAGAGTTTTTTTTTTTTGGCAACAGTAAGGTCTGCCACCATAACCTGAAAATACATAAAATTGTCAAATTTGTGGGAATAATCAGAATTATGTGTAGTTTTTTGGTAAACATGTCAGGAAATTGTGAAGAAATAGGAGTACGGGTTTAACTGGCATTCCTTTTTCATGAATTTCCACACCAGTATTCCTCCTCACTGTGATCTTCATGAATACCTACCCCAGTATTCCTTCTCATTGTTATCTTCAAGTAATTTTCATATCCTTCTGTTTGTTGGCGATAATCTTTGTCGAGATTTCTCCGTTGTTGAAGTGAACATTTGTTTTTTGAGTGTCAACTACTATTTAACTATAATAATTAGATATGAACGAGTCGGATTTGTGCAGTAGCAGCAGCAATGAGAGTGACGCTTTTGATTGAGTAACTCAAGCAGTAATATAAGCCGGCGGGGTAATGTATTTTCAGGTGAGGTTCGACAAATTGTCGTTCAGATTATCACCGGTATTCTTACTTTACCATTTTCTGACATGTTTACCCAAAAACTACTCATCATTCTGATTATTCCCACAAATTTGACAATTCCATGTATTTCCAGGTTATGGTGGCAGACCTTACCGTTGTAAAAAAAAAATAAATAATAAATACTCTCTTATTCTCACGAAAAAAAGAAAATTTTTCGGGGGGCACTTTTTTGATTTTTTTTTTTTTTTCGATGCACCCTAATATATATATAGAAATAAGCAGTTTATAAAGGCCAACGTTTCGTCCAATTTATTGAACACCTTCATTACAATAAGATACAGAGGAGTAGTATACTTTTTTGGGATCATGGCCCCAAATACTACATTGTACTGATGTACCACATTGTCAAAAAGTACTACACAGCCCCCCCCCCCCTCCACCCGTGACGGTTCTGGGTCAAAATGTAGTCCATAACCCTAAATGACGGTTCATGTCCGCTGTCCATGTAGATTTTTATACTTTCGAGCTAGTAAGTAGTTCTACCCGTGGGAAATTTAAAACGGTGAAATTGTGGTTGTGGAGTAGTAAACATACTATAATAACAAAGACAAAGAGTACCTATTTTTTTCTACTGAAAATAATGAGAATTTACTAAACACAAAGCTAAAATGAAAAAGTTCCAGCCATGCAGCATGATCGTATGAGCGAATATTCGTAGATAAAATCGCACTATATGATGTTACTTTGTTTTCAAATTTGAGCATTTCGAGTGCAAATAAATTATGAACCACCAATTATAAGACAAACTAACTCGTTCTAAATCACATCCTACGGTTCAAAACAGATTTTGGGTTTTAGCAATTTTTCAGTTTTTTAAATCGATTTTTCAGCAAATATTAATGAAATTTCAGTATTTTTTTACAATAATTTTGTGAATAAATTTTTTAGTGTTCTACTTCATCGTTGATGAACTTTTGTTTGGCTAAAATTCTGATAAAAATACAAATTGAACGATTTTTAGACGTTTTTGTGATTTTCAAAGACGAACTGCGTACAAAAGATGCCAAGTCAATTTTTGCCTTGCCAGTAGTCGGATCGCCGACTCCAAGTACAGTCCATTTTGACTTTTGGTACAGTTCTCACACTTTTTGACTGCGTTTGGGAGAGAGACACTTCTTCAACGGCTTGGCAGATTTTCCCCAATTATACAACAAACACCATCGAGGGACTGTGGTGGGAGACTATCTCTAACAGGACATCCCTGATTTCAATTTCATTTCTACAAAAAGATGAGAACTTACGACCTCCGAATTGCCTACTATTGCAGAGCTCTAACTTTCCAGACCAGTTCATACCTTTCTAATCCCATTTCGTGAATGTAGAACTACTTCCATTCCATTGTGAATGTCGTTCTCTTGAAATTATATCATACAATGACATTTGCATTACTGTACTTTTTACAAATTCAGAGCTAAAGTCGGCTGTTTAAAGAACGCAGCACTTATCCACAGTAACGATAAGGGTTCTAATTCCTATATTTTAGAAATCAAATATTTCCCTATTGTTATTCAACGTTAGGAATACGATCTCAGCCTCGTTGAGATGTGGGATTTCACCACCACACTTTCCAGTAGGGTTGAGCGAGAAGAGTGAGAGGATCCGACTAGTAGACTTTGCCCGAATTGAATGATATTAATTTTGTGGCCTGAGATCTTTTGTACGCGGAGCGTCTTTTTGGGGGAACATAAAATCCAGTCCAATATATTTTTAAATGAATGTATTATTAAAGAGAAATCTACATTATAAGAACTTCACGTTTTAGCATCGTTACTATTTTTTTATTTTAAGGTTGGTCCTCAACCAGAAGGGTCATTAGCGGCATTGAACAATGTGTCCAAAGGGACACTGGAAGTGGCACGATTCAAATGGGAGCCATGTTGCCATCCTTGACTAAAAAGGAGCGCCATCATGGACTTCACAGGCAACTCGGAGGGGGAAAAAATGAGGAGTACAGTGATGACCACTGTGCTGAGCCCCCAAAGTGGATTTAAAAAAAAAAACCCAAAAATGAAGGAATACAACTAAGGCTAGATGTAAAATAACTATGAATATGCTACTATATACAATGCTTGATGCTGGAATCGGAGATCCACAAAGGCTGGGCAGTCCTCCAGAAAGTGGCGGATGGTCACATCACCCCCACACCTCCCACACACAACATCTCGAGCTTCTGCATTAAGCAGGTGTCTGTGAGTAAGACGGGGCCAGTGGCAACTCGGCTGACCACCATTCAATCCCTTTTTGGAAGTAGGGTTACGAAACGGCCCACCGGGCTCAAGTCCTGAAGGACACCACGCAGACCAGTGACCTCACCCTGCCATTGCTCATGCCAGATGGAATTGGCTCTGTGTTCATGTAGGAGATATTATCCTCTATGTGTATAGGCAACATATCATTGGAGTTATCACCAATGACTCTTCTTGAAAGTTCATCTGCACACTCGTATCCATGAATACCCACATGGCTTGGTACCCACATAAAAGTTATGGTTGTGCCCAATGTCGTGGATTGGTGTAGCGATCCACGTAGGCTTTGTATTAGGGGATCATCAGAATATGAGTCCCTAATCGCCTCGATGGTACTTATTAAATCGCTAAAAATCACATAACTCCCAACTCCCAATAATTGGCAGAGTCGAACAGCCAGTGTCACTGCCCACAGGTCTGCTGTGAACACAGATGCAACTGGTGGTAGGCGTCTAGTGAATTGGAAATTGGGGCTCCATAGAGCAAGGCAAACACCATCAGGTGTCTTTGAGCCATCAGTGAATAAGGGAGTTTGTCCAGCATATCGCTGCATTGCCTCTGAGTAACAACGTCTGAGGATGCCTGGGGGTGTATTGCCCTTAACCCCAACCCCCAAGCGTATCACATACAAGGTCCATGGAGGGGCAGGGGGGACTCCAAAAGGGACCAGAGTGTATCTCTCTATGCTATCCCACCTAGTAAGCTCCTGAACAATGAGCGAGTTCGTGTTTGGAGCCTGGAATATGTCTCATCTAGGAACGGTAGGGTGATCAGTTCATTCAGGGGGTGCCCTGGGAAATAGCGCAATCGCTCTGCATAGCGAAGTGGTAGCAGGTTTCGCTGAATTTTGAGTGGCTGACTATGCCCACGCACCTTTTGGGAGGCCGTCGGCGTATTACGGAAGGTCCCAGTGGCCAAAAGAAGATCCTAGTTTAATACAGGTTCCAGCTTAAGCAGCAAGGACTTTCTTGCTGAGCCGTACACTGCAGACCCATAATCAATTCGGGATCGCACCACTGCGTGGGAAATTCTCAAGAGGACATCCTGCTGGGCACCCCAACTATAGTTGGAAAGGGTCTTGAGCAACTATACACCCCGCATCGCCATAGTTCTGGAGACAATGACAGTTATAGGAGACCATCTAGGAGCTAATCCGCACAATTCCTCAACATTTAATCAAAATCGCACTAAAACGTGTTACCTACATTTTGGGGAGTGAGAATGATTCACTTACCACATAGGTACAGACATCAGACAGACAGTTACGTAACCAAAGTTAATTAGCAAGCTCTAAAACGTAAAAAAGCAGATGGAAATTTTGATTTTGGAAGATAGGTTCATTTTTCCCATTTCTCGCATGAACACAAAGCTTCCTTATCTTCGGTAGTGAGGAAGCAAAAATTAATAAATATTATTATTGAGAGTACTCCTTTTGCTTCCTCACTACCGAAGTAGGAAAACGTTCTGCTCGTGCAAGAAGTCGAAAAGTAATATAATATCATCTTCCAAAATCGAAATTTCCTCTTGTTTTTTGTGTTTCAGAGCTTGCTGATCAATATTGGTTCCGGGTAAATCATTCGATCTGTTTCATGCGATGTAATGTGTGTTTGCGGTAAATCCTTGTCATGCCCATAACTGTGCCAAGCTTTAGCCTGATTTTCAAGATATTTTTAGGAATAGTGCGGTTTAGCTCCTAGAAGGTTCTATATACCTTTCATTGCCGACGGAACAATAATAGCCTATGGTCATGTGCAAATGCATATTCCTTATGTTGTTGATTTCCCACCACCTATTGGTCCGATTTCGTTTAAACTCGTGAGGTGTATTTTCCAGGAAAATGCCCGAAGAATTATATTGCGGTTGGTTGAAAGACAAATATTGTGCATACGCGAAACTAAAATTGATTGACTCAGGCAAAATTACGAAACTGATGGCCCCATAATGAGGAAATGTTCTGAGATTGTACTCATTATCTCATAAGGGGACGGTTTGCTACAAATTTCAGTTCCGTTGAAAAAACAGTTGCGTATGCGCATGCACAAACGTGAATTTCTTGTAGATTTCTCATCATCTATCAATCTGATTCCATTCTAACTCGTGTGTTTGTGGTTATATATGATCCACCAAGATTTCATATGAGTTATGTCAAGAGTGGCTGAGTAAGAACTATAGCGCAATCGCAAAAACTAATATTAGTTGAAAGTTCGAGATTAATTGACCGATTTTTATGGAACTTTGAAAGATTGTGAGGGTTGAACTCTAGTCAATATCCTACCAATTCCATTTGACATAGGTAAATATAATACTACAGTTTGCAAAAAACGTTAGTATGATCATGCGCTTTGTGGTTGAAACTTTTACACATAAATTCTTTGATGAAAAGGTTATTTTCATTTGCAAAAAGTCCAATTTTATTTGCAAATTAACCAATTTTATTTACAAAAAGACCCACTTCATTTGGAAAAATGTTATCTTTATCTGCAAATACTATAAATATTGAGTCACTGATCGATGAGGTAAAAAATTATCGTGAATAATGGAAAGCAAAAATGTGAGGTATATATTCAAAGGTACCATGATTAACATATATTTTTTTCTAGTATTTCCGGAGAAATCCTTTTTTGGAACATTAACTCAAACTCTGAATTTGCCAATTTTCAGCGAATTTTAATAGAAAAATCAAGGTATTATCATCCTCATCACCTCGGAGGTCTATCAGTTGAGAAGAAAAAGCTCCTTTTAATAACATTGAGCTCACTAGAGGATAGACCCGATATTTGTTTTTCCTTCCTTGACCATCACTAGATGAAAAATATTTATATCTATGTTATGAAATCAAAGGCTGCTTTTCTCTTCCTTGATCTAGCAAATTCCATAGATAATCAGTGGCTAAGAACTGAGAAGTGAGCACGCAGTGATTATATGCCGCGGTAAAAATATCGCCCTTCTGCGGGAATGGTCCCAGCGGCGGCGTCCAATGCCGGTGCGAGACAGAACAGCCGTTTTAATAGCCAACAGGGGACATAAGAGCCACCCTTACCAACATTAATTTACATGGACAGAAGAGCCATGGTGGAAGTTGGTAAAATTTGTCAAAAGAGCCAAGGTGGAAGTTTGATAAAGAGGTCTAAAGAGCCGTAGTAGGTAAGTAAGAAGGTAGTAGTGAAATATTAATGTAGGTTTATTATAGGTAGGTACGTAGGTACTTCGTCTATTCACAAAAAATGGGTAGGTTAATCGACACATGAAAAAAATATACATAATGTAGGTTTATTACGTACCTAAATCGTTAAGTCGTCCGAAATTGTTTCATTAGCCCGACTTTGCGGCAATATCCACATTGCCAGTGGGTAGCCTTCTGTGCCATAACTCCATCAACCGTCGATCTTTCTCGCGTTGCTTTTTACCCTTTTTAAGCTCCAGGAAGTGTTGTTCATATTGACATACGTTTCTGCCTGTCACAGAGGAGTATACGGATGGCTGAATGAGCTGTTTGGCCCGATGTACGTGCTAGCCAAATATTCTAAAAAAGGTATTAGTTTTTCGTAGCTAGGGACCGTCTGGCATATGTCCAAAAATACCTCTTCTACGTCCTCCGGTGGTGAGTACAGCAATCCAAAAAATTAATGTTTCCAGGAATTGGCCCATTTCATTGTGCGGAATATAATCGTGCGAGAAACCTGAACCTTGAATTTTCCTGTACAACGCTTGTCCGAAGTGAAACGTACAGCACTTCACAGTTGACCCTGGGAAAAAGTTCAGGAAACTATTATGCGCCTACTTCAAAATCCAAAATACACACTTGGGGAATAAGTATAGACCATACTTTAAGCTAAGACGAGCAATATTGTTCCACATCTCTGTGTAAGTGGTCTGCTTTTTCTCGGGCAGAAAGCAGTACACGGCTTGAAGACAGGTACCTTCATGCAACACGTAGGATGGGACAACGGTTCATGCAAACGAAGTCCTTCGGTTGACAAGAGGTGAGTCTCGTTTGTGACTGCTCGTTACAATCCTTCCACCGCACGATCTGTTTGTACATCTCCATCTAATTGTTTCATCTTGATAAGCGAAGTGTTGCCGAAATCGAAGTTGATTATATATTACGCACGGAGCACCTTTATTCGTCTTTGTTAAACGTAACATATTCAAAGGACATACCATCGCAGAATGATTCGTTGAGGAGACCCCTGAGAGATGACCTTACTCTGTTTGTGCTTGCTCTGATGGGTGGTCCGTGAACGTGGCCCTTTTGGGTAGGATTAACGGCTCTTCTGGGTCCACTTTTAACAATAGACGGCTCTTATGGGCTCTTGCCTCCAATGCTGCTCGTCAGCCGAGAGCCTAAAGGCCATGTTAAGTATAAAATAAAACTCCCACATTGGACGCCTATTCCACGTGAAAGGAAGCTACAATGCGTAAACTGGTACGGTGTATAAGTATAAAATAGAACTTGCATACCTACTGGACGTCAATTCCACTACTTAGCGAATGGAAGCCACTATGATTATAAGTATAAAATGGAACTCCAATACTGATCCACTGGTTATTGAACGGAAGCCACTATGGAGGAATGTGTACAGTGTATAGGTGAAATACTGAATACCTAGTCCTAATTAACAAGCGAAATATACAAATATCTGAGTCGATTAATGATTATCGTAGCCCTTGATTAACATCAGTATATCAATTTTTTATTAACCACGCCTTCGGGGGACGTCACTTTTGCGCACCTATGAAAGGACGTCATTTTGTATATACTATATATATATATATATATGTGTGTGTGTGCGTGTGTGTGCGTGCGTGTTTGGGTTGCTGGGGTAGGGTAACCGTTGGTGTTTTTATCTCTTCGGAGCTCCTTCATATCCCTACCCAAGTCATGGTCATACGTCCCCGTCGTGCAACCTGGGCACCCTCTGGTTTACCAGAGGGTGGCAGAATGACCCTCTGGCGCTTAGGGGGGAGGCTCATGTCAATGGGTCTCCCGACCCTTCACAACGCTTCCCCGTTATGAATAATACAAACAGAGAGCCTCATAACCCCCGCTCGCCCATTGGTACGCGGGGTTCTAGGGGAGGCGCTCGGGGGCGCCCCAGGCAGGGGCGTCGGCCATCCTCTCCCTCTTCTTCATCCTCATCTTCCTATCCCTCATCCTCTTCCACGACCCCTGTAAATGCCCACCAGTGTGCCCACTGTGAGAGAGCCTTCAGTTCCAAGCGTGGCCTCAGTGCCCACGTCTGGCAGAAGCATCCTGTACAGGCCAACGCTGCAATCGATATAGAGCGAGAGCGGCCCAGGTATGCTTCTGAGGATTTGCGGCGAATGGCAGCAGAGGAGGCAGAGGCTGTGCGTAATGGGGTACGAAATATTAATGTATTCCTTCAAGCACGTTTTCCCATGCGCACGCTTTCTGCCATCCAATCTCTTCGCCTGAGGCCCCACTATAAGCAGCTTGTCCAGGATGCAATCCTGGCAAATAGCAGTGGGGCCTCTCCCGCATCTCCGGCAGACGTGGGACAACAGCCCGCCATTCAGCAATCCTCCCCCGTGACCTCCGGTCTTCTTTCAGAATTGAAGACTGAAGTATTGAGGCTCGGGGAGCAGGTAGGCAATATTGTTGGTTATGAGAGTGCCTACCTGCAGGATCTGGCGAGGCGGGCTGTTGAGGGGCCAAATGGCTTGGAGGACGAGGTCGCGGCCTATGTGCAGAGGATCTTCCCACAGGTTGAGGAAGCGACCGTGGCGAGGCATCAGGGAGAAGTTCCCCCTAATGTGGTGCCTCGTGGAGGTCGCAGAGCAGCTAAGCAAGCGAGGAGGCGGGAATACCAGCGTGTCCAGAGATTGTGGAGGAAGCATCCGGCTCGTGCAGCTGCGGAGGTACTGGAGGGAGCTGGGGAAGAACAAGTTATGCCCCCCCTCCAGGAGTTTGTGGATTACTGGGAGCCACTTATGAGTGCTCCCAGCCACAACTCTGGCGAGCCAGTGGTACCCCCAGCTTCCACCAGGGACTCCTTACGCAGCATCATGTGCACACCGGTGCTTCATGACGAGGCACATAAGTGCCGTGTCAAAAACTCCACTTCTGCTGGACCCGATGGTATTTCCGCCCGACGCTGGAATAAAGCTCCTAAGAATGTTAGGCTGCTCATCCTCAACCTGTTGCTACTATCTGGAAGACCCCCGAAAGCGTTGACCCGTGCCCGGACAATTTTCATCCCAAAGAAAGGGGGAAGTGGGCCTGGAGGCTACCGTCCAATTTCTATTTCGTCGGTGGTCTTCCGCCACTTCCAAAAGGTTCTGGCATCTCGCCTCCAAGTGGCTGGTGTCATGGGTGACGTCCAGAGAGCATTTCGGCCAGCAGATGGCACAGCGGAGAATCTAACAGTTCTCCAAACTGTCATTTCGCTGGCCCGTATCAAAAAACGGCAGCTCCATCTTGCCGCTCTGGACGTCGCTAAGGCCTTTGACACAGTTAGCCACTTTGCCCTGACCGATTGTCTTCGTGGTGTCGGGGCATCTGCTCGTTTAATTGAGTATGTTGCCTGTCTGTACCACGAAGGCGTGACGGTCCTAGAGGCACGAGGTGAGATGTCAGGGGATGTTGTTATTGGGCGCGGGGTACGCCAGGGGGATCCTCTGTCGCCACTCCTCTTCAACCTGGTCGTGGATACGGCCTTGGGTAAGCTGCCAGCTGAAATAGGGTTTGATCTCGCCCCTGGGGTGCGAGTAGGTGCATTGGCTTTTGCTGATGATGTCATCCTACTCGCCGAAACCCGTGAGGGCTTGCAGATCTCCCTCAACGCATTTGCTGAGCAGCTAGCCAGGTGTGGTTTGGTGGTCAACCCAGCTAAGTGTGGGTCGGTCTCCTTGGTCCCGTCTGGTCGCCAGCATCAGGTGAAGGTAGTGGATGAGGAGTGTTTTGTCTTAGGACAAACTTCCATCCCTGCCCGATCCGTGTTGGAGGTCTGGCGGTGCCTTGGGGTCGACTTCATGGGTGTGGCCACTATAGCCGCAAGCCGTGTGGACCTTGGTGGAGCATTAGCTCGTGTCACCAAGGCTCCATTGAAGCCACAGCAGAAGCTGCGCCTCCTTCGCACGTACTTACTGCCAAAGCTTACCTATGGGTTAGTCTTTGGCAGGCTTACTGCGGGGAGGCTGCTTGAGTTAGATCGTGAAGTTCGCTCTGCTGTGCGCTCTTGGCTAGGCTTTCCACCTGGTGTCCCAAGTGCTTACATCCACGCACCGGTCAAGGCCGGTGGGCTCGGCATTGTCTCTCTTTCTGCCAGCATCCCATCTTTACGCCGCCAGCGCCTGCTTGCCCTTAGGGGCTCGAGCTGGGAGGTCGCCCGCACTGCTGCTGACCTGGACTTTGTCCGACAGCAGTTGTTGTGGTGCGATCGAGCAACACCAACTGCTCCAAAACCCAGCTCATCTGCTGAGTTCGCTGCTGCGCTGCATGAGTCAGTAGATGGTAAAGAACTCCGACAGTGCTCTGAATCCCCCATGTCTACCCAGTGGGTGGAATGGGCTTCAGAGGGCATTGGGGCCCGCGACTATCGCCATTTTCACGCCGTCCGGGTGGCTACACTAGCCACCTCGGTGAGGTGTTCGAGGAGTAGTCGCGGGACAGTTGACACCCTTTGCCGTGCCTGTCGGGGTAAAAATGAGAATCTATATCATGTAGTGCAGCAGTGTCCTCGTACTCACGGTGGCCGCATTTTACGTCACGATGCGGTTGCCAAGCAGATAGCAGGTGCTTTGTCATCTAGCGGTTGGGATGTCGAAAGGGAGAGACTATACCACATGCCGAGTGACCGGGGCAAGAAGCCAGATATCGTTGCGATCAAGCCCGATGGGTCTGCCATAATCCTGGATGTCCAGGTTGTCAGTGGCAGCGTGGACATGGAGCAGACCTGGCGGGCTAAGAAAAGTAAATATGATAGAAATGATCTGCGCCAAGCGATATCTGAGCTAAAAGGAGTGGCACCTAATAACATCAAGGTCATTGCCGCGACCGTGTCATGGCGCGGGGTGTGGTGCGGGAAAAGCGCCACGGAGTTACTCGAGTTGGGCATCTCGGCAGGAGTACTCCGTGGTATCACCACCCGCGTCCTGAGGGGTTCTTACTTGAACTGGTGGTCATTTTATAGGGGCACTTCCTTTCATCCCATTATTCCTCCTCGTCCTACAACTTCCCTTATCCCTAGAGCCGGCGTCGGGTAAACCTGGGCGTCCTCCCCACTTTTTTATTTTATTTGTTTATTTTTCAATTTAATGGCGTGCCCCCTCCGTCTTTGAGGGGAGGTTTATTTAAAAAAAAAAAAAAAAAAAAAGTGTGTGTGTGTGTGTGTGTGTGTGTGTGTGTGTGTGTGTGTGTGTGTGTGTGTGTGTGTGTGTGTGTGTGTGTGTGTGTGTGTGTGTGTGTGTGTGTGTGTGTGTGTGTGTGTGTGTAAAGTTATATCTATGCAAAAAACATAACACTGATGTTGTAATAGAACTGTGAGTGAATGCCTACACCCTTCTTACTGGGAGATACTTTTTGACCCTTCATAATGTCTGCATATTCCTTCTCTTTATCTCTCTCACCACCTCTCCCCTTCTTTGGCATCACAGTCCCTACCATCCTGATCCCGTCTTTAATCTCAATACACTTTCATATCAGCTCCTTCTCGTTTCTTTTCTCCTTCTGGCGACTCAGATCTTAACCCTGCACCCTAACCCCCCAGCAGCCTTTTTTTGTACGTGATGAGCTACCATTTCGAATGACAACCAAGTAATCGGATTGTGGATATAAAACCAGTACGGCCGAAAGAAGAAAAAATAAATTCAATCTGACTTGCTTATTCGCTGCAACTTTTCTTTGTGTCACTTATTGGCTCGCAATTGTGACCTAATATTGTTTTTCTTGTTTCTGACATTTTATCGAAACGAACAGAAAAACGTTTTTCAATATTGTATCTATTAAAGGAAAAGCTGAAAAATAAAAAGCAATGTATTCAACTCAATTAAGGGCCCATCACAGCAAGGAGTGCTTATGGATAATATTGGCGCCGAGTTTTTGAAAAAAATCACTTCCTACAGAAATTTGTGAACATGATGGTGGGGCAACTCTATGGAATTTGATACAGTGAGGTTTCGATTGAAGATACAGGAATCGCAAGTAGTTCAAGGGTACGTTTTCTATTTCATACGTTGCTATGAGTAGTAAAATATATCTTTTCATGCTTGATTATTGTTGTGGCGTACATAACGTAATAAAACAGAGACTTATCGTTTACGCTTATCTCCCAAGGCCATGAGATGGGTGTAGCCATAACATGAATGTTTGGATCATTCAAATACAACCGTGAAGAGGATATAGAAGGAAAAAATATAGATAAATAAAACACTATACATTTTTTAAATATAGTTTTGCAGGAGCATTTACTTGAAGAATCATGAACATTTGATCTATCTATAATCACTTTGGAAGTCGAAACAGAGTATTTACAGCAGGTTTGCGCATACTTACTCAGCAGATATGCACACATTTATCAGATAATGGAATTAATGAGGCTGAATCGGTACAATCCCTGATAAATCCGTCGAATTCGGACGAAAACTACAGAAATGATAAGTGATGCTAGTGTTTTACATTTATACATGTAGAAACCAATATTCACCCCACGGCGATGCATTTCTTTCCAAACAGCCATACCACACAACGTCAAAAATTGAAGTCGGGATGTTCAGTTTAGTTTTGCCCGTTACAAAGATTTCAAGGAAGCACAGTACTCTGGTACTCTTTGAAATGCAATTATTTTGCAAATACAGAAAAATGATACACCGAGAAATCGGCTGTATATAATAATCGGCCTGGCGATCTCAATATTGGTCAGATTCAAGTCCGTTGTTATTAACTGGTCAAGGCAGAACCGTGCTAGTTTACTCAGCTTCATTCACCGAATTCTCAACTGGTACCGGTGATTGTTAGGTGAAGGAGACGCTTGAGAAATACGCTTTGTACAACCTCAACTGTATTCAGATATCGTTCTCCCTACCAATCGACCTCATACAGAACAGTATGTATAGACCAACACTGATTCTACCAACCAGAACAGTGCTATCTTCGAGTGGCAGCTCGTACTTTTTCCACTTCCAAGTAGGTCCAGCGTTGTCTCTACCGTCATTTTTGTTACAAGGAACTTGAAAGTACTGGAATTTTTCATTAATTCATTAATTTTTATTAATTCATTAGTTTTTTTTAAATATATTTTTCAGAAGATGATTTGAGTAGAACATTTTAAAGTGCCACAAAACGAATAACACTAATGAAGATTTGAATGCGAATAAGAAATACATTTCTACAGTTTCTCAAATTCATACGTAATCTTGGCCTCACGCCTGACGCTTTATTGTTGAAAATGTTTTTATTTTATCCCAATGTTCATGTTCCCGAATGTAATTGACTTGCTGAGACTTTATTGAGATTTGTTATTCATTCTTGTGTCTGCCCGCTTCATTTTACAACAGATTCTGGTTGGAATACGTACTTAGCAGAGCTCATGATTAGGCAGTTTAGTTTATGATTAGGCAGTTTAGTTTATGATTAGGCAGTTTAGTTTATGATGGTAAACACGTGCTGGAAAGAATGGAAACCTAAAAACGAAATGGAATGCAACTTCCATTGCTCACTGGATGCAATTACAGCGCAACACCAAGCGTTTGGGAATACTTAATCACATTCGGCTCCCATAGGTCTGGTAATTCTCGTACCACGAGCCACGTGCACTTTGGATTTATGAGAAAATCATGTCAATTGCAGTTTTACTTGAGTGAAACAACTTTCAAGATAGTTGAAACGCTACGTTCCGCTGGTGGGATATGTGTCATTGGCACTAAAATGATTTGACTGGAATCCAAAAATACTATTGACACCATTACGAACACTAATTTTACGCGCATTAGCTAATGGTGTGTGAGTGAAAAAACTTATTATAGTTAAATGAAATGACGTTAATGAGTATGATGAACATAATGAAATGCAAATAACTTTTTGGCGTTCGAAAGCATTTGCCATTTAGAAAAGTAGAATTATTTTCTTTAAAACGACAGAAAATGGAAAAGGCAACTAGAAAGGGAGATAACGATTGACATATGCAATTTGTATTTATCAAATGGAGCCATTACATGTGTAAGCTCTTGCTTCCTTCAGATGATACGCTTCCAGAAGTCAAGTGTAAGCGCGGAAGGCCGCCGAGAATTAGAATTGCATATTGAGATTAGCATGCGCGCCACACTTGTCCACTTGGTCCTTGTCGGAATTAATTCACCAGAAAATTGACCGTGTTCATAAATGATGCAGGCTAAAGATATATATTCATGTATTCCATGAACATCTGCCACTACATGCAACTGGACACATTCTTCGGGAGATGTTGAGTGAGGGAGGTGCGAGAGCAAGGGGAAGAGTGCAACCGAACAACTGTAACGACTGCGAAGAAGTTTAGCGTGGAAAACAACAGCTCACACTAAAGGTGAACGGCATATTGTAGCTTGGTTGATATAGTTTGGATTATTATTGCTTATAGTGATTTTGTTTATTATCAGGAGTGATCAGGGCGTGAACCAATTGGCGAGTCCTTGAGAATGTATGTGCATATTATGAATGATAATTCTTATTGAGAAGTGCGCGTATTCCTAATTCATTATTTAATCCTACAATTGTTTTACGTGTTAAATTACGGAAACTGCTACCGATTAACCCGTTCTTATTGTTAATGACGCGAGTTCGTGGTCTCAGTGAATACAGGCATATAGATCACAAATACGGGATGTTGCTGATACAAACATCGTCGACTGAGATCGGAAGCCCTATTGTTTTACATTTATTACTCCACACCTATAGACAAAGTTGAATCAGCAGCGATTGTCTCAGCTATACCTACATAATTGAATCATTTTTTGAAAATTAGATTCTCCTTCAAGAAAAAAAATATGGTTTATGAACGTTGCGTTTTCTGCAGTTGAAAGCAGGAAGATAAGGGTATAGCTTAATGGTCTCGAAACTGTTGAAATTGGTTTAAAAAAAAAGTGAAAAACTAGCTTTCCGACATTTTTTTTCACGCAAACTTTAGTTTAACTTTTACTGGACAACAATTTTTTAAATGAAACTAATATATGAAACTCGTGCAGAATCTCATCATTCGGGAAGAAAAAGCTAGTTTTTCAGATTTTAATTTAATCGTCCAAAATCCTTTCTCGGTTGACGACCGAAATGGATGAATATGTGAAACATACTGACTCCATCAAGTCTTCAAAAGAAACATGTAAGTTGAGGCTGGTGACGGCGAGTCGACGCTCACAATTCTGTGCGCGGAAGCTGTGAAAGGCTGGAAAGCTATAATCAGAAAAACGGAGAGAACACTGTCTCGATTGAAGACAAATAAAAAGAAATAAGGGAAGGGAGCAGCGTATCTAGGAAGAAAGGGGAGCGCCAAGAAAGAAATAACGCCCCTCCTCTCCGTCGATACCCTGCCACCACATCCTCACTGGAGAGTTTGACGGCGAATCAAACAACTTGGTCCTCCGATCTTCGGGCGTACCCGCTACACAATCTCTCCGATGCTCGTAAACAGATTCCCTTCTCCATCACCACGAGAAAATGTGTTCGCCGATCATTTTCCTTTAAATGGAAATAGTTGAATCAGCGGAAGGGAGCGAAAGGGAA
Organism: Adelphocoris suturalis; assembly: GCA_030762985.1. Classification (NCBI taxonomy): domain Eukaryota; kingdom Metazoa; phylum Arthropoda; class Insecta; order Hemiptera; family Miridae; genus Adelphocoris; species Adelphocoris suturalis. The sequence continues at coordinate 1,793,177 of CM061045.1, forward strand.
ACCAACGCATGTCATCTGCACAGTCGGGGATATGAGTTGACGAATCGATTAACATCAGCTGTTTTAGTAGCTCCAAGCCAACAACAACAGAGTCATCAGAAGGGATCCGTCGTGATGAGTACGTTACCAAACAGATCAAATGATGGCTATATCAGGTCCAGCTCAAGGCTGGGCTAGTCGATAATATTATAACATCGCACACGCATTATCACTTTTCATACGTCCAAGAGGTGGAGGGAGTTATGTAATCGACCAGTAAATATTTTGTGGAAACAAAACTGAACACATATTTTTACAAATCAGGTTGATCTATGAGTCTTCGAAAAAAAATAGAATAAATAAAAATAAAATGTTCTAACAGAAGAAGTTACAAAAAAATTGTGGATTTTTAAAAAAGATTGAGTAATGTGGAAAGATCCTCATATAAGAATTGATGAAGTTTCCACTTTACCTTTAGCGAATGAGATCATATTCAGAAATAAATATAAAATACATTATGAAGAACAACAATTATTTTATAATATTGTGTATCCATTTAACCCTATTTGGCGAATTTTTGTAGGAAATGAAGCTATTGAAATGGCTCAATTATAAAATCATTATTTTCGAAAAATTTCCTAGAATAGAATGATGAGTCAGGAACAACCAGTAAGTGTTGAACCTCAGGCGGAAATGACTTCCTGTTTTTATCTGTTTTATTCCTGAATTCATTAATAGGTCGGATGATTACAGCAGCATTGTCATCAAGTCCCTATTCGTGGTATCCCTTGAGCACTTACGCATATTAAATCCCCTAAATCTCCTGTAATCTTTGTCCCGCTTCTTGTGTCTCTTCGGACACGTGTCCAATCGGTAAAACCATCTGCTCAATTATGGCTGCGCTTTGGCTGGACACCTTTTGTGGGTTGACATCCTTTCTGGATGGAAAATAATAAAAAAAGAAAAGGAAAGATAAATGATTAAATAAAATTAAAAAAAAAAAACATTCCAGTCCCTTCTTTGGTACTCAAGGGATATAGAGCTCTGCTATGAATTGTGACGTCTAGTCTGCGATACCAGTACATTTATATGCGTCTATTCATAGCTTAATTTCAGTTAGCTATATTGTAGATAGTATACCAGTAATAAGTATGTATTTATAAAATTATACATCATCGAATAGTTGTACTTTTTATTTTTCGGGTATTCCTATCTGCGGGGGGGTTACAGAATGGTAATCGATGTATCCGTTTTTGTGGCATTGTGCGGCGGTTCCTTTTTACGTGATATTATTATTTTCTCCTACCGATTCGCCAGTGAAGTCCATTATGGCAATCAGTTCAGTGATGAAGGATCAGCATAGGACCCCTTACAATCAAATCCCTGAAAGAAACAATTGAAAAAATAAGGTTGTTCCTTGCACACGATGCTATGTCTATTAGACTGACAACGAAAAAAACGAAAGTTCGAATTTTTGAGGTGCTCAAAGCTCAGATGATTGCATCAGATGCGAGGAACAACTCCTGAAAATTTCAGTCCGAACCGATAACCCCTTGAGGTCTCCTAAACCCGTTTTTTGATTATTGAATTATCGATTTTAGAACACTAGACGCTTAGGACAAAAAGACGGTTAGGTCATGAAAGATCCATGTGTATGGACACTTTTTATACTCTATTCCTATGTTTTCGGTGTCGCGGAACACGATGCCGCCATTATTGCAAGCGCAGAAGCTGTATTTCTTTTGATATTCAAGAAATCAGTCCAAATAAGTAATGGGAAAAAGGCATTTTTTGCCGTTTTTATCTAGTTTTGACTCGGAAAAAAATTGTTTGCGGGTCTTTTCTGCTTCGGACCTTGTTTCCTGGCTTGTTCCGAATGTAACAAGACCAATTTCGTCCTATAATATATTGTCCTTTTGGAAATATCTGCTCAAGAGCCGAGTTAGCTTTTTTAATGGTAACCGCTCTATACTTACCAGTAGCTACGAAATCAAAATTTAACGCCCTGAAGCCCTTTTAATCCCATTATTTTATGTTTTTGGGCTCGTTGAACATTACGTGCTAATAGTGGAGGCGTAGGACTCGTATTTCGGTTAATAATCAAGAGCTAGGTGTCAAAAATCGGTGAATAGAGTGGATTTTTCTTGATGTTCAAAAAATCAGTTGACAAAATTAATAGAAATAAGGGATTTTTCAGCGCGTGAAATTTCCATTTTTTAGCCACTATTGAGTATAGAACGGTTACCATTAAATAAGTCGACTTGGCTCTTGACCTGATATTTCGAGAAGAAAAATGTATTATGGGACAAACTTAGTCGTGTCATATTCAGAATAAGTCACAGAACAAAGTCCAAGGCAGAGGAGTCACTCATAAATAGTTTTTCCCAATCAAAACTAGGTGAAACCGGCGAAAAATCCCTTATTTCTATTAATTTTGTCAACTGATTTTTTGAACATCAAGAAAAATCCACTCTATTCACCGATTTTTGACACCTAGCTCTTGATTATTAACCGAAATACGAGTCCTACGCCTCCACTACTAGCACGTAATGTTCAACGAGCCCAAAAACATAAAATAATGGGATTAAAAGGGCTTCAGGGCGTTAAATTTTGATTTCGTAGCTACTGGTAAGTATAGAGCGGTTACCATTAAAAAAGTTAACTCGGCTTTTGAGCAGATATTTCCAAAAGGACAATATATTATAGGACGAAATTGGTCTTGTTACATTCGGAACAAGCCAGGAAACAAGGTCCGAAGCAGAAAAGACCCGCAAACAATTTTTTTCCGAGTCAAAACTAGATAAAAACGGCAAAAAATGCCTTTTTTCCATTACTTATTTGGACTGATTTCTTGAATATCAAAAGAAATACAGCTTCTGCGCTTGCAATAATGGCGGCATCGTGTTCCGTGACACCGAAAACATAGGAATAGAGTATAAAAAGTGTCCATACTCATGGATCTTTCATGACCTAACCGTCTTTTTGTCCTAAGCGTCAAGTGTTCTAAAATCGATAATTCAATAATCAAAAAACGGGTTTAGGAGACCTCAAGGGATTATCGGTTCGGACTGAAATTTTCAGGAGTTGTTCCTCGCATCTGATGCAATCATTTGAGCTTTGAGCAGCTCAAAAATTCGAACTTTCGTTTTTTTCGTTGTCAGTCTAATGTCTATATATTACGGTGAACCATAAAATACGGTCTCCCTGGTGAAATTTGAACAAGTCGCCAATTGAATAAGTCCGTCTATTTGAATAGCAATGTGATACTAAAATATCATAGGAGCCTATCCGTACAATATGGGATGATTCATATAAGAAACAGTGGTTTTGAATTATGTGGAGCCTTAGGATACTCTAAATAGATATTCACTATAAAGGTTACTGAAAATTTTTATGTCATACAAGCTTCCATGATAATTTGTCCGAGTAATAAGTATCTAATTTACAATTTTCATTATTCAATCAATGATTATTGCAATAAAGTACATGCAATATACAATTATCTATTGTAAACTATTGTGGTAACAATAAATGTTACACAAAATGAAGTAAGTATTTCCCTGTTCGACCTAGGTAACGTAGTCCATCTAAGAGCCAGTATTATAGCTTTTTTCAGAGCTTTAGTGAATTATCAAAGAAACATATTCTGAAAGCCTCCAAATATTTGAAAAATAAAATTTGCTAATTCTAACCCCACCACTTTGGAATTTCGTGATCTGTATACCATCGCCGATAGCGCTTCATGTGCATCCTAGTTAGTCTGTCTGTATGGTCCATTTGTACTCTATCAGTAATTATTGCAGTGCGTTTGGTAATTTTCTATATTTTGTATACTTGAATGGAAAGCATTCATAGGGGCAGGATATTAGTCATTTGGTTTTGAGTGCATTTTGGAGACGGTTCACGACAACAGCGACGCATGATAGTGGTTAAAAAATGTAGCGCAATGCTAACGAAGGAATTTAAGGATGAGTCAGTGAAGGAAGAAACGATGGCCGATTGCCAAAAGGAAGTCGGTGACGGTAGATAAATCTTTTATTACCAGGCACTTGGCGACTCCCTGGGGGCTGTCGCAGGGATTCAAGCGAGTGGTGTTTGCTCATGGGGTCTTGATATTTCTTTCCCCCATCAGTGATCGTTTGTACATGTTTGTACTTTCGAACGAGTGCACTTTGAAGCTGGAACCACATATTATGACAGGTTATTGTCCTTACTCTCCTATCCACTAATTGAGGATGCAAGCGATTGTCTATATCATCGCTTTAAAAGGAGATAAAGCCTAACCCATTTCTAATAATTTATTGATTCCGTTTACCTATTTTTAAGGAGGTGAGACAAATGAAATCCTCCAAAATCAATATTCCTACTCGCGTTACAATCTTATACTGTTCCGAATTATTGGTTCCGTGTTTGTCTATCTTGAATCCACTAGTCCTCATAAAAGGGATTTCCGGGGATCTTGTGGGTCAAGCGCTTGGTACTTGCTAACAAGAATAATGGTTGGCTATACGTATGCACAAACGCATCGGTAAAATTGTCAGCAATTAGCTGTTACTCTTATGATAAACTATTGACTAGGGTAATTCTCTCAGGAACAAGGAGAAGTAATTTCCGGACCATTGTGGCTTCCTAATCATGATTTGAAAGCCACAAATGGTCTTAATTTATAGTACAGAGTTTTATCAAGAACTTTTACTTATTTCATTTTTAAGCTATGTTTATTCCTTTATATAATACTAACAAAATATAGTCAAATCTCCAAAAATTCGGCATTTAAATCCCCGCAGATCATTGTAGACAAATTAAGGAGATTAAGCCCGATTTGATTGTTGGTTATTATAGATATAAAATCGTTCAAAAAATCATTTTGAAGTGACTCAAACATAAAGAGGTTAGAAAAAATGTCCAGTCATGCGGCATGACAGATTGTTGAGAACATTTTTCGAAATATTAGCAATTTAATGTGCTCAACAAGCTCAAAATAAACAAACAAAAAGTGCTAGCCAACAACATCATCCTTTCATTTGGAAAGCTTGACTGTTTGGCGCGAGAACGGAATTTTTATCTCAACTCTGAAGGGAGTGGCCTTCACACACACTTTTTTTTTTTTCCACAAAACTCCCCTCAAAGACGGAGGGGGCACGCCATTAAATTGAAAAATAAACAAATAAAATAAAAAAGTGGGGAGGACGCCCAGGTTTACCCGACGCCGGCTATAGGGATAAGGGAAGTTGCAGGACGAGGAGGAAGAATGGGATGAAAGGAAGTGCCCCTATAAAATGACCACCAGTTCAAGTAAGAACCCCTCAGGACGCGGGTGGTGATACCACGGAGTACTCCTGCCGAGATGCCCAACTCGAGTAACTCCGTGGCGACACACACAAACACCCACACACACACACACACTATATATATATATATATATATATATATATATATATATATATATATATATATATATATATATATTTTTTTTTTTTTTAAATAACGCTTTCCTCAAAGGTGGACAAAAGAAAAAAGAAAAAAGTTTTCATTCGAAAAATTTGTATTTAAAAATTTGGGAGGCATTGCAATAGCTTCATTTTCTACAAAATTTTGCTATTATCACTAAAAACTACTAAAAATTGTTGAATGTATATTTTTTATCATCATATCAGTGAAAAATGTTCATCAATGATGATCTAGACCATTAAAAAATGTATACACAAAATTATGCAGAAAAATGTACTTAAATTTGCTGAAGAACCGATAAAAATCACAAAAAAGTTTCAGTCATGCAGCATGATTGTATGAGCAAATTTTCGTAAGTTACTGTATTATATTATGTTAAATTGTTTTGAAATTTAGGTTTTTTGAGTGCAAAGAAAATGTTGAAAATTATTTTTATGACAAAAACGTATCCTAACAGTAATTTGCTATGCAAAAATGTATTTTGGGTTTTTAGCTCTTGTTGTAGTTTTTACCGATTTTATAGCGAATTTTGGTCAAATTTAAGTATATTTTCAGCATAATTTTGTACATCACTTTTTATTGTTCTATTTTGAGTTTGATAAACTTCATTCGAGCAATATTCTGGTGAAAATTATAAATCTAACAATTGTTAGCCGTTTTTAGTGATTTTTTCAGCATATTTTTTGGAATTTGAGCAATTTAATGTGCTCAAAAAGTGCTGTCCAACGAACTCATCCCTTCATTTGGAAAGCTTGATTTTTGGTGTAAGAACGGAATTTATATATATATATATATACATACATATGAAAAAGCGCAAACTTCAGGAATCGTTCCAGAATGCCTCAAAACGGATTTAAATGAAGAAATTTTTCACGAAATTTGATTTTTAAATTTTAAAATTTACAATAGCTTTATTTTCTACAAAAATTTGCTAAAACGTTAAAATTCGAAGTTTAATTAGAATTACTGATTATTATGTAGAACGAATTTTTTTGCTATAAAATTAGTAATTTAGAATATTTTACGAAAATTCGCTCATACGATCGTGCTGCATGACCGGATATATTTTTTAATCTTTATTGTCACCGGAAGTTTTTTAGTATCGAATTAATTTTCAATAAATGTTTAACTTTTGATAAGCTAATATATAAATTTTGTTCGTGTACATCAAATCGACGTAGTGTTGGTATTAACTTACAACCGAGCGAATCTGTTTTCATCATAAGTGGACGCATGACGGTAATTTACCGCCCCGTCATCTTAACGTTATTTGCAGCTCATACCTCTCCAAAAACCTTCGTGATTAGGTTATAAAATTATAGCACATAGGCTATATAGTTTGTATAGTCAGTTTTGAGTATTTTTTGGGATGGAGTTCTTTAGTTCAGTCGATATTTTTCTATGCAAGCCACATAATATAAGCAGTTAATACAAATACTGATGACTTGGTTTGAAGAAGAATGTGCCATCCTTCAGTAAGTTATACAAAAGATCCCAAATGGAGAAATACGGGCAGGATAAAAATGGTATAACTTTGAACCTACCTATTTGCTTTTTAAATGATTTCTCAAGTAAGTAATTAATTTTATTTAAATTCAATTTTTCGAATTTAACTTAATTTTCCAGCAATTTATTTTTTAAAGTAATTAATTCACTTTCCAATGACTGAAAAAATTTTTGTTAAATTAATACGTTTTGTTTATTTACTTATAAATACCCTTTATGGTAGGTATTTCATATTCAACTGGTTGAGTGTGATGGTAGGGCACAATTATCCTATGCACCAAAAAATGATCAATAATTTAATTGTGGAGTGGTTCGGTAAACGGTCTCAGGTCAAGTAACTGAGATGGCAAATGAGTGGACGTAATAGAAGGTTCGGTAGGTTGAGTCTGCAGTTGGGTATCGGTGGGGGAAGAATCATATATAATCTTGGCTACCTAAAGATGCCACAGCTGTTCCTTTATTGACGCGTTCCCATTGGCTCTTTCTCAACAGTTTATGAACCTCTGGATCCGTTCTACTCCCTATTTTTCACCCCTACTCCCTCCACACTGAAGGATCTATGCACTCACGGGTATTTTTTCGAATAGAATGGTTTTGTTGCGAAGCCTTCACTTGGAATATGAGTGTAATACTAGAAAAAATTAAATATACAGCAATACATATGTGTTTTTGGTGACGTTGTCACTATCTTGAACATGCAAATGTTTACTAATTTTGAACGGTGAAATAAATAACCACAACAACGTATTATATTACGACGATTATTAAAACAAAAAGTACTCTGCTTTCCCAGTTGCCTCTAACTAAAGACTTGTGACTTACCTGAGCTAAATACTGAAAGTTTCGCGAAATTTTGCTAAATCGATACTGTTGAAGGGCTTCCCTTCTTTTTCCCCCAAATGAATTGCTATTCCGAAAACCAAGAATATAAAAGAAGCCAAATTACAATTTATTGGTTCTGCAATTGGATACACCTCCTATAGCAATTAACTAGAGCCCACAGGGGCATGGTCCGGACAAATCCATGGAAAGTCCAGGAGGTCGTGTGCCATGCTCCAGTAGGTGTTGGCATAGGTTTAATTAAGTCCCGCCGTGTTTATGTGGAATCCGCCTCGCAGGAGATTCACTTTTGAACTCCTAATTCAACCTGAGAATAATTTTTTTAGACCTAACTTTGGTTCAAAGCAACTCTTTCGATTCGGTTATTTCTAGAAGATCCCTGTGGGCAAACCTTCCCGAATTATATGCAGAAGAGACGATGAGGCAATCATTCGGTTCTCTCTGACAAATATACCGTCGAAAGCAACTCACATCTTCGACAGACCTATAAGAGAGTTAATCTTTATCACTCTAACGACCTGGTCTGGTATCTTTCCACTCGGTTAATTTATTCTATCTATTTATTTTTTCGAAATTTCTTCACCCAAAAAGACAAAGCATTATTTGCTCCAAATGTAAGAATTCTTGGGAGGATGTAATGTTGGATGCTTGTGCTATGTAATGTGAGTTATTAGCTGACTCTGAAATCAGGGGGAATCCCAATAATTTTAACACCGTTATACCAGAAGACGTTGGTGAGTAAGATTTAGATAAGTGTCGCATTCTCTTTCCCATGTTGCAAGGGAATGTCCTGTTTGTCACATTGGTCGATATTTCACACGTTGATGCACTCTACTTACAATAGCAGCCAACTGCGCTGTGCTAACCTCGCCTCTGGCTACAATGGAATGTTTAGTAGGGATCCATATTTCTCACAAGCTATCAGTACGCTGAAGGAGAGTGTCGAGTCCATGGTCAGTGTAAAAAGTTTATTTCCTGGAACTCCATCCTAGGCCCTCTGATATTTCATTGATGTCCGTTTGGCGTAAAGGCATGAAGAAGCTTGCTTTGCCTCTGAAAAGGACCCCATACAATGCGCCTCTTTCAGGTTTTGTACAGAAACTAACCGCCCCTCATTCCACATCTGTAACCGAAACAACCAAGGGTTGAGAGGAAATTTGGCTTCGAGATTCGTCTTTTACCTCAATTACTTGCAGGACGATCGAAACTCAACTGGCGGGCGGCCCGCCATTCATGATGAGTTGACTGGAGTTGGGCACAACTCTCCACACAATGAAAATCATGAACCGCCTTTTTGCATTTACATACAGTAATAAAACTTATATTAATTTTTATTTTGCTCAGGAGCTATGATCAGATCCGGTATTGAACATTTTCAAAAAATAGGTATACATCCACTCGATGAGCTCTACTTTGGATTTCCACAAAGAACAATACCTATTGGCAAACAACTCGCATCGTTTTCCCAATATCTTATGCTGAATTTATGTTATCAGTTTTTCCTAATTTACTCGATTACCTAACGAACTTACCGATATAGCACCGTTGATGTACTATACTGAAAACATAGCGTAGGTACCGTAAATAGACAAGAGCATTCACCAAAAATGTCAAATCTTTTTTGTTCTCTGCCAATTTTGAATTTTCCGTAACGAGTATTTTGATAGCCTAAATGTAGTAATGAGTACTGTATTACTAGGTACTAGGTAGGTCTGGTGAGATCCATGTGTCTCTCGTCTGGAATGACACAAACAAGTTAAAGTAACAGATTCAACGTAACTGTGATACATAGTGAGTACTCTATTACAAATTGCAACCAAGAGGCAGGCAAACCGCTGTATCTTGCCCTTACGAAAATTTTGGAGTTCGCAATTGTCTTGAATTTTTCAAGAAATTTAATATGAAATGTAAGATTCACGAGGACAAACGCAAGAGAAGTGTGTGATGTACAACTCGTCCAAACAGTGACTTTACACCAGGCAGTTGCCAACCATATGCGAAAATGTACCATTAAAAATTAAAAATACTGTTTCTTTAACAATTTTCAAAAAACTAACCTTTCAATACTTGAAGAATCAGTCAGCTGTAAACACATGGAGGAAAAATTCTAATTTTTAATTTGAATATAGTACTACTTATTCAGTTTCCAACTATTTTAAAGTAGATTGCTTAGATTTAAGTTTATAAGATAATTTTTGTATGAAATTCAATATATAAATATTATATCTAGGCAATGTCGAACTGAACAATCTCTGACGGGTCTACGGAACATAGGCCCATGTAATGATATTGAGGTTTTACCCGTTTGTATGCTAGTATAACAAATTATTGTACAATGGAAAACTAAGTGAAAATCATTTACAAATTTAATGTTATCTAAAGCGCATTCTAATATTTTATAAGTTGCTCTAATCAAATTGTTTCTCTCTCACCTATTCAAACGAGAGCTGAATAATTTGATAACGGGAGGCAGGCAATAATAATGGAATCTAGAGGAGCGAATCATATTCCCAGAGCGTTGTGCCGACAGAAACAGGAGAGGAAGGCTGATGATGACTAGTAAGTGGGCGTCTCATTACTTCAAGAGATCATGTAGGGGGCTCGATACTTCAGTCAACAAAGCCCGTATTCAGCATTACATCAATAAGCAGTTATATGGCACTAGAACCGAACCCTAGCACCGTCCTTTCCGTATTCCTCTTCCTTCCTCCCCGCTAACTTAATATTCGACATTCCTAAGGTGAATAGAAATTGAGCGAACATGAATTTACATGAAAGGTTCTAACGAGTTATGACTCCAGATTCTACGAATCTCCAAAGCAGATTTCTGGATTCTTAGAGTTCACAAGGATGTAAAACCAGTTTATTGATGTTTGTAGAGGTAAAAGGACATGGGTTTGAATCTCTAACTTTGAACATCGAACTGTGATTGATTCTATTCCAACTAATAAAATTCTATTCGATGAAAAATAAAGAGTGACTATGTTTAATCGATTTCGACGGATACGTCGTCATCAATAACAAAAAAAAACAAAAAAAACTGAATACACATTAGAAAGGACACATCTCATATAGTGAAGGTAAAGGGAGATTGAATCCCTTTGTTCGAGACAAAGGAAAGGGCCGGGAGGTAGAACGAATATGATGTGCGAGCAATGTTGGAGATATTATAGATAATAAGACGAAGTGAAGGGAACAATGTGGAAAAATAATTCCTAGCTTTACAGAAATGGACTTATTAATAGTGAGATATTCTCAGGATATCTATTGACAGGATATTCTTATTTAAACATTTACCAGATCTGACACCTTTGATGATTTTGAATTTTTAAAGTACTTTCAACGTATCTCCCTTTGGACAAAAATGAAGAAATTCTACAAACTGTATATCTGTCATATAAAAGTTGTAGGTAACAATGATTGTATTCCTTAAGATATGTTGCTAACGTAGGCATTTTCCCTGAAATCCTCTTCATGCTGGTATACTCTTTCCCTGAATTGCATACCAGTTTGACCACAATACCCACAGATAGATACATGTAACAGTTCCTGTCGAAGGAACTGTTATTCGGAACGTTCACAAAAGAACGCCGAGTCTTCAATCCCTCCATTCATTCCAGATCGGGATTCCTTCAAGGTAAGAACTATATATCTTCAGCGTATAGCACTCAACTATTATTCACAACCCATGGATTTACATCTATAACCCGAATGCTAACCTTACCTATCCTCACCCCCGTGTGCTATCTTCCTACCCGTTTACTAGTCAAACTAAACGGTCTTTGGAGATGAAAATTGGTACTAGGGGATATTTAAGTGCGCTGAATCCGAATCTGATATCAAAAGTGTGAAATTCCAACAGTTCCCCATTCTGTAGATTTTAACAGAAAGTTTCTCATAATAAAGTGCACTTATCCATTGTTTTTCTTCTAACGTGACATCTTCCCTAGCCAGATTGGAAATTTTATCCCTACTCTCTTTCCTAAGAACCTTATCTCGTATGGTAGGTATTGTTTGGAAAACCATCTAAATCTGCAACATCGAGCTCAGACCTAAACAATGAAAACAACTCACCGGTTATCACCATTGCCGACGTCAATCCTTCCATTCAACTCCGTATCTAATGTCACTCCTATACCTTTCTTCATAAAATCAATTTCATAGCACTTGTTGAATAGAAGAGGTACTAATATCAGCCCACCCGCCATCATCAAAAAGGCATGTCTGATACCACTCGGTAATGCCAACATTATGTTACTAATGTTCCGTTCTAGTTCAAATGTTCACTCATTCCGGTTTGTGAATTTATGATAATATTATTGTTCAATAATTATTGAATCTTATTTTTATTGATTATATTTATGTCTTGAGCATTGGTGAGCTCGCTAATTATGGTCAAATTGAGTGTCAATAGTGAGTGTCATGTGTGATTCATGTCTTCATCAGACATCACTGAGCCATCTACCATTAACCTGGACAATAGTAACCGGTTTCTCATAATCATGAAACATCCATTATCTATCTATCAAGTGATCATCATCTATCAATTCTCTTTCTTCATAAATGTTTATCCTGTTTCATCAGTGAAATAAAGAACTTATCCCCGTTAGATAAGTATTTATCAGACGAGTGTAGTTCTGTTTTCCTTCACATCCATCACTAGCCGCTATGCTTTTAATAATGGATTTTACTTTTGATAAATTGAAATTGGGACATTAAGGGTATGTATACATTTTCAAAATATCTTAAGGAGTCCAATCACAGTTATAACTTTGATTTGAAAGATGAGTTTGTAGAATTTCTTCATTTTTGTCCAAAGGGAGGTATGTTGAATGCATTTTAAAAATTCTAAATTATCAAAAGTGACAGAGCTGATAAATGTTTAAATGAGGATATCCCTCAATATATTTCACCATTGATAAGTCCTTTTCTGTAAAGCTTGGAATTACCCAGTCACTATGTTAAAACTAGATTGAATAATTTTTCCCCTCCGTTCACATTATACTCTTAACCTTGCTTCCACTTAATTGTTTATTCCTCTCGGCCCTTTCCTTTCTCTCGACGAAAGGGATTGAATCTCTCTTCACCTGTGGTTCTATACAGGTTGTCCCAAAAGTCCCCCCCCCCACCCACTTAACTTGTATCCCAAATTTTTGATATTTGAGTATCGAAGTGAAACTAGGAGAACGTTTTCGGGTTCCCTGATACTATGTTTTAATCTAATAGAAATCAGGAAAAAATTCAAAAGTTTTGGACTACACAAAGAGGAGAGTATTGGACATACCTACGAAAATAATTTCTCCAATTTATTGCCGAGTGACACGGCATTTTAAAGGTTCTTCACTGCTGAACACGATGGTGAAATCATAATTGCGATGTCGTATTCCGTTCTCAAATAAGAGCTCATGAACCAAGAAGAATTGCGATTTTTTCTAAAAGTACCATTTTTAGAAAAATTTCGCATCAGGCAGCCCAAAAACGCTCTCCAAGTTTCACTTTGATATTTCAAAAATTTCGGAAAAAAGAAGGGGAGGGGAGGGGGTATTTTGGGACACCCTGTATAAGATGTATCCTTTCTAAGGTGTATTCAGTCATTGTATGTTAATGATGATGTCCTAACCGTCGTAATCGATTTAACATTGCAACTCTATTTTTCGTGAAAATATACTACGTTTTTTTCACTAACTTCCGTTTTGAAATGGGTTTCTACAACAACTTCGATGCGAGTGCCTTAGTTCGTAATTTAGTTTTTGCTTGTGTTGTTGAGGCTTCCTAGGTTGATGAGCCGTAGGAGTATAAAAATTTGAACAATACACGTGTGGAACACATTTATTTTATCCCTCTCTAGATTAAATAGTCGTCGAACGATTAGTAGATTCTGCCAAAGGGGTAGTTTGATTTTCAAAGATTTAATTCTCTATGATCCAATTTCCTTAATTTGCTCAAACTTCTAGGGTAGTTGAAGAGTAGTCTCAATATACCTTAAAAGCTTCGTCCACTCAGAAGCACGAACGTCATAGTAATTGAAATTTCGTTATCATTGAGACTATTCGGTAAATTTTGGTTTTCATTTTCTGTAATTAAGAGGAGAGTTTCTTGTACGTCTTCTATTAGTTACCATTTAATTTTTGAGACTATTCAGTAAATTTTGGTTTTCATTTCTGTAATTAAGAGGAGAGTTTCTTGTGCGTAGTCTATTAGTTACCATTTATTAATTTCACACGTTCATGTCCCCAGTTTGGAAGCTGTAGATCGCTCTAGATTTTCCATATCATATATATTCAGTACATTTCAAACCATTTGCAATTCCATTGACTCATATTACATATCAAAATAAATACCTGAAATCAGAGCATTGCAATACATGCGTTCTCTTAAAACAATAATTTTCTGTTTTCAGAAACCGAGGCCAGCTGGGAAGAGTGGTGGACGTACGACGGCATTTCTGGTGAGCAGTGAACACAACAATCAGTAAATTCATTAAGTAACCAAAATCCATCCAACCCCTCGATTTAGTGAGATTCGTCTCGTTGGTAATCCTGTTCATGGATTCCTGTTCATATGTCAAACTAAGTTAAGGTATGAGGTTTGCCCGTGTGTGTTTTTCTGTAAATAGTATATAGGAATAGTTATTCTAATGGTTCCGTTGGTACTATTCAAAGAGCGAATAACATGGATAAAGCCTTCAATACACGGTACAAAATTCAATTTTATGTAAATCAAATTAATACAATGAGTGATAGATCCTGTTTATCATGCTGGTCGTACGAGGATTGTACTTTATATCAACAGTGATAACACATAATTATGTGCGTCTTGATTCACAAAATTATTGATAATATGTGAATGCATCGATTTTGTTAGGCTGTACATAACACATCATCAAGCAACATTTTCAGGCTGAACATTTTTTGACTGTTGGATCAGTTTCTAAATGTATGGTACGGTCATATTCTTATTGGAAATTCAACGTTCTTTTCAAGGTTGTCCTTTTTATTATTTTACAGTGGACGCACAGTGAACACTGACTTTTTGTTGCATGTTGGTTGTAAAACCGATCCTCAGAAGATGCGTAAACACTCCCTACCGTTTCAGAATACCAGAAATTGGATTCTCATTAGGAAAATTTGGGGAAATTCGATTTGCAAATTTTGAAATTTTTGTATAACGGTGACATTGGGGAGAAGTTACGGGGCATTCTCCTTCCACCACAGCTTGTAAGCTCTCATGGTGGACCAGTGGTGTGGTGGTTTCTGTCCAGTTTCTTTAAATCAGCTAGCGACTAATAGGAGAGGTATTAGTAGGGAGGACTTAAAAGGAAAAGCTGAACAATTTGTATTTGTCGCCCACCATCACCTTGTCGCAACTGATAGGAAAAGTACGTAATAGGGAAGAAGCATACAACCGTTCCAGGTGATTGTCATCCATGATAGGTACCTACTTAATAACAAATTTCCCTTGTAATGTTCGTAGCACACACCTATCAGGTGAATTAATACGATGATAATGGTGAGGAGCGGCATGTGAAGTTTATGGTCAACTGTAACAAGTTGATGGTGGTTGGCGGAGTAATTCTTGGAAAAACTCTACCAATCAAGCGTGATCAACGTAGTTAATTCAAATTACATAAGGTTATTTTCAATAAATTATTATTCTACTCATAATAAATATTATAATTATTATTATTATTTGCTACATCTAAAAACGTCCGAAAATGAAAATTTTTGCCAAAAAGGAATACAACGCATGGAATTCTAGGCTTTAATACGCTAAATTCAATAGTAAAGCCTGAAGCATTTGGGCAAGAGTTTATTTTTAGGTTCAAAGCTTTATTTTTGCTGTTTCCTCAAACGGTTTATGGAATTTTTATATCGTTCATATTTGTTTATTTCGTCCACGTTTATATTGGAGAAGTAGATTTTTTGTGCAAAGAATCCGATTCACCAATACGAAATGGACGCTTCCATATTGAATAACAAATTAAATGCTAATATTGACTGATTTCGAGTGATAGTTACTACTATAAATCGACAGAAGAATACCAATTTGACGGGAATACGATTTAAATAGTTGAGAGTGCGGAGAAGGGTGAACCGTTTTGTCCGTAAGCCATGTCTGGGAAATCAGTAAAATATTTTAATGCAACAAAATACTTCGTAAATATCACTTCTGTCACGTTTTGACAGTTGAAACAGTAAACCCTAGCGATTTGAAATGTAAATCGAAAAGAAAGTGAAATTAAATATTTGATTATCACGATTATTGTAAATATCACGATTTATCGGTATCCCTCTCCACTTGCTGTGAAATTGGAATTTACTGAGTATGCTTTCTAAGAGAGACCAGACGTTTTGAACAAAACACAGTACACTAATAGAACACTAAATCAATAATGGAAACTGGTTGAGATTAGTTTATAAGATGCAGTTATTTTCCTGTTCCATAACTTCACCTTCCTCACAAACAATCCGTCACCATGATTGAGTGAATCAATGATTTACCCTCTCCATTTACCCGCACCGGTCATATATTTGAAACTCTTAGGTTGAAGTTCTTGAGTTTCGTAACTGGAATGAAATCTATATCGAACCAAAAAATAATTACAAAAATCAAAAGAGAATAGTAAAAACACCTCGATTTTTCATTAGTAAAATTCATTCAAATACTCAAAGATAGGGTGTGCCAAAATACAAGGGAAATTACACCTCCAAATATATTTCTGATCAAACCTAAAATTTCATCAATTTCCTGTGTGACATTGCTGATTGACGATCTTTTGCCAAGGAATAGGAACAACTATTTCAGTACCACATATGAACGTTCTACTTCAATCCGTGCGAAAGTAGAGCACGCAATAATGTTATATATTTTGTTCAGGATGCCAAACGAAAAATGAAAACCCCTTTCATTGGGAATTAGGTACCTACGTAATGTCAAAAAGTTCTCTACAGGGTGTCCCACATAAGGTGGTCAGTACTCCAGGGGTCGATTATAGAGCTTATTTCTGATCGAAATTCCTCCCCAGACATTTTGTTTTATAAACGCTTAGTTTTCGAATAATTTAATCTTTAAGATTTTTGTTTACCTTGTGTCACTAAAACGGTCATTATTCTTCTAATTTCCTGTGTAAATTAGAATTTGAGGATACCATTGGAGAGAAAATTATTTTGTATGTGCTGAGGGTGGTTGGTGGCCGTAGTCCATATTCTCATGACGTCACGCCTGGGGTAGGTTCGTGTTTCCGCCAAGGTCCGCCATGACATGGCAAATATGGGTAGATTGCAACTCGGCTAACTTACTTTTCATAAGAAGACCGGCACACCGTCTTACGTCAACCTAATATGTTGTAATAACGACATTTTTCAACAGTTTTGTTTCGCGAAAGCAATATTGTAGTACCTAAAATAAAGTTTCAATTCAACAAAATGGTCGTAGTCTAGCCTGCCAGCGCGATTATTGGTTGTAGCTATCGATACCAACTATTGCTAATGCTGAACGAGTTTTCATTCGGACTAGGTACTAACTATTATAGATAATCAGTACCCAAAAACTAAAGAACTTCATTTGTTTAGGCTTTGAAAATAAATAACCTGAAATAAGAAGAAAATAATAATAGAAAATTCCTCAGATGTCTGTACTGCAGTGTAGGTACATAAAAATTTCGCAGGCAGTTTCATTTGTGTTGTAAATACGTTCGTATTATACATATTATAACAGAGAAAGCTTTACTTGTTAATATCGAATAGATAAAAGGGTAAATTTGGTAGTTTGTCTAAGTAAACAAGGCAGATTGTTTCTACACCAAGAAAAAAAACTACTTAGGTAGTTTTTACGTAAGGAGGTACCTAGGTACGTACAGCCTACCAGATTCGCTGTAGGTTAAATGTAAACTAATAGGTAGGTTATTGTTTTGCCGACTAATACAACTGCTGATTAGCAAATTTATCGAATATGGAATCAGGAAATGTGCAACGTGAATTAAAAACCAGTTGAAAGGAAAAACACCTTGAAATACATTCTTCTGAAAGTTCTTCATAAAGACTGTCAATGCAGGCACACCTACCTCTCTAGGTACCAACCTACTTACCTTTCCAATGGCAATACCTACCTAATATTCCGACGTACGTACGTCCTTTCACAAGACTCTTAAGGTTTTTAATTTCTTAATTGATTCGAAGAACAGTTCTGAAAACTGGATAATCCATAATATCTTCGTGGCTGATATCAAGAACTTCTAAAACTTCATTGTTTGTTAACTCCCCAACACACATTTCATTGGGATCTCGACTGCTCAAACTTATCCTGCGTTCATACCGTTTCAGATCACCGCTGGACAACAGCTTAATATAATTCACTTACAATTTATTACCCGGCATAACAAAAAGTACTGAACAAAGTACTAGGTAAAAAATGAACCGTGAGATGACAAGGGTGACACGAAATGGCGCCGATTCGCATAGTTTGCTCGTCAGCATGACAACAAGGTGGAATATTCTCAATAAATAACACATCACACGATGTTGATCCAACATTAACTAAGTAGGTACCTACACCCATTTACTCGTACGACCTATTTCAAAAAAATTTTGGTACTACTTCTTTCTTTTCCAAATAAAAATTATTACTTTTTGGAAAGAAAAATAAACTATCTATTTAAAGGAATCATTATCCTGTGTTATCATTCGGTTCTACGAAAACCATAGGTAGGAAATGATACCTAATTTCTTCCGGCAACGCCACGTCAAGACAAGTTTTATGACCTCCTAAACAGTCGATTTCCTGAAAAAATAAATGAATAAATAAAAAATCAATTAAAATAAGATGAATAATGAACGAGAACTAAACTATTTTGCATGGAAATGCAGATTTTCTCTCCCTCAATCAGTGCACTATAATTTTAAAAAAAGAAAAAGTTACACGTTTGTCTGACAAAGATTTTCCAGTCATGAATACAATTTTTCATCCACGATACAACCTACTGTCTACTGAAAATCAAGCAATCCCTTGGTTGTATATTTTATTTTGATTAAAATATACAACTTGCCTATAGCAGAATGGAGGGGGGAGGGAAAACGTCCTATCTTGTTAGTCTTCACCAAAGGCTAACATTGGAAACTTCACCTTAACGTAGGGCTGAACCCCCCTTATTCGAATAGCTCCAAACGTCCGTGTAAGATTTCGCCGTTTGATTCATAATAGATGGAAAAATATTATTTCGACCAAATACATATGTAAGCGATTAGAAAGGCGCTGCTCTTCATCCGAACGCAGCTGCGGTTGATATTGGGCTTGGTATATTGGTATATATGTTCACCGTCATAATGAATAAAGGGAATGATCATTTTTTTTTGTGGAGGCCAAAATTCAACCCTCCTGTCGCAATAAGCCATAAATATCGAAGAAATTTTCGAGCAAAGTAAAATACGCTCCATTTCCTGAGATTGGTACCAGAAGGGGGTGTGTATATCAAGAAGTAGCTAGTGGAAGGAGTGGCGTCTTCCCACCTCTGGATCTATTAGAAATTTAGGGAGGGACCTCTAATATATCGCTCGGTTCGGTTTCTATACGTGACGTCTTTTAGATCCGACCAAGGAAGATCCAGGGTTAAATCGCTTCCCTTCACAGTCGGACGCTATTCCAGCTGAAGTTTCTCGAGAAAACCACTTCTGCCGCCATTCCTCCCCCATGGCCATGGGTATTCCTAAAAATAAAACTGAAAACTGATTTGTTCATGTTTGAAATTTTTAATGCTAGCTTACGAATTGGCCTAATGGGTTTCAACCTATTCGTCCATGAATCATATAGATAAGATTTCTTCAGAGCATGTCACTTTGTCCATCAACTTTTTGAGATAAATACTAGGACCAGAAGATGTACTCCACTTTTTTATTGATATTTCATGAATCATACGAAACCTAAAGAATATAAATTAAATCCATTCTTACGTACATACAGAACAATTTATTTCTAAATTATCAATATACTTCTTTTAAGTACTGCTTACAGGTTAATATCAATATTAATACCTTTTTCGGGGGTTTCAACAGAAATAGATGCTAGGGGACCACTGTAGACGAACTACGTAAACCAGCTTCTTAAAGAAGTGATCGACTTTATATTTAATGAGGTTTTAACAAAAGTTGAAGGTCTAACAAACAATAACAAATCACTACAATTAAAATACATGAATGGGTAAAAACGTTTGTTCCAGTCATGCAGAATTGTATGAGCGGATTGTCGTAATTTTACATACACAAAACACACACACACACACACACCATTTTTTCCTTTTTTTAAATGAAACTTCTTAAAGACGGAGTGGGCACATCATATTATTTTTAAAAAAATGTGGGGAGGACGCCCAGGATTAGGAGGAAGGAGGATTAGGAAGAGAGGAATGGAAAAAGTACCACTATAAAATGACCACCAGTTGAGGTAAGAACCCCTCAGGACGCGGGCGATGATAGCTATCGAGATGCTTAAGTAATTCCGTGGCACTTTTCCCATACCAAAATCTGCGCCATGAAACATGCGCCGTGACCTTGATGTAGTTTTTGCTACCTCTCCTCCTAGTTCGGATATTGCTTGCCCCACATCATTTCTATCATACTTATTAATTTTAGCCCACCAGATCTTCTCCATGTCCACGCTACCACTGACAACCTGGACAATCAGTGTTATGGCAGACCCGTTGGGCTTAGTGGCAACAATATCAGGCTTTATGCCCGTATTCTCTCAGTACAGTCTCTCCCACTATACATACCGGACGCTGAATGACAGAGAACTTCCTACATGCTTGGCAGCCACATCATGACGTAGAATGCGGCCACTACCACACAAAATGAGAAGTTCTAATCTTTCGCCCGACAGCTAAATATATATATATATATATATATATATATATATATATATATTACATATATATATATATATATATATATATATATATATATATATATATATATATATATATATATATATAACAAAAACAAATTTATTGATGCAATCAGGTTCGCAAGGAAATAGCATTTGAGACAGTCAAGTGTGAAAAATCACATCAGGCATGTGGTGGCCGAAATCGTTGATGCAGTGCTGGAGGCGTTCTTGGAAGTTCGCGTAGACTCTCTCCAACATAACGCTACGTCGTAATGATCACCAACTTCTTTTTCCCTGAATTATGACGGCGACGTGTTCCAACCCGACGTGTGTGGTTCCAGCAGGATGGGGTGACCGCCCACACAGCCAGAGCATCAATGGACGATATTCGCCCTCTCATCCCTGGTCGCCTTATTTCCAGGTTTAGCGATGTTTATTGGCCTCCTCGGTCCCCAGATTTATCCATATGCGATTTTTTCTTATGGGGACACCTCAAGGCTTAGAGCATACGAGAACAAGCCCCGAACTCTGGACGAATTGAAGGACGCAATTCGAGTGGAAGTCGCCCAAGTTGAGAGAGTATGTTGGAGATAACGCCCAAGAACGCCTCCAGCACTGCATCAACATTTCGGCCACCACATGCCTGATGTGATTTTTCACACTTGACTGTCTCAAATTCTATTTCCTTGCGAACCTGATTGCATCAATAAATTTGTTTTTGAGTAAAAATTAACTAGGTATTTTATGATTTTTTTAAAACCATCCGTCCTCTCTGCCGCACCCTATATATATATCTGCGTGTGTGTGTGTAAAGTTACGAAAATTTGGAGTTACTCGAGTTGGACATCTCGGCGGGAGTGCTTCTTGGTATCACCACCCGTGTCCTGAGGGGATATATTTTAATTGGTGGTCATTTTAGAGGGGCACTTCCTTTCATCATCCCACTCTCCCTTCGCCTACTTCAGCTTCCTTGATACCAAGGGCCGGCGTCGGGTAAACCTGAGCGTCTTCCCCATTTCGTTTATTAATTTATTTTGTACTTTAATGGTGTGCCCCCCTCCGCCATTGAAGAGAGTTTTCTAAAAAAAAAAAAAAAGTGTCTGTGTGTGGTTTTTAGAATAGTCTGAGACGGATTCATATCTATACAGTCATTTTTGTCTCGTCCCTGTGTCTATGTCCCTCACCCCCCTGTATCAGTTCTAATAAGACTTCCCTCATACGCAGTAATAACCGTCGTAATAACCTGCAAAGATGTTAAGCAATAACTTCCAAAATAGCCAACCGACACGATTCAGTCTCCGAACGAAATTTACCTTAAAGCCGAAATCCAGAGCTAAGAATGAAGTGCGTATATTTGTCGATGCGGATCGACAAATAATGATATACACCAGCTATCTGTCGATGCGGATTACGCACGCTCTTCATCGGATGAATTAATGAATCAGTTGACGTTACGTCGTGATTTATTCTAGAAATTTGAAGATAACTAAGATTCTTTTTCGCAATTCTGTGTTTGAAAGTGCATTTTGCTATTGATAGGAAGGTTTCATGCTTCATCGTTTGATGGATCTGCCAGTAGGCATGACTCGATATTGTTCCTAACCTGTTATGCTCATATCTGTTTTGGTTGACAAACACGTTGTCGACAAGTTGCAGACGCCTGTACTCCGAGGAACAACGGGTAAAAGAAGAGCGAAGCTCCTTCAGAACCCCAACCAAATGTGTGTCTTCGGCAAAAGGGACGTTCTTAAGTATTGAACCAATAATGCCAAGGAATAGCTTGCGAAAAGGGTGGCAGCTAAGCAAACAAGATTGCTCGAGGGTTGTTCTATTGGATTTGCGGGTCGGTTACACCCTTGAATTGGGATAAGCCCCCACGGGCAATGAGACGCTGTTATCCACATCCTCGCTGCCACAGCTACCGTCAGTGTCCCCCACCTACCCTCTACACTTCCTTCCACATCCCTCCTCACCATACTACCTCATTTCCACTAACTAACTTCCTCCTCGGGGGACTGGATCGAGAAAAGGAAAACGATGGGAAAGATCTTTTCGTGAATGATATAGGTGGTACAGGGACCGGAAGAGTAGGTACAAACGCCAGGGATAAGGAAAGATACATATTTCATACATTTTTACTCCGCCAATTTCAACGCTCCACTATATTGAGAAGCGGGAAGAGATTTATAGAGAAAGGAGGATGGGGGGGGGGGGGGGGGGGTTGTAGGCTTTGGTGGGTTGGGTGGTTGTAGGGGGGTTTGGAAGTGAAAATATACCAAGAAGTAAATTGAAAACGTAAGTCCAGTGTGAATAGTGTGTTGCGTTAAATTACTCCCCTGCTATATAGAGCAAAGAATAACTTGAGATTTTCGTTAACAACGAACAAACTGAAACAACCCAGCACCAGGACTCTAAAAAGGAGAATCTCAACTGCAGAATCCTCTAGAAAATCGAGCATAAAAATGGACTCAAGATTTGACTTGGATCAAACGTTTTTGAGGATGGTTTTGAACTTGTTCTCGGTTCATAAGGGCGATAGTTGACGCCGTTGAATTCAGTGGGACTTTATCTCACTTCACATATCTGTATTCTACAGGGTATCACTAGCCTCAGCACTTTGACCATTTATTTTTAACCCTTGGACCAGTGTGTTGACTTAAGCACTGGGTCACCAACATTTTTATAGTTTATGGTAATGTAATTTGTCATCATGGTCGGCAGAAGTTTTAGATAGTAAAACGAGGTTATTAGGGTCATTGTTCTAATAAGAGTCAGAACTTCAAGGCGTCACGTTTGGAATTTTAGCACTCGTTGGGTGCATTTCTGAACAAGCCGCTTGAAGCATGGCGTTCTTTACCTTTTTGTTCTAAGTGTTGTTAGGGTATTTGAGTTTGTCATCATGTTCTCTTTGGTGCTACAGCAATAACATCGATGTCGGCAGATTTTCGTTATCCAAATAACTTCATCTCCACCCAAGTCCACGATAACACGACTATCCCCAGTTCCATTCTTTCTGTCTGCTATTCAAGTATTCCACGCCGCTTTCCGAAATTTTTTATTTCATTCCAATACCGTTTTATCAATATTTTATTCAGAGTAGACAGCGTAGAAGCGGTTTCCGTTTAATTAGGGTCAACGAATTCCCCGAGTTCATGTGCCAGGTGGTACTTAAATTTTAGATCTCTGATGAGTCCGAAGATCAGGAAAAAGTACCCCATCCACAACCTATTAAAAGTACCACAAGTTTCATCACACTATTAATAAACTATGATGAGAATCAGCCAATCCAATAACTCATCCCCTCAAACCACCCCTACCATGGAACATCTGTGAATTGGTTTTCTTTCAAAATTATTTAAGTCAATTTCAAGCAACATTAAACGTACCACAAGTTTCATCACACTATTAATAAACTATGATGAGAATCAGCCAATCCAATAACTCATCCCCTCAAACCACCCCTACCATGGAACATCTGTGAATTGATTCTCTTTCAAAATTGTTTCAGTCAATTTCAAGCAACCAGTAAAAGCTTTTATGTGAAAAGTTTCATAGGTAAAAAGAGCATCAAAGCCTTAGTCCAAGGGCTACATGACTTCAACTACGCACGTTAGCAAGAAAAGGAAATTATAAATGTGAAAATAAAATCACAGGCTCATATTTAAAAAATAAAATTGAACAGCTTAGTTGTACTTGAACGTTTGAAATGATACAGACCTCGATAGTTCGAGATTAATTAATTAAGTGTACTCATGGAAATTTCATTAAGTAATCACGGGAACACGGCCAATAGAAAATCACATAAAATTCATGACCAATGACATTCATGAAGATCTGTGAAATAAATACGTACTTTTGATTGAATTTTTTTTTTTTTTTTTTTTTTGAAGCTATTGCAATGGCTCCGAAAATTTTAAATGAAAAATCTTGAAAAATTTCTTCATTGAAATCCGTTTTGTGGCATTCTGAAACGATTCCTGGATGATTTTAACACTTTTTCATGAGTAAACAACCATTGCAGATTGAGTATTTTCTTCCGACTGCCTCGGGCGTCACGGACGTCATCAGCTGTCCTCCAAATGGAGGATCAGAATTCGTTCTGATGATTTCGCTTATAGCCCCATCCAATTACTCACCACGCTTGATGTTGCTTAATTTTGATAATCGCATGAGAAACGTTTTATTGCAACGCCCAACTCATACCACAGGACAGCGTAAGGATGGTATCCTAATAATTTCACCACTCAAAAATCAATATTTTTTACTGCGCATGCGCAATAGTAAAACCCATAATTTGTAATTGATATTTTCTCCTATTCGTCCAATCTCGCTCAAATTCGGATGGTAATAATTACCATCCGAATTTGAGCGAGATTGGTTACGGATACGGATATGCCACAATCAACTAGAAAGACTTGAAGTCTTTTTTTTTTTTTTTTTTCGAAAAGGGACTAGATACTATTATCAACTCTGTTATAAGTATACTTAGTCTACGAATATTCACGAAAATATTGTTTTGACTTTGACGTAGTACCTCTAATTATTATTGATATAATAACTCCAGCTGCTCCACTTCTTAGTAAGCAATTTTCCATATTTATGTATATATATATATATATATATATATATATATATATATATTTCTCCCAATTTAGTCATATGATTTATTGTTTGTTGTGAAGTCAAGAAGTTATAATTAGTACAACACGAGGAGTATGGGCTGATGATAGCTTTCCGTAGGTTTAAACGGCCTCAGAAATACGAGGAAAAGCCGAAGGACAGGCAGTGGACATCAGAGTTGAAGTATACAGCCGAGTAGCTTGTAATGGGCCTTTGACAGCCTTCCCAGGAAATGGATAAGCCACTCGGTTTAGAGAGGAAAACGTTAATGATGAGTCAAACGACCTACCCTACCTCACTGACCTTTTTATTACCACATCCTTAGAATGACTCTTGAGAGATTGTGGCCACTTAGCGACGGTAATTAAAATTGGAAAGCAGATAGTAGCATTCACCCCAAGTCACTCAGCGCTTCAATCAAAAGTAGGTGACTTTCTGGAATTACTGAAGTAGAAAAAATAATTAAATTCTGCGAAAAGCTCTGCACTTTGATGTGATAAGCCTTTAGATTTTTCGTTTCGAGTCAATGGAAACTTACATACTTATGGTATACATTTATGACGGACAATTTTTAGCTCTGTTGTAGTTTTTTCGTTAATGAGGAGGTGGGGATACTTTAGGACTTTGTGCGAGGGTAGGAAATTAACTAGAAAGTGAAAATGACATTTCTTCACGCACGCAAATCACACCGACCAAAAAATAAAAACAATTATAATAAATTGAAAATCAAGTATTAAAATACGATGGATGAATGTGTACATATTTTATAAAAAATCCTTTTGATTCCAATAATAATGATCGTAAATAGGTGATATCCATAATTCAGACAAAGTCCGGCATCCTTGGGCACTTCGGGCACTCTACATTCCTTGTTCCTCACATCCCTTTAGCAAATCACAGAAAATAAATCTATGCAATGAATCCAAAAAATTTAAAATCAAAATTTCCGAAATTTTTTTTCACTGAAACCCGTTTTGAGACATTCTGAAACAAATCCTAGAGTTTTTTCATATATATATATATATATATATATATATATATATATATATATATATATATATATATATATATATATATATATATATATATATATATATATATATATACATGTGTGTGTGTGTATTTTTTAGCAAATTAAATTTCAAAAATTTGCTTCAAAAAATGACTAAAAAACGGTTAAAAATGGTTAAATTTATATTTGTTAGCAGAATTTTTGCCAAAAGAAGTTTATTAAGGACGAACTAGAACATTGAAAAATCTATGAAGAAATTCATTCTGAAAAATATACTTGAATTTCAGTAATATTTGCCGAAAAATAGATAAAAACTGTAAAGAGAGGTAAAATCCAGAATCTTTTTTGAATTGCCGATTATTATTTAGATCGAGTCTTTTGCCATAATATGGGTAGTTGACAAATTTCGTTTTACTTAAAGTGCTTGAATTTTCAAAACAATTTAACGTTATACAGGGTGTCCCCAAAAACGTACCACCCCCCCCCCCCCCCCCACTGCTAAAATCTTAATTAATGGGTCATAAAAATCATTTTTAGCTTTCAATCTTAAAAATGACAAAATTGTCATTTGTGCAGAAACATGCGAAATTGACACCGACTTCATTTTTTTATATTAGAACCCCCATTCTTTATTGCAGATTTGAATTTGACGTGAAATTTCATGAAGAAAGGACCCATCACTGGTTTTTTGTATGTGCTCGCAGACGTGCGCAATTTCGCTCTAAAGTGCAATAAATGTGGAATTCTGAGTTTTTAAAGGTACTCAATTACCACATGTAATACATGGTTTTGGAGTATATTTTCGTGCTGAACCATGGAATGATGTTCGTTCATATATATTTGCAACACCAACTTGGGATTGCGCTTTTCTTATACATTTCCACAAAGCAGGTTTTTGTCGGTGGTATCCCAAGTTGGTGTATCAAATATCAATAAATGAACATCATTACGAGGTTCAGCACTAAAGAATAGTCCAAAATCATGTATCACATGTGACAATTGAGTACCTCCAAAAACTCAGAATTTCACATTCATAGCACTTTCAGAGCGGGAATGCGCCCGTAATTTATTACATGCACTCAAAAATCGAGTGATGGGTCATTCCATCATGAAATTCCACGTAGGATTCAAATCTGAAAATAAACAATCGGGGTTCTCAATGAAAATAACGATGTTGATGCCAATTGTGCACGTGCGCAATGCGCAATTTCGTCTTTTTCGAGATTCCTACAAAAAAATCTAAGATTAAAAAAAAAAATATAATAATTAAACATGATTGTATTGTGGGGGGGGGGGGGGTTCGAGGACACCCTGCATTATATGATAATTTACGAAAATTCGCTCATACAATCATGCTGCATGACTTGAACTTTTTAAAAAATTTTAGCTCTGGAAAATTAAAGTATTATGATCTTCATAAGGCAAAAAATTATAAGGCATTACTAGGACTCAGACCCTGGGTAGATACGTCGGGTAATAAACATAAAACCACAAGTGTAGTTTTAACTGGTTACAGCGGATAAAAATTGACGCAGTTGACGCAGGTAATCTGATAAATCGCAGTTTGACTTTTGGTTTATTATTTCTAATAATAACCCTATGTGATCGTATAGCAAAACATTTTTTTAACCCCCCCTCAAACTTTGTCACTTTACGTTTCAAGGTGCGTAGAATTCAAATTTAAAATGCCCGTCCGCTGTCCGCCGTCCGGGCGATAAAAGGCCTAAGAATTTACTTAAAAAACCCGTTCTTTCGCACATAGACTCCATTTGAGGCCTAGCTGGTCCTAAGGTTTAACCATCCCGATCGCTTTACTCGCATAGATGCTATGGGCCAAAGACGGGCGAAAAAGTGTCTTTTTCAAGGCTTTGAGTGTTAGACTTACGCACGCACGCACGCCTGGCACGCTTGGCAGGGGGTCACGGTGGGTGGTGAGGGGGTGTGAGCGGGGGGTGGAGTATGAGGAGGCGCCGCGGCACCTCGTGATGTCTGGGGTGACCAGGGGCGTAGCAGAGGGGTGTAGGAGAATGGATATTTATTACGTTTACGTGTTATACCAATATAATACACCGCGGCCCCATGAGGTGGGTATGGCGTTCCTTCGAGGCATGAATATATGTTTTTTTCTAGGTCATATTTGTGTGTTAATACCAATGCTTTTCCTACGCATATTTAATAACATATCCTCTCGACTTTTGGTACGTACTTAGATAATGATATTATTAAGGCAATAACTATTTGAATAGATAGGAGCTCAAATCGAGAAATATAAACATGCGTAATATAATTATAGAAGTACAGGTTGTGGCAACTCGAAATTGGACACGCCGAGGAGTCTGGACCGGCCCTATGACGTACGCAAGCCAACTAAAACTACGATAATACTCAATTGAAAAAATAATAAACCTTCGTGAAATAATTTGCAGCATTTTTTTGTTCCTTTTCCATCACATACTGTTACCAATGGTTGCCTTGGTTACGGATTTCTTTTCTCGTTATCGATACCTCCCAGGAGGAGATTTAGTGCTGCACCCTTATCGGAACAGGCCCCTCTATCACAGCGTACAGCCTGCTATTTACACTTTTTCGCACTATTATTACAAATAATAATTTTAATACTTTTATAGCATGGTAATGTTTTCATAGGGAAAAACTTCCTAACTTGAAGAATGGGAGCGTTCATTATAAGAACTAAAAACGTAGGAAAATTAATAATAAATCATGGAAAATTATTTCTCCCCCCCCCCCCCCCCCCAAGTTGAAAATTTATTGTGTGGTTGTGGCTTGTTGTTTTTCAAAACACCATGCTTCATGTACTTGAGTCCATGTTCGGTGATTCTACAACAAATATCAAGTCGCTTCTCATTTTTATCACTCAAGTGTTTTCAATGAGCTGCGTCAATGTTACGATTTTTCATTTAAGAAATTATTGGAAGTGAAGACAATTAGAAGTGAAGCCGACGGGTATGTATAGTACCACATCGATAAATCATATGTTTGTGAATTGCTCAAGCCAGGTAGCAGGATAAAAAAGCAATTGCATATTTTTCTCTCATTTTCCTTGTCACAACAAAAATAGTGATACTACTATTCTCCTTGAGTGACATTCATGTGTTCCAATGATAATAGTCTAATATTTACGAATCAATTAACCTGATTGTTCATTTATAAATGTATATTATACTTATTGTTGAATACACTCTTCTACATTAAGTCTCTTCCATATTTTGTATGTTTTCCTCTGAAATATTTCTAACGGTTTGGACCCGAGAAAGTAGCGTGTCTCCAGATGGGCGTGGTGGGCTTGCGTGGCAATCTTACTGTGTGGCGCGGGGTTTCCCGACCCAACAACGAGAGGAAATATTAATTTTTGAAATGAACGACTTTAAAACGCCGGCCGCCCCAAGCTCATCAACATCCATTGAAATAACCAGACCAGTTTCCTGGCTTCGAAACCCACCCACCCAATTTCCGATCGCCTTCCTTTTCCATTTTAGTACGTGCAGCTTACGATGAGTACTATTATCAGAATAAATTCAAAAACGAATTCAAAACCATCCGGCCTTGTGTTCTAGGTGGTAGACACTGTTAGGTACGGGATCTGAAGAAAAAGAATGATAAAGTGAATAATTTTACTTTGAAACAAGATTTGAATTCATAGATGCACATTCACAATCGAAAGTAAACTATTTTATCAAACTGCGTATTTAGTGCGTATTAATCAAACACCAGTTAATAATAACTATTCAAGTTGAAAATGAAAAATTAGTTTAAAAAACATATACCTATGGCTCGAATGAATAGGAAAACTTGAAAAAATATTTTATTAAAAATAACCACTTCGGCCGAAACCACTATTTTACTGTTAATGTGCTGAGGGCTGTTTTTGTAAAATCCACTATCTCCCTCCCTCCAAGAAATATTTTGTTGTTGTGCAGTTCTCCACATTTTCACCGTATTTTAGGAGTTCGAGCTTTTGGGCGGGTTGTCAGAAGGCGGTATCGCATATATATATATATATATATATACATCAAGGGGTTAAGGTTCTCGAGGGTTGGTCAATAAATCAGGTTCATTTCCTTACGCCGACGTTTCGTCTAATTTATTAGACATCTTCAGGCTGAGGGGAGTTATTGTCCTATTTCATTGTATTTTGTAGTTCATGTTGTAGGTAGCTAATAAGCAATGTGTGAAAAAATTATAAAACTGGAACCAAAAAATATGCTGAGGGCAGGATTCTTAGTTTACTATCAGTAAACTTATCACTTAATGGTCATGGTATCACATGGAGCTCCCATGGAACACACACACAGACAGACAGACAGACACGGAACCAAAGTTGTTAAGAATGGTCTAAACCGTAAAATGCGAGTAGAAATTTTGATTTTGGAGACCGAAAACAATGCTTCCGCTACCTGTAGGTAGACTCGGAAGCAATACGAACATTTATAAACGTAACCCACATTATCATTTACCGATTTGAAGAAAGTGGTCTTCCAAAATCAGTCTCAGCCTCCTCATTCTCTTCCTCACTCTCATCGTCTGCAGGATCTTCTTCATTTACACATTAACCATAGATCTAACTGCCTTGATTCTCTTCTCAGTTTCTTAAAATCGTCGACCGTCATAAGACGTGTACACAGGGATGATAATAAGAAGCGTTGCACCGTGAACAAAAGGCTTTTTTTCCTTTTTTTTGTGAGAAAAGGTCAAAGGATCGCTTGGCACGATCCATCTTGATAACAAGGTTAATATCCGCGATAACAACAAAAACTACTCCCCTCAAAGCTGACAAAGGTAAACTTCCTACGTATACTCGGCAATAAAATATCAAGAGTGACTCCGGGCCGTGCTTTCGAAGGACAGTTTTGTCTTCCAGAGTGTGGATGTGATTTGTCGCGGATGATTGACTTTAGGACGATAAGAAACGAGTGCAGTAACGACGGTGGTTTCATGAAGGAGGAATGGACATGGAGAAAGAATGGAGCGGGGAGCCCGTGAACCATGAACCAAGGAGCACCCCGTGTCCGGCTCAGCCGCGTCACTCGACGGTCATTATTTCAAACCTCCGTCAGCATAAGAGACAACCCACTCCTTTTTGGACAACATTTATCTGAATCATCCCCAACACTCCTTCCATCCGATCCGACCTCATTGCACCCTCCGTGTAACATTTGGAGAAGAATCTTATAAATCATTCAACAAGGGACAGGCAACTAATCGTTAACACATTCGATGTCTTCAACGTTCTCCGCAGAGTGTCTCGTACAAATTTATCGAACTGTATGTGAATGTTAAGATTACCGCCGTGTTTGAATGTTCCTATTGTTTGGCCAGAACACTTCAGTCTTTCACAATCTAAGGTATTTTAAAATAATGAAACATTCCATGAATAGTTGTTTGGAATTTGGACCACCATGGATTGGATGGATTACCAACACACTTGAAGTTTTACAATTAAATTGAGATAATTAGCAGAAATCCTTTAGAACAGAAGAGGTCCAAACAAGCTGAAAATCCAAAATCTCTTTTTGAATAGCAGATCACTAGTTAGAATAAGTTTTTTGACATACAAATAATAGTTAACAATTTCTTTGCGCTCAAAAAGCTCAAATTTCAAAACAATTTAACATAATATAGTACGATAACTTACAAAAATTCGCTCATATGATTGTGCTGCTTGCTGGAACTTTATTTTTAGTATAAATATTTGTTGAAATAATCATTCACCTCATCATAATCTAAAAATTCTCATTTTCAAAATCAAAAGTTTGGTAAATATTTTCCCCTTCTTGAACCAAGGTGTATAGAAGTATGCTGATCTATTGAAGGTTGGGTATTAGGTACCGTTTGGAAGCTAAACGATATCTTTCTAACCTCCTAATCCAACAATTCCAATTTTCAGCATATTTAAAATCAAAATTACCCGGGGGAGGCACACTTCCAACACATCCATGATATTTCACTGCAAATGTACGAACGGGGCTACGTTCAAGACGGGGAGAAGCACCAGAGAACTGATTCCCCTCATTTGAACAAGTTTTGAATGATTGAACACGATGCCGAGAAGTTGACCTAAAAGATGTATCATTAGGAGTAGCATTTTGCTCCCTTTCGGGTGTACTGTCCCTGTTTCTCTGTTGCCCCTCTTTGTACTCTGCCATTAAATCCAAAGCTTTCAATGCATCAGTCAAAGATTTTCTCACCTTATTTCTCGTTAGCGAACCGCCTTCTGCCACCTGATGATCTTCTGCGGTGTCCCTTTCTTCATGTTATTATTCTTATTTCTTCTCGACATATCTTATAGGTTCTTGAACACAACTTGACACCATGTACCGTAACTATTGTACCATAAGTACAGTAATCAATAAGAATAAGTTGTACACGTTCAACAGTCGAACACCAAGTAACGATTTATTATGAATTAACCAAATAACCCCGCTACCTAGGTTACAACAGTTGATACTATTATTTATGGGTTCAACTGAATAATAATTCTGGTGAATCTAACACCACAGTTTGCTTTGCGCTTGTGTGACCATGAATGAGGACAAGTTTAATTTTGGCCAGTTTTTCGGTATTTTCTTGAATTGGTGTTGTAAACGTCAATAAATTAACATCATCACGTGATTCAGCGTGAAAAAATATCCCAAAATCACGTATCGCATTAGGTAATTTAATGTCTTCAGAAATTTCTTAGGATTACACAACTGTAGTACTTTTAGATCGTAATTGTGCCGGTTTTTGCGCACTAAAAAATTCGAGTAATTGGACATTTCTTAAAAAAATTGCATCTGGATTTCGAATCAGCAATAAAAAATGTGGGTTTGTCTTTCAAATAACAAAGTTAGTGCGCACTGCGCACATTATGTGTATACGCACATGCAGTTCCATATTTGTGATCTAATATTAAAAAATGGGGGGGGGGGAGGGAGGGGGGATTTGAACTTTTCTTCTAACCCATTTATTAAAGAAGAATGGTGAATATGGTATATGGTTACTCAAGAGGTTTTAAATTATACCCGTCTAGTACTGCTTTGATTTCTTGCTCGAATAGGAAAGCTGTTATGATCTTTGGTGGTGATAGGACAAAACTTTTAATTGCGAAACGTATGAAATTCATACAGGACTTCCCCATTCCCCTTTCCCAATGACGAAATCGACATCGGGGTTTTACCTCAAGGAATCTCCATGAATTCCTACTTCTCAAAATCCCCATATCAAATGAGCTATGACAGCTTGGGAGACAAGCTGTGTGGGCTTAAGTAACAGGAGGGATGATAGTGAGAGCGTTTTTAAGAAGGCAGGGCCCCGGTTCTGCTAGATCCTAAACAATTCATTCAATGGCCAGATTCTCTCTACCTCCTGCCTGATTAATATCATCCTTGTTTGACCCCTCTCTAATCTAGCAACACTTGTTGAGCCCGCCTAATTGTGAGCTGCTCTCAACCCCTACCGTCTCTTATATACCCCTCGTTTACCACTTCCACTTACTCTCGGCTCCCTCTCCCTTGTTCTTAGAGACTATGCGTACACTTCCCCCTCCTTCCAAACTTGTTCGGTTACTGTAGTTAACATAAGTTCTGTAAAAACAATATGCTTACGTTATTTCGCATCAGCTCGCAATGTCGATAGGATTGCATTTTTTAGAATATATTTGTAGGAAACCAGTCTATATCGAGAATCTCAGATCAGTTCCAGTTCAGTTTTAATTTTATCACCTATAAATCCATATAATTGATGTTGTACTTTTTTATAGTTAAGTGTGTAGATAAACTTCCTTCTTATGTCAACAAAAAGCATAGTAGTTCCAAGTTATTTCAGTCGCATTGTTTAAAATTATAAGTTGTAACGGACTTAGGTCGCCCCCAGAGGTTCAATGCGGCCTAAATCCGCACTACATAGGGAGAGGGGGATGTGACAGTACCATAAGAGATACAACTCGTACTAATAGCGGATGCGCTATGTTCGGAGAAGATGATTTTCCAGTTCTCGGATCCTCATCTCTCGCCAAACACAGCATTACAAGAACTCGAGAATGACGCGTTCAACCCGGCGCGAGAGCGACGGATAGACGCGCATTCTCTTGGATATGACGAAACTGTCACAAAGTAATCACTCGAATGGGGTAGAAGTCGAATCAAAAATAAATCAAAAATGGAATATGAATAAGGAAGGAGGCATGTATCTGAAGTTTTGTGGTATAATTATTCGCAAAGTGGAAATTCCAAGAATGGCGTGACAATGATGTGTTAGAGTGAATATTTATTCACTATATTCTTCTACATATGTTCACCTGTATGAGATCTTCTGAACTTTTTTCGGTTGTTGAGTGTGGTGTTTTGGTCATCTTGATAATTTAGTTGAGGATATGTTATTGTAAATGAGTAACGTTTCCGATCGTACATTTATGGTACCTAACAAAAATCGGTTCGGTGATATAGATGGAGAGAACAGCAACAGAAAACTGAAGAAAAACACGGGCCAGCATTTCAGTTAGGACTTATATCCTGATTCCCCGATTCCAGTGACTATTAAAAATACATCTGACGCTGCCCTTCAAAATTGGGTGAAGTTGTTGAGGAGGGATAAGGGGTGATCTAGTTTCAATGTACTCTTCCCAAAAAAGAAAAAAGAGAGAGAGAGAATTTTTTCCGTGTAATATTGTGAAAGAATGCGACCCATGATTCTCACTTCCAGAGGTATTTCTAATGAAAAGCAGATGAAATTCCTTCAGGTCGAGATTAAAAACATATGGCCTGAATTAAAAATAAAATTATGATACAAGGGGAGTCCGCATGATTTATATCAACTACGTGCCTCTTTAATGATGTTTTATGGCATACGTTTTCGATGCGGTTTTCTGGTGTGGAAAACAGCTGAATTGAAACATAACCGAATAAAATTTCGGTGTTGACCAATCTAAGACTGAATCCGTAAGAAAATCAGATATATATATATGGTTATATATAAAATAATATAATGGTTATTATGCGAAAAAATGTTTTTGAAGATATCATTCAAGTGCCTAATATATGATACATGATTTTCGGGTACTTTTACACGATGAATGGGGCTCAGAGCTTGAAAAGCTCGAGATTGAGCGCAGAATGTAAACAAGGACCCTATCGATTTGCTCTTCTTTTGTTACTTGAGTCAGTCGTGGCGGACACAAGTTGATTTTGATTTTCGCAGCTTCAGGGATCAATTTTACAGGTAAATTTCAACAAAAAGTGCCTTATAGAATTTTTCTTTTAGAGGCTTCGTTTCCGAGTTATTTCTTTTTTAAGATTTTTTTTCGTGTTTTCGATCTTACATCACAAAAACAGCTCTGACTCCCTTATTTTCCGGGTTTTCTCAAATCTAAGGATACCATTGAAAAGAGTGTTACATTTTCTTTCTTTCTAATGTAAATTCCAATTTTTTTTATTAGTTCTAATTAGTGAAAAACATAGCCAAAGTTTAACATTTGAAAAAAATGTAAAAATGTTCGGTTTTTCTTCGTTTTTCTGCTCCTCAGTGTGGAAGTTTTTCAGCAAGCGCTCTTTGGGAGAAACTTTCTTAATCTGTCAGCTTTCCAACGGTTTACTAAACAAAATTTTTTTATAGGGAAGTTTCGGGAGAAAATAGCGTTTGAATGACAAAAACGTGATTTTGTCGGTCAAAATCGACGTTTCATTTTTTTTAAATTTAAGTATTTTATTTTTATTTCATCATGCACAGCTGTATTCGACGATAATAAACCAAAAAAATAATAGTGGCTATACCTAACTCATCTTCCACCTGCCTCATCTACTTGAGCAAAATTAGATAACTATCGGAGGGGCAGGCGGAAAAATACGATAGTACGATCGGCAACCTCAGTCAATTGTGCTTCAAAATTATTCCTCGGATACTTATCTTTCTTTTGAGTGGGTACCTTATAATACGGAGTGGATTACCAATAAAAATACTGTTGTATATCAGAGATCGCTCGTGTTATAAAAGAATAATAATTACTTCTTTAAAAAAAAAAAAAAAAAAAAAAAAAAAAAAAAAAAAAAAACAAAGCAGGTTTTGAAAGTGCTTCCCTCCTTCCTGTATGCAGAATGCACATACCTTACTTAACGTCACACGATCCGCGAGGAAGAGATGCCACCAACGCATACAGGAAGGAGGGAAGCACTTTGAGAACTTGCTTTGATTTTTTTATTTTTTTATTATTTTTTTTTTAAGAAGTAATTATTATTTTTTTATGACACGAGCGATCTCTGATACACAACAGCATTTTCATTGCCAACCCACCCCGTATTATTAGGTACCTACTCAAATGAAAGATAAGTATCCGAGGAATTATTTTGAAGCACAATTGACTGAGGTAGCCGATCGTATTATCGTATTTTTCTGCCTGCCCCTCCGATAATAATCTAATTTTGATCAGGTAGATGAGGCAGGTAGAAGATGAGTTAGGTAGAGACACTATTATTTTTTTGGTTTATTATCATCGAATACAGCTGTGCATAATGAAATATTAAAAAAAAAAAAAAAATGAAACGTCGATTTTGACCGACAAAATCACGTTTTTTGTCATTCAAACGCTAATTTCTCCCAAAACTTACCCATAAAATAATTTTTTTGGTAAACCGTTGGAAAGCTGACTAGTTGAGGAAGTTTTTCCTGGAAAGCGCTTGTTGAAAAACTTCCATACTGAGGAGCAGAAAAACGAAGAAAAATCGACAATTTTTACTTTTTTTTCAAATGTTAAACTTTGGCCATTTTTTTCACTAACTAGAACTTATCAAAAAAATTGAAATTTACATCAGAATGGTAGGAAATTTAACGCTCTTTCTAACGGTATCCTTATATTTGAGAAAACTCGACAAATTGGGGGGTTGAAGCTGTTTTTGTGATGTAAGGTTGAAAACACGAAAAAAATCTTAAAAAAGAAATAACTAGGAAACGAAGCCTCTAAAAGAAAAAGTCTATAAGGCACTTTTTGTTGCAAATTACTTGTCAAATCGATCACTGAAGTCTTACCTACTTAAGTCGAGACACCCTGTATATATATATATATATATATATATATATATATATATATATATATATATATGTGTGTGTGTGTGTGTGTGTGTGTGTGTGCGTGCGTGTGTGTGTGTGTGTGTGTGTGTGTGTGTGTGTGTGTGTGTGTGTGTGTGTGTCTGTGTTTTGTGTGTATTTCCTCACGATAACTCCCCTCAGGACCGAGGTAAAAAATCCGTTCTTTTTCCACAAAATCGAGTATTCCATAAGAAAGGATGAGTTCGTTGGATATTACTTTTTGAGCAAAATTAATTTATTAATTTTGAAAGAAGCTTACAAAAATCATTCAATTTGCAATTACTTGCTGGAAATTAATAAATTTATTTATTTATTATTATTATTATTATTTTTTTTTTTTTTTTTGCAGAACTAAAACTTACTTTATCAATTTTATTTTTTGAAAAAACTGTATCGGCTAAAAAAGTAGAATATTAAGAAATGTATGCCCAAAATCATACTGAAAAATGCTAAATTATCTATATAAGAAGCTACAAAAATTCTGAAAATCTTCACGGGTAAGATCGTTTTATCTCTAAATTGTTCCGGGATCTCATCTCGTAAATATAAAGCTAGCTATGCAATGCAAGATGCAACGAGGGATGCACAAAATACAGCATTTTATCAATATAGTGTTCCTTTGGGATTCGATCCATACTGTATTATATGATTGTTATGTCTTTCCTCAGGTGTGTACACAGATGAAGGATTCTAATAAGTTTCCAAGGAACTCACTTTCAAATGCATTCAATTTTGGAGTGCTTATATTTCTGAAATTGAAGACTTGACATGAAATTTAACCGTTGAAAAAAATTAGGCAGTCCGCTTATGAACTCATGCTGAACGAATAAATTATGTTACAACGGTATGATGAAAAGCTTTCAATAAGTACCTTCATACCAGTATCGGAACATTAAAATTCGTGGCTAATTCAGGTTACTTCTCAAATATCTGATTTTGAACAATTAAACATTCACCTGGCCTCTCAATCAACTAGCGTTAGTATGGTCGTATTGGTACTCTACCTGAACATTATTAAAGAAAGTTGTTAGGATTATAAAATACGGAGTATATCCGCAATTCCAAAGTCGTTTTTGTTGTTGAATATCGACAAAAGAATCCGGTAGTTATGCAAACATATTTTAAGGACCCAGTCAGAACATCGCATAAAAGAATTTAAAGGGAGGCATCAGTCAGTCTATAGGCCATTGTTACCGGTGAAATCTTATTACTGATACATCTCTCGACGCCCAATGCCTCTGAAGAAGCTTATACCCAGTTATTTTCAAACAATCTCGTTGAACAGCAAACGCACTCAACTAAGGAAGGGCCACATAATTTTCAGCATTTTCTTTTTATTTGCAATCGATTCACCGTAGCGAGAAGATGTGTTTACAGTTGAAGTCGTATTATTCCATTAAACAATATACAGTTAGGGAAAGACTTGATTCAGCGGATCACGGAACTCGCCATGCATTTTGTATTGTAAATTCTCTAGTCGAGATTTTAAAATGTACGATTGACATCCTAAATATTCATCAAGCCCTGTTCAAACTATGCGGAATGAGAGTAGGCACTCAGTTGGATCCGCAAAGGCGTTCCGAAAATCGTCAAAAAGTGTTTTGATGAACATCAGTATTCTCCTCACCTCCAGTATTATTCGTACGAGAGTTCCATTGTGACTAGAGACAATTACATTAATTTAAAGATTTCTCAGCACTCAAAGTGCTCAAATTACTATCCAACATACGTCTAATTTGATAAGTCATGAAACAGCGAATTTTCATGATCAGGCTAAATGAATGTCGATTGAATATATGATCTTCCTTTGAAGTATTCAAAAATACTGTTTTATATATTTTCATTAAATTATAAAGACTGATTTCGTACGTATTTTGAAAATTGCTGCCCTATTTGGCGAATTTTTAGTTTGTAATCATAATAGAGGCTTGACCCAACCGTCGAATGGTATGAGTCAAACCTCCCAAAGATTCGGACAATCCTCCCTGTTATTGACCCTTTTGAGGGCATTTCGAAAAAAAAATGCTATAGTAACTCACTGATGGGCGAAATGACAATCGTTGTTCTTTAAATGTGTGTTAATAACGTGTCAGCTTAGCTAGCGTGTTTTGGAAAAAAAAGAACCACCTATAACTTGACGTATGGTACAGAAGGGAAAAATCCTAGGTTGGATCGGACGTCCCTAGTTTGAGGAGTGATTTGTTTATCTGGACGTTTCGCTTCAAGCGTTTTCAACAGAATGTATAATATATATATATATATATATATATATATATATATATATATATATATATATATATATATATATATATATATATATATATATATATATATATACAGGGTGTCCCGCATAGAGTGGTCAGTACTTCAGGCGTCGATTCTGGAGCTTATTTCCGATTGAAAATTCCTGGTAAAGAATCAATTTCAAACGCATAGTTTTTGAGTATTTCAATTTCCAATTTTTTTTTCGACCTTATGTCACTGAAACGGTCATTCCTCCCTTAATTTGCTGTGTAACTTCAAATTTGAGGAAACCGTTGGAAAGAAAATTAAATTTCCTATCAGATAGATGCATGAGCTCTTTTATGAATTGAGGTTCGAGACATGGAAAACCCCTCTGATAAGGAAATTTTACAAAGTTGGAGAAACCGTGAGTTTTTTCAATCGGAAACTGAACTATGATAAGCGATATTTTTCAAGACACAAGATTGATAAAACTGCGCTAAAATCTCACCTTTTCAACGGTGTAGTATGCTTTACTTTTACTTTTCTAATTAGGGGAGAAAATGTTTATTTCAATGAAATCGAGGGTTTTCCTGAAAAATTATCTTCTATGAAAATACGAGTTTGGGATCGATATCTACTAATTCTTTACGCTAATTTTAACACTTGCGTACCTCCCCAACCCCACTATAACCGAGTTTTACTCATTAGCTTACTAGTTTCATCTCCAAAAACACATACAATTATTTACCGTACCAAATGAACTCAAATTTGTGAGTTAAGGTGTTAAACTTGGTTATAACGTCGTTGGAGAGATATGCGAGTGTTACCTAAAATACGTAGAAACCGACCCTAAACTTGTATTTTCATAGAAGGTCATTTTTCAAAACAATCCTCGATTCCATTATAAAAAAAAAAAAAAAAATAAAAAAAAAATAAAGTTTTTCAACATCAAAACATAGTTTTCTCTCCTAATTAGCAAATTAAAAGTATAATTGACTACACCGTCGAAAAGGTGAATTTTCGGCGCAGTTTTTACTGTTCTTGTGTCTTAAATCAATATTGGCTCTCATAGTTGAACTCTCGATTGAAAAAACCAGAAGTTTCCCAAATTAGGGAAAATTTGCTTTTCAGAGGGCTTTGTCATGTCTTAAATCTTAATTCTTAAAAAATTTTAGGCAATTACCTGATAGAAAATTTAATGTTCTTCCCAACGGTATCCTCGAATTTGAATTTACACAGCAAATCACAGGAGTTATGATCGTTTTAGTGACAAAAGGTCGAAAACACCAAAAAGTTCCTATAATGCAGCATGATCGTATGAGCGAATTTTCGTAAATTATCGTATTATACCTACCTATCATATTAAACTGTTTTGAAATTTTGGAACATCTAATGAATAGAAATTGTTAACTAGATATAATTTATAGGGCACCTTTTTAAAACACATACACAAATACCTCTCGAGTTGGAAAGAAATCGGACCAACAGATGATAATAAATTGACGTTATAAAAAGTTAACGTTTGCACATGCTCACAGACCCCTATTAATCCAACGGCAATGCCATGCATTGGGGTCGTCTAGGAGCTAAACCGCACGATCCCTGAAAATTTCGTAAAAATCGGTCCATTAGTCACGGAGTTTTGTCTATGTAAATCAATTTTAGATTTGGGCATGCACAATAGTTATTGCTCTACCAATCGCAATATAATTCATAAGAAATTGTTTTGTAACATGTACCCATCTACTCCCACAGTTTGAACGAAATCGGACAGACAGATGATGAGAAATGTTATGAGAAATTCACGTTTGCGCAAGCGCAGAGGCTACTGTTGATTTGACGGCATTGAAATTATAGGGGACCGTCAAGGAGATAACCCACACAATTCCTGAAAATTTCATTCGAATCGGACTAAACCTTGGTATAGTTTTGAACGTGACAAGAAGTCACTTTCCACATAGTTTGCCGCTGTAATATTCATTTCCATCCTATCAAATGCATAATTGGATCCTTCGATCATTTTCAACATGAAGATACTGGGCGCCCATACGAAAGGGAATTTCAGGGAGTTCTAAGAAGGATTTATTCATATTTGTTTTTTTCACCAACCAGTATAGTATGTAAACATATGTCCTAGATTTAAGAAAATAGGATTCACCTCATCAAGTACAAACCCCGAAAATTATTGATCGGTTCAACTGATATTCAATGAATTTTCATGTCATTCGATCCTCCTGTAAATTTTGGTTTATTATTTGCA
The DNA here is from genome assembly GCA_030762985.1 of Adelphocoris suturalis. Taxonomy (NCBI): domain Eukaryota; kingdom Metazoa; phylum Arthropoda; class Insecta; order Hemiptera; family Miridae; genus Adelphocoris; species Adelphocoris suturalis. Next base: position 1,835,023 of record CM061045.1, read on the forward strand.
ATAATGAACCTTTGTAATCGACCAAGAAAAAAATTTTAACTTCCTTTAAAATTTGTTGGTTTACGTTTCAAGATATTATTTCAAATTCGAAAAAATAAAAATAAAATAAATAAATAACAAGATGCCTCCGTCCGCCGTCCAAAGCTTTTCTCCTGAACTACTGAACCAAATATTATGAAATTTGGCTCAAAAATCATTCATCGGCTGGGGATGTGCCAGTAAGATCGGCATTAATTTCTATCAACCCTAAAAGGTAGTAATTAAGGGGTGAAATAATGAAAAATTGAGATCTCGAAAATTTTCAAGGTAACATTAATGTTTTTTTGGATCTGATTTACTGATATCATCCCAAAGAATCCGATGAAACCACGTCGCTGTACGTTCATCTGTTTGCTCTTCGTTAGGTATAGAATATTGACAGGAAAAAACATGGGAGCCAATCATAACTAGTGGAACATTGCAAAACTGTCTTGTAACTATAACTCTCTATTAGCTGATATTATTCCAATGGAATTTTCACTACATGAAACCGGCTTTTGTCACCAGTAGTCACCAGACTTCGGAAGCGTAGATTTTTTTTTTTTTTTTTAAATAATTAATTTCTAGTTGGTGAGTCAGCTTGAGTTGGATACTAGTAAAGTGTAGATGTGTAATTTAATTCAATTAATTTCTCTTCGGTAGGTGCCTACACCTATCCAGATATTAGATACCTGATGTATAATAGACTTCGTTTAATGCTTAAGATATAAGGTATAATAATAGGCAGGTGTTCTGCGTAGAAGTGCTACCCAATACAGTAATAATAAACCTTTGTGTAATAATTTGCAGCGTTTCTTATGACGTAAACTTTTTTTTTTTTTTTTTCAAGTAAAACTTGCGATATGATGAATTTTTTAGATTTAGTTCAACATTCCATGAAGCTGTTGACCATTCACGCCAGTGAATACGAATTGATATCATCTATTAAAAGAGATGATGGTACAGGTTATTTTGGACGATTGGTCTACATTCGGTTGAGTATGTTCTAGATTTGTCTAGAGTGTCAAGACAGCTGAAACCACTTGGCAAAACAATCTTAGTTGCCCCATCCCTTTTTGTCGTCAGCCATCATAAGCTGGAGTGGGGTTCGGGTGTCCAAGGTGATGGTGATGAGGTAATGTTGAAGAGACAAGAAATGATGATAGGAGGAAGGGGGTTTCAAGTGGCAGATCTCTCTCCTTAAAATAAGATTCTGTCCACGCTGGATGGGTGCAGGGGTTCGGGTCCTCAGCTACCCACTCATCTTCTTTGTCAACAAGGATCGCCTTTCCTCCACCTCCACTTCTACTTGCCTTAGTCAGACAGACCAAGAAGGAAGAGTGGAAGTTCTGCGCTGACTTTGTAGTCTCCTTCTACACTCACTGTACCGTTCGGATGTAGAAACATACAACGTTGAATGATAAAATTTGTGGCCCGAATAGACATGAGATCCGTTTGATGTAGTGATAGAATCGGCGACTTTATGGCTAAACCACTATCGCTATGGATCGATCATTTACTGTATGATACATCAGGAATATATCACAACAATTACTTAATAGCTCAATAACTATCATACAGATACCCCCATAAGAAACTCAGTCATAAACAAAAGTTGTTTTAGGTTTCAAAATTTCAATTGAATAAACCCCACTGAACACCCCTTCGCGCCGCACAGTGGTGCCAGGAGGAACAAAATCCAATAATTCAGAGGCCTCCTTTTCTTGGTTTTGCGTATTCTTCTACATCTAAATACTACGAATTCATATTCTTTTATCGAATCACTCTTATTTTGGACCAACGCAGATGGAGAAAACTTCATATTAAACGATTAATCGAAAACCGCTAGTTAACAGCTACTTTTCCGACAAATTTTGATAAAGTCAAATGTTTTCCACAAGGTTTAAGCTTTCTAAGAAGCCTAAATATAAGTTTAAAAAAGGAAATTCGCCACCAGTAAGAAAAAAACAAGTAGGAGGAGGATAGACATGCTGTCATATTACGGTATTTGTACTTAGCGCAAAATTTTACGTTCTATGGACTTTTTTAATGTTACTTGCATAGAACTACGTGCTCTGTCTGGTATCAAACCAATATGCAAGTGCTCGACACTAAGTTCCGACAGGTTTCAGAGCCAGATACGTCCAGATGCGGTCCCAGTCAAATTTTGAATCTTAAGGAAGACAGGCAGTAGTACATACACCGATAATTAGATAAAAACAAAATAAATTTGCCACGTAGTTGTTTATTTACGGTGAACAACAATTCGGTTCTAACATGAATCGGTCTGTTCCATGCACTAAGTGTCCTTCATACTTCAGTTTTTATTCACATGAGGGAGTGAAAACATCTTGTAAAGTATAAAAGTGTAAAAATGTTCGGAATTTTCTATCGCGATTTCTTCTCAATTTCGTTAAACTACGAATTAGCATTGAAAGAGCGTGTATTTAGGAGTTTAAAATGACTTTTTAGTGTTAAATTCTTATATTCTAACCAAAGAAATGTTTTCTGGCGTTATTTTCTCTTCGCTAAGAACGTTGATTTAGGAATATCTCGTAGCTATTTATAATTATGAAATTCACATTATAATACGAATTAATTATACATGCATATTTTATAAAATAACCAAAAACAATAAAATGAAGAAGAAAAAATCAAGAAAAACACCTTGCACCAATAGGCTAAAGAGCGATGAGCGTTAAATACTTTTTTCGTCTCCGTTCAAAATGCTTTGAATAGGAAAGAAATGAGCTCCGGTATCGGTAACACTTAGGTAGGTAACTAGTCTCCTTATGTATGTCGTCACGTATGATTTTTTTGTGTTATAGTTATCTATCGTTGCTAAATTTTCAGACTTTTATTGTTCGTGATCCCATAAAACAACAGTTGAAAAAAAAAAAAAAAAAAAAAAAAAAAAAACCTAGGAAATGATCACACAAATGCTTCAGCGTCAATAATTACATGGGAGCAATAGCGCCTATGTTCATGGAACATTTTAAAAATATCCATTTTTACACACATTTTTCACCCATCTGGGACCCACCTTAATCGATTCAGCGACCGGAAAGACATGAAAATCCATCCTCTCCAGAGAAATATTTGAGCAGTTTGAGGTTTTGTCTCAAAATCTGCCATTTTTCACCACTCTACACTGTTCATCCATCGCTTTACTTTCAAATAACTAGACCAAGTTATTATAAGTATAACTAGACAGAAGTCTTGGCACTACTATCGAACTACTCGTAGAATTGAGACTCAAGAATAACAATTTTCTGAAATTGGTATCCGAAAATCCACCAATAAAAGGCCACGACCTTCCATATGCGAGCTGTGAGGGTTGAGTCAAACGGAATTGACGCAAACTGTCACTAACACGATTGAAAATCACAAGTTTTCGTATATTCATTGAGGATTTATCGCTCACGAGTTAATGAACTATTATGTTTTAATGAAGCTCATTTGTCAAGACTAAAGAGATTCTAAAAGAGATGTCTCCCATATATCAGTGATCTCCGCACAAAATCTTCGGTTTTTAGCAAATTCCGTTGGAAATAAAGCTATTGCAGGGACTCCAAAATGTTTAAAATAGTTTTTTCCATGAAAATTCATTCTAGACATTTTGAAACGATCCCCGGATTTTTACCCTTTTTCATCGTGTGTGTGTGTGTGTGTGTGTGTGTGTGTGTGTGTGTGTGTGTGTGTGTGTGTGTGTGTGTGTGTGTGTGTGTGTGTGTGTGTGTGTGTGTGTGTGTGTGTGTCATTCTTGACGACAACTTGGGACAGAAATAAAAATATATATATATTTTGCAATTAAATCACCTATTGCAAAAAAGGAGATGAGTATGTTGACGGCACTTTTTTAAGCACGATAAATTTATAAAATTTCAGAATATAAGTACTATCAAAAATCACACGACACCAGTAAAAACCGTCGAATTTATATTTTTCAACATAATATGACTCAAATAAAAATAAGAACTAGTAAATTAGAAAATGTATGCACAAAATTATGCTGAAAATGAACATGAATTGCATTAATATCTGTAACAGGCTAACTGCCTGCTATGCTAATTTTTATACTGGGAAATAGTCTCTAATGATATTGAATTCTTAATATCAATGAAAAAGGAGACAAATATTACACAGATTCAAAGGCATTAATTTGCTGGTTCATTAAAGGAAAGTAATTATTGCTCCAAATATTCTATGGGAGTTCTAACTAACGATGAATTCGAGTTGAAAGACCAGTCCAGTCGTTGGGCGTAGATGTATATTTGGAGTTACATTGCAGTCCTTACAGCTACAGTTGGTTCAAAAGTGAACATTTTGAGCGACGTTTCGGTGCCGATGATGGTCACCCTTGTCAAGCTCAGCGAGTGAACGTGTTTACCTGAGTAGAACACAGACACAATATGGTATCACATAATTTAAGACACTAAAACTAGAGAACAGGCTCCCCCGAAGAGGTGAGCACTGTGTGGAAGAAAAAATCAGCCCCCTCGAAGAGGTGAGCTTTAATAGGGACACCATGTTGGATACATGGAGAAAAATATGATAATAATTAATCATAAAACTATTTATATATAATATGTTTGCATTACTTATTCTGTGCAGAATGAACAAGATTCGTGAATATATAAGCATACTACACTTTACTTACATCACTGTCTGGTAGGTATATTTTGCGTGAGGTGACCATCATAAAACAGGTTTGGTTGAAGGTTTTGTTAAAAGGTTGTGTTGGTGGGTGTCTACACCATGGACAAAACTGAGTTAGGTTCTACTACTTATTGTTCTAACTAACCTTGAGAGGGATTTACTAAAGATGGTTTTACATTTTTTAATAGAAACACAACAAGGAATCTGGATGGAGGATCAGTCAAGCGATAGCAATATAGCATAATCAATAGGGTATCTAGAATACTATATGAAATCGTATATGCGTAATTAGACTGATTGGATTTATCGCTTACCGACACCTTAGAGTTGAGGAAACAGGGTGAGAAGGTCCCCCTCTTGTGGTGAGACTCCTCTCACCCAAACAACGCGCTGGTTGTGTCGTGACTGACGTCGACAGATATTATATGTCATTGCGTCGCCACATACAAAATTGAATAAAAAATGCAACAAGTGCTATACATCTAAATTCTTTCGTTGAACAGCAAAATATTCTTTAGAATAATTTGAGCCCTACAATTGAGAGTTGATTTTATCGCACTCAAATTGCTCAAAATTGAAACAATTTTACAAGCAATTCACTGATATCGTTTCGCTGCATGACTAGATCTTTTTCTTGAATATTTCAACACTAAGAACCAAGAACCCCATCACTTGCAAATTGGTGAGCTGGGGGGGGGGGGGGGGGGGGGGGGCTCGGGGTCAGCGTTGGAAATGTTACTCAAGGAACTAAAACGTATCATGAGAGGCATGATGCCGATGGTACTAAATGATGATACCGTTGATACCGTTGGTATGTAGTCTATGATGAATTTACAGTTGATAATATGATTGACAATAACAGTATTTAAATAAAGTTACTACTGATCGATGTGGGTTTCACTAATATTATGAAAATTGTTGATTTAATAGGAATTGACATGTGACAATGGATAAGCAAGGTTCCAAGACGGTAGGTGTGGTGCGCGCAGTCTCTATTTTATGTGGTTGGAGGTGTTCGGATAAACAGCTATAGAGAATAAATGTGAAAGGGCAATGCATGTGATATCCACGAAACTTTCATAAAACTATTGAAGCAGTCGTGCATTCAGATCTTACATATGTGAGGATGTGACCTCTACACATATTCAGAATGCGAGTAAATATATTTTTGTTTTCCTTGGCGCAGTATGTCAATTTAGTCTGAACACCTTTGAATTGAGCATAATCAGTTTTCATTCATAATATGCAAAATTATGCTACTGAATGATTCGTAGTTTTATTTAGATGATGAAAAATACTTCTGAGATTTTCACTTGATTTCATGTTTCGAATCTCCCGGTAAAAATTGTCGCTATGGCAGAAGCAGCTAGAAGCGCTGGGCCGAGAAATTACGTGTTTCATGACCCCTTAACCCAGCAAAGTCCACCACCAGACCTCATCTCCCCCTCTTCTGTCCTCAAGAAGTTGATTCTAACGATCCCTCCTTTTCCACCACCTTTCAACCGTGGATTATAGTTCTGGGTCATTTGTTCTTAACTCCCTCCTACTCCCGCTTACGGCTCTCCGTTACCAAAGTTTCTATATTTTCCGCTCAAGCTTCGCAGCTCATCAGCTCGCAGGTATATATATATTTTTATGTCTGTGAAATACATTATTATTTCGGTGATTTTTATAATGGCTAGATAATTCTCGTAAGATGGATTGTTGGTTGTTGTTCACCAGTAGTGGATTCTATTCAACTGATCATTCTTAACTTGTGTAAGAAACCTCAAATGAACTCTCACCGAATTTTTCATTGTAGGCCGATATTTCCATAAGTATATTGAGCGATCATTCTGATCATCTACCAGTAATGTAACTGGCATTATTCCCGTTGGGATGAAATAAATAACTGACCATAATATTTAATAATAAAATATGAAATATCCCTCAGTTAAATAATATATACCTCAAAATTGTCCAATAATAACAGTACAACCCACTTAATTTTTTTTTTTTTTTTTAAAGAATGACCTCTGTACTCATGTCTACTATACTCATCTGTACTACCGGGTATGGATTTTCCTCTTCTTTCGGTGAACATTGATCAACTCGATTGTAATATTTCGAAGAATATGTAATTTCGGGAAATTTCGAAATGATATGAACTGTGTTCTGTCGGAGCATTCACATTGGACCACAGTTAGTTTCTGTTACGCTTGCCTAAACGGACAATCGTAAATTTTTGATCATCAGAAGGCTTGAGAGTAGGGAGAATAATTTTTGGACAGTTACTGGTTGATTTTTAGGGGTTCAGACAACCTCGATTATTATTTGGTTTTTGCAGGTGTTCACGGGGTTGTCTTTAATTGGGATGGCCACGATGGCGTGGCCTATTGCGTTTGAATTAGCGGTACTCGAAGGATTTGAGTTTTCGTCGTCGGAATCAAAGTCGACAACAGTTGATCGGGCTTTAGGGTCTGGTCGGATAGCGAGTGAGTTTAAATCGAGTTCGCCCAGGAATTTTTTGAGTTAGGGGTAAGTTCGTTCACGTACCTACTCCTCTAACGCCGTGTATCTCGTCGGTAGTGGGTTCGTAAGTGGTATCGTTCCCGTCAGAGGAAGGGTTAGTTAGGTCAGTTAGTTCGTCTTCCGCGTTATTTAGGATTTTGACTCTCGTCAGAGCATCGGCATTTGTATTGAAGTGGCTTTTTTATACTCAATGTCGAAGTCGTAAGCCGACATGCGGGTGCGCCACTCAAACAATTTGGAGCTTCGCTCTTTGACTAAAGAGAGCCATTGTAGGGGCTTGTGGTCGGAAAGGATTTTAAACTTCCTTCCAAACAGATTAGGACGAAAATATTGTACTTCCCATACTATTGACAGAGTTCCCTTTCGATGGTAGATAAGCGTCTCTGGGAGTCGTTATGAGTTCGGCTGGTGTTCGCTACTGGGAGGTCTGCTCAACATACAGCCAATTGCAACGTTAGTCGTTGCTACGTAAAAAAAACTGTACTTTCAATTTTCTTGTAGGAACTGGAGGGTACATAAAATAGCACATATAAGCTAATTGATGGCCGAAACATGTCCATAAACCACTTTATTCGAAGAACAGTTTAAAACTAGTAATTCGAACTTGAATATTCAGCTGCGATTTCAACGGCTCTATGAGTAGTATACATAATTGGGTAAAAAATGTCAGTCTTTGCTGATTGTCAGCTCGTTTGGTTTTCAGTGAATATTTTAGTGGTTATTGTGCCTAATGATGATACCTACATAATGATGTTGATGCTGAATAACTTTATCACACCATATTACTTTTTTTTTCTTTATTATAAAAAGATTTTTGTTCGTTATGTTACATGGATACATGAGTTACAATATGTAACATGTATTAACAATATGTTACGTGTAACCCTAGGTAACTCACGGAAAAAGTGAAACACAGAAAAATCGGAAGTAGATATTGAAGTACGTGTAATCTCTTAAAACTCTCTTATTACTCTTTTCTTTTGAACTGAACGTACCTAGGCTGTCATAATAAACAAATATCCTTGAAGAAAAGGACAAAGCAAAGAGTGACAGGCTGAGAAGGCTGAAGGCGGAACGCTGGCTGACAATATTGCAACCATATATTTCACGGGTTTATGTTGTTTTAGATGAAGATTTATGTTTATACTTAGTCCTGAGGTTAATACAAATAATCGTAATAGTAATATCAAACAAATCAGCTAGAGGTGATTGCATGGTAATGACAACCTAATACAAAAGGGTTAAACTAATCCAATAAATAGTGGAAATAATTCCTTATTCAAAACGTCATTACTTTGAAAAAGAAAAAAAACTTAGTGCGAGTAACGAAAAACCCACCCGAGTTAATCGGCACGTCTCCAAAGTGTAAATTAATTTGGTTTAAACGCATGTTGATAGAAGCCCCAGTTACTGTAAAGGATCTTGTGTTTATCTATTTCCTTCGTATTTAGTTTAGGATCAAAGAGAAGGGAGCACAAAGAGGATGAGGAGAGGGTTCAGAGATGTGGGGGTGCACTCTTCTCAGACTCAATTAACCCCCTCAATGCTAAGGGGCTGCGATCTGTAACCGAGAACCTTCAGTGTCGCATCATCTGTTACCGAATCTGAAATGTGTAAGTGTAGTAGAGATTTGTTGCGGCAACCAAACTATTGTAAATTTCTTCGGATATAATATTTCAATAAGTTGTAACCAATATCGGTCGATTCCGTTTGTATATAGTTATAGTGAAGCCAATGTCATCATTTCGCAGCTTATTCTGTAATCAACGGTGACACCATTGAAATTAGGAATATGGCAGATTTTTGGTTTGTATGTAAGATTTAGATCGCACTCAAATTATTGGCTGCTAATATAACAGGTAAGTACGTCAGGATATCAGCTATCAAAAATTTGAGTATATAACACCTTATTCGTTTGCTGCTGTTGATTCTAAAAGTTTATATGAGAAATAGCTGAATACTACTACCTCAACGTCTCGATATTCTGATATTCCGAATTATTCCAGTTGCAGATTTTCAATATCTCAACCTAGAACTATCAAAGAAGAAAACTCCTGGTTGCTGCACAATTGAAGATTTATCGGAGATGTCGCACTCTTATACAAATCATTGATAGTAGCTCTGTCTTTCTCTGTTTATATAAGCTCTGCCTCTCCACTCAAGTCCGTTAGATGGTAGCTGAGCGTGGTTGAATAACTTGATGAAATATGATTCCTTGGAATTTAATTCCATTAATATTGGCAAGACGTTCCAGAACGAACACTGGTGTCACTATTTATAATTTAAGAGAGCAACTACCGTAGATAGGTACTCATGGAGGTTGAGCATAAATAGGAAAATAAGGAACCACACATCAGATCGGATTTCTTATTTTTGTTTCAACTTGAGAAATCGTTTTTCATTCGAAAAATTCGGTACGTCCAAGTTGAAAATAGTAAGTAACGTGAAGCAAATTGGTATTCGTTCCTGATAGAGAAACACTCCAAGAAAGATGTCTGAGGGACGAGAAGGCGAATGTTGAATGTTGGTTCTGTCGGTGGAGCGTGAAGTTACTCCAGGATTGGCCATAATATATTTAGACAAGTAATTCGCAGCGTTGCCCTCCACCTACTCCTACTACCACACTCATCGGATTTACCTCGGGCGTGGTACGACCACTGCTGTCCCATTGCACTTTTATAGGGCAACTTGGCTCCACGGAGTGAAGAAAGAAGGGCGAAAGTGTGTTGCTTGAAGCTGGAGATGCGTATACATTTTATCGTCTTCCACAGTGAGATGTCATGAGAACAGTGGTGATTACATTGGCGATTCATACTTAACTGACGAAAAGCTCTTTAATCCTCGCTTTTATGCCGTCTTCTATTTAGTCAATTTGGTATGAGGTCATGGGGGTCCAAATATTTAGTAATACCTACTTGCTTGGCTGACATTTGAGATTGAACCTTGAAAAGAGGGGCACTACTCATGATGGTTCCACGGCAATACGAGTTTATAGATTTGTTAAGGTATATTCAAATAATCAATATAAGTAGATACTGACCAGGCCAAGAGGTAATCTCTTCATTAAACCAAACGGATTCATAGGTACTTAATTTTATTCACCTTATCGTCGTTCTTTCTTCATAGTGTGTATTTAATATAGAAGATTGTAGTAAGATTTTTATAAGAACGGGAAGATATTTTTTATCATTTCAAGATGTACTTTTGATACATTTCAGAGAACTATCAGGTGTATGCGTCACGGGGACAAACATTTTGAGAGTTCAAATAACTGGAGAAGGCAGTTTGCTCTTCAAAATTGTGGTAAAAAAGTACAAGGACGTGCATCTACAATCTTTGTTATGTATGTAATCTGATGCAGTATACGTGTGTTGTCCCTTGATTGTAAATTTCAATGTCAAATCTAATTATAATTTCTAGTTAATGTTAATGCATACTTAAAATTGTTACACCTTCTTTAATTAATTGTTCATGGACATCGATAGTTTTAACTAATAATAATTGAAACTTACTGCGGATAAATTGAATCACTGTAGCACTCGTTATAGATGTTATAGTATATGGAAAACCCATAGCGTGTGAGAACGAACCTTCTCACGTGCATCATAACTACCTACCTAATCTACCCTCTGCGACTCGGTCCTTTCTATATGAAGTCTCGGACACGAATGAATTAGCCATGTCTCAGCAAAGTGTCATCTTCATACGGGTGACCTGATTTCCCAATCTCATACAACGGATATTGACGCGGCAACCTTCCAAAGAAAGAGCCGCATCTGATACAACCTACTCAGTAACCTGCTTATCACAGGCTGTTCCCAGCTTCGTTCTCCTGGTTTTATTGCTGCGACGGGCGGTACCGGACATCGGGCGGTACTGCGCTCTGGGGCTAAGAAGCAGCATGTCCTCATGAAAGCAACCATGCTGTGGCATATGTTGCAACCATGCTGTGGCCTATGTTGCACCAAATGTGGGGTGCTAGATCCCTCCTCCAGCAAACGAGGCCACCCTTGCAATAGGGGACCAAGTATCTGAGTGAGCAGGCCAACCAGAGCTAGTTTCCTGGGGTTGGTTGGGCATGTATCATCCTCAAGAGATTATGCAGGATTCGGGTACCGATTTTCATGTTGGCCCTTTGGTGGGACGAGGCATGAAGAGGTGGTATACATCTGAAAAATACAGATAGCCAAAAGAAAAGATTCCTTTATTGTCGAGAGTTGCAGAAAGAGAAAATCCTGATGATATGTGGGTTCGGTGCTGGCAATAGATATAAATAAAGAACTGCAGTGCCAGAAACCCCATTCGAATATCAAGGCAACATGAACATTCAACGGTAAATGGCTTGGAGAGACAAGAAAGAGTACAAAATCATTTGGAGAGTTGTACAGTACAAAGAAATAAATTGAATTAGGTTTGAGTAACAGAAACACAAGTAGGTATTCGAATATCGAGACACAGCAAAGGCACAAATGAATGTAGGCTTAAGAGATAGCGCATAAATTACAAACATTTGAGTATTTGGACATATCAAAGAAATAGACGGAAGTAGGTTTACAAGATATCGTAGACACAGCGGTCAGGAACTAGACAAAAGTTCGGCTGCGATGCCGACGAAAACCCATGGTGAAAAACGATACTTTGAAGTACCAGAAAACCAAAAATTCAAACCCCAAAATCAAAGCGGTGCATCTCCAAAAACGGCGCATGAATTGAGAATGTATCGGTTACAACATTTTTTGACGTTCGATATGACCCAAGCACAACGGTAGGGTGGTTCAAAAAAAAAAAAAAAAGTTCTGGGATTTCTTGTCCCCATTGTTTTTTTTTTTTTTTTTTGCTTCCTCGGTATGTCAGGATGACACTCCTAAATTTTTAGCAAAAAATATTAATCCTAATCACTTTACCTAGGTCGATTTTGGCCAGTTATCGACCGCAATCGTAAATCAACCTCTAAATTGGTGCCGAGATGATGATTTGAAGGACGGATTTCAATTTTTTTAGGTCAATTTATGGGTTATCGCATACGCTGAACACGATGAACCTATTTATTTTACGCTCCGTCCACTAGTTATCCTGTAATCTGGCAGAGGGCGCTGCTTGAAGATGAGTAAAAACCGAAAATTTCACCGAAAATGCTGTCGCCTGGTTAAGGATTGTACTAGAAACATGCTAAAATGGTCGGATAATATGCTTCGGCATGTTCTGAACATGATTCCGTTTTTGCTATACTTTTCCGCCGATGATTGCTTCGTTTATCGGCCATAAATTTCAAATTAATAGTAGGGTAATAGACAAATTCACCCTAATTTCACCAGAAATTATGTCGCGTTGATATTTTAAGGTTCCGATAAAATAATTTAAGGTTCCTTGTGCTGATAAAATTTGGTATTTTCCATGATACTCGGTACAAAGCAGTTGGTAATTTGGCAAGGACTTGAACCGGCATTGTACTTATTTGCCAAATAGAGCGGCAAAATGGAGAAAATAGCTAAAATTTTCCAATTTTTCTGTAAAATTCCTTAGTTCCATCGATTTTCCGGGGTCAAATTCGTAGTTCTGAATTGTCTGAACAGTGATTGGATCGTTTGAGCGTAGGGTTACCTATTGTCAGCGGTATCGGTCACGTGTATAAGCTTATACAATGGTATCGGGTCGCTAAGCGAATAAGTACAATGCCGGTTCAAGTTCTTGCCAAATTACCAACGGCTTTGTACCGAATATCCTGGAAAATAGGTACCAAATTTTATCGGCACAAGGTATTTCAGAACCTTAAATTATCAACGCGACATAATTTCCGGTGAAATTAGGGTGAATTTGTCTATTACCCTATAATTAATTTGAGGGTTATGGCCGTTTAACGAAGCAATCATTGGCGGAAAAGTATAGTAAAAAACGGAATCATGTTCAGAACATGCCAAAGCATATTGTCCGACCATAATAGAATGTTTCTAGTACAATTCTTAACCAGGCGACAGCATTTTCGGTGAAATTTTCGATTTTTACTTATCTTCAAGCAGCGCCCTCTGCCAGTTTACCGGATAACTAGTGGACGGAGCGTAAAATAAATAAGTTCATCGTGTTCAGCGCATGCGAAAACCCATAAATTGACCTAAAAAAATTGAAATCTGTCCGTCAAATCATCACCTCGGCACCAATTTAGAGGTTGGTTTACGATAGCGGTCGATAACTGGCCAAAATCGGCCCAGGTAAAGTGATTGCGATTAATATTTTTTGCTAAAAATTTAGGAGTGTCATCCTGACATACCGAGGAAGCAAAAATAAACAATGGGGACAAGAAATCCCAGAACTTTTTTTTTGTGAACCACCCTATCGTTGTGCTTGGGTCATAATCGAACGTCAAAAAATGTTGTAACCGATACATTTCAATTCATGCGCCGTTTTTGGAGATGCACCGCTTTGATTTTGGGGTTTGAATTTTTGGTTTTCTGGTACTTCAAAGTATCATTTTTCACCATGGGTTTTCGTCGGCATCGCAGCCAAACTTTTGTCAAGTTCCTGACCGCTGTGTAGAACATACATACATTTGATTATCTTAACAGAAGAAAGATATAGATGAAAGTAGGGTAAAATATCCATTAGAAAATACAAACATCGAAACATTTGGGTCGAACAGAGACATATAAGAAAGTAGACTTACAAGACACAGTAGAAATGACAATAATTACAATCTCAGGTCAACACATCAGGATATGTCTTAGAGTAGGTTACGGAAAGCTTTATATGATTTTTAAGTCTGATAACCAACAGTTCGTTTTTTTGCTTAAATGTACCCAGCTCGAGTTGATAGACATTACCCATAAAAGCAGTGGAAGAAAGGAAAGTATACAGGAATGCACCAGGTTAGTCCCACAATAGAATGGGATAACTTGCTCTTTTGGTTTATTATTTTCAATAACAAGCCTATGTGATCGTATAGCAAAACATTGTATAACCTCCCCTCAAACTTTGTCATTTTACGTTTCAAAGTGCGTAAAATCCAAATTTGCAATGTCCGTCCGCCATCTGCCGTTCGCCGTCCGAGCCACAAAAGGCCTTAGAATTTACTTAAAAAATCCGTTCTTTCGCACATAGACTCCACTTGGGGTCTAGTTGGTCCTAACTTCTCGTCTGCTCGATCGCTCCACACCCATGGGTGCTATGAGCCAAAAATAGGTGAAAAAGTGTCTTTTTCGAGGTTTTTGCGTGTTAGACTGACGTACTCGCGCACGCCTGGCACGCTTAGTGGAATGATGAAAACATTGGCAGAGGGTCATGAGGGGGGAGGGGGAGGAGGCGCGGCAAAACGGCGCCAGGGGCGTAGGAGAGCGGATATTCATTACTTATACTTGTAATAAATAATATACTTGCCATAGTATATTTTGTATAGGATGTTATAAATAATTATTATTCCATACTATAGGATGTTATAAATAATTATCCAGCCCATCTAGAATGGGCAAATCATTCATAAATTAAATTGCATTACTTCAGCGGATTGGAGTCCGAACCCTCTGGATGAATAGCTATTTACTTAGAAATGTTTAATTATTAATATTTAAAATTAATTTTTCTAACAAAAATTTACTCATTGTATAATTTTACTTGAAACATTTCTTTCTTTTATATGCTCTTTTCTGCACTACTGTTTTTTTTTTTTTAATTTTTAAATGTAGTTCTGTCTATTCATACTTTGCTGCGGGCGATATTTTGTATTAATGTTTTTTTTTCTAATATGGAATCAAGAATAGTTCTACAAAAGTTTGATAAATCAAAAGATTGATTTACTTGATTTCGTCATTCCAACTACATTTCCAATGAGAAACACCCCAAAAAGAGAAATTTAGTAGGTACCTAATTACAAACGACGAAATAGTGGTAAGAATATTAAATTTTGCCTACATTCTTTATTACCAATTTCCCAAAAATGCAGAATTCAAAGATACTATTACCAATAATAATCCTTTGTGACCGTATAGCAAACAAATTTTTATAACCCCCCCTCAAACTGTCATTTTACGTTTCAAGGTGCGTAAAATCCAAAATCTGCCAAGTCCGTCCGCCTTTCGCTGTCCGGACCATAAATGCACAACTTAAGGCAATAATTATTTGAATAGGTAGGAGCTCAAATCGAGAAATATAAACATGCGTATATAATTATAGAAGTATAGGTTGTGGCAACTCGAAATAGGACACGCCGAGGAGTCTGGACGGGCCTTATGACTTACGCAAGCCAACTAAAACTACGATCATACTCAATTGTAAAAATGATATAAACCTTTGTGAAATAATTTGCAGCGTTTTTGGTTAAACCACTTTTTGGTTAAAGTATGCATCGCGGAAGCAGGTTAGCCTCTTGGCCTTTCTTTTGCCGCGCTACTAGCGGCCTAAATCTTTGCATCGCGGGAGCAGGTTGGCCTATTTTGCAGGCTACCCTTGGCCGGTTCCTCTTCTCCCTTTTGGTGAGAAAACCAACCCCTGAAATTATCCCGTTTCCATATTTCTCCCCCCCACCCCTCACGCGCATTCGTAATTATCCTATGGTCTTATATATAATTGTACTGTACTGTTTATGGATTTAGAGGTGAGTATCTAAGGCTAACTATTTTTTTCTTATACTGATTGACGCTAACTTGTTCGTTTCCTTTTGTCTTTATTGAATCAGTTTTTCTGTTTGCCGTACTTTTTGCGATTCCGAGCCCATTGCTTCTTTCAAGGGTGATTTTGATGTTATTGAACCGTAAAATTTCGACCTGCTGTAGATGCGCCATAATAGAGGGCACAACGAAATCTTTTTTTTTTTTTTTTTTTTTTTTTTTTAAATTAAGGTTCAAGTTGCATCTCAACCAGAAGGGACATTAGCGGCAACAACGAAATCTTTATTGTCTTCTTTTTTTTCGTGAAAGATATGTTGACAGCACGGTTGCACATTTTATGTAGGTATATGAACTTACCTGCAACTTTTTCGAGGCTAGCAACTATACGCAGAAGGATGCTGGATTCCCAGATTAGGTGAGTGGTATAGATTGATGACTGGTTTATACTACAGATTCAGAAGTTAAGTGACCACAGTTGCAGATATTTGTCAAGTAAACATGGACAACTCATGAAAATATATATTTATGTGTAATATAGTAAGAAAATAAATATGGACTACTAAATGTAGCATATTTGTGGAAAGCGTTTTGTATTTTAAAGAGTCACCGGCAAAAGTATTATGTATAACAGATATTTCAAGCAGCAGGAAATCAAATATTTTACTTCACATCCGTTATCTTAGATAGTTGGCATGAACCCTTACCCACAGTATTTAAAAAAGGTAATTGAGTAATGAAAGAACTGTAACGCCTTGCATCTGAAGTTTATGACAGTAAACAAGCGTGGAAAATATTGAGCCTCACAGTAGTTGTTTTAGACGTTACACATAGAAAACTTAAGGAGGTTTCCTGAAACTAACGAACGGAAGAAATATCCAGGTGACGACGAATCCAAAAAATCCTTGGACGCACACGCTAAGAAGGAGCAGATGTACAAAAATATAGAAAATGTTGTGTAGCACCTCGATGTCCATACTTCACCTCCTCACAGTATTTCTCCTTACTGAGATTGAAAAAATTAATCAGAATGAATTTATGTAGGACCATGAATAAATTCCATTATTTAGATATGACTTCTGCTGGTCACTTCTTGATAAACGAATCAAGACAGACAAAGAGATTAAGACCAATGTAAATAAAAGTTTCCAATCATATTAAACAATATGATTAGACAAATAAACGGCAGGATTTCATTATTATAATTAATGTGCAAACATACTGAATTACTATTTTATTATTATAAACAACACACATGAATAAAAATTTGTTTACTAGTTGGAAAATTGAACCCGTTTGAGAGGTTTTTCATATCTCGACTCTGAAGTTTTCCGAGTATGAATATGATGTTGTTTCAGTGGCAGAATAAACACTTGGTTATTCACCTAACTAGTTCACCGGGTTTGATGATGACGTTGATGCAGGATTTTAAGTGCGGTATTCATTGATTCTAAGGAAGGGGGCCTTGTGCACCACTGTGGGATTGTTTACAGCGTCGATCAAACTCAAAGACAGAGTGGATGGTATTGACTTGCCTACATTTAGGACGTTATGGCGTAGTATAGGGCAATGATGGATGTTATGTAACGTATATGGTTAGTTGTTTCGCCCATTACCATCAGCCGGTGATCCATCAAGTGTGTCACTATTCGTGTAATACCTCAAGTAAAGAGCCGCGGGACACATCGAAGTAGGCGTTTCGTACGGATCATTTATGACGTTGGAGAGACTAATTTGTGATTCCTATAACCTTCACATGTACCAAACAAAGAAAGAGAAAACATATATATATATATATATATATATATATATATATATATATATATATATATATATATATATATATATATATATATATATATAGTTCTGTTCTATATTATATGTTGTTCTGATCGTATGTTTTCCCTGATGCATTATCCATCGTATATCAATTATACAATATTTTCATTCAAGTGCCCGAATTGATAACTTGTTCCATTCTTGCATTCGAATATGAGTGGTCACTCCCACGTTGGAAATATGTCCACGTTTTCAAACCAAATTTAGGGTAACTGGACGAGGGTAAACAGGTCCATGGGGTGAATAGAGCCGTACCACTTTTTAAATCCCTGAAAGGCAGGCAGCTGTATAGAAACACAGGTGATTATATTCAATAGTGAACCTTTCCAATCCACCTAGAGAATAAATAAATAAACTAACTCCCCTCAAAATTTGTTGGGTTACGTTTCAACATGCGTAAAACAAATAATAAAAAACGAAAGAAAAACATCCGTTCGTGTGCCGTTTGGCGTCTGCCGTCTATTCTTTTTCTACGAGACTGCTGGACCGAAATTTATGAAACTTGGGTCAAAAATCACATATTATGGGGTCTAGTTGGTCTTAAAAACCCGGCAAACCCCAAAGGGTAGAATTTAAGCACTGAAATTTTAAAAAATTGAGATCCCGAAAACATCAGTGGTTTTAAACGTCTGATCACCAGTAATAATAGATAAGGATCTAACAGAATGAATTCACCAAACAAAATAAGGTTTCAGTCAGATGGAAATGGTATCCAACTATAATAGACATTGGGAAGAAAAATGAAATGGTTGCATCAATATGACTAGGACCCAATTACCTCGACCCAAGGATCTATTCGGGGTAAAAAGGGCTAAACAACTTTTTTCAATTTTCTACTTGTAAACGTTTCTATCCACGAATTGAAGCAAAAAATGATATGATATTCTAAATTTAAATTAATTTCCAACTACTGGTGAAAGAATCGCTTGTATACGTTGATTGCATACATCACACGGAGCTCCAAAAGTTAGTAGGCTGACTGTTTACCCCAGTCTCCTCTAAGCCATTACAAAAACGTTCAAAATTGTCTCTTTTGACTTATGTCCTGTTCTTCTATTCAGAGCATACGGCCACAACAATGCTCCGTCAGCTTATATGGTTCTGAGCCAGCCTCTTCAATCCTCCACAGGATTTACCACCTCATTCTGCTTTCATTTCTACTCCAAGAGATGGAGATGGCCCCCTCTTGCGTCTCCCTGTGGATTCCATGTCAGAGCATGACGTTCGAAGACTGCGTCACTCTTACAAAAAATATGGCCCAACCTCCTCCTTCGTCTGATCTGATGTTCCACAGGGCAATCTTATCCATTTCTCCAGAGGTTCTCGTTCAAAATCACATCAGACCAGAACTTTAAGAGGATCCGAAAGTTTACTGAGACCGGTAATCACCCTTATGGCGCACACGTCTCACATCTGTACTCGAGGACTCACTTAACATTAGACCCCAATACGAATGATTTCGTCTTTTTAATGAAGAAGAAGAAAGAAGAAGAAGAAATCATGTTTATTAGTACAGCTAATATGTATGCATCTAAATTTTTTTTAACATAATAGAAATAAATAAGGCTGGTTATGAAATAAAAGATTTAACAAACAAAAAACATGTTACGGCAATGGTCTTGATGACCGCCTGCCGGAGTGCCGTGAGTCGTGACACTTTACCTTCATTGTTAGGTATCTAATTGATTCAACATTACAATTTATGTATTGTTGATTAACGTTACGGAAGTATTATATTGTATTTAACAAAAATTAATTTACAGAAATGACTATGATTTCAATCTTTAGAAGGAAGAATTCTGATTTGAATCTTTTCAATTACACTCCGCTACTAGAATTTTCTATATCGCCAGCTATGGAACGCAAATTCAGCCACCCCCAGCCAATACCTCCTGTCATTCAGCAGGGAAACCATTCTGTCCAAGCCCAGAACACGTTCTTCAAGATAGCGCATTCGAAATTCTTCCACTGCAGAGCAGGCTCCAAAGAAATGGAGGATATCCTCATCAGCACCAGAGTTGCACATGGAGCAGGTCGTTCGTGGGCTGTCTGATCTGATATAGGGTCCGCAGTTCAATGCCAGCATTGCGCCCCTCAATTTTAGGACCCAGCGACGTACCCAAAAAGGGTGATCCTCCTCAGTCAGTAAATTTGCTGGTCGAACATCCAAGCTTAATAAGGGATATAGTGGATTCCTAGAATTCTGGGCGGCAGATAGCATATCTTCTGACCATCTCCGTCCAACTGCCTCCACCAAGGGGTCCAGCTGCTCCTCCCACTTCTCTACTTCCTCCAAATTTCCGTGAAACGGACATCCGTGCTGCAACGCGAGCTCAGAGATTGCTCTACACCAAGAAACCCCAGCCTTTATGACCTCCCTTGCAACAACACCCGGGTACCTGTTCTTCGGCATTTTTAGGGCATTAATTATGTAACGGCAGCTGAGTGAGAGTGTGTATGCGAATATTGGCTGAGCTCCTGACTCCAAATATACAAAATAGTTGGGGGCGTTTCTTGGCAAGCCGAAAACCAATTTCACAAAGTACCTAAGCACCTGCTCAAGGGTGTTAGAAATAATGTAGCCAACGGCCTGGGCACCATAACATAGGACTGCTCTCATCACCGCATTAAAGATTTTATATTTAGCCGAGGCAGGAATGGCTGGACGGCAGAAAAGGTTTCTGAAGACGCTGTTGATGTCAAGTTTAGCTGCGGATGCCCTTTCAGCAAAGTGAGCTTTTAATGATTTCCCCAGATATCTATTAAGGGTATAGCTGAGTGGAAGCAGAACTGGCTTTAATTGTTAGTGATGCCTCATTCATACTCAGCAGCTCCTACCACCTTTGCAACTATGCTGCCGAGGTAGGCAGAGGCACATGAGTTGTGACCAACAAATTCAAGAGCCATATTGATAAATCACAACTAAAAGTGTCTCATTTACTTCTGTATTTGGTTCAAAATTTTGAAAACTTCTTTACCGTATGTGGCAAACGGGTTTATAATTTTTCCCTTCATAAGAAGACCATGCGTAGGATTTTCATGAATATTTATGTACTCCATATTTAAAATGAACGCTTGGAAAATCTGGAATACAAATTCAATCGGAAATAAGAAATTATCTCTGTTATCCTGTGTAAACAAATTTCGGCAATCGTTACAATGAATTTTTCGTGGGGAAATTAGTAAGAAGCAATTATAATTACGTCATTAAACAGTTTTAATAGATATAGGGATCTCAAAACGTAAAAAAATACAATTGAAATACCTAAGACAATGTAAGATTGATGTAATAAGATTTCCGAACATTTCAGAAATTTTGAAAATAAAGGTTGTTGAGACTTTTCAAAATTGCAGATTTTGCTGGTTGACGAACCCCTACTTGGGAATTTAAAATTTATTTTTGTGCTATATATAGCTTAATCCGTATTTTAAAAAATATATATATATATATATATATATATATATATATATATATATATATATATATATATATATATATATATATATATATATACCGTCAGGCAAACTTTATAGTGATTTCACCATGGGTTGTAAATGGTCTGAGAAGGATTTGTACGTGTTCGGTTTTACTGGAGGAGATGGATATAATTCCGGCAATAAATAATGCGGAAAGTCCTATGCTTCATCAGCTTAATATGGGTTAATTGACCCAAATAAGAGTCTTAGACGAATCTGATGATGAGAACACTGAGACTTTGATGGTTCCGTACGTCAATTCTGATTAGAGACCGACTATCATTCGGGGTTCTCTTCTTTTTGGGTGTCAGGGCGGAGTTATGGTCACCTGCTCCCACCGTAAGGGGCAAGTTGCCCTCGCATCAATCTGTGTCCAACTCATTGGATGTTTGTTGTTATCGAGACTTCGACAATAGCCACAGCCGCTCGATACTCGGAAAACTTCTCCGCCACTGAAAGGGGGGAGAGGACCTTTTCGTTTCGCTTTACACAACAGACGGCGAAAAAATAGAAAGAAAAAACAGCTGTTGAGATTCACTCAACAGAACCTAAACTGGATCTCACTTGGAAGAGAAAACTCAACTCATATATTTCATTAATTCCTTCTCGGTGGCTGTACCTACACATATCTACTGTAGACTAACTATCCACATACATCGAGATCAATTAATATTTTTTCACACAACTCGTGAGATAATTAGGTTGGCACATGTCTCATCATACCCGTTTATCGTTTATTGCTATCACATGCAGTAGATAATGCTCAACTTCTGACAAAATGTGTTTGAACGTAATAGTCATGTGATCAAACAATGAGTTACAATAAATTAGCAAAATAAAATACCGAAAAACCCAAAACTACCTATGTTTTGTTGGAAATATTGCACTTATGGTGCTATCGAAAGCCAGAGATATGAAGAGAGTACGAATTCAGAGATAGAAACTTGGATCAATGTGCTGGCGAGCATAACAAGATGTGTATACGCATATAATGAACGCACGCTAAAGAATAAGGTTGAATCGGCTATTTCAAAATGAATAACAAATATATAAAGTAAACCCCCGTGCTTGAAATTCGTTACTCAACTTCGACATACGGAACGATGCTTCGTTTTTATTTTGTTCTCACGCTCTAGCTACCATGTCAGGGATCTAGGTACCCCCCCAGAGGTGCAATGGGGGCCTAAATCCTCGATAAAAAGGTAGAGGAGGTTGAAAGTATCCCCTCAGAGAGATACCACTCCTACTAATAGCATTCAATGAGCTATGTTCGGAGTAGATTGGTTTTCCAGGAATCTGGATCGCCCATCCAACGCCAAACTCAGCTTTTCGAAAACACGGGTATCAGCGGCGACGCCCGTTGTTCACCAACGGGGCGACGACAGCGCATTCTTTGAGCCCCGACGGGACCTCTATGACGGGAACTCTGTCAGACTCCCCCACTTAAAGAAATGTTTGATTGAAGATCAAGTATGTTAACTAGGTGGAATAGTTACAAGCTGAGAACTAATGCTCATTCATAAATAGCTGCATTGGCGATTGAGGATGGGAAAAGAGAAATTAAAACAAAATGGATTGTCAATGAATCTTCATAGGAAGACTTCATTAGGTAATTAAACCCCACTCAAAGATTGGAACAATCGGGACAAAACGGTGGCTCAACTATGGAGACTTATACCTTAAGGAAAATAAAATATATATAAATTATTATGCCCAACATTGGGGACTTAAATTATGCACTAACCTGGTAATTGACCTAGGAGGCAACACTGAGGTGGCTAATTCACAAAATTGAAAATATAAAAGGGGAATAAGAGACAAATTATAAGTCAAAGACCAATGAAATTATTTATATACCAAGGGGTGATAATGGGAATTCCTTCTGGAACCCCGGGCCACGTTTCTTCTGAAACATTAACGCCTCAAAAATAGTGGATTGGACTACTAGGCGTCAGCCGTACATAATCTAAACCACGCTCGCTCTACCGAGGAGAGTGTGACAGTACCGTAAGAGGCACCACTACCGGAACGTAATGTGCAATGTTCCGGGAGAAGATTGGTTTTCCAGGGATCTGGATCGCCCATCCAACGCCAAACTCAGCTTCTCGAAAACACGGGTATCATCGGCGACGCCCGTTGTTCAACAACGGGGCGACGACAGCGCATTCTTTGAGACCCCAACGGGACCTCTATGACGGGAACTCTGTCACAGTATAGACCTACCGTCAAGATCATCCAAAATAGATCTGCACCGAAATACTTAAATCAGTGTCGTCGCCATTCAACACCAAAAGCTGGTCATCATGAGGTGAGGGGATCTAAGTCACATAGGAGTCGGATTAACCCATTAACAGTCTGCCAGGGATGTTATGCCACGTCGCATGGATAGTTCGAAAGCCAGAAACCGAAACTTAACAGGAAGGGTACCTACAGAAAGTTTGAATATCCTATGATATACTTTTTTACTTTCTGTTATTGAAATCTATCATATGGAAGTTTGTAACTGGCGCATTGTTTCATGGCGAATCATCAAAGTACGCCAAAATTACACTACACCTGTAGAGAATACAGATAGATCCACTGACTTAAAACATTGGGTCTTGAGAGGAGGGACCATATTGCCAGGCCAGGTTGGCACCAGATCGCAGCCTGACGAATCAAAGTGCGCCAAATTTGCTTTAAAATCAATCGGAAGGCTATATGGATGAAGTTCTACTAATCAAAAGTATATAGAATCTTGAGGTAGGGAAACATAGTGTCAGACTATATGACAGAAGTGATGAAAAGGATTGGTCTCCCCTTCCAAGGGCTGAAGGATTAGCCACCACCACTGAGAGCGTGATCCGGAAACTAAAATGCTCCAGACATAGGTAACCTCTGAGGCGGTAGTTTCAAGAAACAGAAGGGGGAACTATCCACATACATCACATTCCTGGCGCTTTCCAAAAGCAAGGGAGGGAGGTGGTTAGAGTGGGGAAAAACGCTTCCAATAATCAGAGATGGGGCGATAGTTTGTTCATTTTAAACATAGCACGGGCTGCGCCCGGTTTAAATACCGATGCATGTTAAATTTCATTATTTAAAATCAATAAAAACGTGGAAGGAATTGCTGTGATTCATTTTAGAAATAAAGTGAGGCTAATAAATAATAGATGTTGAATAATTTTGAAATTATGATCAATTTTAGTGACACGTAATATATTTAACAAGATAATAAGAAGAAATACCTACCACACATATACTCCGACTATTTGACTACATTTAGACATTGGGTATATGTTGACCCATGCGGGTTTTGAATAAGAACACTCAATTGAGTTGAAGACGTCCGTGGTGGGATATGATTAGGTTGTCTGGTTGAATGTCTCTTGAATTCTTCTTAATGGTTACTTCCTCTGATAGTGGGTTATGCTCTAGGTAAAAACTCTATATAGGGCAGCAGTTTCAAAAAAGAAAAAAGTTATCTATATAAATCACAACGACCAAGTTGGCGCCAGAGCACAGCCACACGCACCAGAGTGCGTCGAAATCACACTGATCTTAACTATCAATGTGTGAGTATATCACTACTGCACGAATGAATATGTCACTAACCTAAAGAATATTGCAACCTGATTGGGGTAAAAACAGAAACGGACTATCAGCTTGGTACTGGACGCACCAAAGTTTGCCATAATATGCTCAACTATACCACACATTATTTAATGTTTCATAAAAAATACCGAACTATGATTGTCAGACGGTTTCTTTAGCATAGATGCACATCTTGACAACTGTTGGTTGATTGTGTAGGCTACCGGCCGGCACTCGCGTAATTTGTGTCCAAGTGAAGAAGTTACGAAGCCCATTGGAAGATACAAGGACGTAAAAGTGAAGTAGTAGGTATTTGGTGGGTAGGTACTAATAACATGATAATTTATATGTATTATCGTAAGTTAACAAATCTTACTTTTTTTCAATTTTTTTTTCTTCCACGATAAACACCGGTTTAAGAAAGATGCCGTGATTCTGTGAGTGAAAATTGATTAGTCTTTCTTCCTATTTGGAAAATTGGGTTTACAAGAACTAGCACTCTTTACTGCATCAATTATGTTGATAAACCTGAGTTTAGTGGCGCAGTAGTACCTACTATTAACATACCAAATACCACATCAGGACATCGCCGAGGCTAAATCTGGATGTTGTTGGGCTCCACTCTTTGAATACTGCCTACTGAAGATCTTGTTTGTCATATGCATCCTCTCTCTCCGTTCCGAATAAGTGACACTCATAGCTCATGCGTTGAGAACCACAAGGTCTTGTTCACAACGATGGTATTTGGCTTCAAATCTTCATGTGACACCATATGCGATCTCCTAATTGCTGAATTATAATCCGCCTGCTACCTACTTGGGGAATCGTGTCACAGCATATGATTATAATAGGAGAGGACAATCGTTTCGTTACAATGATTGTTTCATTAATATCTCACCGGGGTGCCTTATTGTGCGGCTAGTCTTGCAGCCTAAAAACGCTGCAAATTATTTCACAAAGGTTTATTATTTTTTCAATTGAGTATGATCGTAGTTTTAGTTGGCTAGCGTACGTCATAAGGCCCGTCCAGACTCCTCGGCGTGTCCTATTTCGAGTTGCCACAACCTATACTTCTAAAATTATATACGCATGTTTATATTTCTCGATTTGAGCTCCTATCTATTCAAATAGTTATTGCCTTAATAATATCATTATCTAAGTACGTACGCAAAGTCGAGAGGATATGTTATTAAATATGCGTAGGAAAAGCTTTGGTATTAACACACAAATATGACCTTGAAAAAAACATATATTCAAGCCTCGAAGGAACGCCGGCGCCGTATCCACCACAAGGTGCCGCGGCGCCGGCGCCTCCTCTCACTCCACCCCCCGCTCACTCCCCCTCACCGCCCACCGTGACCCCCTGCCAAGCGTGCCAGGCGTGCGTGCGTGCGTATGTCTAACAAAGCCTTGAAATGACACGTTTTCGCCCGTTTTTGGCCCATAGCATCTATGCGAGTAAAGCGATCGGGATGGTTAAACGTTAGGACCAACTAGACCCCAAATGGAGTCTATGGGCGAAAGGACGGGTTTTTTAAGTCAATTCTTAGGCCTTTTATGGCCCGGACGGCGGACGGCGAACGGCGGACGGCGGACGGACATTTCAAATTTGGATTCTACGCACCTTGAAACGTAAAGTGACAAAGTTTGAGGGGGGTTATAAAAATTTTTTGCTATACGATCACATAGGCTTATTATTGGAAATAATAAACCAAAAGTGCAGGTAATGTCTAAGAGTGATACCTTTCTCTGAAAGCTGATCTAATGGAAACGGTTGTTGAAGGTGTCTCCTCGCAGCTCCGTATCACCTCTTCAACAACTGATGGATACAATATGGAAGAAAAATATCCAAGCAAGCTAGGTTTAGCAGCCCATAGTGATAATCCATTCACCTATGTACACAACTGGCGAACAAGTCATGCTCAGCAATAGCACTCGCGTCCTCCCAGCTAAAACCCTGAGGCTTGTTGGTGACTGGGGGCATTGAATGGATGGTTTGCAGATGGAGAGGAAACGCCAAGCTCTCTAGACGTTACAGAAGCGTATACATAGACATATGAGCATCAGATGGGAAGGTAACAGTGCACTGCTGAATGGACTTCTTTATCTGTACGGTATATAGTTTAGTAGTTACTTGTGGACTGATGGAGCAGTTTGGAGATTTCTAGATTATTCCATGATTTTTATTGTGTTGTGGTCAACGATTTTGGCTTCAGTGCTCTTTCAAACTACTGTTCATATTTATCCCATTTCCTTAGGCAGGTATTTTACAGCTGATCATTGACTGACGGAAAATGTAGGTTTGTTGGAGACCTTCCTGCCAGCATGTGAACATAAATAAAAAGATATAATGGGAGTGTGAATGGAACTATGACTAGTATGATTCAGTTTAATGGAGAAGGGACTAGATGTTAGATTGAAATAGCAATACATGAAATTCCAAATTTCTTGAAATAAAATTCCATGAGGAACTAAAAAACAAATAAAATAAATAAATAGGTGGTGAAATGATAACAATGATAAATTTAAAAAAAATCATGTTTGCGCTTATTATACTAGACTAGTTCTATTGTAACGGAAGAAGTTTTATCGTTATCAGTATTGCCCTCTCATCTAATCTTCGTGTATTTTGATTAGGCCCACCGAAAATAGAATAACAAACAAAGCAAATTCTCATTGTAAAACTATCTGCGAATGTTGAAGATAGAAAAAAAGGTGGTATATTGGAAAGATTAAAACCAGTTAATAAAGTCTACAGGAACAGGACATAGTGCATATCAGGTGAAGGGGTCACTGGAAGGTTTATATTAAGGTGATGGTTGTTGAGTTGCTCAAGGAGGGGTAAGTGAGGGGTGGGGGAGGGCGAAGTTGGTGGCATGTGCATCTAATAGTGTAATTATCTCGAGGTAAGAGAGCCCACCCCTCGCACCATCGTCTGACGTAATAAACTTTTTCTTCCTTCCACCTCTACCAGACCTCCGACCGTGCCCTTTCCTCTGTTCTGGCATCTCGAAAAATCTTGTCGCGTTTTATAGAACACAGAAGCCTTAGAAGCGGTAACATTACCTCCCTCCCTGTAATTTCACCTCTCTATCTACCTTCACCTTCCATACTTCCAACTTTAATATTTGTGAAGCCAACCCCAGGCTTCCGTTGCTTCTTCCTGAAGTCAAATTCTCAGTATTTCGACAGATGGCAACGTGCTTTCTTTCCCTTCTTATTCTCTCCATAATCACAGTAATTTATGCCGAAAATTAATTATTTTTTTTATGATGAACTCTTCATTGAGTAATCCTTGATTAGGTGATGCCTATTCATTGAACTTTCAGTTTTTCCCACTTTCTAGTATTATTACCATATTATTAGTTGTTGTTTGTTTAGTGGTCAATGCTGTGTAACAATAGCTGAAGGCCTGTTGTACTGAATTTTTGCTCTGTATTTTCTATGATAGGTGATACATCGGAATAAGGTGAAAAAGTGAGTACGCCGGTTTAAAGGGATTGCTTTTGATTTTTTTTTTTTTTTTTTTTCAAGACGTAAGTGTTGCTCCAAAAAGATTCTACGGCGATCTACCTCAATACCTGAAAGGAATTTACCAATAACTGGTTTTACAGGCTGAAAAGAAAAAGCACCGTAGGGGTTTCCTTTTTGAATAGAGGGATCAAATCTGATGGGAGGATTATCAATAGGTATGCATTATATACTATATCAAAATCGTCATGCGAAATGGAGATAGATCAACGATAACTTACGGTTGATTCGAGCGCCAGCAAGTAAGTAAGGAGGAGGGCGGAATCTCTCGAAGAGGCTCCGTTCCCCCTTCCCCGCCTGCCGACACTGTCCTCTTCAGCAGATATCCGTGACTGATGGCCGATAGATGGCGCAAGCCTGCTATCCGTCGTCACAGCTGAAGGGCTGCCTAGTACAGAATTGACAAACTTTGGTTCAACGATTCGTAGCGCTCATTTATTAGATTGTTGTTCGACTTGGAATCTATCTATCTTTCATGTACATTTATCAGCATAATTTTGTGGATAGAATTTTTAATGTCCCAGTTCATAGTTGATAATACTTTCTGCGTAATAGTACCTATGCAAAAATATGAATTTAACGATTTTAAAGTCACTTTAGCCATTTTTTGCGATTTTGTAGCACGTTTCTTGGAACTTGATTAATTCATTCTCCTCAAAAAGTTCTGTCCAACCAACACGCTTTCTCGTGGAATGCTTGATTTTTTTTTTTTTTTTTTTTTTTTTGTGGAAGAACGATTTTTTATAATCTCAATCCCAAGTGAGTTATCATCAGGAATAACAGTGGTTTATCTGTGCAGTAGTTCTTCGTAAACATACAACACAGATTTAAATTATTCTGTAAGGATGAACTATTGAAATCGAGCTTTAAGTGAGATTTTCCTGAAACAGATTTTAAAATTATGAAGAGTCAATGAAGAAAATTCTCAAAAGCGAATGAATTTTTATTGTTTTGAATTCCTTAGGAACTAGTATGACTGTTTGGCCACACCGCACAGTGTTGAATTTGACCGATATAGGAGGACAAAATCAGATTGCACCTGTCTCATAGGATAAACGCTAATTCCAAGTATACCCCATGTTCCTGTAACTAAAATGGCTCCTTGATGTTGTTTTCCTTCAATAAAAACAATTCAAAACTATTTTAATCACACGAAAAATGGCAGAAGATAAATTTCTTTGCTGATTGATCGCTCGAAAATTTTGAATCGATCGTTTCTTAGGAAATTTATTGAACTTCAAAGATTTTAGTACTCAGAAAATACCAGTTGTAGGATACACACCAGACCAGTCGAACTTATCATGTAAACCTTGCCTGGCTGACCCCCTCCCCCCTCTGGGCAGGACTGTATAAATACTTGGCCAGGGGGCCCCAAATACATCATTCCATATTCAATCTCCAAAGAGTACTTATTCCTGCAACCTAGCTGTCACACTGGCGACCACAACGTTCTTAACTCGGCCTTGCTGCTTACACAATGTCATCCTTTCTTAAGCATTGGTCTACGAAGCTTCAATCGACTGCTGCCATTCTCAAGGACTCCAATCACAGGCGCTTCCATGACTCCGCTTTATGCAGCGCACCCGCCTTCTCTACCCCACCCGCCAGACCCCTTCAAGCGTTCCCACAGAGAAACCATTCCATCTCGAGGGCTCAACTGAAAACTACTACTCTTCAAGCTTCCCAGGACTTCCTAGAACGCCCGGTAGCTACTTTCACCTAGCGACCTGCTCTCCAGCGTTCTCTCAACCTTCAAGGCAGCCTGCAGTGACCGTCATAACAGTTCTTTCTCTCTCTCCACGGCTTGGCTTACCACTCTACAAGGCAGCCTGCAGTGATCGCAGTTGGCAGCGCTCTCTCTGCAGCCTGCTGCCTGTCTCTTTGGTCGATAAAAGTGAAAAATCCTTTTTTTTTTTTCGGCTGGAGAACTTGGCATATTTTTCACTCCCGAATTGAGCCTTTCATCGCATGTTCTCCCAACTTGGTCGAAACAAGCCTCCCAGTTGGTTGAATGACTTGGATTTTTTTCTCGCCTACTTCGAGGATAGCCACCCCCTTAGCCGTTGAGACAGGTCCATAGACTGTCCTCCACCCCTTAAGGCCTGTTAGAGCCTTCCCGCTGAGAATCAACCGAAAATTTACTTTTAGTGGTTTATTAGGCTGAAATCTCAGCTCCTGTCCCGTCTGTTTCAGGTACCACTGTCCGAACTCAGAAAATGACTGTCATGGAGTCCTCTGCTTCAACTACGCCTATCCAGGTCAAGCTGCCTTCCTTCCATCCGGCCAACACTTCAGCATGGCTAAAACAGCTTGATCTCGCGTGCATCGCAGGAGGACTATCATCAGAAACAAACAAGTTCCGTCAAGCTTTTCTGGCTCGAGAGTCAAAATTGGCTAAATTAGGAGTTGAAATCAATCCAGCTAGCTCAACGGCCTACTCAACTCTCTGCACCAGACTCTGGAACACCTACGAACCCTCTGATGGGGCAGAACTTGTGAAGCTTCTCATCACTACTTCCGTTGACGATGCCACTCCCTCAGCCTAAGCACGGAGCCTCCCTAGACAACTACCTGCTGGCACGCCAGCCTCTCTCCTCCATCAACTCTTCCTGAGAGCCTTACCCGACTCTATTCGATCAGTAGATGCCTAGTCATCCAAAACGGACGTCTCTATACTGACTGCCACTGCAGAGAGAATATTACCCCAAGTTAGCTCACCTTCTATCAACGTCGCTTCAGCTTCTTCCTTAGACGACAGCCCATTGTTGCAGGATATCACAGCTGTGACACCCCTTCCTAACACTCGACCCATCTCCCAGCCACAGAAGTCATATTACTCGTTTCAATGGTCCTATTCATCTCCACAAAGACCATTTTTTGTCAAGCCTCACGACCTCGCCTGTCAGGACTTCAGGCTTACTTCACTCGACCTAACCAGAGTTTTCGACGCAGAAACTTTTCTCTTTCTTTTCTCTTTTCACCCTCAAGACCAGCTATTTGTTATTACCACACAAAACGGGGATCAGCATCATGCAACTGTTTTTAACCTTGAGACTGGAAAACTTCCCAGCCTATGTGAAACGAGCTCACACGCATCAACAGGCGGTAACTTCCATGCTTCATACTTCTAAACACCACCATTTCATTCAGTGCTGAAAATCTAGAATCTCATTCCTTGTCGACACGGGGTGTGACGTCTCCCTTCTGCCCAACAATCTCATCAAACGAACCAGGCTCTCCCCTAACATAATTTATTCTGTGAATTCAGGCAAAATACGCACCTATGGCACTCATCTTGCTTCAGTTCATCTGCCTTACCTCCGAATCTATGAATGGGAATTCGTTGCAGACGTCACCTTACCCAGTATTGGAGCAGACGTCCTCAAACATTATGGCCTCCTCGTTGATCTCCACGATAAACGATTGATTGACTCTACTACACAGACATTTTTCAGCAGCACAGTTCAACAAGTCTCTATCTCCGAGTCACGCTGTTCAACTTTTCATCCAGCAGCTCCTTTTATTTCACAGGCTATTTCAGGACTACTCTCCAGCACAAAACCCAGAGCCTAACCCATTATTTCACCACATCAAAACGACTGGCCTCCCTTGCCACTCTCGTCTCCGCCCCCAATCGCCCCCAACTCTATCATGAGACTTAACAGTACTTCGTGGACCTACTTCAGGACGGCACAATTGAACCATCAGACTCACCATGGTCTAGCCCGCATCACGAAGTGCCCAAACCAAACGGCGATGTTTGCCCAGTAGGAGCCTACAGAGCTCTCAACGAACAAACAGTACCTGACCGTTACACAATTCCTCACCTACATATGAGATCACTAACTCTCTTCGTGGAACTGCAATCTTCTCAACGCTGGACATCTCGAGAGCGTTTCTGCATTGCAAAATCCACCTGGATGACGTTCCTAAAACGGCTCTCATCGCTCCGTTTGGCACCTTTCACTTCACAAGAATGAACTACGGTCTGCGCAACGCACCCCAAACCTGGCAGATATTTATGCACCACGTTCTCAGTGGACACACTGTCTCCTCAAACAGTATATCTCCTTTACCTCAGAAAATTCAGCTTATAGAGAAGTTTCCAAATCCACACACAGTCCAAGATCTCCGCACCTCTTGGCCTCATCAATTTTTACAGGCGAGCAATCCCTCATGCTGCTCACACATAATACCCCTTCAACGCCTCATACCTTCAGACGCCCGTAAAAAATACACCCATGCCATATCTTGGACCTCTGAAAACAAGAACCACTTCATTCAAACAAAAACCTTCTCTCTACGGCTGTGTCATTGGCTCATCTAGACCCCTCTAAGCTTTTAGAGATTCATACAGACACCTCGGACAATGCAGTTGGCGCAGCTCTCCATTATCAAGATGGCACTGTTCTCCAACCCTTCGGATTTTTGGCGCAACAATCCTCAGAAAAATTAGTCTGCTTTTGACAAAGAGCTGTTAGCTGTATTCCTGGGAATCATTCACTTCAGACAAGTGATTGAAAGCCGCTCTCTCATCATCTGATCACAACCCTCTCACTACCTCTCTCACATCACTCTCTAACGCAATACCGCCCACACGCCTACACCATCTCTGAATTCACATCCGACATCAGATATAAGCCTGGTTCCAGCTGACTACCTCTCACGCCCACAATCGAGTTCAATTGACAGCCCACCGCCTTTCACTCCTCAAAAGCTAAAAGAACTGCAGCTCCTTGACCTCAATTATCAAAAGTGGACCTACACGAATTCACTATCGAAGGAGTACCTATTTACTCTGAACACTCTGCTGGAACGTCTATGCCTTATGTGCCCCCTCCTCTCGGTTCGCTCATATTCAACCACTTACATAGGCTCTCTCACTCAGGTATCAAGGCTACAACTTCCTTGATAAGCAGCAGGTTCGTCTAGCCTAATATGTCCTCCCCCGTCAAAGTCATGACACGATCTTGCCCTTCATGTATGTAAAGGTGCCAAGTCTACAAAACAGATTAGAGCACCATTAGGCAGTTTTCTGAACGCTCCACCCCTCGATTTGTTCATCTTGATATTGTGGGAGCCCTACCTACTTCAAATGGCTTCAAATGCTGTCTCTCAGTGATAGATAGGGCAACTGGCTGGCCAAAGGTTACACCGCTCCGAGACATCTCTGCTAAATCGATCACTCAAGCGTTCTATAACAGCTGGATCACACGTAGCTGTCCTCCAAAATTCCTCACGGCGGACCAGGAGACTCAATTCACTTCACAATTTCCTTCAATTATATGCGAACAGTCGAGCATTGAAAAGAAACACACAAACACATATCATCCCGCCTCAAAAGGCATCAGTGAACGTTTTCACCGATCTTTTCACCGATCATGTATGAACCTCTAAATCTAGAGGTGAGCTGTCCGAAGTTCAAATTCAACAACTCCGAATATCCATGCACACGTCTTGCCGGTTTTAATTGCTTTCTTTCAGCGAATTTTAATAGAAAGTGAAGCTATTGCAATGGCTCCGAAAATTTCGAGTTGACAATTTTCATAATTTGTCTTCATTGAAATCCGTTGTGAGGCATTTTGAAAAGAGATTAACGGTTTTTCATATATATATATATATACATATATATATATATATATATATATATATATATATATATATATATATATCATTCCAGACGATTAAAGGAGAAGGATTGAGATTAAAATTCCGTTCTTGCGCCAAAAAATCAAGCTTTCCAAATGAAAGGATGAGTACTAAAAATGAGCTCAAGTAATCACTAAAAATGGCTAAAACTCATTTAGTTTATATTTTTTCGCAGTATATTGCTCAAAAGTTTAATAACTATAAATCGAACATTCGAAAATTTATGTACACATTTATTCTGAAAAATGTAGTTAATTTCATTAAAATTTTATCCAAAAAATCGATAAAAACTGCAAAAAAGCTAAAAATCCGAACTTTCTTTCTGATTAGCAGATTATTATTTAGAATACGTTCTTTTCCATAAAATTAATAGTTAACAATTTCTTTGCACTCTAAACCGTCAAATTCCAAAACAATTTAACATTAAGCAATACGATAATTTACGGAAATTCGCTCATACGATCATGTTGCAGGACTGGAACTTTTTTTTTTTCTTTTTGTTTCCGTAAGTCTTCAATGTCACACTGTGCACCGGTTATAATTAAATGGAAAAATAAAATAGGTACTGAAAAATGAATAATAATTTATTGAAATATAAGCTGTTGGTAGGTCCCCATGATAACATAACTACTTATCTATTTGAAAAAGGGTTCAAATCCATGAATTGTTTCACAATGCCTCAAAATGGATTTCTACGAATATAATTTTGAACGATTTGTATTTCAAAATTTCAGTAGCCAATGCGATAGCATAATTTATAGTGGGAATTCGCTAAAAACAAAGTATTTGTTTCTCAAGATGAGAATAACATCTGCATTCCTAAGTATAGCCAATTAGTGAGTGGGAATTACACGTCCCACCGTGGGCATCAACATCGCCTCGATAACCTGTGGAGTACTGAAATTACAAATAGTTATTTCAATTAGTAATAGGAAATGGCTAGAGATTTTACGTTTTACAACCTGTCCTATGTATCTGTACAAAGGAACCGAGCACATTGTGATCCATATTACTAATCAATACATTGTAAATATACGATTTTTATACCTCAATGGCTTATGCGGAGGCTTATATCGGTAAAACATACAATGAGTATATTAACATAGAAAAATATTTATACTTATATATATTTATGTATCTATTATCTGGATTGTAAGTAATGAATTATTTTTATGAGTTAGTTATAGCAGGTATGAGTGTTTCAATTCCAATAATATTCACTGCCGAAATAGATGTGTTCTGCTTCTCTAAGGCATGCAAAGGTATTGTGTGGGGTTGAGAAGCCTTACAATGTTTGTTATTTGAAGTGGAGTTGTACCTACACGCCCTTATCCAATATTCATCTGATCAATATTTCAGTTATGTGTAGAAGTCCACATCCAATAAGGTTTCATCCGTTCTCATTAGTATCACTTTCTACAAAGCTTCGTGCGTCTCGAATGGTAATAGCAACAGCATAACCTCATCCATAGCCGACATTGGGAAGTGAATCTGACCTAAGCCCAATGAGTTTAGAGTGCGATGACACTCAATTAGGACCTTCTAGGAGCTAACCCGCATTACTTCTGATATATATATATATATATATATATATATATATATATATATATATATATATATATATATACATTCCGGGAATATGTCCTTTGACCACCATTCCAAGTTCAATTTTGTAGTAGTTCTCGAACTGGTTATACAAAACGTTGCCCATGTCGCGTACCTTCATGTACCTTTCTTTAAGAAACCAACACCAACTAGAAACAAGGAAATCTCAGTTCACTAATATTGGATGAATTCTGGAATCATTTCCATAACTGAATGGATGCGCCGACGTTCTTTAATTTTTGAGACATGCTTGAGAATTTGACATTTTTTTACAGTCTACGAAAACTGTAAATTCGGTACCTACTTCCGACATCATATGTGTGATTGACCCAGGGTACGCGATACGGGCAACGTTTCGTATAACCAGTTCGAGAACTACTCGTACTTCAAAATTGAACTTAGAACGGTAGTTCTATGATATATTCACGAAATATAACTAATCGTACTGAGACTAGTCATACCTTAATTTGCCTTACCTTCCAACCCCCTCTCCTACTTATAGCCTTACCTTTTTATGTTTGTTTTCAAGGAACATTAGGCTATTCGGATGAGAAAAATACGTGTTTCTAGATAATTTTGTTTTTTATTCATGGAAATTAAATCAGTTACCACCAAATATATCCAACTAAATCTTCCGGAAAACTAATGTTATTCTTGTGTTAGCGCAGTTATAGATGTCACAGTAAATTTTATGGTGTATCACTTGAGTCCATCCCGTGCGACGTTCCTATTTCGTGCAAATTTAACCAGAATAGGCCAAAATTAATTTTAGTTGTACGCAGACAAGAATTGACCGTGGACCAAAATAGTTTAGAATGCAGTGATCAGAAAAAAGAACTAGTTTCGGTTTTAGTAGACAAAACAATCTTCAACCTCTCGAACGACGACTGCATACCTATTCCCACATAATTAGTGATGAAAGCTAAACTTGTCGTCGAAGAGAAACCTTTTAATGATCTCTACATGAGAGAGAAATATTGACTACGAGAGAACGAGAAAGAGATAGAGAGAGAAAGAGAGATTACATTTGATTATTTATTTTTATTTTTCTGCACAAATTAGGGCTCGTGGCCCTCTCTTACATTTATACAGAATAAATTTTACATTACATTGTAAAAATCGTCAGGTAGGTTAACAAAATTAAATTAAATAAATTGGTTCCTTGGGTTCTTAATTTAAGGATTACATGATGTCATCTGAGTTATAATTACTTAATAAATTAGCTTTAACTGCGCGCTTAAAAGCATCGAGTGACTCAAGGTCTCTGATTTCGGGTAGGATGTCATTATACAAATTAATAGCCTGAACAATCCATGATCGGTTGAAGATGGTAGTTCGATGGGTAGGTACACATAATAGTGTTTTAGCATTTCTAGTGTTGATAGTATGAATGTCGGACATAAACTGTAATTGCTCGTACAAATATAGGGGGGTTCTGGTAGTTAGAATTATTTGAGTTGACACAGGAGTTTATACTTTTTTCGCTCCTTGATTTTGAGCCAACCGATTTCTCTATAAAACTGCGTGACTGGAGTACCTCTGCTGATTCTAAAAGTGTACCTTATACAAGAGTTCTGTGCTTTTTGTAAACGGGTCATCTACTCTGAGTTAATATCGCAATAGGCAAGATCACAATAGTCGAAGTTAGGGAAGATCAGTGCATTAACTAACATTTTTCGGACATCTTTTGTTGGTTGAAACGTCAAATGGCGCAATTGATATAAGAGTTTGTATACCATACTATTTGTACTTGTTACTTGATCGGACCATGACAGGGTGCTGTCGATTTTTACACCTAAACTAACAACCGTGTTCACGTAACTTATCTCTTGATTACAAATTTTTATTGCTGGTAAATTTTCCCGATCAATCTTTGCCAACATTTTGGGTGTGCCCAGTATAATGGCATGACATTTTTTTACATTTATTTCATTCCGTGGCCACAACTACACTTTACCAGCTCTGACAGATCATAATTAATTTTCTGGATAGCAGAAACAATTTGGTCGACTTCCGTCTCCAAAAACAATTGCAAATCATCGGCGTAGATAGCCAATTGACTATACAATAAACAAAGACCAATAAAATTACAACATAATATGAACAAAATACCACTGTAGATGGATCCTTGGGGAACACCCCTATTATTGTCTAGCCACCCCGACATCTCGCCGGTATGCGTTCTAACGGCTTGAGAACGATTTGATAAGTAGCAGGAGAACCAATCCAATACTTCGGGAGAGAAATTAATTATTTTTAATATTGTTAAAAGCAATCGATGATCAACCATCTCGAAGGCTCGAGAAAAATCAATCAAAACTAAAATAGTTAGTAACTTCTTATTGTCCATATTTTTTCTCACCTTATCAAGGAGGTAAACGAGCGTAGTCTCAGTACTATTACCTTTTTGGTAAGCAGACTGATACTTATCAATGGTTTTATTTTCGGTTGAATAGTGCTGCATCATTTCACCAATTATTTTGTCAAAAATTTTTCCCAAAACACAAAGGAGGTTTATTGGGCGGAAATCGCTAGCCACTATTGCATCTTTCTTTTTTTTAATAGGTAAAATCAGAGATTCTTTCCAAAAATTAGGGTACACTCTTGTACGAATCGAACAATTATAGATATCTTTTAGAACATCATAAAACTTGACTCCCATCTTCTTAATGAAGGAAATCGGAATATCATCGGCGCCTACAGATTTTGATTTAATTCCATTCACAGCTTTTTCTATCATCCCAGTGTTGATTTCATCAAATCTGAATACGTTGTTACATTCATTATTCACATTCAATAAATTATACTTGGAAATAAATTCAGACGGGTCAACCCATCAGCTTCCTCACAATAATGCTTATTCAGTTCGTCTAACGGGATTGGAGGAATTTCTTTATCATTGTTCATCTTACCTAGTCCAAATTTTTTAAATATCATAAATAAGTCTTTGGTTTTCTCAGGATCGTCAAGTACATTTTTTTAAAATTTGTGTTCAGCATTGCGTATCTTTTGTTTGACCTTATTCCTGCACACTTTAAAACGTTTAAAATCCGTATCGAGTTTACTGCGACACCAAATTTTGTACAATTTATCACGTTCTTAAATAAGCACACGGATAGAATTTTCTATCCACGGTGCAGGGGGCTTTTAAACGTTTATGGTTTTCAATGGAAGAAATTCGTTATACAGCGTAGTTAATATTTCATTCAAATTTTCAACCTTTTCATTAACATCGTGGATATCGTAGATTATTTTCCAATCGAAATTATTAACTTCTTCTATCAATTTCTTTTCATCAAAATTTCTATAGTCGATAATAATTTGCTTAATTGGGGGTTTCCCGGATTTAATGTTCAATACACAGTAAACTAATTCGTGCTTAGAAATGCCTGGCACGACAAGCTGGCCCAACTTTACTAATTCTTGGCTTTTATTAACTATTATCAGGTCGAGTAAGGTATCATTTGTATTTGAATGGAAAGTAGGATTGAAAGGTAGATGCACCATTCCAATTTCTGTAATCGTTTTCAACAGAAATAGTTTACTATGAATATTCGGACTATTTTCCATCATATCTACGTTGGAATCGCCGATTATAATCGTTTTGTCAAAATCCTGTATAAGGGGAGCAACAAGATCGAAAAATTCAGTCAAATGACCTGTTTTAGGGGGCCGGTAAACAACCGCCGCTAATATTTTTATATTTCTGATGAAAATCTCAGCGATAATAGATTCGGGTTTCGTAGTTTTCTCATTGTTTGATAAGGCAATTATATTATGTTAATAGTTTTGTTTAATATACAGGCATAGGCCACCGCCTTGTCGGCCGGTTCGATCGTTACGAATTAAATCATAATTTTTTTAATTTACCACGAGAGAATTTATCTTAGGTTTGAGAATTGTTTTAGTGACGCCAACAATATCGCAGATTCCATTGTCAAATAGATCCTTCAGATGGGACCAATGAGCCGCTATGGATTTAGCGTTAATATGGGCAATTATTACATTATGTTTATAACCAGATACTTCTTCAATAAAGTCGTTTATTACTGGCTGATTCATGGTAAATTATTGCTAAATTTTTTTTTTTCAAAAAATAAAAAAACCGCTGTTATTTGAAAACGAAAATAAATTGTTCTTCGGAAAAGGAAAACTCGCCGCTGTAGCACGAATCGTCGGATGCTCAATTGGACCGGGGGCGATTTCTGGCCGCTACCAAGTCC
Organism: Adelphocoris suturalis; assembly: GCA_030762985.1. Taxonomy (NCBI): domain Eukaryota; kingdom Metazoa; phylum Arthropoda; class Insecta; order Hemiptera; family Miridae; genus Adelphocoris; species Adelphocoris suturalis. The sequence goes on from CM061045.1 coordinate 1,874,699, forward strand.
ATCTTCAAATTGAGCAGCTCCTTGGCCGATTGAATCGGAATGGCATCGTCCTCATCACTTCTCCGCAGCATTAGCCGACCGTTGTTGATCCACAAAAATTTAAATTTGAATTCGTTCTTGAATTCCCGGCAGGCCTAGTGCAGTTTCCGATATTCGAAAGACAAACTGTTATTGCAGTAAATACGCGTATCGGGGATGTCTTGGAACCCAATCGAATGCGTGGACAAATTCTTCTTATCCCAAATTGTCTTGTAGAAGCGGATTTTGTCCAATTTGCGAACGAAACTCACCAATATAATGCCTGGGCGGTCATCAAATGCTCTCTTGCGATACACATCGTCGATCATACGCTCGTCAATTTCGAGCCCTACGGCTGAACCGATTTTTATGACTGCGTTCATCGGACTCATATCACGCCTTGCTGGGACACCAGAGAGTTCCAATTCTCTTTCGAGGGCTACTTGATTACTTTCATTCAATACGCATTCAAGATGGTCGGTCCTATTATCAACTGCGAGACTGCGGTCCTATTATCACACCCAAGGTCCTTATATTGGCCTGTATGTTGGTGAATCGCTGCTCACTGGAGTCGAAAAAGTCAGAATACTTCTGGAATTGTAATTTGAATTCCTTCAACTCCTCAGTTAGCCGATCCATTTTTTGATTCAAAGACTGCAACAGATTAGCGACAGTACTTAACTCGCCGAGTTCACAGGTGTTGTCTACATCGGGATACGAGGCGGGGCCCGTGTTTGTCAACGCAGGAGGAGAGAGCGAATTGTTACCTGAAGGCGTGAGAGAGGGGATCACCGCTTCCGTCTTCCGAGCACATTTATCACACCGAAACGGGTGGACCCCGATTTGATTTCAATGATTGTTTATACTCATCCTTTTCAACTTTAGCGCAATTCAAGTGCGCAACCAATTTACACGTACTACAGGTGACTCTGTACGCGTTATTCGCGGACCCAAGCGAACACGAACCACACTTTTCACTACTCATAATAGCGGGCGCACAGAGGTGTTGCCGCGACGAGCGCTGGTTGCAATGCGCTCAATACGCAACAGTACGATTTATATTCAAGTTAAAATTAGACGAACATGTAACAAGTTATTATGCACTCTTGAAATGGTTAAAGATAGTGGAACGCCGTGAAGTGGCACTTGGTACAACATTGTTCAAGCTAATTAAGTTTAATGATCCCAAACATTTTATACAGACAGATAATCATGAGAACACAAGTTCACTCAATACCTACTAGATCAGCATATAATACCATTCAAATACCTTCGCACCATACATCATTTTTTGAAAAATCATTTATAGTTAAAGGAATTAAGTATTTTAATGAAAATGTAACGTTATTTTCTCCTGACCAATCTGTACTAAGTTTTAAGAATAATCTGAAAGAAAAATTGTTGGCTCGGTATGTTCAAGTACCTATTATTAATATCATGTAACTTCACAATATCCAAAGCAACTTTCATTTCTAACTTATTAAGCTTTATGATTATGTATTTAAGTTTTAATTTAGTTGTCTTATGTTTATCAAGTAAAACCTGACTGTAATCTAAGTCTGGTACTTATGAATTTCCGTATGTATTGGAAGAGAGGGCCCTAAGGCCCTAAATATGTACAAAATGTTTAATAAACAAAGTCAATCAATCAATCAATATCTCTGTCTCTCTCTCTCTCTCCCTCATTCATCATTACTATGTAATTATACAGAAATGTTTCGTAAAATCCTCACGTTTTGAAATGACCAACCCAATCGAGGTTCTATCATACGTTTATGAAGATCAGATAAGATTTCATCGCAAGTTTACAATTTCTTGTTTGGAAAACTTCTGCATTACTCTGAGCATTGTCATTGACATTAGGTTCCTTCACGGTGCCCGAAATGGCATTAGCGATCCTCTTTCAGGTGACTTGGGAGTTCGCAGTCACCATTTGAGCCAATTTCTGGGTTTATCGTATCCATGGTGGTATGTTTGCAGTGTCATTCCAGCCATTTACAAGTCACATGAAGGTCGCTAGGAACCTCCAGATGATATTTTGAATTGCTACCTAAAGCTGGTTTGCTGGTAGTATAGGTTGATTTCGCACGTACACACTGGGTAAAAGACAAATGTCTTTTAAGTGACTTGAATGTTTCTTTCAAGACGCCAGAAAATTGCTGGGCAAAGGCACTTAACGGCCGGTGAGGGAAAACAAAAGAGACAAAATTTCATCACCTTTGAAGATTCGGGTTTGCATGTTCACATTTCAAAAATTTGGCCCTCCAAGCCGTTAGTTCCATGTGTCGGTTAATTGATCGAATGATACGCCAAATGTAGGACGTGAATGGGAAACTATCAATCAACGTCCCTCTAAAATTAGGTCAAATAGATGAGGCTTCGTTAAAAGAAGGAGGCCTTAGTAGAATTGATCTGGTGCGTGGGACAACCTAAGCATGAGAGAAAAAAAGTCCAGTCATGCAGCATGACCTCATGAGCGAATTTTTGAAGAAATCCGACATTTCAGTCGCTATTGATTGTGTAGAGAAATTTTAATGATCGACAGTTGTGATTACTTTTTTCTTTTTTTTAACAAGCACCTACTACCTACGTTTTAAACAGCATGGTTCTAGGATTGGTTATACAGGGATACTTCCGTGAGAGTAGTTCAATCTGAATTTGGACATATTCATGCAAATATTACCGATTTTTACAACTAGCGAACGGCATTATTTCGATTTTTGACTGATTTTTCAACTTCAAAATTTTTGAAAACTTGATACATATTCTTATAGGAACGTTTACGCTGATTCCGAATATACCACATGTTAGTATGCTGAAAAAATTATTTCGCACAACAAATCGCAAAAAATAGGCTATTTTGAAAATTTTGACTACATTTTTGAAAATTTCAACCCGAAGATGTAATCCGATCATGCTGGCCAACGAACTTGAACTTTCGTTTTGTGTCCTTAACATTTTAAAATTTGTTTGAAGTTTCTAGCACAATTCTACGGACAGTTATCGTCTGGAATGACACATACATACATACATACATATATACATACATACATATATACATACATATATACATATATACATACATAAAAAAATGCGTTAAACTTCAGAATATGATTCAGAATAGCCTGAAACGGATTTCTGCATAAAAGTTTTTCAAAAATTCACATTCTACAAATTTTGAGGCGAGAGCAATAGCTTAATTTTCTTCAAAAATTCGCTAAAAAATGAATAAAATCCGTTCGTGATTATCCTAATACCGAATCCGTGAGGAAATCATAAGTGTAATACTGTGTGTGTTGATAAAATTTTTTCAATTCTCATGGATTTTTGTGGTTATTTGTTGTTCGATCCCAATTGTAGTCTACTTGTGTTACAAACCTCTGAAATTTCGAATTTAATGACGAATGGGTGAAAATGGACGAATTACCTATTGCAAAAAACGTGTTTTACTGTTTGTTTTTATACGGTTTAGTTATTTGATTATTAATTCTTTTAAGTGAGCCCTATCCCACAATACCAAACCGATTTTCGTAATTATATTTAGTCCGATAATTTTACTATTATTATTATTATTATTATTTTCTATTCTGCTTTTTGTATTAGGTCTTTCAGGGTGAATCCATTCACTGATAATCGAATTTCATAATAGGAATAAAAATGATTTGTAATATCTCAGACGTAAGTACGTCCCTGTAGAACATAAATTACTTACCAATTTTTTGACTTGTATATCATGTTTTGATCTGACATCTGAGGCAACAAACCTCAACCTTGATTACAAACTCTGTGATAATTACATAAGGTTTGGTAACAAACTGCAGTAGATTTTCCATTCCTCCTTGCAATTTGCATTTAAAGTACCTTATTGGTTTTTTCAAACATAACTACATTCAAAGCTGTAAACCTACAGCTCATTGCATATAGAGGAGGTGCAAACCCAAAGGTGTTCTTGAAAGTAATAAGGGCCAACAGCAGGATAATTTGTGTATATGGCATCTGCCATAGAGAAAGAACAGGAAGTGCCATCTTTGAGCCCAACAGCTCCACAAGCTATGGCAAACGACATTGCAAATTTTCATCCAACCGCAACGTAAAAATACATATATTTGCAATAGTTATAGCCCCCGTATACGCTAATTACATCGAATCAACCAATCATCGCACAGTGATTTCAACGGGCTCCTGTAGTGTGATTGCACTTTTTAAAACTTGAAAGTCTAGACTCAAATAACTGTAATTGAACAACATACATAAAATCATGGAATGAGGAAAAAAGGCTGTATTTCGCTGGATAAAAACCATACAGGAATCCCAGGGAAGAAGCAGCTGACAGGGAAGCGAAGGATGCTGTTATGCGTGACGAGCCCATACCCACACCTTTTTTTCCTCGAGACAACATATACAACCCTGATGCTCCTTGTTCGGAGAGTGGAAGAATTAATTTCAGTCCCATCAAGCAGGCTACAGCTACATGTCGATGTCCCCATCTACCCAGCTCATGCGATGGTTCCACAATACAGCGTACAATGCATCGAATAGATCCATACATCTCCAAAGTACTACTACACCCTAAGAGTACCCACTACTACGATGTACTACGAAGTAAATACATCTCCACTGTGCAGGAGGTGTAGCATCATGAAGAAACGGCCGAAATACAATCGTGGCGCACTCAAACTCAAAGCACTATCTGCAAATACTATCAGAACATGTATAAGGACCATAATTATGTAGGATAACATGGTGTAATAATACAAATATTAATATGTGAAGGCTTATACATTTCAAACCAATGACACATGAGAAAAGAAGAAAAAAAAATAACATGCCCATGTCACTAAGAGGATGTCAAGCCATCAATGCCTGAGGGCCATCACCCGCATCCAGGTCATCCGCATTTGCCTTTGTGTGGCACCAATGTGGAACATGTTTTATTCCAAGAAGGTTATTCTCAGAACCTTCACCCAAATCATAAATAGCATCTAAATGGGATTCATTTGACTTGCTTCTGAGAGCAAAGGAGTAGCTTATCTACTCACCCCTTCAGCCAGAAAGCTCTTTTCATTCCTCTCCTACCAGATGCTGTCATTTTAACATGTACATTCTATACTGCTCTCACAGCCCACGCAGTGTTAGCTCACAACATGAGTGCTAGAAATCATCTATTCGGGAAGTCCTCACACCCCTGGTGTCATTATATAAAAGAGTGGCAGATGTACTATTTGGAAAAGGCCACCCAAATTATTAAATCATAGACCTGGACTGATCTTCATTACATGGAATCACCTATTTGACTTACATTTCGTATTTTTCTTTGTTTAGCTGAGTGAATGAAATCCGTACTAACCAGACAAATCTGAGTCTATGGATAAATTAAACACTATGATGAGAGGTAACCTTGACATCCGAGAACGGACCAAAGCAAGGCCAACGAATATGGATACGGTCGAGAAACACCGACTTTCATTGGACTTCATCTCAGCGCTGCTTCAGACTTTCCCCATTCCCATAGTTTTTTTTTTTTTAATCCCGATAGATTTATACAGATGCTGATACAGTACAGTCTCGCTGCTTCAGCCTTTGAGTTAAATTACCCACGATGAGTCACCAAGACCTCATAAAAGAGTAGCAAATGAAGATAGTGAAAACTATTCAGTTGTAGCCTATTTTCTTTCAAATCTACCCCCCCAAAGAAGCCAAACTTAGTCAAGTTGAGAAGGTGGAAGGGGATGATAATGATCATTCCATGTTGCAGGATTCGAGCTAGTCTGTTATTATCAAGCATTATTAATATGTCGGTGTCGGATATTTCTGGGATGGATCTGAACGGAAACACGTTCTAGGTTTGGGGGGGAAGGAGGACTTTTTTTTTTTTTTTCTTTAATTTTATTCATTTATTTACTTTTTTAAGGTACGAATGTTTGAGTTTTGGATTTTTTTGTGAATTTAGTTTTCTTATTTCAGGCAAATTTTTGGATGGATTTTTAAATAGTTCTTAGAGATCAAAAAATGATTTCATTATTTTAAGAAAAACTCGTCACACTAGAGCCTGATCTTCATTATTCAAACTGAGAAAAATCACTACGAGTACAACTGATCAATCTCTGGTGATGCTATGTGAACTGCAACTACGTACAGTACCTACCTATCACAGGAGCTCCTTCAAACGCCAGTGAAATATGTTTCACTCTCCTCAGAGCTGAGATCGCGATAAATCGGCATCCAACTTATTTATTCACGAAGGTTTACTTTATTTATCCTTTTTACGCAGGGGATTCCAAAAAGAAATGTAGCGTTGTGGCTACGACGGGGGGATGTTAACGTCTTCTCCACCCTCAATATCGCTGATGGTTTCATGGCGGTAACCGTACCTAACCCCGTCTGAACTAAAATATTGAAAAAATTCAACCGGGTGCGAGGGACCACTCCGTACTTATATTTACCTCGGAGTGAAGGTAATGTACCAACACATTTCTGATCACTATTCCTCTACATATTACAGGTTGAACAACTTATCGAGTTCAAGTCACCTTTTATTGAGATGTGATGTCAGAGACGAGGGTGAACAACAAGTTCGAAGACATTGCACTCTCGTATTAAAATTCATGTAACTATGTTATCTGGTATGTTTAAGATCGGTGAACACCATTAATTGAGCACCGAAGAAAGTTAATTATGTTTATAAAAAAAAGAGATATTATGTTTATTTGAGGAAACACTTAGGTTTTTACAAGGAACTCAGGCTTAAATACTTCAAATACCACTTACAAAACATATTAAGAATACCAAAAATTCAGATTCCAACGTTATATTTCGTTCAGTTATTGTATATATTCTGTAAACACCGTATAAAATAACAAAAAAGTCATACGACGTATTATTAATGGATTTTATCTCACGTAATACAGTAGTAAGGTGTGTATTCATATCCATTGTGTATCATATATTCCAGTACAGTCAGTGTATTTCAATAAAATATGTTAGTATTTGTCGTGGTTATTTCTTCATCTTCATACTGGTTCTTCGGACCTGCTGACGTATAATACGATATGATAATAAATCGACGAGGTATATATGTCAAAACCGCTTCAAATTATTCGTATTCATACATTACTTCAACTCCAAATTTTTTCGCATTAGTGGAACAATAATTGTGTTCGTGGTATAGGCAAGTTAAGAAAAGTCCAAATATAACTGAAAAAATGGGAATGAATTGTTGAAGGGAAGAACATGTGGTTCGTTGCACGCGTGAATCCTTACGCTCGCTTGGATGTCCTGGAAGGGGTTTGTTTGTAAAAAGATGGTGTTGTGTTCTTTTGACGTTCGCTCGAGTAGGTAGGTATATTTCCCTGACAAAAGAGGGAGGCGCTACGATTCTTGAAACCTTTTAGGTGGAATAGCATTGGTTTTCTCATGACAAGCAGCTTCCACTTCAACCTCTTTTGCCTTGGAAAATGTCAGATACCATACCAATTCCATTCCTTTAATATAGCGCCGAAGCTCTCGTCTCCCTATCTATTGACGCCATCTGTTTTAAATGCGTTCATCTTTCTGTTATCAAAAAATTTCCAGTCATGCAGCATGATCGCATGAGCGAATTTTCGTAATCGTATGGTATAATTTTAAATTGTTTAGAAATTTGAGCTTTTTGATAAAGTGCGAAGAAATTGTTGACTATTAATTTTATGGCGAAAAACGTATTCTAAATAATGATATCCTTTTCAGAGGTTTTGAATTTTTAGCTTTTTTGTAGGTTTTTCGATTTTTTAGCAAATTTTAATGGAATTTAAGTACATTTTTCTGCGTAATTTTGTGCATAAATTTTGAATGTTCTATTTTATAATCAATAAAATTTATTTGAGCAATGCCCTATCAAAAGATGAAAATCTGCCCATTTTTAGCGGTTTTTTTTTTGCAATTCGACCAATTTAATATGCTAAAAAAGTGGTGGCCAACGAACTCATCCTTTTGTTTGGGAAGCTTGATTTTTTGGCGCAGGAACGAAATTTTTATCTCAATTCTTAGAGTTTTTGTCAGGAATGACATATATATATATATATATATATATATATATATATATATATATATATATATATATATATATAATCGCATGAAATGGCTCTACCAGAGCATATGGGTGATTCTCACAGAAAAGGTCAGTTTTGAGTTTGACTTTTGAAAAAAGAAAAAGTGATCGAATCGAGCTGAAAAAAATCACAGATGCTCTCTATATCGTATGTATCGAAATTCGAAGCAAATCCAAACAGTAGCGCTTTTATTAATTCAGAAAAAAAAAATATTTAAAAATTTAGGCGGACAGGTCGATGACATTAGGACAGGGCGATGATGCGACCCGTTGATTCTCACCATTTGCATCACCACCCTGTCCTGGCATCATAAAAGGAAAATTTGCTATAACTGCCAAGAAACGTTAACCCTCAACATTTCAAGTCAAAAGACCGAAAAACGTGACCACTGTAGGGCGAATCCAACAAACGAAGAATGACAGAAATTCTCGAATAAGTCCTAGTAGACCTTCACAACGTTCGGCTAAGTAGATATGTGTTTTGAATGGTCAATACGAGAATATTGGATTACTAAAGGCGAGAATACGGGAATACTAGAAAATCCAAAAAACATAATAGATTTGCCTTTTTCCTCATCGTCCTGTCCTTTTCGTCATCGTCCTGTCCTCGAATTTTCAGGAGAGGACAGGTCGATGATGGACAGGTCGATGATGATTCTTCAGTTTTTCTCAAATGTTTCACCTTGTGGCAAGCTTTTTCCCAAATTCGGCATATAACATGAAACTAGACCGTTCGGTGCACAATAAAAATACCATAAGAAAAAATTGAGTTCAAGTACTCACTTAGAAAAAGTGGACAGGTTTTGGACGATTGTGATTGACCAACCCACGGTCCAGCACACATCTGCTCCCGCTGACGACCACGTGTTGACTGAATTAAAACGAATGGCGGTTTTTCTGGTAACTGAGAAGGGCGCGAAAATAAAAAGCGGCAAAAAAACCCGCTAAAATACAATTGTGACCGCGAAAATTCGAAAAACAATATTGGACAGGTCGATGACGGCGATGCTCCGGACACACATATTTCCATCCAAATACACTTTTCTAGCGGTTCTACATTAATTTTATCGATCAGAAACGCATCTCAGAAATCATACTGATGTAGAAAAATTGAATAAAATCAAAACTCAAAAGCGGAAAGACCTTTAATTAAAGCTTGAAGTTGGGAAGGTCGCATTGGGACAGGACAGGTCGATGACGATTTGACTATATTTAGTTAATTATCTATTTAAAGGAATAAACATAACCTAAAAATGGAAAAAAGGGTTCTAAATAAAAACCTATACTACAATTTAAGACCTTCGCCAGCTCCTAAATCCTTATTGGGTCGCCGCAACTGGTCCGGACATCACTTCTGCCCCTTTCTGTGAGAATCACCCATATACATATTCAAACAATTTTTAAGGAAAAACAACAATTGACAACATGAAACTAATTATTATATTTCGGCTTATGCCTTTTTCAAACTACGAGAAAAGAATTTTGATTTTTGTTAATTGGTGAGAAAATCGTGCCATGGAGAAGCGTGGTTGCCCAGTTAGCGTCTGATAGACGCCTATGTGTGTGTATCAGTTGTTGTGCAAACAATTCCCTGCCTTCTACGTAGGAAAAGCGGAGACATCGCCTAATTTGAGGGTTAATAACCATAGAGCATCGGTAGTAATGAAAAAATAAGATTTGCCAGTAAGCCGCCATGCCTCGTCGCATGATGCTACATTTGATGATTGCTATGGTATGAAGGTATTGAAAAATGGGGCCTACAGAAAACAAATTAATGCTACTTCATTCAGAGAGAGCTCACTCGAATGTTTTGGGCGCGTATGATCCTCCAGGGTTGAATATCAGACGCTAACTGGGCAACCACGCTCCTCCATGGCACGATTTTCTCACCAATTAACAAAAATCAAAATTCTTTTCTCGTTGTTTGAAAAAGGCATAAGCCGAAATATAAAAATTAGTTTCATGTTGTCAATTGTTGTTTTTCCTTAAAAATTGTTTGAATATATATATATATATATATATATATATATATATATATATATATATATATATATATATATACATATATATATATATCGTATGAAATCACGGAGCATTTGTCACGAATGGAAAAAGCAACAGAATCCCCTTGTTTCTCTAGGTCTACAATCCTTCGATGTGAACCAGCTGAAGACTACCCGACACCTATTTTAATTTCTACCCATCAAATTCGACCGAGATTGAAGTGTTTCGCGAACTTATAAAAACTATCGAATCAGTATATAATACATAATATTCATTTATTCAATTTCTACTATCAGTTCCAATTGTCCATATCTAATTAACGATTCAAAATTGTAATACGTTTACAAGTTATATGTGTATCACCAAAATACCACTGAGGAATAGTACGGTTGGTATACGGTAAATACCATTGGTCTTATAGAAAAATAATCGATAAAATAAAAGCATTTTAGTTTGTTTCCTTCTTTTGTTGGACAACATTAAAATAAATGTTCCAGTAGTTATAACATTTTAATTCCATTTTTGTTATTTATAATACTCGTGTAATTCATGTATGCTATGCGGATATGATTGATGAACTGTGAAACAGCGCATAAAACCGTCTTTACAACAGCATGTCTTACCAATGTGTCATTCTTATCATTCCATCTAGAAAGTAAAATGTCCCAACCGGCATCAAAATAGAATTATTGGCTTGTCCGCGTCATGAATATCGACAAGAACACTCGTTGCCATTTCGATTTTAACAAATGATAAATGTAATAATGAGTCGCAAATTTTTCGCTCTATTACATATTAATAATTCTACTTTAATAGAAATGAAAGTGGGTTTCCCCAATGAGTCCATTGCATAGATTCGTTCACAATTTATGTAGTTCCAGAATATTGCAGGCTTTTCCTACGATCTTCATTTTTCAATTAGTTGCTATAAATCGAATAACTCATATTCTCAACAATAGATTATTAGTTCAAAATAATCTTTTGAAACTAAATTGAAACTCTAAAAATTAATGTTCATGACTGCTACAATGTTGAAATGCCACTGATTTCCATACTTCATAAACTCGCTTGTGAGGTCATGGTGCACGACTGTATCGATTTCATTAAATATCTCGCAGTTTTTGAGTCATTGATCATAAATAGATACGGGTACTCATTGAAAACTATTCAGTAAGCATTTTCTTTATTTTCAGTCTCACCATGTAATAAGTGTGTACAAGCTTAATGGACTACCCTGAAAGCCTGGCTACAAAATTGTTCATCCCATTACGAATTTTTTCGTCAGAGTTTTTACCCGGAGTTGATGTCTATGAGTCATGACCGTTTCAAATGTGTCAGGATGAGAAAATGAAAAATTGAACTATTCCCCGGTCAGCTTCCTGAAGATAGTAGAAAAAGTACTATTCCCTCGATGGTATTTTTTCAATCTGTCCACAATTTTAAAGAGAAGATCGATATTTGAACGTTTATGGCAGATGGAACTGAAGAATTTATGAATTTGTTTTGAACTTCTTTCACTTTGACCACTCAATAAAAAATCAACAATGGGGAATTTTCAAAGATGATTGCAGTACAAATAAAATACTGGCCAAAAATGAAAACTGAGGAAAACCAGGTGATATTCAGAAACTACACTAAATTGTGAACGAATTCATGGAAACAGCCCATTCCAGAAACATGGGTAAAACATTTTCCGAATCTACTAATTAGGTACTAGGTAGTAAGCAAAATACTAAGTATGTTCAATTATTGAGAAAATCTGTATTGCTCATTATATAGAACATTCTTCAAAATCGAGATTTACAACGTATGTTAGGACTTATTTAATTTGTTCCTGGACGATAATGGTTATAAACTAATAGTAGTAGAAACTTACTGGGGATAAATTGAAACACAGCACTGGTTATATATGTTGATATAGTTTATTGAGAACCCCTAGAAGGAGACCCTTCTCATATGCATCCTAAACACCTAATCCTAATCTAACCCACTACGACCTGGTTCTTTCGATAGGGAGTATCGGTCACGAATGAATCAGCCACGTCTCACCAAAGTGTCATTTTTATCCGGGTGACCTGCTTTCCCAATCTCTTACAACGGATGTTGACACATCACCCTTCCAAAAACAGAGCCGCATCTGATATAACCTACTCAGTAACCTGCTTATCTCAGGCTGCTCCCAGCGTCGTTCTCCTGGTTTTACAGCTGCGACGGGCGGTACCGGACATCGGGCTGTACTCGTTGGTACTGTTTTTGTCGATTCCCATCACAAAGCCGAGAAAGCCGTCTGTGAGAAAAAGCCGTAAAATATATACTTGGAATGGATACATACTGTTGTCTAAATGAGATGATAACAGTGATACAATGTTAAAATATGCACTTGTTCAAATACGGTTTCCACACGTTGTTCCGTTGTTTGTGAATCGTATTATGGTCAACTCCAGACCTCAAGGCCGGTGAAACTAACAAAAATATTAATATAACAGTACAGCTAGGTCCTCCATTTTCGTCACCTGGATCGACGACTTTTGCCAGTGAGCTGCAGCTTCAAGACTCAAGAAGGAAGATTCATCTCACAACTGAAAAAAAAAAAGCTCTTGGTAGGGGAAGAATAATGCTAATTTTAGTCGTTAGGCAGATAAACGTTTCCTATTCCGACTTAACATTTGAAATCTTCGAGCTAGGTAGTCTTGAATTTCAAAAATTTTTCAGCACCCTTAGCTTCTTTGCATTTCAGAGCTTACGATGAAAATAATTATAAGATTTGATTGATATTTTTTAAGCCCAAAACCTTTTCAGTGACTCAACAATGGACCTTTTTCCATTCCAATCTCAATGTCGTTATTCAATGGTTGGGTTCTATGGTTGGAACATTTTAAATTTTCCATATTCTATTTTTGTTTGTTGCTCTCTTCTATTGCCATAGTGGAATGCATGGAATCACTTCTAGTCAGGCTGTTCTAATCAATAAGATATTAAATATCTTATATGTGTAATCATTTTTACTGAGTGTGTGTGTGTGTGTGTGTCATTATGGACGATAACTCTCCTTAAAAATTTTATTCTTGCGCTGAAAAATCGAGCTTTCCAAATAACTGGATGAGTTCGTCGGCCAGCATTTTTTGAGCAAATTAAATTGCTCAGATTTCAGAAACTGTGCTAAATAAGAATTTATTATGAAAACGGCTGAAAATTGTTAAATTCGTGTTTTTAGCCGATTTTTAGTCGAGAGAAAAAAAAAAACAACGATTGAACAACGATGAGCTAGAAGGTTAAATAATTTAAGCAATAAATAATTCTGAAAAAATTACGTAAATTTCAATTATATTTGATGAAAAAGTGTTAATGATTCGCTGATAACATGATCCCGTAGTGGGATGTATGGATGGGATGTAGGTACATGAAAAGCGTTTCGTAGTATGAGGAGCGAACATAACGATCAGTACAATAGATCAGCAACGCTTTTCTGACTCAGTCATTGACAGAAAACTCCTCACCAAAGCTGTCCGATTGTCTGAAAAGTGAAGGAAGCGTCTGCTTCTGCGGCCGCCCCAGCCGGATGCTTTTACCTCCTCATGATATTGCATGTTTTAGTTTATCTTTTCAGCACGAATATTTAGGTATAATAGGTGACGTATACTCCAGATAATACGTATTATCCAGATAAGGTAGTTGAACTTGATGACAACGAATATCGCATGCCAACAATAACGAAGTAAGGGGAAACTTAGGGGTAGCTAGACGAAGAATGTGTGTTTGGTTCAACACAAAAATTATACGAATATTTCAGTCGACATTCCCGACTTTTATTAACGAAATAAAACCAGGTAAATTACTGGTAACCCAATGAAATGATCTGTAAGATTTTCTCATCACGTGGTTGGATTACTCCAACTTACTCTAGTTTATGCGAACGTAATTACCCGAGAGGGTTCGCCAACAAACACAATTGCGGCTAGATTTTATGCTTGGAAGCCTTACTGAAATGGGCTGAAAGGCTATCAGGAATGGACTTGATGAGTTCTAGGAGAATTTCTAGTCAAGCTGTAGTGCTAACAGCGATAATCAGAATCTCTGCAAATATCGTTTGAAAATGCTGCAAATTATTATGCAAAGGTTTAATTTCTTTATTAGATAGCCCTTTTACGCAAATTATGTGTAGTTAATAGTATATCATCAAAAAGTGGCACTTCGCGTCTCCCGAAAGCGTTCAAACCTTTACAGCTACAGGATCCCACAATTTGACATCATTAAATAAATGTATGAAAATTCACAAAAAACTAATAAACGCCGAAAAAAACAAATGAATTTGCCCTAAAGGTCTTCCAACTGACCAGTACGCCTTCGTACATCGTATTTGTTTTCGGGGTGTCCCAAAGGAGCTCCATCGAAATTTCATCCGAACTAAATCACTCGCGACGAAGTTGTGGAAACCCATTTAAAAACGAAAGTTAGTGAAAAACGTTGTCTATTTCCACGAAAAATAAAGAGTTACACTGTTTAAATCGATTTCGACGGTTAGGCCATCATCAGTAACAAACAATAACTTAACCCACTGATACGGGACCATTGTTTGATGCCCGGAGCCGGGACTAGGTCTGAGTGACCCCAGTGTCTCATTTTCTGCCAAAATCCAGTTTTATTGGAGATTTGTATGCTTAGTGAAACTTTAAGGATTTATAATGACAAACTAAAGATTTGGTAATGGTTTAATAACACAATAAAAAATTAACAGGTCCGTTTCTCTTATATATTTCACCCTTTAGCACAGTCTTTTTCCTCTGAAGGTAATGAATAGTAATTAACAGCCATACGTATTGGACAATCACAGTAGCGCAACAGTACCCTAGTTACTTATTATTAGGGTAAACAATTTATAAACTATGTTTGGTTACAAAAAAATAGAAAACGACAACTATCAGTCTGGATTTTGAGACCCTAAATTATCAATCACATGGCAGGAAATTTCTTTGTGCCTCTTCTAGGTATAAACTCTGAACATCGTAATAAAACAAAGCAATTTCAACTCGAAATACAAACTCTAAACATCATAATAATCGAAGAAATTTCAAAAAACTAAACAAAATAATAAGCAAAAATCACTAAGAAAGATTAGATTGGTTTGACATTGACAAGACTTTCATGAATCAAGGCATTTTTGACAAATTTTCGCACAGCATTGCAAACACTGACCTTTGTGGCATTTGACGCATGTATATGCAGTCTTGCGATCTTGATTTTGAGGACAGTCAGCACAACGAATTCTCTTGGCCAGCTTCTTCTGAGTAGCTCCCGTTGATACAGAAGTTTCTGGAGGGGGAATGTTCAAGATCCCCCTGATCAGCGTTTTTACCGAACTCTGCACGGATTTCTCGGTGAGTCTTCTCAACTGATGGGGCTTCACCAATTCATCAGCAAGTCCCTGTACGAACTGATGACGTTTTTTCATTGCATTTCCACTAAAACAGGAGTACAACACGAATGAATTTACGCCTGCTAGGTCGACGATCCTGTAGAAGAGCGTGAGTGGCCATCGAAATGATTTTCTTTGACTAGAGTACACTCCAGTTTTGTAATCAACAGCGTCGACTCCACCCTTGGTTTTATTATAAAACATGATAATTTCTGGTTTTTTGGTGGCCTCAGATATCTCTTTTGAATGGTGCATGGTTGATACTAGATTGACACACTTGTTTTTTTTTTTTTGGGACGAATGATACCAGAGTAATTTTGTTGTGAAAACCAAAGAGGGACGAGTTCACTTGACGACTGGGTTTCGGCAAAAATTCAGGTGGTAGTTCCGGTTTATTTTTACGGATCGTTCCCACATACGACAGTCCGACTTTCAAAAGTTCTTCACAAAGTTCAATTGAAGAAAAATAATTGTCGGCTGTAATATTTCTGCCAGAACCATGAAGTAATTGTGTGAGCCTGTAGACACATTGTGTGGGTTTTTTCATGGAGCTTTTCTGTTCTTCAGTCAACGTATTCCCATCACTGTCTTTCCCAGTGTAGATGTACGCATCATACACATAACCTGTGGCAGCATCGACTACTACCATGATCTTGATGCCGTATTTTGCTGGCTTTTGTGGCATGTAGACAATGAATGAGCATCTCCCCCTGAAAGGAACTAGCATTTCGTCGATAGTCACATTTTTCCCCATGGAGTAAGCTCGCTGACTGTTCGATAGGAAACTATCAAAAATGAAAGAAATGGCAGCCGCTCTGTCAGTGGTTTTTCGAGTTTCTCTATCGGTTGAATCATCGAAACGTAGGCAGATGTTTAGAGCGCAAAATCTGTCACGAGTCATGGTGGCTCTGAAAATTGGCCTTCCTGTGGGTCCTGCACTGAACAGAGAGTATATACTCTCTTTAGAACTTTTGAAAATGGACGCATAAAACAGTAGCCCAATATACGCACCGATTTCTATGCTGTCAGTTTCTCGGAACATGGATTTCCATCTTTTCCCTGGCTTCAAATCAGCTGTTTTTTTCAGCTTGACGTTGGTCCACTTGACGATTTCATCGACCATTTCGAAAGTGAAAAGAACTTTGAACACCTGTAGTGGCGAGGGTGAATCGCCTAGGGCTCTGGCTGATTGAGAAACACCAGGTAGCATTCGGATAATGTTGTGAGCTGGAGTTCTCACTCTCTGATTGGGCGCTGCTGAGTCCCACTCAAAATCGTTTTTTCCCAGGTAGACGATTGGTATTTCATCAGCTACGTCTTCATTACGTATTGGCCAGTCTACGTTGTCCCTCATTCTTGGAATTTCATCTGGTTCCAATTCTGCATTCGAGTCAGAATCATAATCACTTGGTTCTTCAGGGATGTAGTCAGCATCGGTATCAGAGTCATCAATTTCTGAATCAATGACTTGTGCTTCATAATCATGTGTACCATCACGATTTTCATCAGAAAACGGGTCGTCAATATCGTCTTCATCTAAAAGGGATGAGTTATCTTCAAATGGCTCATCATCTTCAAGAATTGCTCTTATCCGATTTTCGAAATCTGGATCACCACTAAGAAATTCTCTCTTTCTTCGATTTATGCTCATCTGTGAAAGAAATGGAACTTGCTAAAATTGAATGCAGTGATGATTTCTCAACAAAATCTAAAAAAAATGATCATAGAAAGTATTTGTTTTTGCGTTAGAGATGAATACATAAAAAAAGAAAATGGCATGAGGGGGGACATGGTCTGAGAGACCCATCCAATTTACACTGCTGGGAAACGGGACTGGGTCTGACAGACCCAAGTGGGAAGAAGAGGAGGGCTCTACTACACACAAGGTACACAACAAGAAAAGCGGTTTGACCTACCTTTGCTTTCTCTTCCGTAGTCAGGAGGGTACTGAGACACTCAAGGCGATTCAGCAAGGGGTAGCGCCTCCCCACCCCTCCAAAGGGGCGGGCGGGTCTCTCAGACCCGGTCCCGGATCAGTGGGTTAAACAAACGTTATTGTTTGTTACTGATGATGGCCTAACCGTCGAAATCGATTTAAACAGTGTAACTCTTTATTTTTCGTGGAAATAGACAACGTTTTTCACTAACTTCCGTTTTCTTGAAATTTCATCACCATAAGTCGAAAGGAAAGAAATTAACCCCAGAAGTTCCGAAGCTTATCAGAGTCTCTCCATACTTTGTAACTGTATTCTCAATGTAAAAAAAGGAGCTCCGTTTCAGTTTCAGCACAGTAAGTCAATTAGGAAAAAATCAGGCTCAGAGGTTCCTCAGCTGATCAATTTGCCTACGTGCACTGATATTGAATTTCTAGGTATCACATACAAGGTACATTTCGATTACAGATCCGTAGGTTGTCATCAAGAAGCCTACTTACATACAGGCGCCTACAGAGGGAAAATAAATACAATTCATTTTTACATGTATGCGTTACTACAGTGTTCACCAAAAGCATAAGAACACCCCCTGGAAACAGTTGCATCTGGCTTGTCCGTATACTTTGTTACAATCGCATTTTCGTGAATTCCACGTAATAGAGCTTAAAAAAAAAAACTTGTGTTAAAAATAAATAAATGAATAAATGTTTCTACTAGGTACTTTTGTATCGTGTTTTATTTTATTTTATTTTTTTTTATTTTTTTTTTTTTTTTTTAAGTTTTTGGTGTTCCGCTAGAAAACAGAAAACAATGCATTGTGAAACTCAATTGAAACCCATACCTACTTATTGGTATCATTTGAAAGGTTTTTTCCCAGTAGAATTTGATGAAAAAATTAGAAAAATCCTAAAAATTGTCTGCAAAGACGCACGCGACGAAAGCGGTTTTTCAGTTGAAAAAATACATTTGAATTTGGCACAGCAACATAGGTATATTTGAAGCAAAACCTACCTAACCTTCTATAAATCCTGGTTTTTTCACAGCCCACTTGATATCAGCGGTAAATTTATTGGAGCATTTACCGTCATTTTTCAAACCTCTGAGGGCTCTGAAAAATGGGCGCCGATATTCAATTTTTTTTTGCTAGGCTGAAAAACAGCTTTTGTTGCGTGCATCTTTGCAGAAAATTTTTAGGATTTTTATTTTTTCAATTTTTTTCATCGAATTCTCCAGGAAAAAAACCATTCTCCAGGTGTGGGTTTCAGTTGATCCTTTTTTTTAATTTACACTCACAATCCATTTTTTTTTTTTTTTTTTTTTTTTTTTTTTAGCTGAACATCAAGAACTAAAAAATAAAATAAAACACGATATAAAAGTAGTAGAAACATGTTTTTTCTTTCTTTCTTTCTTTTTTTTCTTTTCTTTTTTTTTAATACAAGTTTTTTCAAGCTCTATTACGTGTAATTCACGAAAATGTTATTATAACAAAAGTGTAAGGCCAAGCCAGATGAAACTGTTTCCTAGGAGTGTCCTTATACTTTTGGTGAGCACTGCATTCCGTCGGATCTAGGTATAACAACATTAAAGTAGTAAGGTACCTACCAACTGACAATTTATAAGATAAAATGAAAATCCTACCAATGCTTCTCTAGTTCATCCGTACGGATTACAGTTACTAAACTCACTTTCGCGACATCAGAATCCCTTAGAATAAGATCAGCAGATACTTTACTTTAAACAAATGAAGCATGTTTTATGCATTCCGATCCAACAATCGCTTAACTCCCAAGCGGTCATTATTGGAATTTACCGAATGACTAGCCGATTCAAAGAAGTCACTACCAGTCCTAAGTCATTTTCATTAAGTTCGAGCCCTTAGGAAGGAAGCCCTTTGTTGACAATATCTATCAATTACACTCAACGGTTCAATGTTACCGTGAAAGTTTTCGAGATCTCGATGTTTCAATATTTCAACGCCTAATTGCTACCCTTTTGGTGATAATAATGTATGCCGAGCTTCTAGCATTAACAAGAAATTAAATGAACAAGAAATTATTTTTATACTAGCCGCTCCGGCTCGCTACGCTCGCCTCCACGTCCAGCCGGGGGGCAAGCCCCCCGGACCCCCCCCCCTTAAATTGCTCGCTTCGCTCGCAAAAGGTGGCATGTAGGGAACTTTGCTCGCTTCGCTCGCAAAGTGTGGCATGTAGGGAATGTTGCTCGCTTCGCTCGCAAATGGTAGATCCCTAAGGGTAGGTTTAACGTGTGTAGGGGATGTTGCTCGCTTCGCTCGCAAACGGTAGATCTCTAAGGGTAGGTTTAACTTCTGTAGGGGATGCTGCTCGCTTCGCTCGCTTGAGGAAATTAAACTGTTCACCCAACTTGGCAGACGTTTTTTTCAGTTGGGAATTCTTACAAACAAATTAAATCTTATAAAACTACGTGGAACCACGAAAAGTTTAGTGTGGTATGTAGGGAATGTTGCTCGCTTCGCTCGCAAAGTGTGGCTGTATACATGCGATGTATTACAATTGAAACATGTAGGGGATTTTGCTCGCTTCGCTCGCAAATGGTAGATCCCTAAGGGTAGGTTTTACTTCTGTAGGGGATGCTGCTCGCTTCGCTCGCTTGAAGAAGTTATACTGCCCACCCAACTTGGCAGACGTTTTTTTCTGTTGGAAATTCTTACATTCAAATTAATTCTTATAAAACTACGTGGAACCACGAAAAGTTTATTAGGGAATGTTGTACTGCCCACCCAACTTGGCAGACGTTTTTTTCAGTTGGGAATTCTTACAAACAAATTAAATCTTATAAAACTACCTGGAACCACGAAAAGTTTATTCGGGGATGTTGCTTCGCTCGCAAGGTATACCTGTATATGTGTAGGACAAAGTCCGTATTTATTATTTGAAATGGCTCTCGCTTCGCTCGCAATTTGACCGAGTTCTCGTCACTTTTTTCGATATCCGATTTCGGATTCAGATTCGGCGGGATCAAACCTTTATTTCGCCCGCGAAAACCGTTCCGAAAAACGTACCTTTATGGGGTATATTTTAATTTAAAAAAAACAAGTTTTTCGTCGGAATTTTCGAGAAAACGGGTCCGTACTCTCG
The DNA here is from genome assembly GCA_030762985.1 of Adelphocoris suturalis. Taxonomy (NCBI): domain Eukaryota; kingdom Metazoa; phylum Arthropoda; class Insecta; order Hemiptera; family Miridae; genus Adelphocoris; species Adelphocoris suturalis. The sequence goes on from CM061045.1 coordinate 1,895,270, forward strand.
CATTTTTTTTTAACGCATTTCCCGATACTTTTTTCGGGATCCGATCGCGCCGTCGTCTTCCTCGTAGGAAAACCTACGAAACCGGTATTTTTCCGGAATTTTCGACGGCCGTTTAGAGGGGTAGGGGAAGCGGGGAAGTCCAAAAAGCGCACATTAATTCTTACTTCGACCCCCCTCCCGCCCTACGGCCCATGGTTCGGGTGGGATTAGACGATTTTAAATTCGCTCGCTCCCACTTTTGGAAAATCCCAAGAATATCCCCCCACTCGTAGATCCGGCCCACTCAGCCGTTTGGCCGTGCATAGCGCGGACAGACAGACAAACGGAGTTTCATTCTTATTAATAACTAGCCGCTCCGGCTCGCTACGCTCGCATCCACGTCCCCCGGGCTTGCCCCCCGGACCCCCCATTAAGTTGCTCGCTTCGCTCGCAAAGTGTGGCATGTAGAGAATGTTGCTCGCTTCGCTCGCAAAGTGTGGTATGTAGGGAATGTTGCTCGCTTTGCTCGCTATTGAAACATGTAGGGGATGTTGCTTGCTTCGCTCGCAAACGGTAGATCTCTAAGGGTTGGTTTAACTTCTGTAGGGGATGCTGCTCGCTTCGCTCGCTTGAGGAAGTTATACTGCCCACCCAACATGTAGGGAATGATGCTCGCTTCGCTCGCAAACGGTAGATCCCTGAAGGTAGGTTTAACTTCTGTAGGGGATGCTGCTCGCTTCGCTCGCTTGAGGAAGTTATACTGCCCACCCAACTTGGCAGACGTTTTTTTCTGTTGGAAATTCTTACAAACAAATTAAATCTTATAAAACTACGTGGAACCACGAAAAGTTTATTAGGGGATGTTGCTCGCTTCGCTCGCAAGGTATTGCTGCATAGGTGTTGTTAAATACCCGTATGAAATTCCGTTGAAATGAGTCAAGTGCGTAGTGAGTCCCCTGTGAGTCATCGCGTCCCTTCGCTCGCAAGGTGTGGCTGTGCGGATGCGATGTATTACAATTGAAACATGTAGGGGATGTTGCTCGCTTCGCTCGCAAACGGTAGGTCCCTAAGGGTAGGTTTAACTTCTGTAAGGGATGCTGCTCGCTTCGCTCGCTTGAGGAAGTTATACTGCCCACCCAACTTGGCAGACGTTTTTTTCTGTTGGAAATTCTTACAAACAAATTAAATCTTATGAAACTCCGTGGAACCACAAAAAGTTTATTCGGGGATGTTGCTCGCTTCGCTCGCAAGGTATACCTGTATATGTGTAGGACAAAGTCCGTATTTATTCTGTTGAAATGGTTCTCGCTTCGCTCGCAAGGTACCTATGTATACCTGCTCGCCTCGCAAACCCCTTGACTGCGTAGGCTAAGTGCCCCAAACACGTCTTCCCAGAGCCTTCTCGCGAACACGGCAAAATTAATTTCTGATGTTAAACGCTTCCCTCGCAATTCTGCTCGCAATTTGACCTACTTTCCGTCACTTTTTTCGATATCCGACTTCGGATTCAGATTCGGCGGGATCAAAGCTGTATTTCGCCCGCGAAAACCGTTCCGAAAAACGTACCTTTATGGGGTATATTTTAATGGGAAAAAACCAAGTTTTTCGGCGGACTTTTCGAGAAAACGGGTCCGTACTCTCGCATTTTTTTGACGCATTTTCCGATACTTTTTTCGCGAGCCGATCGCGCCGTCGTCTTCCTTGTAGGAAAACCTACGAAACCCGTATTTTTCCGGAATTGTCAACGGCCGTTTAGAGGGGTAGGGGAAGCGGGGAAGTGGAAAAAGCGCACAGCACATTAATTCTTACTTCGACCCCCCTCCCGCCCTACGGCCCATGGTTCGGGTGGGATTAAACAATTTTAAATTCGCTCGCTCCCACTTTTGGAAAATCCCAAGAAGATCCCCCCACTCGTACACTCCCCCCACTCAGCCGTTTGGCCGTGCATAGACACGACAGACAGACAGACGGAGTTTCATTCTTATTAACTAGCCGCTCCGGCTCGCTACGCTCGCCTCCACGTCCAGCCGGGGGGCAGGCCCCCCGGACCCCCATTAAGTTGCTCGCTTCGCTCGCAACGTGTGGCGTGTAGGGAATATTGCTCGCTTGCTCGCAAAGTCTGGCATGTAGGATATGTTGCTCGCTTCGCTCGCAAAGTCTGGCATGTAGAAAATGTTGCTCGCTTCGCTCGCAAAGTATGGCATTTAGGGGATGTTGCTCGGTTCGCTCGTAAACGATAGATCTCTATGGGTAGGTTTAACTTCTGTAGGGGATGCTGCTCGCTTCGCTCACTTGAAGAAGTTATACTGCCCCCGGACCCCCCATTAAATTACTCGCTTCGCTCGCAAAATGTGGCATGTAGGGAATTTTACTCGCTTTGCTCGCAAACGGTAGATCCCTAAGGGTAGGTTTAACTTCTGTAGGGGATGCGGCTCGCTACGCTCGCTTGAGGAAGTTATACTGCCCACCCAACTTGGCAGACGTTTTTTTCTGTTGGGGAATTCTTACTAACAAATTAAATCTTATAAAACTACGTGGAACCACGAAAAGTTTATTAGGGGATGTTGCTCGCTTCGCTCGCAAGGTATACCTGTATATGTGTAGGACAAAGTCCGTATTTATTCTGTAGGGGATGCTGCTCGCTTCGCTCGCTTGAAGAAGTTATACTGCCCACCCAACTTGGCAGACGTTTTTTTCTGTTGGAAATTCTTACAAACAAATTAATTCTTATAAAACTACGTGGAACCACGAAAAGTTTACTAGGGAATGTTGTACTGCCCACCCAACTTGGCAGACGTTTTTTTCAGTTGGGAATTCTTACAAACAAATTAAATCTTATAAAACTACGTGGAACCACGAAAAGTTTATTCGGGGATGTTGCTCGCTTCGCTCGCAAGGTATACCTGTATATGTGTAGGACAAAGTCCGTATTTATTATTTGAAATGGCTCTCGCTTCGCTCGCAAGGTATTGCGTAGAAGTGCAAATGGGAACCCCCCTGTGAGGGTCCCTTCAGGTAAGCAACGTTGTGTAACGGCGGCCCGTGGTCGATTAATTTCTGATGTTAAACGCTTCCCTCGCAATTCCGCTCGCAATTTGACCTACTTTCCGTCACTTTTTACGATATCCGACTTCGGATTCAGATTCGGCGGGATCAAAGCTGTATTTCGCCTGCGAAAACCGTTCCGAAAAACGTACCTTTATGGGGTATATTTTAATGGGAAAAAACCAAGTTTTTCGGCGGACTTTTCGAGAAAACGGGTCCGTACTCTCGCATTTTTTTGACGCATTTTCCGATACTTTTTTCGCGAGCCGATCGCGCCGTCGTCTTCCTTGTAGGAAAACCTACGAAACCCGTATTTTTCCGGAATTGTCAACGGCCGTTTAGAGGGGTAGGGGAAGAGGGGAAGTGGAAAAAGCGCACAGCACATTAATTCTTACTTCGACCCCCCTCCCGCCCTACGGCCCATGGTTCGGGTGGGATTAAACAATTTTAAATTCGCTCGCTCCCACTTTTGGAAAATCCCAAGAAGATCCCCCCACTCGTACACTCCCCCCACTCAGCCGTTTGGCCGTGCATAGACACGACAGACAGACAGACAAACAGACAGACGGAGTTTCATTCTTATAAATAACTAGCCGCTCCGGCTCGCTACGCTCGCCTCCACGTCCAGCAGGGGGGCAAGCCCCCCGGACCCCCCATTAAATTGCTCGCTTCGCTCGCAAAGTGTGGTATGTAGGCAATGTTGCTCGCTTCGCTCGCAAAGTATGGCATGTAGGGAATGTTGCTCGCTTTGCTCGTAAAGTGTGGTATGTAGGGAATGCAGCTCGCTTCGCTCGCAATTGAAACATGTAGGGGATGTTGTTTGCTTCGCTCGCAAACGGTAGATCACTAAGGGTAGGTTTAACTTCTGTAGGGGATGCTGCTCGCTTCGCTCGCTTGAGGAAGTTATACTGCCCACCCAACATGTAAGGAATGATGCTCGCTTCGCTCGCAAACGGTAGGTCCCTAAGGGTAGGTTTAACATCTGTAGGGGATGCTACTCGCTTGAGGAAGTTATACTGCCCACCCAACATGTAGGGGATTTGGCTCGATTCGCTCGCAAACGGTAGGTCTCTAAGGGTAGGTTTAACTTCTGTAGGGGATGCAGCTCGCTTCGCTCGCTTGAAGAAGTTATACTGCCCACCCAACTTGGCAGACGTTTTTTTCTGTTGGAAATTCTTACAAACAAAATAAATCTTATAAAACTACGTGGAACCACAAAAAAGTTTATTTGGGGATGTTGCTCGCTTCGCTCGCAAACTCTGGCATGTAGGGAATGTTGCTCGCTTCGCTCGCAAATTGTGGCATGTAGGAAATGTTGCTCGCTTCGCTCACAAAGAATGGCATGTAGGAAATGATGCTCGCTTCGCTCGCAAACGGTAGATCCCTAAGGGTAGGTTTAACTTCTGTAGGGGATGCTGCTCGCTTCGCTCGCTTGAGGAAGTTATACTGCCCACCCAACTTGGCAGACGTTTTTTTCTGTTGGAAATTCTTACAAACAAAATAAATCATATAAAACTACGTGGAACCACAAAAAAGTTTATTTGGGGATGTTACTGAATGGTGCTGCATATTCCGACATGTGAATAGTTAAAAACTACCTACGAATTTGCACCGCTTGGGATTTGGAACCCCAAAGGGTGTTAGGGCATCATTAGCGACCGTTATGAATAGCTCGCAAGAGGCCAAGAGCGAACTTCGAGTCCCTTCCCTCGCAAGGTATACCTGTATATGAGTAGGGCACCTAGGTGTACCTGCTCGCCACATTGTCATCGAACTCCAAACACGTCTTCCCAGAGCCTTCTCGCGAACACGGCAAAATTAATTTCTGATGTTAAACGCTTCTCCTCGCTTCCGCTCGCGATTTGACCAACTTAACGTCACTTTTTTCGATATCCGATTTCGGATTCAGATTCGGCGGACCCAAACCTGTATTTCGCCCGCGAAAACCGTTCCGAAAAACGTACCTTTATGGGGTATATTTTAATCGGAAAAAACCAAGTTTTTCGGCGGACTTTTCGAGAAAACGGGTCCGTACTCTCGCATTTTTTTGACGCATTCCCGATACTTTTTTCGCGATCCGATCGCGCCGTCGTCTTCCTCGTAGGAAAACCTACGAAACCCGTATTTTTCCGGGATTGTCAACGGCCGTTTAGATGGGTAGGGGAAGTGGGGAAGTCCAAAAAGCGCACATTAATTCTTACTTCGACCCCCCTCCCGCCCTACGGCCCATGGTTCGGGTGGGATTAAACAATTTTAAATTCGCTTATACACCCTATCGGAAAATCCCAAGAAGATCCCCCCACTCGTAGATCCGGCCCACTCAGCCGTTTGGCCGTGCATAGACACGACAAACAGACAAACAGACAGACAGACGGAGTTTCATTCTTATTAATAATAGAGATAATAGAGATAATAGAGATAGAGATTATATCAAATGTACAAATAGTGGGCGAGATTATGTACAAGACATGCGAGTTTGTTATGGAAACCGTTTATTGCTTTAAATTGAACTTGGTGAACATTCACTTACCCTTACTAAATGAGAACCCCCCCCCTTGTGTCATAATGACTATATTACGTGATTTACATTGTTACTTAAAAGTACATTATAAGTACCATATAAGGTTGATCTTTGTAATACAACTTTGGATGGATTTAATCTTGAAAATTGATTATCACGTGGCATCTAAGGAAAACCAAGTTGCAGTATTAAGTACCTACTCATAGTTGGTACGTTTTATTGGTTGGTATTTGAGGTATTGAACTCCTCGTATAGGGTAGAGTGAGTTTGAGTAAGAGCGAAGAGAAAGTACGAGTACGAGTGGGGAAGAGGATTTCGGAAAACGGTTTCCGATCGATAAGGCCAGTTGGGTCTGATGCATGCACCGCTCTAGGGTCGACAGCGTGAAATTGAATTGCTTCATTTGCCGTCTTTACAGTGGCAAGCAAGACGGCCCCTTCTCTACCTGTCCCACTTCCCCCGAAACCCCTTTAATTTTATATAACTTCACCCACCCCTTGCTCCCTCGCCCAGGACCCCTCTAGCAGTTGCTATCTCTGCATCCTCCCCTCCACACCATTCTTCTCTCCTTCGCTCTCGTCTGGGCTTTTTTCCCCTTAGAATGCGAGAGATTTGTTTGCCAGGGTCCTCTAGGCTGCTGTGCCGCGATGCCAGTCACAAGACCCGACTTTTTCTTCTTTTTTAATCGGCTTCAGGGAAAAGAGTTCGGAAAGAAGGAAGGGTCAAGGTTTTCCCATACCGATCCATAGGAACAACCCAAAAACAGCCGAATATATCGATTAAAATTATTACAATACTGTTCAAAATCTTTGAGAAATGCATTAAAAGTGTAAGAGATGCCATTATGTAATCGGAGCACCGCACAGTGGGCTGAATTGCGAAAAACCTCTCTCTTTGTGGCGCTAAAATCCATGTGGGATCCTTTAACAGTTTTCCCCATGTGTCTCGGTATTTGTGCAGCCGTTTTCCAGTCATGGAAACCCAGTATTTCTGGGTCAAAAATAAAAAAAATTATAAGTGACCCAATATTGTTATTACTCATTAATGAGGACCAGGCCATCCCGAGCTAGAAACGCTGAAAATTATTACTATTATTTCTGCATTACATAGCCCTTCTATTCAGAACACTGGTCCTTAAAAAATTACCTACCAAACTGAGTATATGGTGCATTATCGAAATACAAGTGGACGATGCCGCCTACCAAAAGAAAATAAATGCATTAACTTAAAAATAAAATTTAATAAAAAACTTGCAAGTGACCAAGGATGAGAGAAGGAAAAAATGTGTTGTCTCTGGTGGAATAGGAAACCCAGCCCGATTGGTTAGGTTACATTGCTGGCGCCGTTCCCAGTCCGACGCTCTATCCATTGAGCTACGAACGCCTGCATGATAAAATTTCATTATGCGACACATCTGGGATCGTATATTCCCATTATAGGCCATTATTGCCTGATATTACCTATAGAGTTGATCGAATGGGATGCCAATTTTACTGGCACATCTTCGGCCGATGTATGATTTTTGACCCAAATTTCATAAAGTTCGTTCCAGTAGTTTCAGAGAAATGCTTCAGACAGCGTACAGCGGACAAACGGATTTTTTAAATTTATTATTATTTTTTTAAATCTAATTTTTATCTGATTTTTGGATTCTACTCATACTGAAATGCATGCTCAGAGTGATGTATTGAGCTGGGAACTGTGAAACTATCAGGGGACTGTCTACAACGTAGCCCGCACATCCAATCCAATCCAAATCGGATGAAAACAGTGGAAAATAAGCTTGTTACAAGGATTTGCAGACACATACAAACACACACACTTTTTATTATTTTAGTTTAGAGGCCAAAAATATTTTTTCTGTCGAAAGCGAAAACAATGCTTCCGCTTTATGTAGACTTGGAAGCAAAAATGAATTAGAGTATGTTCCATCCTACACAAAAAGCCCATTTTGTTATAATGAAATATTTGAGAAATCAGGCGTGGCAAAACCTAACTAAGGCAAAAGTTGTCCAATCAATTTAAACTTTATCAACAAGGGAGAGGCTAATAATCAATATATATATATGTATATATATATATATATATATATATATATATATATATATATATATATATATATATATATTATATTGTATGTCCAGCTTTTTCTCCATGATCACCAACTGCCACCTACTCATGGTTGCAGCTCTTGGGGTGCACTCGCAAGTAAGGGGGTTGTGGGTGCAATTGGGTTATAAAAATGTGGGGTAGGATACTGGTATCCTTTCCTATAACATATTGTATGGCTCATGGAGGCTCGAAATCGCGCTGAATGACGTATAAGATATTTCAGATTTTTTAAATGTTCTGGAATATTCAAGACTTAATGAACTCTAGAAATGCGTGATATCAGTTGGTTTAAATGATTCTAAGCGGTCCGGGAATAAGAATCATCTAGAAATCTAGACTATTCTGGATTATTAGAGTTCTAGAATAATCAAGATTTTTCCAAAATGTTCTCGAATATTCTAGAGTTTTCCAGAATGACCTGGAATATCCTAGGCTATTTTATAATTCTCAAAATGAACTCTGGAAAAGAGTGATAGTAGTTGGTCTAGATGATTCTAGACAGTTCCGGAAAAAGAATCATCTAGAAATCTAGAAATTTCAATTCAAAAAATATACAAGTCATTCAGCGCAGAATTTCCTCGATTCTTTTAATCTCGGTCTAGTTGTGCAGTCTGGAACGTTTTGGAATTAGAAAATTCGATTATTGATAGTATATAAGCGGGAGTCAATGCTTTTTCTGTCAGTCAGACATCAGCTATGGTTAAAAAATCAACAAGTTGAAGATGTCAGGATCATAAGTGATAACAAATGAAATAATACTTACTGAATAAAAATGCCTAAGCGCAAGAAATTGTTCACACAGTTTTATGTGAGTGCTCAGAAAAAAAAACAGTGTTTGCAAATGAAACAGAAGCACAACGATAACAGCGGCTTAAAACCACTTATCAATGACCAGGCGATGCCGGGGAGACGCCGCTAGTAAAACTATATTGTAGTATACCTAAGAGATAGAAAAATTCTTCTAAACACCTATGAAATAGGTAAAAATACATCAACTCTATAGTGAATTGATCTTCATTTAATCAAAAATTCATTAGAAAGAACATTGAAGTTCAGTTTTTCAAGGACCTACTCGAATGTCGTAATTTAATTAGTCATTTTTTCAAATAATGTATTTTACGTTCAATCGTATAGATAATCATAAGAGTTAATTGATTGAACTTAGTAGTGGATCAACGCAAAGATGTATTTTTCATTTTCATGTTTTAATCTTTCTTTTGCATGATGCCCTTTCTATCACCAGACATACATATTGATCGATGAAGAAAAATAATATGGAGATTTGTATTTGTGACGTTCAATACGTTTGTCATGCCCAGCTGTAAATGCGCCTGTCAACTAGTCCCTATCAATTACTGTTCCAAAAGGAAGGTTAACAACTGTCAACATTTTGCTAGACAGAAACTGATTTCTCGAAAGATAGCCGTCTATAATGCCATCTCTCATTAGGATATGAAGGGTCGCAGGAAATAACGATCAGAGTCACTTCTTAACAAATCTGCAAAATTCAAATTTTAAACTTTCAAGTGTAATATTTTGAGTTTAGGGTAAATAATTCTCAACTCCAAATATTAATTTCATTGAAAAAACACATTTTAATGAAGAAACCAAAATCAAATTGTTTTAAAAAATATGAGGAGAATGGGAAAAACTTATTTTTTCAAGAAAACTGCTGGACCTTGATCTTTCTTTCACGTTAAACTTCATCGATAGGTGGATCGTCCAGATCGCTGAAGTCTGTCGACATCACTGATTAAGTTTGTAATATCAAAAAACAAAACGAAAAACTCCGAACAGAATGATTATATTACTCGTATTGAGAGACAAACGAACACTGAATGGATGGGCACTGATCAACAAGTGAGGTTTTTTAGGACTCTGATCCTTTTTAGCCGTCAGCGCATGGACGCTGATCGTGGTTTCGCAACACCTAAAATCTCCCCCTCTGTATTTTGATGCTAACCTTTATCATTCTTTCCCGAAGCGATACATGCTTCGATTCGTTTCTCTAAAACCTGCAAGATGGCACCAGTATCTCATTTCGGACCAAAAATTGACTCTGATCGTTCTTTTCCGTGACCCTTCATATGTAACACTCATGCCTTCCAGATTTTCCTGTACTCGTTGAACCGCATCACAAAAAACAACTGCTAATTTGTTTTGAAAACTGCATGATTTTGTGGGTGATGGGTCCTAATAAACTATATATATATATATACATACACTCTTGGGAAATGAATATCACTTGGACAGACACCCTTTGATTTTTGATTTGAAGAATTGTGCCGTAGGATGTCCATCCTACAATATTTATTTTGCAAGTTTAGACGAATATCACTTACCTACTGTCCGGTTATCATGGCGTGACGTAGGAGTTTTTAGATGCGTGTAAGTCTAAGGCTCCTTATCGTTAATGAAAACAAGGCTCCATCAAGCCATAACATAATATTAGGATTACTCTAAAAGAAACATGATTCGGGGTATAAAAGTTGTAATATTAGATAAAAACATTTACTTGCAATCATATGAGGTGTTGAAATCGGGCTCCTAAATATAGTGAATAGGTCAGACGGTTAGGCCTGATGGGAAGACTCATAAACGTTGTTTTAGTGAATCATATCGTCGGTCTGTCTGGCATCCTGTTTTGTGAACATGAAGTAGGTGAACGAAAAATATTAATTGAGTACAATAAATGATAGGAATGTATATTGAGGATCAATAAAACTGAGATCGAAAGGAAAATGAAATTCGGAGAAAACAATGTGAGTTGAACCACCTTGAGGATAAATGGAGTAGGAATCACGAAAAGTTCTTTGAAAGAACTTAAGAGATGTCGAGGGTGGTGATAAATGTGGAGTGTTAGTTTTGATGTGTATCAGGAGCAGTTAGGAAAGATGACGGAGAGAAGAAAGGGGTGAGGAGGGAGTGTTAGTGAGGGGATGTGACCAACCTGTGGTGCGGCTTCCATTAAACTTCTACATATTTCAGGGTGGATTTTCTCTCCTTTGCTACTCAGCACTGTTAAAACCCTTTCTCAAAACCTAGGACCTCCACCACCACCTCCGGCTCAGGTTATTAATTTATTCAAAGGGTTTCAGGATGAGAATCCCAGTTGTAAATCTCTGAGCGTTGAAGAAAAAGAGGTATTAGTTTCCAGAATTTATACCGAGAAGTGATTTTGCCCTTTTAACTTGATTTACTTCTCAGCTACCTCCCTTTCCGTCTTACTGCCACCGTATTTTTCAAGAAACTTACTGAGAGCGCTGGTGGAGGAGGTTAAAAACGATAGGGACGGTATTCTAAAAACAAACCTCTGGGAAAAAAAGTATAATCATTTTTTTGTTGGTCCTCCTGTTGATTTTCACTAATCTATGGGGAATAATCCCTCCCCCCCTCCTTGATGTTTCCTAAAAATGTATTTGAGACCCCGCTCGAACGAAAATGTGATGCTATACTAAACTCCACGCAATTACACTAATTAAATTTCTGAATAATTCAACAATAACAACACCACTGGTTTAAACTGAAACTTACAGTTCCTGTATATTTATCCGAACAATTCTTAAACTAGTTTGGTAACTATATACCATATTTCCGGTGATTATAATAAACATTACAGTTCATTACACTACTTTTATAGTATGTTCGAACGGTCGATACCAATGAACTTGGAATAATTACCTTGTGGGGATTCTCCAGTGCAATATGTGCTATTGTTAATATGATTTATTAATTACCTGTTGAGTGGCAAAACTTGCATCTAATTTCTCGTTAATTCTAACCTTCATCTCTGAACAAAAATAGGCACACGCTTCAAATAATTAGTTACCCCCAGACTGGTCAAACCACATTGGTGACTCCGTGAATGGCAGAACCGCAACTGCAAATATCAATGCCTATTACAGTCACTGGAGATGGTACAATAAACCTCTAGGCAAGAAATATTCATTTCGTGGCTCCACCGTTTTGGAAGTCGAACGTGAGGGTAGGGATCAGGCAAATTGAGGCCCAGTTTAGAATGAAAAACATTATTGTACACCAAGATCGGTATGATTGTATTAATAGTGCTATAGACTCTAATGAACTAGCACAAGTTGGTGATTTGGTTACCAATCCGTCAATACAAGAACGATTCATAGTTTTTAAAAAGAGACCAGTAGAAGGTTCTTCTAGATTCCGAAAACAAAACGCTGCAACGTTTATTGAAAGAGGTTCATTTAGGTGATAAAAAACCTAGCCAGCTTCTTCGTGAAATGAGAGAATTAGCAAATGGACGTGCGAATGAGGACCTACTGAAGTCCTAATGGCTCCAACAGCTTCCTACTAATGTACGCGCATTCAACACCATTCTCATTTTGGGTTACATTTTATTGTTTAAATGTGACCGTGCAAGGGAAATGGGAGACAAGGATTTTTTTCCAGGAGAACAAAAAAACGAAGATTGGGTCAAAAAATTACTTTTTTTTTTTTTTTTTTGTAATATTGTTTGGGTTACAAAAGGATCTCTCTTTCCCCAATAATCATCAAAACTTGAATTTTCTACATTTTTCATTGTATTTATAATCGAGAAAAACTGCAGTTTTGCAAGTTTACTGAAAATCTGCTGAAACCTGCTGAAAATTTGCAATTCCCGGCCCATTTTTTTCAAACTTTGAAAAATTATGAATTTTAATTGGAAAATGATAGAAAAAATCCAAAAAAAAAAAAAAAAAAAGATTTTGTTCACCATAATGTGGAAAAAATAAAAATGTTCCAGTCTCTTATGATCTCTGTCTTATGATGTCTCAGTGATCTTATGAGCGAATTTTCGTAAAAAACCGTAGGTACTGTTTTGTGTTATATTGCTTTGAAAATTTTAAGTAAAAAGAAGTTGTTAACCACCAATTGAATCTGCTATTCAAAAAGAGATTTGGGATTTAAACCTTTTTTGCAGTTTTTATTAAAAAGAACATTTTAATGGAATTTTAGAACATTTTTTTGCATAATTTTGAACGTAAATTGTATAATGCTCTATTTTGTAGTTAATAAACTTTATTTGAGAAATATTCTGCTAAAAAATATAAATTTATCGATTTTCAGCCGTTTTTAGTATTTTAGTGATTTTTTCAGCAGGCCTCATCAGTCATCATTTTCGGGCAGGCCCCCCTTGGCATGCGGTCAACGTGCCCTAGCCATTGGATGTGCCCTGCCTTGATAAATAGGACTATGTCTTCATGCTTTAACAATATATCAATTTCTGCATTTTCTCTAGTACTCCAACCTTGACCCTCTCTGACTGCACCATAGATTCTTCTTACAATTGCTCTCTCAAATACCAGCAATCTTTTCTCATCCTCAGCTCTCTTGGTCCAAGCCTCAGATTCGTAACAGACCACAGGCCTCACCAGGGATCTGTAAAGCCTCATCTTTGTTGTCCTGGAGATCACACGGCTCCTGAAGAGTTTTATATTGGCATAAAATGCTCGGTTGCCCGCCATTATTCGAGAGCATAATACCGCCGCATTATTCCTGAACTTTATTCCTATTTGTCACCAAGCTCCCCAGGTAGGTGAAAGACTTGACTTCATCAAACTCATAAGTACCAAACTTCACCTTCCTGGGTACTCGCTGGGCACGGAATGGTGGAGACATCTGGAGATACTTGGTTTCGCTTTCATTTATTCGTAGCCCCATTGGCTTTCCCTCTTCATGCAAAAGCTCGAAGGCTTTTTGTAGAGCATCAAGACATGTCATCGGCATATGCCACAATTTGCCATGTTTTCTCGACTATTGTGCCTTTCTTATCTGCGTTCCTGACAGCCTCATGCAGAGCTAAGTTGAATAGTGTGGCTGACAGTGAATCTCCCTGTCTGACGCCCGAGCTTATCTCAAAGGGTTTTCCGGAGAGGTTACCAACCATAACCTTTGAAGTGCTTCCTTGAAGGGTCATTTCAATAAGGATGATCAATTTTTTAGGAACCCCGTTCCTCTCCAATGCATGCATTATCCCTACTCTGTTTAGACCATCGAATGCTTGCTGGTAATCTATAACCAATACGTGCAGATCGTTATTATACTTAACAAATTTTTCTGCAGCTTGCCTTAGGATGAAAATTTTATCAAGCGTACTTTTATTGTTACGAAAACCACATTGGTAGCCTCCAAGAGCTTCTTCAGCGTAGCCTTGGATTCGCGAAAGGAGAATAAAGGACAATATTTTATAAGCCTCATTCAAAAGCGAAATGCCATCTGTAATTACGGCATTATTCAAGTTTATAACCTTTCTTATGTATTGGGACTATCAAACTAGTGCACCAGTCAGCAGGCACCTTCTCTTGGGTCCAAATAAGAAGAATGAGAGAGTGAAGTGATTTTTCTGATTTCTCCCGTCCACTCTTTAGTAGTTCAGCCACGATCCCATCATCCCCAGACGTTTCATTATTTTTTAGCTTGCTGATGGCATCTCGTACCTCACCTAGTGAGTGCTCATCAACTTGTGGATGTGGGCCATAAAACTCATAAGGCTGTTCCATCTGCGCTGGTTCCTTATTTAGCAGTTCATGGAAGTATTCTGTTCATCTGGAGATTATCTGGGATTCATCTTCAATAATTTGACCATTCTTGTCCTTGCAACCATTATTTCTGGATTGATGCCCTTTCTTGAACCATTTGACATTCCGGAAGAAAAGTCGGTTCTCATTGTCCTCAGCCAGCCTTTCCGTTTCCTCCAACTTCCTTATCTCATCATCCTTCTGCTTCCTACGAATCATCCTCTTGGCTTCCCTTCTTCGTTCGCGGTACAGCTGCCTGTTACTTCGTGTCTATCTCTGAATTCAATTCGATAGCCCGCTCACAACTCTCATCGAACCACTCATTTTTCCCTTGAACGGTCACAAAAAATACGATATAAAAAGAGGTGTTCCAGCCCGAGTTCCCACCAAAGAACTCTATGAGAGGTGGAACTGAGTTGTGAGACTTGCTCCCTTGGAACAGCTGCGAATATTGTTTCTTTTTCCAAAAGAATGGATATTAGTTCTGATTTTCTCTGATTAAATAGTAATTTCATTGAAAACACCAGGAAACCTGACTAGTGACTAGGAAATGAACTATGTGCGTCTTGTCTTGGAATATTGAAAACCATGCTAGTTTAAAAAAAAAACTCCTGATTTCACAACCTGATGAAATGGAAGATATCATGATTCTAGGAAGATAATTTCTTATGCCAATAAAAAAAAAACTTTTTTTTTTTTTTTTTTTGCTATTTTTTTGTTATTGGAACGTTAAAAGACTATGTAGTTTGCGACCCTAACATGTTCGTATATTCAGGATCAGCATGAAATTTCCTATAAGAATCCGTCAAGAATAGGTTTTTTTTTCTTATCCAACCCCAATACCAAAGCGTTTTGCATCGTAAGGAATATGTATTCTATGAGATTCCTTCAAGTCGATGGTGATAAAACGTAGGTATAGAGGATAAACCAGGGGGGCATATACCAGTAATTTTCAAAGTAATAAAAGATTATGTAATACTACATTCGCCCCTAAGCCGGCACCGAAAGGCTTCAGCAATTTTCAAATTATCAGTAACGATACATATTTTTACATTTTGCTAGAAATAACCAATTGGATGCATAATATATTGTTTACTTGTAGAAAAATACTGTGGAGACTCAAATTAGATTTTTATCGTCATGAAATATACTGAACCTATCATTCTCTCGCAGGTCCAGAATACTGGGGAAGAATTAATCCAGAGTGGAGTCTTTGCAACAAGGGGAGAAGACAGAGTCCCATCAACGTAGAGCCTCACAAATTACTATTCGACCCGTACCTAAGACACATTGAAGTTGACAAATTCAAAGTAAGTTGATTATTGTTGTGTTTCAATTTGCATGTCTCTATCAACCATCACGCAATATAGTTTTATTCCAATACTTCCCAGAAAAGTTCATCAGAATTGGCAGGATTTGTGTGTCTGTAAGCGCTGATTTAATCGAGATAAAATTCAAGGGTGATCACCGACCAACCATCCATCAATCCACCAACAACCAACCGTCAACCAACCAACCAATAACCCATCAATAACCACCCATCAACCAACCATCCATCCATCAACGACCATCTAATTTTGAGTGATTTTTGGCTATTGGATCGGGAGGAATATGTATTCCAGGAATTTCACATTTGCGCGTTTCTTCTCACTCCCAAAAATCTGATGGAGATGAAACATTTATGGGATCGACTGGGAGCTTATCCAAAGAACCCCAAAACATTTTCTCGATATCAAATTGAAATTTTGTATGGCAGGACATGGATTAAACACACATAGGCGTGCCGACCGAATGGCAGATGAAACTAAAATCTATCAAAATATTGTGGAACGAAAAAAAAAAAAAAAAAGAAAAAAAAAAAACCGGTGGACATTCAGACTTAGAAAGTCAGTCTTCCCGACTTAGGGTAAAGAGAAAGCGAAAACGAATCAATGATTTGGTGCACTATGATATCCGGTCATTGATCGCAAGATCTGAATTTACATTCAGAAACCCTAAAATCTCACCATTGAATCTGCAAATGTTGTAGTAGAAGAATAAATTCCATAGTACCCTTACGAATGACTCCGACCGTGCTCGAATTATTAACGAATCTCCTAAACGACCCTCTAACTAAACTTCTAGCGCAGTCCATTGCAACGCTTACCAAAAGAGCCAAATCTCTTAACGTTTAGAGTAAGTTGTACCTTGCTTCCTTGATCAAAAAGGTCACGACAAAGTATTTGAATCAGCTAAAACCATTTTAAAAATAGTCTCTGGAAACCTGTAAGGATGTGTCTTGACAGGGATGAACGCGTGTACATGATTCAACAAAAGACATTTAATTTTCGTCGATGGAGTAAATGGAGATGGAGGAAATAATTCCAGTTAGCAGTGTAGCGAATGATCATAATATGAGCTAATCTTCGTAAAATTTCGTATAATTAACTATTAGTTTTTCGGCAAACAATTTTTTCTGATTATAACAATCTGCTACTCGAAATAAAATTATGAATTTACACCTTTTTGCAGTTTTATCGATTTTTTTTAGCACGAATTAACAAAATGGAATTTAGTTTACAATTGATAAACTTTTACAACAATTGGACTCCATCTCCGATCATTACAACTGCATAATCTAAGGCATAAATTTGCCTCATTTAGCTTTTGATTGAAATTTTGACGAAATTGATTGAATACATCGCTGACAAAAATTAGCATTATCAGATACCATAGCGTGTGGGAATCCATGGGTGGCAAAAATCTCTTCCAAGATTTCAATTGTGGATTCAGACGTTGGAGCATTGTTGCACATTTTTATTTCAGCCCATCTCGACCTAGAATCAATCACGATCATATATTGATATCCTTGGAATATACCAGCGTAGTCAATGTCAATACGCTCCCAGTTTGATTCAGGCTCATCCCACGAATAGATTTGAGCTTTGGGAAGGCTGGTTTTATGTTTGAACCTGCTTCGCACAATCGAGGAAACGCTCTATGTCGCTATCGTTCCCGTCCAGTATACATGTCGCACCAATTGATTCTTTTTCGTCTCCCCCTGCATGAGTCCGATGTTGCTCTCTCAATACGGTACAATTGGGAACAGCGACTGAATAACCCCCCAAAACTAAATCATCTTCAATGGTACATTCATAAGACGGTGCTGGGTTGGTTTCGATGTATTTAACCCTCCGTAGAACGCGCCCTTCTTTGTAACAACAGAGACCGCGCTGGGCACTCTGTGCCCGGCCCATATATTTAGTGATGCATGTAGTTATTTAGCAGGCAAGTGAAAGTAGCAATAATAAATTAGTTTAATTCGGAATAATAGTTCTCCGAACAATCAAATCATTACATGATTGAAATAAAAATCTAATCACTTCAACCTCAAATAGATACAGAGTCTTAGATTTTCATCAGTACAACGCTTTCTATTCTAATAAAGTGTGAAATATGTAATTATCTGAACTAAGCTAACTAAATGAAATGAAAATTCGAATGATAAACCGATCAAAAAGTACAAAATATCAAAACAGGTAGGTACTCCAACCACTTTCCATTATAAACCGTCTTCATTTTTGGAAAAATACAATTTGAGAAAGCGAACCACTAATAAATAGCTATGTAAACATTTAGAACTAAATTACTAAGAATAACTCGTTTCTAACGCAGAACACAAATAATTTATGTTGCCTTTTGTAATAGAAATCAAACTTTCCTCTGTTTACTTTTTTATTACTATAAGAAGAAAACCAGTAGTTATTCACTCATTGACTCGCAACGACTAGAACAAGTAGGTACATATTCAATTATCTGAGATGTCCAACAAACAATAATTATCAATTTCTTCTCAAATTAGTAGTTTACTGCTTGAGTACCTATATCAAAGAACAGCGCACGGCTCTCATTGCTTACACGAGGACCTCTAGCAGAAATCATTTCCTTACGTTTTGTAATGAATCCGACAATTTTAGTCAAGGGCTTGTTTTCTATCTCTAGTGTAAAATTTGTACCATAGAATTTGTTGAAAAAATGGATCATTGAAAGGAAAACAGCAAGTGCCTCTCAATGCAACTGCGAGTAATTTTAATCGGTAGGGGAAAATGCTATTGAGGCATTGGCTATCGGATCAAGACTCCATCAATGTTTGACAGCACACCTACTGTGAAAAAGGACGATCGCATTGATAGGGCTGGATCAGATGAGGTCAGCGACCAATCACATGCAGATTCCCTCATGAGCTTTGAAAATGCTTCTTCACATTGAGAAGTCCAAAAAAATATAAAAATAGAATAATTAAATAAAATATCTAAATAAATATGAATAATAATAATATTAAATAAAATGAAATAAATAAACAATAAATTCGTGTACCTATAAAGGGTGTTTAACTTTCCGGCGCACCACCGGCCAGGGTTCGATTCAACTACTAACTTGTAACTTCCCATAGCATACCTATATTTTTTAATTCAAGTTAAAGACCACTTCTTTCACTATAATGATTTCTTTTTTGCGTTTTCGACTTTGTGTCACAAAAACTCCCTTAATTTTGTGTTAAAACTCAAATCTGATTATACCGCTAAAAAGAACGTTAGATTTCCTATCTCACTGATGACTTTTCAAAAAACTGTAAATGGAATGAACGGTAAAAAAGTCCAGTCATGCAGCATGACCCCCATGAGCGAATTTTTGAAGAAATCTTCGACATTTAGGTCGCTATTGATCGTGTAGAGAAATTTTAGTTTATGATTTTGATAGACAAACATGGAATCAAATTATTAGAAATAATGCATTGCGTTTCATGCAAATATTACCAATTTTTACAACTAGCGAACGGCATTATTCCGATTTTTGACTGATTTTTCAACTTTGAAATTTTTGAAAACTTGATACATATTCTCATAGGAAATTTTACGCTGATTCCGAATATACCACATATTAGTATGCTGAAAAAATTATTTCGCACAACAAATCGCAAAAAACAGGCTATTTTGAAATTTTTGACTACATTTTTGAAAATTTCATCCCGAAGATGTAATCCGATCATGCTGGCCAACGAACTTGAACTTTCGTTTTGTGTCCTTAACATTTTAAAATTTGTTTGAAGTTTCTAGCACAATTCTACGGACAGTTATCGTCTGGAATGACACATACATACATACATACATAATACATAAAAAGTCCAGTCATGCAGCATGACCCCATTAGCGAATTTTGAAGAAATCTTCGACATTTCAGTCGCTATTGATCGTGTAGAGAAATTTTAGTTTATGATTTTGATAGACAAACATGGAATCAAATTATTAAAAATAATTAGGAGGTACTCATACTTTATTATTATTAAACTAATCTTGTAGATTTAAAGACAAATGTAGGTAAATATTCATAGATTTCGATGTCCAATGTGGTCAGTATTGAAGGCAGTTGAAATCTTAACAGTATCCTATCATAACTTTTTTTTTTAACAAGCTCCTACTACCTACGTTTTAAACAGCATGGTTCTAGGATTGGTTATACAGGGATACTTCCATAAGAGTAGTTCAATCTGAATTTGGACAATGTTTCATGCAAATATTACCGATTTTACAACTAGCGAACGGCATTATTCCGATTTTTGACTGATTTTTCAACTTTGAAATTTTTGAAAACTTGATACATATTCTTATAGGACATTTTACGCTGATTCCGAATATACCACATGTTAGTATGCTGAAAAAATTATTTCGCACAACAAATCGCAAAAAACAGGCTATTTTGAAATTTTTGACTACATTTTTGAAAATTTCAACCCGAAGATGTAATCCGATCATGCTGGCCAACGAACTTGAACTTTCGTTTTGTGTCCTTAACATTTTAAAATTTGTTTGAAGTTTCTAGCACAATTCTACGGACAGTTATCGTCTGGAATGACACATACATACATACATATATACATACATACATACATACATATATACATACATACATATATACATACATACATACATATATACATACATACATACATACATACATAAAAAAATGCGTTAAACTTCAGAATATGATTCAGAATAGCCTGAAACGGATTTCTGCATAAAAAATTTTCAAAAATTCACATTCTACAAATTTTGAGGCGAGAGCAATAGCTTAATTTTCTTCAAAAATTCGCTAAAAATGCTTTAAACTTCAGAATATGATTCAGAATAGCCTGAAACGGATTTCTGCATAAAATTTTTTCAAAAATTCACATTCTACAAATTTTGAGGCGAGAGCAATAGCTTAATTTTCTTCAAAAATTCGCTTAAATCAGCCGTAACCGAAAAAAATTTTACATCTCCAAAATGTTCACTCTTTTCAAAGTTTGTCCCTCGGAACGTCCTGAATGTAAATGTTCGTGCTGTAAACTTAAAAGTTACATAAAAATCTCAGCTTTTCAACGGTGTAGTTGATTGTATTTTAACATCACTTATTAGGGTAGACAATTACATTTTTACGGCAAAAAACGTTAATTTTTGGGTGAAAATCGTCGTTTTTTACTAGTAATTATCTCCAACTTAGAAGGGGGGGCCGTAAGAGCGGAATTAGTTTGATATAGGATTTTACGTATTTTTTTATGCTGAATCGAATGGTATCCCTTTCAAATCTTCTCGATAAACAAATAAGGGCTTTTCAAGTCCTTTCTCTAGTGCGAAGGGCTCAATCCCGTTGTTCGTTTTCTCCTAAATTAATTTGTACCATAATGGGAGGTCTGGGTTATTTATGACTCGCACACCTCCCACTTTGTTCATATACATACCTCCCTAATTTTTTCTCCGCTGTCTTGGAAAGATCGCCCCGATTGTCGTCAGAAAGCATTCTGCTTACGATTAGATACACGTAAGGTACAAAAAAGTTCCTCTGTGATTGTTGAAACAGCCAACCTTGGTAGGTTGGTAGTTGCTTATTAGTCAGTGCTCTGCTCGGAAACCCTGGCATCTTTTAAAAATCAGCAATACATGTTGGCTAACAGGTTCACCAACAGCCCGTGGACCTGTTAGGGAGAATCACCGACGATTTCCTCAAATACCTCTTTCTAACAAAAAAATGTTTTTGACCTGCCAGCTGTGGTAACCATGTTCTGTGTTACCTTTGTGCGTCACTAGCCTATTGTTAATTGACTTGATAAGGATAATCCTTCGGATATACGAGAGAATCTTCTCGAGAGTATTTACCGCTGCAATTACGATCTTTTGAAGACAGCGGGCTAAAATTAGGTAGGTGGGTATGTAAGCAGAATCGGAGGTGTGCGAGTCATGAATAACCCAGATCCCCCATAATTTATCCTCAGATGAATTTAGGAGAAACCCAACAACAAGATTGAGCCCTTTGCCTTAAGGAAAGTTTTTTTTTTTTTTATGCCGAGGAGATCTGAAAGTGTTACCACTCGATTCAGCGTACAAAAATACTTAAAATTTCATGTCAAACTAATTCCACTCTTCCTTCTTTTTTAATAGGCATCAAGAAGATGGGAAATTTAACGGTCTTTTCAACAGTATAATCAGATTTGAGTTTTCACTGAAATTTGAGAGATTAATGACAAATTTAGTGACGCAAAGTCGAAAACGCAAAAAAAAGTCTTAAAAGTGAAAAAAGTGGTCTTAAGCGTGAATTACAGAAAATATGTTATAGGACAAAAAAGTCACAAATCAGTACTATAATCGAACCTCAGCTGGTGGTGTGCCTGAAAGTGAGACACCCTGTATAAATAAAATTTATTTTTCTTCAATATATGAAAAAGTGGATAATTAATGGATGAACGATTTCCCAAAAACCGAACGTAATACGTAACCATTCCTAATAGGGTTTTAACTTTTGGTTTATTATTTCCAATAATAAGCCTATGTGATCGTGTAGCAAAAAATTTTTATAACCCCCCCTCAAACTTTGTCACTTTACGTTTCAAGGTGCGTAGAATCCAAATTTGAAATGTCCGTCCGCCGTCCGCCGTTCGCCGTCCGGGCCATAAAAGGCCTAAGAATTGACTTAAGAAACCTGTTCTTTCGCACATAGACTCCATTTGGGGTCTAGTTGGTCCTAACGTTTAACCATCCCGATCGCTTTACTCGCATAGATGCTATGGGTCAAAAACGGGCAAAAAGTGTCTTTTTGAGGCTTTGAGTGTTAGACGTGTTAGACGCACGCCTGGCACGCTTGGCAGGGGGTCACGGTGGGCGGTGAGGGGGGTGAGCGGGGGGTGGAGTGAGGCATGACGTTCCTTCGAGGCATGAATATATGTTTTTTTCTAGGTCATATTTGTGTGTTAATACCAATGCTTTTCCAACGCATATTTAATAACATATCCTCTCGACTTTCGTACGTACTTAGATAATGATATTATTAAGACAATAACTATTTGAATAGATAGGAGCTCAAATCGAGAAATATAAACATGCGTGTATAATTATAGAAGTATAGGTTGTGGCAACTCGAAATAGGACACGCCGAGGAGTCTGGACGGGCCTTATGACGTACGCAAGCCAACTAAAACTACGATCATACTCAATTGAAAAAATAATAAACCTTTGTGAAATAATTTGCAGCGTTTTTCTTTAGAAGATGGTCAAGGCAGGGCAATAAGAACTCGGAATTTTTCTAGTTTATTATAGATTTCATTGTACTCCAGAACGTAGCCAAGTTATTTGACTCGCTCCAGGAATAGGAGACATTTTATTTTGTTTGATGGAGGTTGAATTTTCCCAGTCGCTGGAGACAGTTCCAGGTTGTGAATACACTCTGCTTTCGTTTAGCTATGACTGACAATGTCATCAAAATATGACAACGTCTTAGGTAGATCGTGTAGAATTTGTTAGAGTATGCGATGGAATCCGCATGGATCCACTATAATCCCAAAACTAAGTTTTTTCATCAAATAGATTCCCCTCTGGGTCGTTATTGCTTGAATGCAGCTTGATATTTGGTCAACTGGGATATGCATGTACACTTCATGGAGGTGGAGTTTACAAAAATACTTTGACCTTTTGAGGGTGATGAAATGTCTTTCATTCTGCAAATGCGGGGTTGTTGGAGCCTACAAGCTGTGGATTAACTCTTATTTGATCTGAACACAAACTCGTACTGTCCCGTCGGCCTTTGTAATTACCACTATAGGCGCAATACAATCACTAGTATCAACTATTAAAACTATTGAGTTTTTTAAATTATTATATTTTTTTAATTTTTTTTTTTTTTTTATTGGCCTTGAGTTTCTAGGACATCAAGTTCTTTTTCACTGTTCTCAAGTAGTGCATAGGGTACCTACTTTTCTCGCCTTGAAAAACGTGAGTGGGTTTTTCTCGTAAGTGGACTGATACAATGACATTGGGAACACTGCCAATACTTTTTTCAAATAATATTCGGGTACTTGGCAAGTAGAATCGAGTTCATGGAGGTTGATTTGAAGGTGACGGATCCAAGAACGTCCAACAAGTGCGTCAAACTCATCAGGAACCACGTAACACAGTTTTTAAGTCTTCTTCATCTCCTTCCTTGATAGTTGACTTCAACTTCCACCTGACCATCGGAAATGAAAATTCTCCTGTATAGGATCAAAAAGCAAGTTTGAGTATATTAAAATCATTTGGAAGAATTATGGTATTTATCACGGAGCGGGAAGGTATACTCTGTTTCAGAGTCAATAGCGAATTTAATTGGAAGGCCTTGAGTTTGGACTGTGACCATATCCTTTTCAGACTCCGTTCTACTCTGATGCTGAAAAACATCTATAACGTGATAACAGCTAAACCTTTCAAGTGAGTCTTGATCAATGTCTACCCCAACTATAATCATCCCTTCCAATCAACACAATGATCGTAGCAATGAAAATTATAGTCCATCTCAACCCCATATTGGAAACACTAGCCACAATAGCATCAATGACAACTCAACCAAATTCTCCATCACGAAAACTAATTATGTTGGTAGAAAAACTCAACACCTTAAAAACATGGATATATATATATATATATATATATATATATATATATATATATATATATATAACGACATTGTTTGGGCAATTTTGTGAATTTCATATACGAATTTTCACTTCTTGTCTTACTAATCCCCTCATTCCGAGGACAATCCCAACTGCTAAATCATCACCACGAGGTCTGCTCTATCTCAAAATATCCGTTTTTAATATTAATAATATATATAATACATCCGACAAGTTACTATAAAGTAATGACCCCCTATAACATTTCCCCAAGCAACGGGTGCCATTCATCAATACTTATAAAATGCAAAAACGATGTATTACAACACCACATAATTATAAACTCCCTGACGAGGCCTAACAGGGCGAAAGCGCATGGAGAATAAAGAACGATGAGAATTACAGCCTGAATATACTCATCCCCTCACAACCCCCCTAACCATTGATATGGAAAGGCTAACCACCCAAGTGATTGCATTAATAAAGTTGTGAAACAAATTTCTTTCACCACTTAAATAAATTTCTGTGAGGCCCCTTAAGCCACCAACGCCCGAGTCTTGGAACACAGGATCTAGAAACAACCACGAGTCAGGGTTTTCACAGTTCCACCATAAACTTTTTTCCCCTGATCAACCGGTCCTCGGATCATTTAACATCTCACAGATCAAAAATTGGTGAGTCAGCTGATAAAAGTGGAGCTCCAGTATTTTTGTCCGCCTCACATCACCATTCCGAAATAAAAAAGAAATACCGAGTACATTTTGGAGGGAAGCATTACCCTGTGATGGTAATGTTTATATTTTTGTAGGTTATCATTCCAGACTGACCACATGAAACTCCTACCACTTTTTCTCTTGGCCAATAAAAATCTATCCAATCACGTTATTATACAGGTACTTCTAGGAGTTCCAACGAGTGTTGAACCATTTTTGTCGGATTACAGCTGACGGTGCTACATTTATCTAGGAGCGGCTCCGTTGTGAGTGAAAATCATCAGAAAGGAATTTTAGTAAAAACGCACTAAGTCCAATTTGAGAATTTTTCCAGAATTAGAAAAACAAAGTTTATCGCAATGAATTTTCTTTACTTTTCTTTTTTCTTTCAATTTTATGATATAATTCGATTCATATAACGTTTATAAATTCATGTTTCTAGTTAAAACAAAATTTTTTCAAGTAGGTACAATGTCAGGGTAACTTTTTCCAAGTAAAGGGAAATGTGGGCTTCGCCAGAAACAACACTTAAAAACCAACATTTCCGCAATCAAAACTTTTTAATATGTTTAGGTATACATATACATTTTTTACGGGAAAACGTTTGTGAATGAAAAATTAATATGACTGTACGTAGTAGATATTCGATAATTAATCGAATAATATAATAATATTAAACTAACGGTTCTAGTTTTGTAGGTTATCATTCCAGACTGACCACATGAAACTCCTACCACTTTTTCTCCTGGCCAATAAAAATCTATCCAATCACGTTATTATACAGGTACTTCTAGGAGTTCCAACGAGTGTTGAACCATTTCTGTCGGATTACAGCTGACGGTGCTACATTTATCTAGGAGTGAGTGAAAATCATCGGAGAGGAATTTTAGTAAGTAACGCCACAAACAAAATTTTCCTAGTGTGTACCAAAGTAAAGACATGAAAATCTGAAAGTGGTCCGCTCTTTCCCTACAAATTCTCATTCGAGGAATCGTCGAGGAATAATTCCACGAAATTATCGTCTTCTGAGACAAACTCATTGTTTCATCAAAAACAGGGTTAGGTACCTACACAATTTTTCAAGATGGCTAGCTGTGATCCACACTGATCCATGGGTTAACTCACCCCAACGGGTGGATTCCGGAATTCGTGTGTTATCACAAGAATATCTCGAGTCAAGCGTTGGTGGAACGGTCATTTCGCCATTTTGACGAAATAACTCGTGATGGTTTACTCTATAGGTAGAACTGGCCCTAGGTGCCCAGACACCAGGCAACTTTTGGGAAAGTGAAAATGGTAAAACACAGTTCTGTTGGAAATCAGTAGGCATATTCTCCATCAACAATTCCTTAATTTTTCAACACCTCTAACTATACATTTTAGAAACTTTTTACGTTCATCGTGTCAGTAAGGTTATCAACATATCAGATCACATATTCGATAACAAGTTTTATACTCGGAACGATTAATAAATCTTCTGTTAATCCATGTTTATTCAAGTTGGGAAAATGTATAGAGGAATCCTTCATGGCCTCAATTCTCTCTGATCGAATATTTGCGGATGTTGGTACACTCAATTTCTCTAGCGTATTTTATTTAACCCTTTACTTGATACTCAGAGGGATGAATATTGCTTTCAGACCCACTCCAACAGATAAAGCGATTTTATGAGAGGAACGGGTCACATATTTTCACGTGAGTTTCCGATTCGTTGGCATTGCTATCGCGAGATTCATCATATTCGACATAAACATTTTCATTTCATCTTAAATTACGCTCATCTCTCAGTAATAATGAATCAAGTCATCTTTGCCCAGATTTAGGAAATCATTGGTTCTATGTTACGAGTAGTAAGAGCTCTAGAATGATGCTACTTGTGAAAAATAAGCGAAACATATGGCAAATGGCATCCTCTTTTATCAAAGATATACTGAGGTACATATCAGAAAACCTTATTTATTTTTGGGATAGTGGTCTTGAGAAGATCTAAAGGAGGAAAAAGACATGAGTGCAAAAAAAGAAGTGATTTTTTAGAAAATAGAATTCTGTGGTAGTGAGGGAGGTTTCTCTTAAGCCATAATGTTGGGGACTTCTTAAATAATAAATTTAGAACCCCTAAGGTTTGTTGCATAACTGGACCGTATTCTAGATCGAGAAAAAAAACTGACGAAAATCAGACGAGAGAAGTGAAGACAACAAATATTACTCCTCTCCATTCACCCCCTTCTATAATCGAAATTCAAACGCCAGACATTTATTCCGAAACATGGCCGAATTTGAGAATTGTTGCTTCGTTTGTTCCTTAACAAGACTAAAATGGGGACCGAACAAGATAAAAATCATGAAAGAATCGGAGTCTGGATAGCAATTGCTAAATTTGTCTCACACATAGGCTTTTTTCCTCCTTATTCTTTTTTTTCAGATTTGCTTTGGATGGACAGATTTGTTCACGGATATTTTTCTTTAATGCTTGGGTTGTACCAACATCCCTGGGCCAATATCAATAGGACGTACCATTATTAATGAAGCCTTTGCTTATATGTCCCATATTCAGAGGAACCTCCTAACCATCACGTTGCCGAAACATAATCTCTCTAGGGTATTTGCTCGATGAATGGGGAGCAAACTATCCCTACACTGTATCTTGCTATAAAATGTGATTTATACGAATTTAGGGATCCGTTTGCTTTTTTAAAGATTCCTGATAAAATTTTATCTATAATTTCAGTAGATATCCAAGAGTCCAAGGTAGATATCGTGCAGTTGAATGGTATAATAATCCACAAGCATATTGGTAAGTAATGCATGCATTACAGGGACGTCCCTATGAACGGATTGTGTACAATTTTATAGTGAGAGAGAAAATAAGTGAGAAAAAGTATTATAAGATCCCCCCCCCGAAAGTAAGTTTGGAACATCCAAGGTTACATCACTGGACTAAAATCTGGATTGAAGAAACCATAAAAACAATCACGGATCGAACAAAGAGAGAATCTCAAAAATCAGTGGAGAAATTTGTCACACACACACATACACACTAAAAAACCTATGGTCTTAAGATAGGATACGGTCTTAGAATGGTCTGAAACGGATTTGTATGCAGGTATTTTTTTTTTTTTTTTTTTTTTGCTCATGCTTGGGTTGCCCCCCCCCCCCCCCCCCCCCCCCCATTGATGAGCCCTTCTCCAACAAAATATTCACTTCTGTACCCATCACCTTTTAAAACTGTATTACTTCGAAATGGATCGCTGAGGTGGAGCTCATAGATACAGAAATTATACTTTAGCTTCAACTTGTTTTGAAGAGGAACTGATAGATGCTGTGACAGTTAACATGTGCATTCTGTGGTCCACAGGTGAGCGGGACGTTGTTGAATACCGGGCAGTCTTTGGTGTTCAGAGTTGACAAGGACACCAAACATCACATCAATATCACGGGAGGCCCGCTGGCCTACAGATACCAATTCGAGGAGTTTTACATCCACTACGGAACCGTCAACCAACACGGCTCCGAGCATCGCATACATGGCTATTCGTTTCCCGGTGAGGTGAGTGAATTTTCATACACCGTTGAAAATGTTCAATAACAAATTCCTTTAGTATAATTGATTTCCTCAGTCCTATACATGTCCATCATAAGTTGCATACAGGGTGTCCCACGGAAAGGTTACACCCCCCCTTCATTTCTACTGAATTCGACGTAACAAATTGGGACCCTTCCCAGACAGCATTTTTCACTCACTCATTTTGTCAAATAATAAAAAAAATTTCTTTCTACAATGGCAGGTACTCCTTTGTGGCCACTATGTGGAAACAAAGGTTTCAAGATTGTAAGTGACTATGAGTTCACTCAGCTTGGAGCTACAACTTTTATTTTTCGAGATTTTAGAAATTGATATTTGAGCGTTTTCCGATAATCGTCATTTTTTTCGGTTATGGCCAAACAAAGGTCAAATGTTGTTATGATTCGAACTGAACGGAACCAGAACCACCGCGGGGATTAAAACAACTTGCCACATCGTATGTATCTATTAGACAATACTGACATGTCTAGGTAGTACAACATTTTTCAGTATTAAAGAAAATAATAAAATAAAATAAAACCCACAAGAGTTCATGTAAAACTACCATTAGGGTGTCCCTTATTTTTCAACTTCAAAATTAGGACGCCATTCTTCATATTTTTTTAAGCAGATCTCAGGAGAAATACTTTCGCGCGCGCCACTTGCTCTAGAAGTGGCTCAAATGAGATAAACCTGGTTTTTAGCGAATCTTCGTAGAAAATGAAGCTATTGCAATGACTCAAAAAGTTTTAAAGCCAAAATTATTTTAAAAATTTCTACACTGAAATCCGTTTTTAGGCTTGCTGAAACGAATCCTAGAGTTCAACGCTTTTTTGAAGTTTTTTAATTTCATTCTTTTTTTACTCAATAATAATGTTAAAACCATCTAATTTGTTATCTATAAATTCCATAGAGCGTTTAATCTCGTTCATTTTTTCATTATTTTGGTTTAGACTGATCCGTATTTTTTTCCTCTAATTTCGCATTGTTTCCATTTCCGATTTGATTTCTTTTAAGTATTTTAGTATTTCAGCATTGTTTTCTGGAGGGCTATCCTCTTTTTGATTACACATTAAACTCGTACTTTTCCTTCTTTGTTCGATGAACAACAAAAGGGATGTCTCCAAAAGGGCTTTTCCGAGAATTGGAAACAATAATAAAGGAAACGTACCTATGGAAAGATGGGGGATCTTACTATCAAGCAGTAAATCCCAAAAGTATCCCACCCCAATCAGAGCATCAACTCCAGCTGGATGGTTCAACGTAGGATCTGCCATTGGGGATTCAGATGGAATCCCCCACGAATCTATGTCTAGGGTACTGGAGGGAATGATTTCTGTTATATTCGGTATACCAAGAAAAATCAACAGTGCAAGTAAATTTTTTGGAAATTGAAGAAATTAAGGCTCTGGTTGAGCGAGACACCTAGGTTCATGTTGAATTTATACCAGGAATTGGGACCTTGGTTTTGAAACAGTCAAGTCCAAGAAACCTACATGCAGACTTTGTTATAAAATTAGATTGTGAATCACAATCCAACAAAATTCTACAAGGACCTGAGTACCATTGGCATTTTGGAAATACTCAGTTGATAGTATCACACTTGAATAAGTAGCGTTAAAATGTGAGTCCACAGAATGGGTGACTTTAGAAGGATCCTTTGAATGTGGGATTTGTTCTACTAGCTTGCAATCATCTTCAATATTTGTATGCAACAGTGAATTACGTGGCAGGCTACAAAAGGGACAATTGCTGAATTTACAATCATCTAGATTGTGGTCTGTGAAATTAAGGAATTTCTTGCATATTCTTGATTGGGAGCCTTCTATGTTCAACAACATTCAAATTAAGGAATCGTGAACATCTACAGATTGGGTAAGGCTTCTTGCAGAGGACACAAGCGGAGTGTTGTTGAGTGTGTAAGCATGCACTGTCTTCACTAGCTTGTTTGGTAGACTTGACATTCACTTTGTTACTGGCAGTCAAAAACTGTCCTCCCTTTTGAGAGGATTTAGAATTGGGATTGTCAAATGAGGTAATTATTTGAGATGAAAGAGATTCCAGAATCTAACAACGTTGATTCATAAAGTCTGTCTAACTCCTTCATGAATGGCAATTTATCAGAAGGATTATGTTCCTGCCAAGTCTTGAATGTCTCTGAGTTAAATTTGGAGGTAAATAGGTGAATCAATAAAACTTCCCAAGCGCCCACTGGGAGGCCAAGTGTTTTAAGAGCCTGTAAATGTCTCTGAAAATTGTCCAAGAGACTACGCAAGTCTTTGGCTGATTCCCTTGCAAGTCTGGGGCAGTCAAATAAGGCCTAGATATGTCTGAATGTAATTATTTTCTTATTATAAAAGTGTTTTTTCCAAAATTTCCCACGCACCTTGATAATTTTGGAGATTACCTCAAGATTTTGTATAACACCTTCAGCTGTTCCAGTTAAACAACTTCTTCGGCAGTGAAACTTTCTTATATCTGACACTTTATCATTCTCGTGTGCCATTGACTTAAATGCATCTTAAAATTACATAAAATCCACATAGGCACCATTGAATTTTGGGATAGAAATAGGTTGAAATTTGAACACACTCATCAAAGTTATTTGAGATTTCGCGAGCGTTATTTGGACTAGATGAAAGATCTTCTGTCTCAGCAAGCAAACGAAAATAATCATTTTCAAATATTTCCCTAGTATTTTCTTCTAATTCGTAATTTGGTGATTCAATTTCAAATTGGGCTTGGAGCTTGTTTTACTCGTCCCAAATGCCCACAAATTTCTTAATGCGGTATTTGAGCTCATTAATCAAGTAGCGACAACGACTTGTAACGTTCCAGATATCTTTCAAACCTTTCAACACCATTCAACATTATAGTTCTCTTCATTACTAATTTGTCCAAATCGGAAGATACCTTCTTCTTTTTAGGGCTCATATAGTGGAAAGTAATTTAAATATTTACCTACTACATTTATACACACTGTCAATATAATAGGAAGGTAGGTAACGAAATAATTTGGAACTTTAATGTATGATGGAGGAAAAAGAAAACTAGAGGAAATGGAGGGAATAACAGTTTTAGGTTGCTCAGTGGCTTTGGGTTCAGACAGGAAGTTTGAAGGTTCAATAATATTTCAGAGTATTCAATAAAAGGCTCACTGACCTGGGCCCATGGAGCTGACGAAGGTGGGATCAGCGAAGATCAATGCCAAGTTCAAGAGCCTTTGACACTGAAAACTAATAACAGGATGTCCTCTGACGAATAGTTATGTATGTACCTACGTAGAAAGGTGTGTGCGTGCGTGCGAGGAAGCGCCGAAGGGGACGACGTATAACCACAAACATAGAATTCTATGTTCTTTTATATGTTCTGTGCGTATAACCAACTGTGTAGGAACGCGGTAAACAGAACGTCCAACTGATCTTGACAAACCCAGCAAGCACTGCACCATAAGCTGGTTCTGAGATCCGATTCGAATTGACCAATGTTTGAACTTGTGAATAAACGAAAATGTTTTATTAGCTCGAAGGACCAGGTGTAACTTGAAGACACCGAACTGCACAAAAAGCGAACTTGAAAGATTTATTTACGGACAAATAAATGTAGTAGGTAACACTAGAAATGTGAGTCCCACGACAACCGACCCGAGTAGTGTTGTGTTTTAAACTGGTTACTGGTTCGGTTTCGGAAATCTTAGTGACTAATCCACAATGTAGAGTGCAGCACCTAAAGATAACCAATTACTGTACACATGACAGATAGCGTTGAGGGCACTCTTTAGTAATATCAATATTATACACACCTCTATAATTTACGGACAACCAACGCTCGTTGTTAGTTTTCTAAAACTTACATTTCACTAACATATTCCCATTTACCGAAACATGTGAATTCAGTTTCAATATTGAAACTGCCGAACTACAATTTAGAAAAATCTCGCAGTAGAGGGAAAATGTGACTTCTGGCGCAGGGGCCAGACACGGCGCAGAATACTAACCCGCACAACACATGATTCTAACCCTCATAACACATGATGGCTCACCAGCACAACGCATAAATTGAAATTTTGTGTACATTGTGCTTATTGTGCTCATTGTGCTTAAATTATTCGCGGGGGTAGTAGGTTTCACGCCCTTGTAGTTCTCCCCTATCTAGGGGCGCGGCGGCTAGGAAGTAGAGCCTTGTTGGGGTTAATTGTCTCCTTCAAGGTGGTGTTTCCCCGGCCTCAACCGGGGGACGCGTTATTAAGAGGCCCTATGGTCTGGTCTATACGTTTACCATCGTACAACTGTATATTGTGCTTCCGTTTATCTTAAGATCAAAAAATAATTAGGCGTTTTGACCGGGAATACACAGGCCGGTTGAGGCCGGGGCAACACCACCTTGAAGGAGACAATTAACCCCAACAAGGCTCTACTTCCTAGCCGCCGCGCCCCTAGATAGGGGAGAACTACAAGGGCGTGAAACCTACTACCCCCGCGAATAATTTAAGCACAATGAGCACAATAAGCACAATGTACACAAAATTTCAATTTATGCGTTGTGCTGGTGAGCCATCATGTGTTATGAGGGTTAGTATCGTGTGTTGTGCGGGTTAGTATTCTGCGCCGCGTCTGGCCGCTGCGCCAGAAGTCACATTTTCCCTCTACTTCTCGCAGAATTGCGGCACCCTTCCTTCGGCAGTGAGGAAGCAAAAACTTGTTAAAGCCGAAATGTATCAATTCTTATCATGTATTATAATTTTATAACTGTATGGTAGGTACATGTTTACTGCACTAATCGCCTACATTGGTAATTCCCGTAACCTTACCTTTTAACATGGATATGTTTTTGGGCAGGGGTTAGTCTGAAATTCGCGACACCAACACCGACACCGGAAACATTTTCTAATGATTTCCACTTAGAACGGAGCCATTTTCAGGAAAATTTAACTCAGTCAGTTTTCATCCGACTGAAATACTCACTCGTGGGTTTTTTTTTTTTTTTTTTTTTTTTTTGCATGCGGATGGAAATGGCAAAGGGGAAGCGGAGGTTTCGAAGAGGATCTTGAGGGATCCCAAGTTTACAAAACATAAGTAACCGCTTCAAAGTAAGTAACCGCTTCAAAGTCTCCCAACCATGATTCTCACGATTTCATGATTTTCTCTCCATAAAAGATATTAAAATGGCTCATCCTCCCGGTAGCCATTAATAACTAAAACAAAGGACCAACTAGTACTTACTGATAGATCTATGGCCTACTAGTAGACGGAAACATATATGATATGAATTAATTGTTTTTTCTTAGCGTGACTAAATGACTAAAATTAAACGATAGTCAAAATTGAGAGTGAATGGCTTCGATGGTCGAGTGTTAGAGAGAGACTCAATTATTATCAATATCAACCACGCAAGGCTATTGACTGATCGTGTTGTCAGTTCATCGGGAGCGGAATGGGGTGGGAGCCAATGAGCTCCGACATTGGAATAGGGAAGCGAAGTTCCATCATTTGTCAGATAGTTAGCTAGAAGATTCCATTATTTTTCTTGAATGATGGGGAGATCTTTCATTCACATCATGATTTTCTTGTAAGCGCTTGATTCACCTGAGATTCACGATGACGAAGAAAAGATTGGGATACAAAGAAGCTCATAATATACAGAGTGTCACGAAATGCAAAATCCATAGTATTATGGTCGATTTTGCAAAATATAAATATCGTGCAAAACGTTTCTCATTGACATTTTTCCGTTAAATTTTCATGAATATTAAATTAATTTTCAAAAGCTCTAATATAAAATTTACTTATTTCAACAATTCAAAATGAAATTCTGTATTTTAATACTAACTTTTGCAACCTCCAACCGTTCCTCTAGACTTCAAAAGTTAAAATACTAAGTCCGCGAAGTATTATCCTCCTGTGCTTGCCAATTTTAGAAATTTGTTTGGATCATAACTTCGTGGAAATTTAACGCTCTTTTCATTGGAACTATTGCGTATTTCATCATATATTTTACAATTCAAATTTTAGTTGGTTTTCTAAAAAAAAATGTATACAAGTGGAATTACGCTGAAATAAAAAGATGTTTGAAAAATTCTACGAAAACCCCTTTTGTTAGAAATTAGTTGTAGAATCGATCCTGGAAAAATAGATTTTTACTCTGGGACGCCCTATGTATAAAAATAATCAAATGTACTAATTTTCTTGGCGGGCCTTCAGGGTTAGACAATCATACACCCATCACTCGATTTTTTGAAGAAATTTGGATGCGGGTTCAGATTCAATTAAGATAAATTCTTCGGGAAAGAACAATGTTGGTGTTTCTAGCCACCTTAATTTATTGTCTGTTGAGGTTATCTGTTATGGGTTGCTTATGGTATAATTTATTATCTGGGCATGGATATTTATTTGTCATTCTTCTTTCAAGGGGTTACGTCATTGAACGGATACCAGTTTACATTATTTATATTGAACCACACGACAAGATAAAGGTGGGGAGTGGTTGGACAGAAGTGATGGACATGAAGAGAAGAGGGTGTTATCCTCCGCGCCATTAACCTTGTCATAATGACAGTTGTCGCGATGAGGGTACAGATAAAGGGAAACCCGCTCATTGTGGGACTGTGTGATTCTCATCACGATAACTTTACACCATCATGGAGTAAGCCCTTCGGCCAGAATATCTCGATGTTATCACGCCGTTAAGTCGGCTGTAAACAAAAATGGAATGGTCCTGGTTGGCGAAGTGATCGATAATGAATATCCACCGCAAGAGAACACTTACCGAGCCGGCTAGTGACGTTTCTGTCGAATGAACTCGACAATACAAGACTTTTCATTGGATGAAATCACGAGAGCTGACGCACAGCTGACTGTGTGCGATCAGAATGGCATCATTAATCGGCAGAATGCCCCAACATGCTCGTCTGAAGTTAATCACAGTCATTATTTACCATATCTTCTGAATCGAGACATCCAACTCCACGACCAATCATATTCACAAAAAACGACGAATCATATTCGTATTCTCATATTTACCAATTTATTATACAGGGTGTCTCACATTATATCCGGGAAACTTCATCCGAGAATTTTTTTAAACGCTTTGTTTTCGAATTGTTAAATTTTTAAGAATTTCTTGTGATTTTGATCTTAACGCACTAAAACGGCCATAACTTTCTTAACTACCTACGAAAATTCAAATTTGATCATACCGTTACAAAGAGTGTTAAATTTTCCTTCTTCCTAATGTACCATATAAGTTTTTTAAGATGTTTCAATTGGTGAAAAATCAATCTGAAAAGTGAATTTTATCAAATCTTCAGAATGACCACTTTTTTCATACTCTGTAGGTCCAATAAAATTCTCCGCCTGTAGTCAGGCGCAAATTCAGCCTGTAGTCCTAAAATTTGCGCCAGAATCTCAGCTTTACTACGGTATAGTTAGTTCTACTTTTACTTTACTAATTAGGGATGAAAACTATGTTTTAATGTTGAAAACATATTTTTACAATGAAATCGGTTGTTTTTATGAAAAATACGAGTTAAGAGTCGTTTTTTTTTTTTTTTTTTTTTTTTTTTTTTTTTTTTTTTTTTTTTTTTTTGTAACTCTGGCATATCTCTCCAGCCCAGTTACAACCAAATTTTTCACTATACCTAAAAAATTTGAGTTCATTTTGTATGACAAATTTTATAAGATTTTAGGGGTGAAACTGGTTAGCTAAAGTGTAAAAATCGGTCTAAAAAAGTGTAAAAACGTCTCTTTCGAAACGTGTCTGAGAAACCGGTAAGGTTGCAGCCTTATGCCGATATACCACTTATGCCCTGGAGTTGGGCCGCCGACATACAGTGTTTTTTTTTTTTTTGTTTTTGTTTTTTTTTCTAATATGAAAAATTCATTCCAACGCAAAAAAATTGTGTTTTGGCTATGAATATGATAACTAGGTTGCACATTACCTGAATTTCGGGTATCTTAAAGCACTGTTTACTTGTCTATAAAATTATAAAAATTGAGTTTACAACGTTAGAGGCAGAGGAGTTCGGTTTCCCAGTAGGTATCTTTTCACGCTGAGTCAATTAAAACCATTCTCAGATCTCAAAGATGCTTCAAAAAGCGACAAAATGGCGATTATTTCCGTAAAAATTCCTCAAACATTGATATTATTTACGGCCTTTTCTAGGGAAATCTAACTTGTAAGTCTAAATATAATTGAAAGAATTCTTGGATGGTTGGTTGTTAATTGAATTGAGTTTTTCAAAAACAGAACAAAAAGCTTTTTCTCGTTTAATCCACAATATTAGATAAACAACATTTACCTACCCACTAAAATTTATGCTTTTGCATTTTTTACAATAAAGGTTGTTCTCTTTTTCGAAAATAATACAAATAATGTCATACACCTATGAAGAATAAACTGCAGAAATTTCAGGAGTTTATATGCAGTTGAATTTAACATTGGGAAAATAACTAGGAACTTTAATGTAGCAGTTATGTTGAAAAATGAGTAAGAACTTGAAGGAGTAAAATTAGTAACTTCAGATTCCTATTATATTCATGTAATTTCACATATTGCTGTATTACAAAGTTGTATTCTAATCTTCTATATAAATTTCTATCCCCGTACTTCAGCATTTTCTACCACGTCAAAACACGCCAAATTCGAAAATGATGTGGCATAATTAGTTTTCAAAACGCTATGTCTCCCAAACCTACAAATTCCTGCAACTGTTTCTTGTGCTATCCCTTCCAGAAATAACTCGAATTTAATATGGTAAAAAGATCATTGTGGGTGCAGGTGGATCTCAAAAGTTACAGTCCAATAACTATAGCTCTAACGACGTTTTTCACTTGAAAAACTTGAATACTTCAAAAATATCGCAAATTTTAAAAATCCCATAGAATCGAAATCTAGCTGTTGCTGAGTACACCTATAATATAGAACATACATTGAAAAATATTTGAATGACCCGAGGCGAAGCTGCCAGTGAATCACTTGCAGTTGAGTGAACATGTTTAATAAGATTATCGGCTTTGGCCGCAGACGATGAGTGGGGTTTTATCTTCACTTAACAATAATATGATATGACACGGTTCTGCGACTTCTGAACTCTTTCTCCTTTGTTTCTTCTTGTCAACTATCTATGAAGAGACTCCAATGGAAATTTCGAAGGAGGAAAATGAATTTTTTTCAAAGCTTTTGTCCAGCCAGATTGGCGGAAAAAAAAACACTGCGGCGGCGTCTGACTGGAACTTTTCTCCCAATCTAGTGGACAAAGTTTATGAAACCTAGCTCACAAATCACACATGGGTCGAAAAATTGTAGGCATCACTTCCGATCAACTCTAAAGGGTTAAATTGAAGGGCAGAAATACTTTAAAAAATCTGGATTTCAACTATCGAAATGAGACCAATGTTATTATTATTATTATTACCCCCCCCCCTCCCCGTCTTTAATAATATATGACTCAAAAGAATAGAATGAACCGGATCGATGTACCCTCCCAAAGGCTAAAACTTGTACAGGTGAACCGCAGATACGCGTCTTATTTTATTAATTTTCAGTTATTGTGTGCTAATTGACTTATGGTAATGAAATTTGAAATTAAGCTCCTTTGAGACATCTAGAGTTTAATTACAAAGCAAGAAGACAAATTGATCAGCTGAGGCCATCTAGAGCCAGGAGTTTTCTTAACCGACCTACGGTGATTTCGAAATGGAGTTTGGAGTTAGATTTTCGGAACATGTAGGATAAAAACGCGAAAAATCCAAAATAATTCTTTGAATCACCGTATTTCTTGTAGCACAAGTTTTTTTTTTTTTTTTTTTTTTTTTTTTGCGATAAAATTGGTTTTTAACTATTTTTTATGGATTCAAATTGCTAAAATTTTAATACAATTTAACATAATATAATACGATAGATAACATAAGAAAATTCACTCATACAATTATGCTGCATGACTGCAACATTTTTTAGAATCAATTACTATAAAGTCAAAAATTGGGAGACCCAGGGAGGCAAAGCAGAGGTGCGATGCAATACGAAATATTGCAGACTGCACATACGTCCAATAAATGTATACCAGTGATCTGCAGAGAAGAGTATTACTATACAGAAATTATAAACCGTTGTTATAGTAGGGTTTTCCCAGTGGCCAATAGGTTTTATTAGTGTAATGTTAATATGTTGAAAACGAATCGCTCATAGGTGATATTACATTTAGGAAGGAAATAATTGAAACCTCGTCTAGTGTAGGTTCCTCGAAATTAATAGTAAAAGTATTATAAATATGTAGGGCATCTGGCCCGATTATTGACATTAATGTTGCTACCTTTACTGATTCCGATTGAGCATCAAGACGACTTGCAGTGGCGTAGAATTTGAATTGTTGTTTCCACAGCGTCCATGCCCTTGGGTAGTCGGAAGGGATTTCGAGCGGTTTCGGAGGACGCAGATTAGACGGGACGAAGTGACTGGTACTGGCCTCATTTTCTCCCAGCTCGCGGAACTCCGGTTGTTTTTGTTTTTTCGCCGGCATTTTCGCGGATCGCGGGCACGACCTGACACCTTGTAATGTTAATACGTATAATTCATTGATACAGAAATAAGGA
Source organism: Adelphocoris suturalis (assembly GCA_030762985.1). Classification (NCBI taxonomy): domain Eukaryota; kingdom Metazoa; phylum Arthropoda; class Insecta; order Hemiptera; family Miridae; genus Adelphocoris; species Adelphocoris suturalis. The sequence continues at coordinate 1,934,255 of CM061045.1, forward strand.
ACTGAGGACTAGTGAATAATCACGACAAGATGCGTAACAAGAATGAATGTATTTTTAGAGAAATATGATAGATCAGATAACATATGATAGATATGAACATATGATAGATTAGATAAGCTTATTATGTTATTACAATTAGTTTCCACTTGACGCGACGGGATCATTATGCAAAAATCTTGATGACAAAATAAAATTTTGCAACTATTCCCTCTGCTACTACTACTCAACTACGATTGAAGGATTGGGGTGACTTTAAAGATAGTGATATGACACGGAACGGGTAGCAAGGAGGGGAAATCGGCGTGCTTAAAACGGTCCGCAGAAGGCGGAAGGGCATTCAGCGAGGGAAAAGTGGTGAGCTGGGGGTGGTGTGAGGAGATCGAAGTGGTGGAAGAGAAGGTGGCGGTGGAAGAGCCCGTAATTTGTGGTCGAGGGGGCGAATCTGTTGGAGCGTGGAGACACCCTTCCTATAAAAATAAACTTGCCTCGCTCTCTCATTCGCAACCTCCTTCCCTCACGCACTTGGGATCCCGCGGTCTCTCTCTCCTCCTCAACACGTATAGTATATTACTGCCCCCCCCCCCCTCCCCCCCTCCCCGATACCACCCACCGCTGCCTTCCGCCCTTTGTCATGTCAAACCACTGCTTAACCCCTGAACTCCGCCCCTCCGCCGCCGCTCCATCACCACAACATCATCATCACCTCTCCTGCCCTTCACTAACAGCTCTCTTTTCATTACGACCCTGAATGATTACACCTACCTACTTAATTGACCACGGGCTCTCCCAATCCCATTCCAGTAAGGTCAATTCGAGATAAACCCATTGCTACTTGGGTTATGGCCCAGATAGCCAGATTATGTTCCTATAAAATTTAAATGACCTGAGAACTTTTATTTTTTTCTTCATTATTAATATTTCATTTTCTATAGTTAATGAACAGTGAGTGGGACATGGGGATCCTGATCGACTCGAGCTCCTCTTATTCCGATCATATAATGGAAAGAAATAGTTTCAAAGACCCTTCAGCCGCTTGGATATCTTTACAGAGCCACAAGAAGTTCAAACTATTATGAACAGGTGTTAGAGAGTATAAAGTACGCAGTAGTATTTAGTACGGTGGTTAAACCAACAATATATTTTTACACTCAACACATGTTAACAGGATAGGAGTAGGTACCACATGTTGATTAGTAACAAAAGTGCGATACCATGAATGTTATTAGGTAGATGAAGCCACCAAGCCACCACTTACAATATCCAACACTCCCCTTTAAGTGGTACTCTGCGAAGGCTTCAAACCCAATGGTTCAGTAAACAGTCTCACCTTCTGTCTGGGTAGCGGCTTCGATAGGATGTCCGCAACCATACGTTCAGTTGGTACGTATTCAATGCTGACGTCTCCACGTTCCACTGTCTGCCTGATGAAGTGGTACCTGATGTCAATATGTTTCGTTCTTCTGTGATGTAGAGGATTGCTAGTCAATGCAATCGCCCCCTGGTTGTTGTTGTACAGCTTCACAGCAGAATTGACTCCGGTCACTTCGTTTATGATTCTTTTCAGAGCTGTAGCTTCCTTACTTGCTTCAGTTAGCGCCATATACTCTGCTTCACAGCTTGATAGAGCCACAGTCCTCTGTTTCCTGGCTTCCCAAGAAATTGCTGCATTGCTGAGATTGAAAGTGTAGCCTGTATATGACCTCCTGTCACTTTCATCGTTCGCCCAATCAGCATCAACAAAACCTTCCAATTGTTTGCCCGCTTTAGTGTAAGTCAAACGATAGCTCTTCGTACTCTTCAGATAACGAAGCATTCGTTTTGCGGCTGTTACATGGCTATTGTCGAAACACGTATTGAATGCGCTCAACACACTAATTAAATGCGCACTATCTGGCGTTGTGCTGACTACCAAATACATTAGCGACCCGATTAGTTGTTGGTATGGAAAATCAACTGCTCCCCCTGGATCTGCTTTCTTCAATTTCACGTTGGTATCCATTGGAGTATCTGTCGGCTTTGAATTTTCCATATTGAACTGTTTCAACAATATCTCTATATATTCTTCCAGATCCAAGCTGATTGAATGCTTCGTCTTGTCTCGTTCAATCCTCCATCCCAAACAATAGCTTGCCTCTCCAAGGTCTTTCAGTTCAAATTCCTTTTCAAGATTATTCTTGAGCTCCTCTTTCAATTGACGTCTATTCACAAAGCACAATAAATCGTCGACGTAAATTGCAACATACACAATTTCATCTTTTGTGGTTTGAAAATATAAACACGGATCATGTTTCGACTGTTGAAGTCCACACTTCTTGATCAAAGCTGATTGAAGTCTTGTGTTCCAACTCCTTGGTGCTTGCTTCAACCCGTAGATTGCTCTCTTCAGAAGACACACCTTGTTTCCTTCCACTTTGAAACCTTCTGGTTGCTCCATATACACAGTTTCATTTAACTCACCATACAAGAACGCTGTGTTTATATCCATGTGAAAAATATCCAAATCTTTCTCTATTGCCAATGGCAATAGCAACCTAATAGTTGAATTTATAACAACTGGAGCAAATGTTTCTTGATAGTCAATTCCATACTGTTGAGAGAAGCCTTTTGCTACCAATCTTGCTTTAAATTTTGTTATTTTTCCGCCAACTCCAGTTTTCTTCTTGAGCAACCATTTGTTTTTCACAACATGTGTATTTCCAGGACGATCAACCAACTTCTAAACTTTGTTTTTCTCCATTGAATTCATTTCATCCTTCATTGCTGTTATCCATTTATCTTTTTCTGAACTTTCCATAACTTCTTTGTAGCTTTCTGGTTCGTTCATTTCATCTGTGATACAGTTGTAAAGTAATATATCCGACGGCCATCTTCGAGGTTGAGGTGTTCTTCTTGATCTGCGAAATTCAACGGTTTCATGAGGTTCATCTGTTTCCCCATCAAGTTGCTCCTCATCAACATCCCCTTCGTTGCCATCATTTTCAAATTGAAGTTCTTCATGTTGTTCCTCCTGTGGATCTAAAACTTCATCCACATTTGGAACTGATATAATTTTTACTTCCATATCATCATTTGACTTTGCTTCTTCATTCATATTGTGGTGTTCTTCGAACATTTCCTCCTCCAGGAATATAAGATCACGAGATTTCTTGATGAACTTCGGTTTTTCAGGATCAATCAATCTGTACCCCTTGGTATTTTCGCAATATCCTGTAAAAACATATTCTTTGCTCTTAGCATCTAACTTTGTGCGTTTTGCTCCAGGAATATGAGCAAATGCTCTACACCCGAAAACACGAAGATGAGACAGATCAACTTTTTCCCCTGTCCAAGCCTCTTCTGGTGTTATTCCTTTCAGTACTTTGGTAGGCGACCTCTTCTTCAGGTACGTTGCTGTATTGAAAGCTTCTGCCCAGTACTTGAAATTCAAATTCGCTCCTTGTAACATGCTCCTCGCTTTCTCAACAATAGTGCGATTTACACGTTCTGCAACACCTAATTGTTCTGGCGTATATGTCACTGTAGTTTGATGAACTATGCCAGACTCTCTGAGAAACTTTTTCGTATCTTTGTTCACATATTCTGTTCCATTATCTGTTCTTAGAATCTTTATTTTCTTGTTAGCCTGATTCTCTACAAGAGCCTTGAATTCACTAAATATTTCCTTCACTTCACTTTTGTTTTTCATCATATACACAAACGTTTTTCTAGTACAATCGTCTGTGAATGTCAACGCATATCTTGATCCACTCCAGCTGTCAACAGACATTGGTCCACAAGCATCTGAGTGTACCAATCCCAATTTTTCTTTTGCTCTGAATTTGCTGCTTTTGAAGAGTAGACGACTATGCTTACCCTTGATGCAAGCAATACACTTCTTGAAATTCGTGTTATCATAGGTCACCTCAGTTGCCAATCCTTTGCTGAGCAACATCATAGATTTGGAATTCAGGTGCCCTAATCTTTTGTGCCACAACTCTTGAGAATTTTCTTTATTTGAAACTGCATTTGCCTGTTCAATAACCTTTGACACAGCCAACTTGAATACACCTTCTTGATAAGTTCCATGTGCAGTTGCATTTCCTTTAACTTTACAATCACCTTCATCAAAGATATCACATCCTTCTTTAGAGAAAATCACAACTTTCCCTTTGTCTACTATTTTTCCTACATATAGTAGATTCGTATTCAGCTCACGAATATACAGGACATCTCGAATGGTTGTCTCTGATGAATCACCTGACATCTCTATCTTTATATCACCACAACTCTTGGCTATTATTTTTGAATTGTTAGCTACTGTGATTTCTTGATTTCTTGGTTTCGAGTTTGTTATCCATTCTTCTCTCATTGTCATGTGTGAGGAAGCCCCTGAATCAATTATCCAGACATCATGATTTGATCTGTTTGTTGACAAAGCTAATAGTGACTGTTGTTTTTCACTATCCTTCTTATCACTTCTAGTCCTCTTCTCAGTCTCCCTTGATTTACACTGAAATGATTTGTGTCCCTTTTTATTGCATTTGTAGCAAATGGGCACGAATCCTTTTTTCTTGGGATTCATAGAAGTTAGAGCTTTCTCTTTCTCGTTGTTTTGTCTTGATTTTTGTTGAACCAACATAGATCTGATGTAATCGCTCGTTATTTTTGTACCAGAGCTCTCGATTGCCATAATCATTGGTTCAAATTCTTCACCAAGACCACTCAACATTATCACACCAATAAACTCATCGTCAAGACCAGCGTCAATAGAATCTAACTTATGCGAAATCATTAACACCTCATTTAGGTATTCCTCCATTGAGCCAAATTGTTTCAATTTCAAACTGAACAATTCTCTCAATAAGCCCAGTCTTCTACTAAGTCCTTTACACTCATTGTTTTGTTCGAGTTTCACCCAAACATCTTTCGCCGTTTTACAGCTCCGAACTATAGGATACAAGGACTCATCAATGAGTAGACAGATTTTTGCTTTTGCTTTCGCATCTTTTCTGGGATCATTTTCCTCTCCTTTAACAACTGACCAAAGTTCTTCCGCAACAAGGAACATTTCAACTCCAAACTTCCAGTTATTATAATTCGCTGTCCCTTTCAACTTTTTAATGTAAGGTAGCGTTCCCATTCCACTTGTTGTAAGTAAATAACTAGGAGTTACACCGACTCTTCTTGGACCATCTCCATCTCCGGCATTTGAATTTGACCCACCATCAATAGGCATCTTGATTCACTATCACTACACACTTACACAAAGAATGTACACTGGCCGATCTAAATTAATTCAACAATTTAGAAACGCGAAAAATTGTTTTCCTAAAAAAATTTAGGAAAACAGGAAAACTGAATTTAAATGCAGAAAAAATGGGTCCCATGTGGAAATCGAACCCACATCCTCTGGTTTACCGTACCAGGGCGTTTACCATCTTGGCCGCAAGGACCACTGGATGGAGAGAGCTTGGATCTGAGCCAACACCCCCTGAGACTCTGCATTTTTCAATGAATTTAACTTTAAATCAACTGTACCCTATTAGTTTAGTCACCGCTAACGAAACGGCCAGAAGAATTATTTCTTAATTTTATTTAGTCGTTTTATGGATCCGGCAGGGGGTTTATTATGAATAGAAAAACAGGAAAACTGAATTTAAATGCAGAAAAAATGGGTCCCAGGTGGGAATCGAACCCACATCCTCTGGTTTACCGTACCAGCGCCTTGGGAAGTTCAAACTAGTACCTATTTGCTGAAAATTTGTATTATTGTTTATAATGAAAAAGGGATATTGATCCAATCAATATGTGTAAAAATAAATCAATATAGGTAGCTGTGCACATGCGATGGTATTTTACCCCCCATTCAGGTGTACTTTAGTTGAAACATGTCGCTTCGCTCGCAAACGGTAGATCCCTAAGGGTAGGTTTAACGTCTGTTCCGGATGTTGCTCTCTTTGCTCGCTCGGTATGGCTGTATATGTTTAGGAAAACACTCGTTCAAATCCAACGTGTGTAGGGAATGTTTCTCGCTTCGCTCGCTCGGAATGAGATGTATAGATACCATGGGATATAGTGGGATACCATCGAGACCTACAGCCCATGTTAAAATATGACAGGAAGTTATACTGCCCACCCAACTTGGCAGACGTTTTTTTCTGTTGGAAATTCTTACAAACAAATGAAATCTTATAAAAATGCGTGGAACCACGAAAAGTTTATTAGGGGATGTTGCTCACTTCGCTTGTTCGGTATATGTGTAGGAAAAACCCCGTATATTATTCTGTTGAAATGTGTTTCGAACGGATAAGTTCCTTCCTTCAAAATGGGGACCGAGAAGGTTCGAAGGCCAACATCAGCGGGGTACCTACTCGCCTGTCGTCCACGGCACAATTAACTTCTCTTTTCAATCGCTTCGCCTCCCTTCCCATCGCATTTTGACCAACTTCCCGTCACTTTTTTCTATATCCGATTTCGGATTCAGATTCGGCGGAATCAAACTTGTATTTGTCCCGCAAACACCGTCTCGAAAAACGTACCTTTACGTGGTATATTTTAATGAGAAAAAACGAAGTTTTTCGTCAGAATTTTCGAGAAAACGGGGACTCTTTCATTTTTTTGACGCATTTCCCGATGCTTTTTTCGCGATTCAATCACGCCGTCGTCTTCCTCGTAGAAAAACCTACGAAACCGGTACTTGTCCGAAATTTTTGACGGCCGTTTAGAGTGGTATGGGTAGCGGGGAAGTCGAAAAGAACGGGAAAAAGCGCGCATTAAAACGAGCCCCCCCCCCCCCCCCCTCCCGCCCTACAGCCCATGGTTCGGGTGGGATTAGAAAATTTTAAGATCGCTTATACACCATGGTTCGGAAAATCGCAAGAAGATCCACCCACTCGCAGACTCCCGCCACTCAGCCGTTTGGCCGTGCATAGCATGGAAAATCCCTGTGCAGTCCTCTGGACGTTTGAAATATCAACTTCTACTAAGACTTATTGTAACTATACTATTGCAATTTTTTGCATTCCGCGTGAGTTCCTGTTGTGGAGAGCGAGATCGGTTCGATGAGGCTAAGTGAGGTCGACATCTTGAGTCGCTGACAGACCAGACTAGGCTATCCATCAACTAGTGATGATTTACTGCTGCGTAGATGGACATCACTACATATTGCTTCAAACCGTGTTGCGCGGCGTATCCACAACCCAGTGGAACCAATATTGGGTCCCGGAATCCATCTTACCCTCGAATCATACGTTCACTTTCCTCTTGTCATTGCTCGACCCTTACTAACAATATGTTTTCAATTTTAGTTTATTTCTATTCTATTTACTATTTTCTTTTTCAATAAAAAAAAAAAGGAAAAAAAGAAAATATACACCTCCCTTCCCTCTCCATGAAGAGATTATTTACGTTTTGAATACGGAGATCCATAAGAATCAAGTAATACTGATAATGTTATAAAAAAATCCTTGCGTCCACCACACAAATATCCGACCACATTTTTGGATTCAGCGTTAAGTTTCCTTTACGTCAAGTGCACATCCATACAGTTCTCATCCAAAACGGACTCCTAAGAACCGCAATTGCTGTTCAAGGATTGCAAATTGAATAAAATAAAAATAATAATAAAATAAGTTTCTGAAAATATTTGTAAACTGCGTTTCTAAATCGTGCTGGATGCTGTCAAATTTCAGGAAAACTTGAAAATTAATTCAGCCTTCTAATGCTATTCCTTATCGACTCATGGAGAAATTCTAGTATGAATGCGAAAAAACAGTATGCACCGGAACAGGTCTTGTGATTCCTCGAGTGAGGCAAGATTAGTCAAAGGTCTCATAATATCGACCTTGTTGACAAATAAAATTTCACGAATATTCAAGTGTTTTGCCTCTTTATTTAATGCAACTTTCATTTTAGATTTGGTGATTTTAAAGAAAAGTAAATTCTGTTTACGATTTATTTACGTATGAACCGACCAAATACGGTACTCTGTTCTTACATTTGTTTGATGACATCCATCATTTTTTACTGAAATTCAGTAAAACGACTTCAGACTTACAACGAGGATTTCATTTTGTCCTGATATCCTTAAAATTATCAATCTGAATCATATCACTACAACGGCAAAACACTAGGAAACTGAGAATCCCATTGTTAATTTCCTGGTAGGTACTCGTATTTTTGTAGATATCAACTTTTTTTTTTTTTGTTTTTTTTTTTTCGCATTCAAACTTATATTTTTCTACGAAATCGATAAAGCATCACAAAGAAGACATTAAATTAAATTTGCAAGTTTTCCTGAAATTTGACAGCTTCCAGCACGTTCTATGGAAATGCAGTTTATGAACAAGTATTTTCAGAAACTTTATGTTTTTTTCTTCAATTTTCAATGTTTGAACTGCAACTCAGGTCGTTAGGCGTTCGTTTTTTATTGTGAATGTGCACTAGGCGTATAGGAAATTTAATGCTAAATTCGAAAATGTAGTCAAAAGTTGAAAAAAAAAAATTGTTTTAAAGTAGAGTATCGTGGCTTTTTAAGCCAAAAACGTGGTTTTCAAAAACAAAAAAATTTTTAATCATAAGTATCTCGCGAGCAGATTGAGATAGAAAGGTGCTGTTGGCAGCATTCTACTTCATTTTCGGTTTATTTTTACCCAATTTGTTTTTGTTACACCTAGATCGACACTATATATATATATATATATATATATATATATATAACGTTAAAAACAAGGATTGTGTCCTTTGGTGTATGAAACGGATTTGTAGAGGGTACCCCTTCCCACAACATTTAAAATTTCGAAGCCATCTAAATAGCTTGTGTTTTCTTTAAAATTCGCTAAAATGCTACATACTCTGAAGAACTTTGTGATGTACTGGCAATTGTGATATATTGGTGCGTTTTGAGTTGCTCTAAGGTCTAGCTGACCCCACAGTGTACTTTCTAGTCAAAAAATTTTTGTTTGATTCAAGCTTTTCCCGATCTCTTGGGACCTGTTGTCTTCGTAATTCTATCCTCATAATGGCTTTACCAAATAAGTTTTCTGATCCTGACGCTATCCGTCAATTTCTAAAGGAGTTAAAAGACGAAGAAAATGTGTTTGGTTGTAATGATTCATCTAACCTGACTGTGTTGAAGAACAAGAACCATCATCCTCAGAAGAGGAAGGCGAAGACGAACCAGCGTCAGATTATTCAGGTGACGTTCAAATGGATAATACTATTGAAAATGAACCGGCAGACGTTTCAATTAATTTTAGTGGAAATGAATCATTTCTCGTTGGAAAATTTGAACCATTAACAGGTTTTTCAGGAAATGTTGATGATGGGAATGGATCTTTTATTGAAGAACGTTCTGTAAATCACACGGTAGAGAAGACCGCCCTAAAGCTCAGTGGATGTCAGGGGAAAAATGGCTACTTCTGGCACAAAGTTGGCCTCAGTAACAAAGGTCGAATGCAATGTGGCAATATAATTCTGGACGGCCTGGCCCGTCAAAATGAAGCGAAAAATCTTCGGAACCCACTGGAATCGTGGACCTTTCTTTTATTGTCACCTCATTGATATTATTTTCCTACATACAAATGCCGAAGTTGCGAGAAAACTGTTATCTTGTAGAGTGCTTCAGTGGCATCATGGCTTGACTTCATCATCAGAAATCAAGGCATACATTGGCCTCTTGTACATGGCCACCAATCAGCTCATCTGAAGACTTGTGATCCCCAATGATAGGCTTGCTTTCGAGCGACAATGTCTAAGCAGCGTTTGCTGTTTCTTTCTTATTCCCTCTGTTTTGACGATAATAATTCAAGAAAAGATCGACAATTGTCTAATAAGCTTGCTCCATGCCGAGAAATTAGGGAGAGACTCATATCGAATTGCCAGCGGTACTATGTTCCTTTTAAATACGTAACAATTGACGAACATCTTCTGGGTTTCAGAGGTCACTGTTCATTGGGAGTTTATATTTCCTCAATACCGGGCCAATACAGTACAAAAATTGTCATGCTGAACGATTCCAAAACTTACTATATGTATAATGCAATACCTTACGTGGGTAAACTCGAAATTCCACGTGGTCAGTCGGAGCCTTCTTTTGACGTTGAGAGATTGACTGAACCCATTCAAGGTACGAACAGAAATGTTACCACAGATAATTGGTTCTCATCTGGGCCGCTTTTTGAGCTCAAGTGGAAGAAAGAACTGACCATGGTAGGAACGCTACGAAAAAATAAGCCTGAAGTTCCCCATGCATTTGTTCTCAAAGGGCTAGAAGTGGGATCGTCTAGATTTGGTTTTAACAAAACAAAAACATTGTTTCTTACACACCGAAGAAGAACAAAGCCGTACTACTGCTCTGTTCAATGCACCATGATGACGCCATCATCAGAGATACCGGGAAACCAGAAATCCTAATGAGATAAAACCAAACCAAAGGAGGTACGGACACATTCGACCAATAATGCCATGCGAACACCACTGCAAGAAAAACGCGACGATGGCCTCAGAGGTTCTTTTTCGATATGCTGCATCAGAGTGGTGTCAACGCAGCAATCATCCATGGAATGTTCAACTGGCAGAAGGAAATGCCAAGAAAAAACTTTCTCTAAGATTTGGGCTTTTATTTGATCAAACCATGGATAGATCCCTAAACGAGAGACTTGCGAGACCCCTGAAAGACCTCATTCGGCACATCCTATACCCAAACTCCGAAGACTCCGTGCCTCCTGATGAATTTACTGATGGTCCTTTGGTCCTCGAGAAGGGAACGAGATGTTCATTCAGCGAGCGGAAAAAAGATCTAAAGACGAGAACACCCTGCAGAACGTGTCGACGACCCATCTGCGTCAGCCATCGTTCCGCAAAATGCCTAGAGTGCGAGTAGTCACGAAATGGACAATTTCTTGTTTTACCTGTCCTTTGATGATTAGATAATTTATACTTTTTCTAAGAGAAATGCCTAAAAAACGTATCGTAATTTTTCATCTGCGACGTATTTTACGTGTTAAGAGTAAGCTTATTTTTTAAATTTCAAGATTTTGAGGGTCCGTCCATTTTAACATTATTTTGAGAATAGATGTTGTTCTAATGAACGGTTGACTGGACTCATTCTTCTGCTTCCCCAGATTCCCGTGGTAAGAAACAGTATTTTTTCGGAAAAATAATTGCAAAAAACAGTTGAAATATGGTGAAACACAGGGTAAGGGTCATACAGACCCCACAGTGTCAGATTATCATGTTAAAATAAGCGTGTCGTTCTAGGGTTATATATTCCTCTAGCCATGGAAGAAACAGGAACCATCTAGGAGTTGAGCTGACCATAATATTAACGCTATAATGGCAAAGTTTTCTCTAGCTCCGTCAGACCCTATGTTACCTACTCAGTATATACGTACCAATAAAATCAAATTAGATTATTTGAAGAATGGCTGCTGATTGTGAGTTTTTGCGTTGCAGCTCATATATCCTACTATAGCACACATTTAAATGGTCGACATCGGTTAGTCCCCAATTAAAAAATAAAAATAAATAATAATAAGAATAATTGTTAATTTGAAAAACTATTCTTTCAGGTAGTAGCAGCACTCATGATGACGATACTGAATGCAAATGACTCTTTATTTATTTTAAAGTTTTTTGAACATTTACCACTGCAATGATGAGTGAGTGATGAGAAAACTCTTTATTCTTCATTTAAATGAGGTGTACATTGGATTAGGTTTATGTTGGTATCATATATATCATTAACTTAAATTAAAAAATAGTGCGAAAAAATAAAAATATATATTCTTGCCATGGTAAGAACGTTCCATGGATTTTTTAATGTAGTTTTTGTTCTATTAATTTACTTCTAACCCTTTAATCTTTCTGAAATCAAAATTGTTGATTACTGGGTCCATCAGACCAAGTGTAACCATCCGTACCTTTTTTCCCCTTTTTTTCATGTTACCATCGTAAGGTTAATGCACGATACTATACATAACTGTCGGAATGGCGCTGACAGCCCTCGAGTGTTACGAAAAATTTATAAATTTAATTTGCGTAAATTTCATTTGACCGAAATGGCCTTTGTTGTCCTCTATGGATGCAGAATTGGATTTTCTACAGCTTCTATTGAATGAGTCTTTACGTAGTCCAGTCGTCATTTGTGAACTGCAGACATTCAATTTTAAAGTTATCTTGATTTCTCGAAAAGTTGGAAAAAATCTACATTTTATTACGGCCCGTTGCGCTCTCAAGGTTAGATCAATTTCAATTTTTTGGAAATCATTCGACCCAGAATGTTATGCTCTTCGATTTACTATATAAGGTTATTTCAGTTAGAATGGACCGTTTCAATGTTATTTGAGGGAAAAATAATACCGGAATTTGAGAATTTTTGCGTTTTCGATGGTGTTTGGCCAATAAATTTTGTTGGGAAGCTTACGAATCGTGTTCAACACCTCAAAAAACTATAAAACGAGAAAAATTCTACAATAAAGGTACCCTTTTGAGGCAGGCACCCATTGACTGGACTAACTACATATCATATTATACGCAGTGAAATACAAAATTCTAGTCATGCAGCATGATCGGATGAGCGAATTTTCGTAAAATATCATACTATACTATGTTAATTTTTTTTTTTAATTGATGACTTTGAGTGAAAAGAAATGGTTAACAACATTATAAAAATACGTTCTAAAACTCGTTCTGAACAATATCCTGCGATTCAAAACCGATTTCGAATTTTTAGCTCTATTTGCCGTTTTTATTTATTTTTCGGCAATCATTGATGAAATGTTCTATTTCATCGTTGATAAACTCATTTTGACTGAAATTCTGCTAAAAAAATAAATCAATCAATAAATAAATAATAAAATAGATAAATTAAAATAAATAGATAAATTTAACGATTTTTAGCCGTTATTAGCCACTTCGTAATTTTTTGAACACATTTTTTGGAATTTGACCAAAGGCAAATTGGGCCAATTTAGCTCAAAAAATGCGGGCCGACGAACTCATCCTATCGTTGGGAAAGGTTAATTTTTTGGATCAAGAACGGAATTTATATCTCAATCCTAAGGAGAGTTATCGCGTGGAATGATATATATATATATATATATATATATATATATATATATATATATATATATATATATATATATATATATATATATATATATATATATATATATATAGTTTTGATGAAGGATGAAAACACTCGCGTGGAATATTGATTTGAGGTATTAAGTACGGATGGTTGGAAAATATAGGAAACACATAAATATGACTTACAAAATTTTGTTAGTCATATTTATGTGTTTCCTATATTTTCCAAACCATTTGTACTTGATACCTCAAATTAATTTATATATATATATATATATATATATATTTATTTATTTATTTATTTATTTATTTATTTGTATATTTATTTATATTCACATTTATATTTATGAATAAGCGTAAACTCCAAGAATCGTTTCTGAACGCCTCTCAAAACGTATCTATTTCCTTTAAGGAATGTTTCAAAAATGAGGAATTGAATTTTTTTTTTGGCAATTAGAATAGTTTATTTTCCACTAAAATTCGCTAAAAGAAAAACTATTTTGCAATAACTTGCGAGGCGAATGGCAATTTTGAAAGTTGGCAATTGGCAAAGTTTACTAATGTTGGCAGTTAGAAGCACTCTATTACAGATCTATTATCTTTATTTGTAACAACTTTGGCTATCTTTAAATCAATGTTAGATAATGAGTTATTTAAGAAAAACTAAGAGCTCATCAGTAGGAACGTTCAAATCCTGTATCATCTTACTTCATTAGCCGTGATTGATTTTTTCCGCATTTATTCATTATTAATGGCGAATTAATGAGGTAACGCTTTTTTTTATTGCTGATCTACAAACGCTTAGAAAGGAGAAAAAAAAATTGGGAGGTAAATCACTAATAATTCGAGGAAGGGACTAACACTAATGAACCGTGCCGAAAGAATTTGAGGTTAAAACCGATTCCGTATGAAATCTGTCAGGAAGGGCCCACTCAACGAGAGGGCGAAAGCTCCGATCTGTAATGAGCGATGGGACAATTAACTTCAAACCTCCTGTTTCCACGTTCGATGGGGCTCTTGACCGCTCCAAACCGCTTAGGGCGTAATGATTTAAGTAATTAGAAACTGCACAATGGCCCTTTGGAACTCTGAGGGGGACCGTCCTCTCGACAATGGGCGAATAACAATGTGGGATGGGGAACGTCGGGCTGGTGAGGCGAGGGGAGGGATGTGCCTCCCGTTTCCCCTATCTGACTGCGAGTAACGCTGGCGGCCTGAGAACTATCAGCTCTTGAAAAAGAAAAAAACGGTGTTCTAACTTCTCTATCATTGTGAACGCTCGGACTTTTCAGCTCACCTTTGAACTGCTCATGGTGTGAACTTAGCACCGGCTCATATCGAATACTTCGAAACTGTCCACATCCACGGGATTTATTTATTTATTTTAATCATACAAATGCATTTTATAAATATGGTACAAATTGAACAACTTAAGCTACTCACTTCCGATTTCTTTCCCAATGAAGGCCCGTGTTGTTGGGGAAGGTCTTGGTGATTCGGTCATGTCTTACAATATATCTACTCTATGATACAAACGGTACTTAGAAATATAATGTTATGCGTATAATGTTCTTATAATTTTAAGAAAAGATATTTTCTAAAATAATCACTGTACATAAATACTGCTTAAAACAGTTTCACATCCCGCTTCCCCCTTTTCTACAAGCCAGGTTAAAATATGTTTCTTGTAGTTTTGTCTCGTGAATCTTTGAGCATTTTTCATACGGCCCTCTAGCGCTCTGTGGATAATGTAAATAATGAATTTTGGATTGTGAGTTGCCAACGTTAGTCTCGGTTTAGGTGCAATTACATTTCCTGCGGCTACGTACCTTGTTATATACATTGGGTTACGTTGTGAACCTATTATTTGTGGATCCTTATGGAATTGCAGAAGTAAATTTTTAACATATAATTGCCTTATAGTAAATAGCTTAGCGATATTAAATACATTATCAGATGGAGTCCTAATGGGTAAAGACAGCATAATTTTTAGAATGATTTTCTGGCGTACATGTAATTTATTTATATGGGTTGAGAATGTCCCACCCCAAGCAGTTATGCCATATTGAAGTACAGATTGTAGCATACTATAATAAATTAGTTTTATCGTATTTCTAGGGAGTGTGTGTAGAATATTATAGAATATGTACATGTATTTATTAATTTTATTGTGAGTATAGTCAATATGGGGTTTCCAATTTAGCTCTTCGTCCAAGACTAACCCAAGATACTTATGCTCAGCTACACGTTCTATTTCCCCACAGGAACAGCTATTATTTGATCTACATGTATGTAGTATGATGCTTAAATTTTTATCGTAAACATATGATTTCATTCCTCCATAAATAATTAATTTTGACTTTTTAGTGTTCAATGTAAGATAGTTATTACAGAACCATTGTCCAATCACATTGATTGCTAGGTTTCCCTTGCTATATACATTCTCCCACGTGTCACCTTCAACTAACACGGCGGTGTCATCCGCAAATAAATAAATTTTAGTATTGGGTAGTTCTAGAGAGGCCACTTCGTTTATATACACCAAAAACAATAGTGGACCCAATGTACTTCTTTGAACCACACCAAAATCGTTATTGCTTTCTTCACTAGAGCACTCACCGATTGCCACTCGTTGGGTTCGAATTTACCATGACGATTGAGCCTAGCGATTTTCTGAATAATGGATCGGTAATGTTAGATTTGAAGAAAGAACATTTAACATCAAAACGATTTATTATTAAAGGGTTGTTCTTGTGATATTCAAATGGTTGGTGTATTAGGTATTTGTTGTTAAGATGTAGCCCAAAATTATATCTCCACTATCCGTTATTGATTAGTAAATAAGCACGTGGTTAAGTAAGCGGTAGTTCAGAAGAGAAGGAAGTTTCGTTCGGGGCGTTACCACCCTACTCAGCTGTAAAAATTGATTCAATAATTTTCAACAAAATTTCCAAGAATACCTATAGACGTTGAGAAATTTGTGGTGGACTTTGTTTTCTCATTTTCTTCATCCTTTTTTCTACTTTTTCTAATACAATCAGATGTTAAAATTATTATCCTATTGGCTTGTTAACTTCATGTTCACCCGAAAGCTCTTGAAAGCGCCAAATACTGATGAGACTGGCTTTTCCGGTCCTGTCAGGAATTTATCGATTCCATTATCATCATCGTGCGGAGAGTCTTCCATTACGGGGATAGTGATATGAAATTCTTCTGTGAAAAGCTTTGAGATGTGTTTGTTGTGTTGAATACAATTGAAGCTGTTGACGAGATCGATCAGTTGATCGGGATGTTGTTCGAGACTGAAGACATTGATTTTCAAATAATTTAAGAAGGAAGCCCATATTATATATTGCTCATAACTTCCTGGAGTTGGCCGATTGAATGAACCTATCGTATGAATTTTATTTTTGATGTTGGATGACTGTGGACTGATGAATTTAGAGAAACATCAGTGTATGAAAGTGTAAGCCCGTATCCCGTATCCCTGCTCTCTCCAATATGCATTACATTCCGTGATGCGCAATTTTTTACAGGTTGTGATGCCAGGTTGTTTTCACAACTCGAGTAAAAGTGCTGTGCAACCTGTTCTCTGTACTCTTCTGGGGGAAACTATGACACTTGTGTTCTTTATGGCATCCTCCACAGACCCGACAATGATGCTGTAGTTTCGTCTTCGGAGTACTTGTAGAAGATCGGATACTGTTTTCACATGATTTGATGCTACATACGATAGAAGTTCGAGTTTACAGTTTTCGGGCTAATAAACGACGGATGTGTAATTGTGAGTTTCAGATCGACTACCTATGCTTTTCTCATTTTTATATCGGCACATCATGAGTTTTGTAAACGAGTGAATAGGTCTGAACCTGATTCGAGCATATGTTATATCTATGCAGTCGCTTCTTCAACATCATACCACTTGGAAAGACCATACTGTATGTCCTCGAATTTCTCTTTCTCTTCGAATTTTTATAATCGGCGGTAATACAGAGCGATTGCATGTGGGCTGGATGTCGGGTAAAATATCCTTAACTCCCAGCTGAATGAGTCCATCGATATTGTTGAACAGTTGCCGAGACGTCCGCATATGAAGCCGTAACTTTCGCGTGTAATCAAGATCGAGATCATCAGTTCACGGAAACCCACAAAACAGTTTTGGTTGTAATATTCACGACAGAGGTCGGGTCTTTGTGAGTTCGTTATTGTTATGCCACCAAGATACCAATATTTAATTGATGTATTAGATATTAGTTAACAAGATGAATCGCACAAATTTACCACAACTATACCTACGGTTATTTACTATTTTTAATCACTGTCTAACTCTGTCAAGCTGTCTGTTGGTAGATAGGCATAGAGAATGTTATTTATGTCTGTTCATTCATTATCGATCTCGGTGTAAATGTTAACTACTTATAATATCATGATGTTAAATTCCACAGCTTTAAGCTAGTCGGCAGTTCTAAGCTAGTTGGGAAATTTGACATGGGAGAGTGAAGAGTTTTTAACAGATTCGCATGGCTGGAGGGATTATCGGAAATGGATAGTGATTTGATTGGGGCAGTGTGTTTAGATCAGTTGAACTAAATACGTTGGGAATCCGTGATTTCCTAAAACTGAGCAAGGAGAGGGAATGCAGTTTTGGAAGTTGGGGACGGAAGGAATTCCGGATATCCGCCCTTCACACTACCATAAATTAGCCAGGCATGCGATACTGCTATGAAAATGTGTTCATTTCGTTGGGGGGTCAAGTGAGGTGAATCGGTGAACGAACAAAATGGATGATACCTTTAAATTGTTGAAAATAATTGGTTGACTCATGACAAGCTCTGAATTAATTTATAAACTCAACTTGAGTCATATGACGTGTCGGAAACTAATCAGATCCCATCCAAGTCCCACTATCAAATTTTCTCTTAACTTGGCCAAAACCAGCGGCACTGTATGACGATAAGAGAGACGGGAATTCAGGGTTCAACTTGAATCTCGAATAGCGAAGCACGTCTAACAAGCACGCCGCACAGTGATGCCGAATTGGATGAAACCCTCCAAAAACGAAAGCCCTTCTTCAATCTCAATGACTAATATTTTTGTATACCTAAATACCTACAGACTAAGGACCTACAATTATTTTTTATTTAGACCATATACAAGCGGGGTAATCGCTTTTTATTAGAATGCTTTAAGAAAACGGTCCAATTTATGGCACTTCTCCAAATAATCCTGTCTGTACTCAAAATTGCCCAACATTGTAATTTATATTTGACTTTTAATATGATGCATTGAAGGAAGTATATTGATTTAGTTTTTTAAAAAACCGTCAGGGTAGAAAATACGTTATCAGGTTAGTATCTAAAAAAAAAAAATAAAAATAAAATAAAATAAATTAATGAATAAAGAACAAAATAAAAAAATAAAAATAAAAATAACAATAAATAAATTCGGAGGTTTTTTGGAATTATTTATAGTGACCCACGGCCGCCTTCGCGCTCTGGATGGTCTTAAATTTTTCTTAAGTTATTATTAAAAATACCCTGTGAGTTTTAGATTCAATGACGTCCAAGTTCGATCACAGTAATTTTCTGAATCCGACGCATACGTTATACAGGGTGTTAAAAGTAAAATCATACTAGCTTTTTCCGAATGTTTTGAGATATCGAAGTGAAACTTGCCGAGCGTTTTCGGGGAGCCTAAACTTATTTTTAAGCAAATAAATATCAGAAAAAAAAATCTCATTATTCTTGGAATATCCGAAAAATGGGAGGGACACTTGAAAATGTTTTATTTCCATTTTTTTGTTATCATCCTCCAGAATGGTCTTGAACGATTCAGCACAATAAATTACATGGAAAACAATACTCCATACGCTTATGTTAGCGTGTTGGAAAATATCAAACATACCAATTTTATACAAATATTTTCACCCATAACAGCTTGGGTGTGAGTAAATCATTGCGGGACCCATCTCATCCGATTCAGCTTGCCAGAAAACATGGTAAACCATTTCAATTAGAGAAATATTCACAATCGGTTTGAGGTGTTCCGAATTTGGTCATTTGGCACTACTTTGTACAGTCGCAGAACTTTAACTGTCAAAATTGTGTATTTCAGTAAGAGGATAACACTCTTTTTCGCACAATTTTAGAAGGTATTATAGATAATCATTCAGTTACCTTAGATTAAGTGAAGCAACCGTCCCAAATCGACTTATTTTTTGAGCTGATTTTTGTTGGACGTCCAAACATAAATTTTGGACTCCAAATCCAAATAGTTTAGGTCTACCAGATGCACCGAATCGTTGAGATCTTGAAATTAAATTCCGATCTTCTGGAGCTCTTGATCATACAGTTTCAGAGGGATATTTTGATTTGAAATCTTCTCTTCTGGATAAGTACAGTCGTTAATCTCAGTTACTTATTAGTTTAAATCCAGCAAAGTTATTGGTATTGTGAAAATAGTTTTTCAAGTTCGAGGATTTGCCGTAGACGGCCTGCAAGAAATAAAGGATGTTGTAGACCGTATAAAGCAGAAAGAGAGTCTGAGAGAAGACCTAAACAAACATGATAAATTGGCTGGAGCAGAGGGAGCGGGGAAAGTGAAGAAGGTGCATGAATAATGTAAAGTCCAGCCAGTGCGACATACGACCACAACATAGTTTTTTTTTTTTCTTTTTTTACCGAAATTGTTAACGTCAGCTGCGGTCATAACGTTATGTAAGAAGAGCATAACAATAATGATTGTAGTGTTTACTTTCTCTAAGCCGTCAAGAGATTTTAGCCTTATCAAAGAAATTAAATTTAATGAATAACAATAAAAATAAATCCATTTTTTCAGCTAATTAATGAGCTACTTCGGCACTGCGCGTTGTTTTCTGTGTGGTCGCAACATGAAACATTGAAGCATCAACATTTTGCGAACAATGCCTCGCACATAAAATCAACGCTACTCATGAAAGACTAATTGCATTTTTGCTAACAATGAGAGAAATTTTACTTCATTCTCATATCAGATGTACAACATTAAGCATTTCATGTTTGGGGATCACAGCATAGTAGGCAGGAAAAGGCCAACGAACAGATCATTCCGTTAAACTGTCGCCCTATCAGATAACTCGGTTACTATTCTTTACACCTGATCAGTAACCTTTACCCCCAGTAAGTTGGTGTGACTCTTTTATTTAGCATTCCTCCCTTCACGGATATCTGGATACAATATAACTGTGAAACACAATGATGAAGCAGTTTCCAGAAACCCCACACCAACCCCACCATTCCCATCCTATGACGCAATGTACTACATCATCAAATGGGGTTGTGGTGGTGAGGTGCAGAAACTGGCGTCCTCAATCAGTTTCTCATTGTTTTATTTTATCTAGCGCTTTCGCCCCTTTGGGGCTCTTCGAGACTCTTAAGAGTTAGGGTCATTGGGTACCACCTTGGCTGCATGCAGGCACACATGCCTTCATGGTGGAGTCTAGTTCAAATACATTTAGGAATCGTGACATTGACTAGGTGTACTCACCCTGGTTGTGAATCTTGAGAGTAAAAAGTAAAAAGCTTTTCAACACTTAAAAAAGGGTAGGGAAAAAATTGGGGTTATTTGGAACCCAGGTCTACCAGCTATAACTTATGGAAACCGATATTTTTCTAAAACGAACACGATTGAAATCAAACGAAACCACCAAGTAACGTGGTTACGGTCACGTAAACGAGTGAAGTAACTCTTGAATATTAACTGCAATTGAATCTTATGTATTGTAAGTAGATAAATTAACACCTACTTACTGCAACTTTATAGCTACGTTTACGTAAAGATAACAACAGGTTTCTGAATGTCCATGCAAACCACGGGTAACTGGATAAACTGTGGGTAACGAGATAAATCATAGGTAATAGCACAAATCACGGGTAACGATGCAAACCATTGGTAACGAGTCTAATCTCGGGAACGGGACAAACCACGGGGAAAGGGGAAAATTTCACGTTCGTTTTGACGCGGGACTGAAAACAGCAGCGGAAACATATCGGCAGCTACCACCAGTATTTCCATTTAAATGGTTCCTGACTGACAGTACTGTCTCGACGGCCTGATGATGATGTATTTGTATCTAAAGGGCTCGCCCCCGGTACTCGACTTGCTAGTGACAACG
The DNA here is from genome assembly GCA_030762985.1 of Adelphocoris suturalis. Lineage (NCBI taxonomy): Eukaryota > Metazoa > Arthropoda > Insecta > Hemiptera > Miridae > Adelphocoris > Adelphocoris suturalis. The sequence goes on from CM061045.1 coordinate 1,955,475, forward strand.
GATTTCTCCAATAGGTACGTAAATGATAATTTCGTTTATATTCACCTTTTGATGCTGAATGGTGAGCTCTGTAGCTAATTTTGTTACTATTCAACTCAAGATACTGAACTTTTGAACGGGGTACCTCTGGGTGTGGTAACCATAGTAGGTATAATTACAAATGGTGAACCACTGTAATCAACTGACTGAGCTCTGTAAATAATTGGACTAGTGAAGCAACCACAATGTGCCATATTGAAGTGTGGCAGGGTACACCTAGTCAGTTATTAAAAATTCACTTTGTGCGTGATTGATACTGGGAGGGGATTAAGATAGGGTCAATATGATAGAATCCGATATTCAGTCCTCTTGAGAAGTGAGGAAAAACGGAGGAATCTCTGTGTAGTAAATTTGGGCAGTGATTGGGTGAAGGACAGGAGTAGGAGTATTGGGATGAGTAAGGGCATTCCGAGAGAGGTTGGGAAATGTTTTGAACGGAACGTTCGGTAAGGAGAGGTTAGAGTGGATTTGGAGGGGGGAGTGGAGGTTCAGCTCCAGAATCTAATGTATGTGCCGGGTTAGTGATAAAGTAGGTGGTATAGGCTGTTGTTGGGAGGCTAATGTCGAAAGGGGTTAAATCTGGGAGGGTGAAAATAGTGATACGGGACACCCTAGAAGTGGTGTGAGGATGGTAGAGGGGAGCAGTCGTCTTTCCTGATTTATAGCGAATCAATAAACTTTGAATTAATGCAGAACCCAACAATGTAGTTCTCCACCTCCGCTTTCGTTGAGAATCCCGTTCGGGTACACGGTAATTAAAATCCACCCGATTTCGTGACTACCCCACACTCCGCAATCCCACCGTTGTTTGTTCAGTAAGAAAAAAATGCTCTAGACGTATATCGAATGTAAACAGCCGCTTCCGACAAGCTCTGCCACCCTAACACAACCACCGTTCCCTTAAATTATCTTTGTTCATCCTTTTTTGCTGAATTTTTTTTTTTTTTTCTGTCCAGTTTTTTGAAGAAACAAAGTTATTGCTTTGGCTCCAAAAACCTTGACAACCACATTGTTGTCCTATTTTGTTATCAGGGCAAATAGTCATAAGCATTCATTTTTTCAATTACAAAAACAAACAAATAATTTAATAAATATAGGTAAATATACAAACACACACATATATATATATATATATATATATATATATATATATATATATATATGTTTGTGTGTGTGTGTGTGTGTGTGTGTGTGTGTGTGTGTGTGTGTGTGTGTGTGCGAGCGCGCGTGTGTATGTTTATGTGTCCTTCATTGACTTCAAATTAGCTGGAGTTTGCAGTTTTTTTCGAGAATGATCAGCAAGTCCCTGGCCAGAACAGGGATTTTATTCTAATCCCCAAAATTTCAAATAACATCCTAAATCGGGGAAAACCTAATAACGTCGTCCAGGTGAACAGTTCTATACTTAGGAAACAATTTTGGTGGAAATTTATCGCCAAGAATCCAAAAACATCAAAAACTATTTTTTCCTTTAAGCCCAACCATTTTTTATTAGAATAAGAAGGTACTGTTTACGTACCTGCCGAAGGATGGAACTGTGTGCTGACGTGGTTATATTACACATAATTATATGATCGCTCTACAGGTACATTTTTCATTCAAAACTGAACTGATTATTTCAAATATTATCTATGATGGATCGCTCTTAGGATGAGCAAGGAAAGCGACCGAACACCATATCTTATCTTTTACTCCTTCATGACACACTCTCGGTCGGTATGCAAATCAACCCGTCTAAATCAATCGCTATCAACATGAATACGGCGATTTGATAAACGAGGGTCTGACTCGTGCAGATGGTTGTACGATTGCAGCAATTAACTCAAACGAAAATGTATTATACCAGTATTTTTGTGTAAACTTCAAAGAAAAAATAATTTTCGTCAAGAAACAATTTGTAACTTCACTTGAAAAAGACTTTAGGAGCCTAATACAGACGCCTCTCCTTCGCAGCAATCAAAAATCAAATATATTAGATCAGTTTGTATTCCCCAGGTTAGTGTATCGTCTTCTCACTATTCAAGCAGATCTCTGAGACCCCAAGCATTTTTAGAGAGAGTCGTTCGTTAATGCGACAAGATGTAAGGGAAATTTGTTCCTTGCCAGCTTACACCACAATACCTGTATATTGCACTCGACGGAAGTACAGAGGCCTAGGTATAACGCGGGTGGTGCGAGAATCTTCACTTCAGCACATTTCGATTGCCAAAAATGATCACAAGTGCATGGCGATCATCTAGCCGCTGTGCATAATTTTAATTTTGAGGAAGAAGAGCACCGTTGTCGTATGCATCTTGGAGGGGTAACAGAACTTCACCTCGAGCCATCCGCAATCACCTGCGGGAGCTAGAGTACAAAAAGTAGTGTCAACTACCCCAAAGAGGCATTGGTGTTCAATGGTACAAATTATGTACCCAAACAAACTCTTGGGTAAGCAAAAAAGGCAGGTTTTCCAGTAGTGAATGGTCAAATGCTATAAAAGCTTCCACCAGTTCCATAGCAAATCGTGCAACTGGAGGGCAGAGAGTTGGTAGTCGCCATTGCAGATACACAACCGGCAGTGAGAATAACTACATCGAGGCACTACCACACATTCGCGGTGCATGCCCTAAAACCGAAGGTTTGCGCGATTCTGCCCATCACAAACTCCGAACCATAATAGCTGACATGATCCGCTCCAAATCGCCTAATTTGTTCGAAGAAGTTCACTGTAAAGCTACCAATAACCAGAACCGAAGAGCAGACATAGTGGTGCTGGATAGAGTTAAAAATAAAGGATAGGTGCTGGATCCACCCATTAGGAGGGGAAAAAATTACCCCCACCAGGAAAGCGCTGTAGATTAAGAAAAGAAATGAATTTACGAGCCACGCATTCCGCATCATTAAGACAGCACTACAATATAGACAACTGGGAAGTGGCTGGATTATGGTTCGGAGCAAGAGGCACAACATCGCCTCACTTCCTGATTTTTTCAGGAAACATGTTTTATCAAAAATACAATTGATACAAATTACAAAAATACAAATACAAATTGCCTCAAGGCAATACAAATACAAATACACATTACCTCAAGGTACTTAAAGATACTCTTGGCATTATTCAGTTCTTCCTATATTCACCATAAACTCAACTTCATACCATGACAGCGACATCAAGGCCGCCACACCATCAACATCAACCAAAAGTTTACGTAAACTATTATTGTTTTCTGTTTCATTTACTATCCAGCTTTGTCCACCAATCAATGCGAATCTTGTACCCGGTGTATGAAGCCAGTAATCTGTTTCCGTTGGCAACCCAGATAGGGCAGATCGCAGAATAAAGGTTGTTATTATTTGTGGTAAACACCAAACCCATGGTGCCTAATCTCTGTGTACTTTGACCTCTGCCTGCTCTCTGAGAACCTCAGCTACCTGCCATATCTCGCTGGCCTATTGCATCCTTCGGCTGCCTTCTCACATCCTCCACTAATGTCCACTGTGTACATCGCCACTCTGGCCTCCTGCCCATTGAGCCTGCCTTCTTCATACACCCATGGCTGTACTCATACCTCCCAATACCATAGCTGCCTCTCCCGGCCTTTATCTCTCGTTCGCCTACACAGAACTCCTCCTGGTCCTTGCAGAACGCCCAGAGACACTGCTCCATCTCCCAGATCTTCCACCTTCTTCCCGACTTCCGAAAATTATCAGAGCCCAGCCTCCTATTGGACTTAGGACAATTCAAGAGGCCTTCCTAAGCAGCTCTCTACCATTTGGTTGAGATACACGTGTTCCCAGAACACTTGGAGTTTTCACCTCTAGGTTGGTCGAGTGGCTCGAGATTTCTCGTAATCTCCGAGGGATAGCTGCCACCCGGCAGTTGAGACAGGTCCTTTGATCGGCGATCACCCCTTAAGGTCTATTAGAGCCTTCCTGCTGTGAATCGACGGAATAATTACTTGTTGGTAATTTATTAGGCCAAAATCACAGCCCCTGTCCCATCTGTTTCAGGCACCATTGTTTGCACATGGCAAATAACGAATAAGGAGGCTTCCGTTGTGCCTACACAGGTCAAGCTACCTCCCTTTGACCTGGCTAATACTAAGGTCAGGCTCAGACAACTAGACTTACAAGCACAACGGAGGGAATCACCACTAAGGCAGAGAAGTTGCGGCGAGCCATCCTGGCATTAGACTTCATGCCGACTATGGGTTAATTTTGACAGCTTTACTGTGGGGTGGCTGCCTGAGTTAGATCGTGAAGTTCGCTCTGTTATGCGCTCTTGGCTAGGTTTCTCACTGGTGTCCCAAGTACCTACATCCATAATCCGGTCAAGGCCGGTGGGCTCAGTAAGGTCTTTCTTTTGGCCAGCACCCCATCCTCACACAGCCAACATCTACTTGCCCTTAGGGGCTCGAGCTAGGAGGTCGCCTCCACAGCTGCTGACCTTGATTTTGTCAAGCAGCAGTTGTTATGGTGCGACTGAGCAACACCACCTGCTCCAAAACCAAGCTCATTGGCTGAGTTTGCTTCTGCTCTGTATGTGTCAGTAGATGGGAAATAAATCCAACAGTGCGCTGAAACCCCCTTTTCTTCCCAATGGGTAGAATAGGCTCCAAAGGGCATTGGGGCTCCGAGTCTACCTAAAGGTAGCGGAAGCATCGTTTTCACTTTCTGGTGAAAAAAAATTGTTGGTCTCCAAAATCAAAAATTTCACTCGCATTTTACGTTTTAGACCATTCTGAACATCTTTGGTTCTTTCTTTGGTGTGGGTGTGTGTGTGTGTGTGTGTATATTCCATTACGCTCTAGTAATGGAATTATTACTAGAGCGTAATAATTTTTTCACGCTCTAGTCGTCACGAATTTAGTCGCCAAAATTTGGATGATAGTTGGGGGATGACGATTTTATCATCCCATATTAATTTCAACATATTTGTATTGTTAATAGCTACACTGCACATGCGCTCATGTGAAATCCTTGTAACGACCTTAATTTCCACTGTTTTCATCCGATTTCAATGAAATTGTCAGGGAATGTGCGGGTTAGGTTGTAAATGGTCCCCTATCAGTTTCAATGTTGCCAAATCAATACCTACTTCATTCTGAAAATGCGCAAATGTAGATTACATTATGCTCCATTTTTTCAGACTCTAGTCGTTCGATTTCTCTTAAATTTGGATGATAGTTGGAAGAAAATGACCTCATTACCTCATATGAATTTCAACACGATTGTATCACTAATAGCTACAGCGCATGCACCAATGTCAAATACTGGTAATGACGTTAATTCCCTCAGTTTTCATCCGATTTTGATGAAATTGTCAGCGAATGCGCGGTTTAGGTTGTAGATGGACCCGTGCCTATTTCATGAACTCATCAGTTCGTTCTGCGCTTGTACAAACGTAAATAACATTGAGGATCATTTTTCCGTTCCTTAATTGGCCAATTTCGACATTTCACGCTACTTTTTGATTTTCTCTTTTCCGCTATGGAATTTTCCACGATCAATTAGGTATAATTTTCAATGGTCTATGCATTCATGATAGGTAAACGAGGAAGGTATGAGCAACATCCAGCTTGGAAGACTTTTTTTTTTTTTTGGTTCTTTTTTGGTGTGCTCCCTCCACCTTTGAGAAGTTTTCTTCAAAAAATAAATAAAAATAGATAAATGTGTGTGTGTGTCATTTCAGACAAAAACACTCGTTAGATGCGATAAAGAACCCGTTCCTACGCAAAAAATCAAGCATTTAAAAAAAAAGGATGAGTTTATTTGGCAGCACTTTTTGAGCACAATAAATTTGTCAAATTCCCAAAAATGTGCTAATGAAAGCACGAAAAATGGAAACGACTGCTAAAAATCATTAAATTCATATTTTTCAGTAAATTATTTCTCAAATAAAGTTAATCAGCTATAAATTAGAACAATAAAACTTGTATGCAGTAAATTCTGCTAAAAATAATGTTCAAGATCATTCCTTCAATATGTGCTAAAAAAAAATCAATAAAACTTCAAACAAAATCTAAATGTCAGAAATCAGTTTTTTGAATAGCAGACTATTCTTAAGAATACATTTTTTCCATAAAATTAATATTTGACATTTTCATTGCACCCAAAGAGCTCACAGTTTGAAACAAGAACATAATATATATCATGATAGTTTATGAAAATTTGCTCAAACTAGCGGCATGACTTGAATGGAACTTTTTTATTTATAATCAACTTAAGCTGCTGAACTTTGAATCAAGTCTTCTTTTAGTATGGTAGAGTACGAGTATAAGGCTGGTGGAAATTATAGCACAAAGGATTATTATTTCTATATTAGACAGCTCTTCTACGAAGATCACTGGCCCATAGAAAATTACCAACCAAACTGAGTTTATTGTGTATCATTAACCTCAGAAGGTGGACTAACGAATAATCCAACAAATTTTGAGTGGGAGTTAGTAAAAAATGTTCTTGGGTGATTACAAAGGTTCATCATTGAAAATAATAGGTAAACCAATACAACTTGGGAAACCACTTTATTCAACTGTGTGTGCTTTGTAGATTATTTTGTTCCAATTCAGCTTAAGAAGCTGAACTTCTGAACGGGGCTTCACTGCGTGAGGTAGAGCTTAATGTACGTCTTATTTTGTGGGTAGTACGGACACAATTGATTAAAATTATATATATATATATATATATATATATATATATATATATATGATGGTACACTGTGATCTATATGTAGGTCCAGGACGAACGTTTTTATAGAATTCAAGTCTTCACAATAATCTTAAATTCAAATAAATTTTACATCGGGATCTTTTCCATAGATTGTTACGTGTGGTTGATGTAAATTATAATATTTCTATGGCACCCATAGTTGAGTCCAAAAATTATAAATTATAAATACAAATTTAAAAAAGTAACATAAAACCATTCAATAGCCAGTATCCAGGACTTGCCAACGTGGAGGCAACTGTTTGTCAGTCATCCAACCATCATCAATCACCCAACCATGACAAACTGGCAATACGTAATCTTAATAATAAAGAAAAAAGTAAACTAGGTAGAAGCCTTTGCTTAAAAACCAAAATGAAGTCGGTAAAAAACGGAAAACGGATAAGAGGTACATGGAATAATAATTCTTTGCAAGATTTATGTACAAGTCATAATTGATTGCAAGATATGACTAGAAATTTATTTGTAAATTGAATCAATCCGTCGAATTTTTTCCAGGAACTTATCAATTATAAGATAATTGAAATTTGATGATATAGCAGATTTGAGTTTTCGACATTTCCCACCAGATATCAAAGAGACCGTTGTTGCCCTTTGTACTCCATGAATGTTTTTCGTTTGAAAACAGCAGGCATGGAAAGCAATGCAAACGACTATTAGCACTACTGAAGATAACCATTGATACCTATTGTTTAGTTTCCGATAGAAAAATGCTATGTAGTCACTAAGATTCGGTAGTGGGGACGTTGAACAGCCCACTGATGATGTTGCACTTCTGTTCAAAACTACCATAACTGAGGGAGTGATGAACTATAGAACAATTCACATTAACAACTCTCCATTCCCAATGTAGGTATGCTCTTGAAATGAAACAAATAGTTGGGAAACTAAGACGAGATCAAGGAAATAAGAAAATTACAGGAGGTAATTTATATATCCAAAAAAATCCCGGTATCCAAACGGAAACATACATAACAGAAAGCACCTATAACCTTCCAACTGCTGAAACCATCGACATACAAACCTCGATAGCATTGGGCACAAAACAATCGGTAGCAAGCCTACCAACTGTGGCAGCCCAAATGCCACAGAAATTGAGGTGCCTGGCTGACTTGGTGACTGTGGTGACGCTACACACACCAAAACATCTAGTAGAGACGAGGCAGATCAGAAGTGCCCGGGAATGTCCCATCACAGCAGTCAAGGGCTACCCCCCCCCCCACCACATGAGCCTACTTCTGCTTTGATTGGTGCTGCTCGATCATCGATCGATCGGTTCGTAGTATGCAGTATAGATTCAGACAATTTCGAATCTACCACAAAGAATCGATAGAACTAAATTAACCAAGCCCATCAGAATCTGACCGGATTCAAATTTTCGGATTTTTATTCTTTTAGTTGTTAACCTACCTCTTTCTTCTTCCTTTCTTTAAGGGTAACTCTGAATCTAAGATCCTGCTTTACAGAACCATCATACTATCTGACGATTGATCTTCGTTTTCCTGGGACCTACATAAATATTATTTGTAAGTGGATGAAACCAAAACACTACGTAGGGTGTAAATGTTATACCATTTAAGGGCAAAATAGTGTAAAAAACCTATTACTAGTCAAACTGTGAGGGAATTTTCTTTTTTCATTTGGACGTAAGTTGACTCTAGTTGTCGTTTGAAAGAACTTATTTATTTCCTCGAACTTGTCTTCACCCGTTTCCTCGCATTCCGACTCGACTCACCTTGTTCACCATCCCCACCTATATGTGAAAAACTCTTTCGTATTCTTCGCTCCCCTGTGTAAAGTTTTCCAGAACGTTTTTTCTCCTTTTTGTCTTATTGGGAGGACTTTCTGACCCCTTTCAATGTCTGAGCTCATCAGCACCACACTTCCGCCTTGTCAACAATTCACGTAGTCCCACTCCTCTTAACTTTCGAATTCGATCACCAACATGAAGTTAGTGACAAATTATTTTGTCGACACTTGTTATGAGTAGTTAAGGCAATTCAAAAGTACGAGGGGTTTTATATGTCTTGGAAACCCCTGTAATATCAAACGGATCTATTTACATATGAAACATGTCGTGTCTAAACACGCCTAATATTCGAAAAAAATCTATTGTTTATATAACAATATTTTATAAAATTTCAGCGAATTGTCGTAAAAATGAAGCTATTGCGATGGCTCCAATAGATTTAAAATCAAAATCATCAAAAGTTATCCACGCACTCATGTGCGTATGAGTTGAATTGCATGGTATCTAAGTGGACATTACTTGTTTAGCCTATACATCATCTATTTTTAGTTGTACTATTTTATTTTAGGGGGTTTTCATCCGGTGTAGTGACTGAGCAGTGGTCATCGCTGTACCCCTCGTATTTTCCCCTTCCGATTCGCCAGTTGAGTCCATGATATCACTCCGTTAGAATCATGCCACTTCCAGTGACACTACTGGAACGCTGTCCAGTGTTCAATGCCGCTACTGACCCTTCTGGTAGAGGTGGGCTTAAAACAATAAATGAAAATTGAATACATAATATATCGAGCCGAATTCGCAAAAGTTCAGCCTACGCCTACGATCCAAAGTCAATTTGTGATTCGCATTGATGTTGACAATTTTTTCCTCCCGACAAATAAGCCCTTCTCGAGAGCAAACAATTGGGCATACGATGCTTCGAATGGTCCCATTTAATTCATAGTACTTGGATCTATCTAAATCAATTTTAAAAAACTACCCTTAGAACTCGAAGGTTTTCAAGATCTCCATTTTTTTATATTAAACAACCTGAATTCCATCTCATGCCGAAATTACAGACATATCTCCGGCTGATATATACTTTTTGAGCCGAATTTCATTAGCTTTGGTCCAGTAGTTTCGGAAAAAAGTATCAGATGGCGGACGGTGAGTGATTTTTTTGTTCTTCTCGATATACGCATTCTTTTATTCACCCACTGGTATTAGTCGTTCCTTATTGAAATTAATGTTTTAAGAGAACTCCTTTTTTACTGAATTTTCATTAAATTTCGTAGAAATTTAAGATATTGAAATAGGTCAGAAACAGAATACATCCACGTAAAATGTTACATCGGAATCTTTTTATATCGATACAGATACGTGGGGACGTTGATATTACCCTACTAATTGGTTCTTTTTTAAACATAAATTCAATACTTGACAGAATCTAGACAACTAAAACTCGAAGCGATGTTAATTGATTACACTAACCACCTAAAAATCTGACAAAATTAAAAGAAAAAATAACCTACCTTGTGTAAAAAAAAAAATTGGAAATTAGAATCAACAGGTGCTGAACTCCTTCATTGTCTACACTGAATGGGGTTACCGCAGTGTTGTGAAGTCGGATTCTTGATGTGGTTTTCTTAATAAACAGCGAGTCCAATCGGAGCTTGGCTTTATTCCCACTCCCACCAACAGTCATTCAGCGCACGCGTGGAAGCAGGTAGCCGGGTTTATATAAACGGACCAAATCAGACAGTTGACCATTCAGTCAGCTAACTGTTGTATATTTCTCACCTAGCTACCTTCTATCTCCTACCTTCCAACATTTTCCTTCTTAGAACAAACAGTGATATATGTCCCCGAACTCTAAGCATTATTTTCAAAACAGAATGCATGGTGATATTCATTTCCCCGGCTGGTTTTAACCAAGTTCCAGCTTCTACCAACCCAGTTCAACTCAAGTTTCATGTAGGACAAGTAGTAGTAGTTAATTAGTCACAGCGGACACTCAGTCAGAAATATCAACATTTACGATTGATCTGAACAGTTAAATTCATAGCACACAATATAGAGGAGGACTCTCTGACTTAGCTCAACAGGTCCCTAGTGCAGTGGCTCACGTTAGGTGGAGTTGAACTTGTGGAACGTGGGAGTTTCGTCTAATTTATTTTTAGGGTTTTTGATGTATTTGCAGTGTACAGTAACGTAATCACGGCCACCTAAATAGAAATTGCAATGTATTGCGCATAAATCATGATGAAGAAATGAGGTTTTTCTCCATTTCCACCAAAACTATTCTATTTTTTAAGACTAGGATGAACGCATTGAGGAGTTCACATTTTCATGAGTTAAAAAATGTTTATTGCCGCACTATTCCATGGGGTGAGAATGGTTGCAAAATACTTTTTTCGTTTCTTTAGAAAAATATTGATCTCCCAATTCATCTATAATTTAAGAAATAATTAAGTTAATGAAACTAGGCTAGTTCTTTCAAACAGAATAGTTGGATGATTTAGCAACTGATCACTGTTAGGCAGCTGGTCCTGATCCCTGTGAAGTTCACCATCCCATTTTCACTGCCGTTAATTCCCACTTTCACTTTTTCAATCCTTCTCCCCTTACATATCATCACCATAAAACTAGAGCAATTTAACGAATTCATCGCTTATCAGTACTTGTTTGATAAAATTTCCATGCCATAGTAATTGGATAGTATACTTTCTCCATGTTTCTTTTTATCATGGATATTTATCATGGACCTTCCTATAAATCATTGTTTGTTGCTCTATTCATATACAGGCTTGATAACGTTGTTTTTTACTGACCTAGATAATTTATTCATATTTATTTATAATCCAATCTACGAGCAATCCGAAGAAATTCATTTTCATTCTCAGCTGTTCAACAAGGAGATGGGCGGCCATGATGAAAGAGGGGAGTACTTTTTTGTCTTCCACGTTGCCTCCGTCAAAAACCATTACTTACTTCAATTTTCAACTTTTATATCCTGTTTCATCCAATTAATTTTCCATTAATTTATTCAGTTTTTTGTATGATTCGCATCCTTGTTTCCTGGAGACGTCCGGAATATCATAGTCAAGGAGCGACGTTCAACGAAAATACCTTTTCATTGCTTCTAATTGAGCAGAACCAGGACTTACATTGAGGCCAGGCTTCCCAGCCCAGAGGAAACTTCTTTATTGAGCTCTTACCAGTTTATTGCACATCTGATCATCTTACTCTATTGGAGGATTCAACAATCAGGTTACCAAACCTACCTGAGTGGCTATAAGTTTCTCCCTCATAATTCCATCATAATTTCATCAGCAGGGATCTCATCTCACCAGAAACCTGTGTCGTAGGTACCTAACTGTCTTAGCCAACTTATTGGATGGTTTATTTGATATTATCTAATTAAAAGTATCTTTACAATTGCAACAAGTATCTCCAATGCTGTTTTGATACCTTGTTTATCTATACGCAGTACAGTGCTGGTCCTTCGAGAAGTTATATCATAACACATCCTCTTCGAATGTGATGTAAACGGGGGTTGTTGCCATCACACCAGCCCCATTACAATAGTTTAGGTGGAAAAGTGAAAATGCCACTTCTTCATCATGATTTCTGCGAAATTTATTACAATTTCAAGATGGATAGATCATTCAACCACTTTACCCTAACGCTGGCCATAAACATGCATACCTGAAAACTGCTTTCATCGGCTAACGGGAAGCTTGGGAAGTTACTTAGCTTGGCCAAAAATTGACTGCAAGCATTTTACACGTTCATTAGGATATTTCTTCACATAAGAAGAGGAAGACATTTTGATTCCAAGTAACTTTGAAACTATTAAAGTTAGGAGTCCGATTTAGAGAGCGCCAGAATGTGTATATTAAATAAAAAGTATTTTGGAGAAGTAACTACTTACTTACTGTTTCCGATTCTTTCCAATATCTTCATTTTACGCGCAAAAATAGTTCATCAGTGATCACCGATGTTTTCTTATTGAAATCAATGCTTTAAAACGGCTCTTTTTTCTCAACCGCTTTAAAAGTTCGACAATAATAACACGCTTCAAAAAAATTAGAAGAAAAAAAGAGTTCAGAGAGTTGACTACAAAGAAATTCATGGCTTCGAGTTAAAAATTTCTACAAAGGGAGGGCTGAAAACGGCAATGATCCGAATTCTTCCCTGGAAAAGCTCATCTTCCCATTCCTCATTGACTGCTCTTTCAAACAACAATCCTTTGAAACAGTTAAGAAAGTTCAAAATAACTTATCTCTAGGCAAACCTCTTTAGCATGCGAAGGCGATAACGGATTCTTTCTGATGGATATCGGTATTATATTCAAATTTAGGTTATCGACAATTAGAAGAGAAACAGTTCTGAATTCATCAACTAAGGCATCGATCCGTTTTCAAATTCGTGATGACAGATTGTTTGTGAATACTAACAATGGAGTTAGTAATGAACTATAAGTACTATAAATATTTGATCTCTTTGTGAAATCGTTTTCAGTGAATTCGAACACCATAGTGATGGAGGGTGGGGGGGGGGGGGTTACCGATAAATCGTGATATTTTCAACTATTGCCGTGAACCTTTCATTGTTGAGGTAGGGGAGGGGAGTTTCTCGTTGCACATTTACGTTGGGTTATAAGGGAGTGAGTCAGCTAAAATCATAGTATGTTCGCTATTATCGCCAAAATCACAAAAAAAGTCTCTGACTCCGAGTGTGTGACGTCTGGGAAGTCTCCGATATGTTTCTGCGTTGGTCATAATGACTTCCTCTAATTCGCAAAGTTGAACTTAGACTCAATATTCCTTCCCAGGACGAATTGACACATATTTATCATTATTATTACCATTCTACGATTACCTAACGATCGGATATCGGGACATTCCTTCCATCCCTCTCTCTCCCCTCCAACTTCCTCAACTTCCTTGATTCGAAGATGGGAAATTTAAGACTATCGTCTGTTGTCCATCTATTCTTATAGGAAATTTCACGCTGATTAAGAATACACCCCATATTCCTATAACTAAAATACGAGTTTCATATTCTTTTTCTCTTCTTTTTTAATGCAAAAAATGCGTTAAAAACACGTTTTTTAAACATATTTTGCTATGTAAAGCCCTGAAATAGTGCTCAAAAATGATTTGTCTACCAGAAAAATTGAAGGAAATTAAATTTTGTGTCGAATGAGACTTTTAGATTCATTATTTAGTGTAGCATTTGGAGTCAAATTTCCGTAAAACGCGTTTTCAGAAGAAAAAAACTATGTTCATTGAACATTTTACTCTGATCACGAATATACCACATATTAAGTGCTTCAGAATGCATCTGAATCACTTTTTCAATCAATATTTCATTGGATGAACACTACATAATAACAAATTAAATATTATGAATATAAAAGTACATTTTTTCAATAAAAACTGAAAAATTGATTCAGTTTGTTTGTCAAAATTAATAGTTTGTTAGTTAAAATTCTGCAAACATGTTTACATGAATTTGTGGTAACTGGTCGCATCTAACTCGGATGGATTGCATTTCCTATGATCTACACTAATCCGCAAGACCAATTTCACGAGAAATTTCAATGTTCTGGTACCATATGTCCTAAATATGTGATATTCTTGTGATCCGCGTAAAATTTCTTATAATAATAGTTTGCAGGCACTAGGTAGTGGGACTGCCCTTGATCGTCAGTGTAGTATGGAGACGCTCCGGGAGTTTATGGTGGCGGATCTGAGCCACCTCAGGAATCAGTAGCTCCCGGCTTTTCTGTTCATTTCATCCTTACCCCGCCATCATCTACTTAATTTACATCCTTGTTTTTAACTCTCCATCATATATATGTATATATGTATATATATATATATATATATATATATATATATATATATATATATATATATATATATATACAGGGTGTCCAACGAGACGTTGACCCCCCAGCTAAAATCGTTATTTGTGGATCAAAAAAAAAATTTTTTTCTTCTTTGTTTTTCATCAACTTTGTTTTTTCAAATGGGAACCCCCCTTTTTATTCCATGTTCCGATTTTACACACAATGTCATGAAGATTTGACCCCTCATTCGATTTTTCCGGCCACGCGCGACCCGTTAGGCGAGCGCTCAAAGTTGCGCAACCCTACGGTTCCTAAGTGTTCATTGGAATAAGGTTATTCTTCCCAGTACCATGTGCGAGATCTATGCCTCATGCTAATTCATCAACCTGGAGGCTTATAAGCGATAAATGGCCTTCATGATTCGGCAGGAAACGTCAACTTTCCAGAGATATCTTACATCCCAACTTTAAACCTCTGTTTTGATGATACATGGACTCCTCTCGTCTATTCACTCCCAAGGAATAATTTATTTTTCTCTTGAAAACTCAGGAAAAAAATACTAGTTGCATTTGCGCGAATCAGCGTTTAATAACTATGAAAAAGCAGCACACACACCTCGGAAGACTATTTATTGCTTAAAATAACCACATTTCGGGTTGTAAATGCGTTGAAATTTAGTCAAATGAAAAAACGGATAGCACCACGTGACTCAGCGTCGAAAAATAGTGAAATTTCATGTGTCACACTTGGTTACTTCGTACATCCGAATTTCGACGAAACCTTAAGGTGCGCAACTTTGAGCGCTCGCAGAACGGGTTGCGCGTGGGCAAAAAAAATTGAATGAGGGGTCAAATCTTCATGAAATTGTGTGTGACATCCGAATATGGAATAAAAAAGGAGGGTTCTCGTTTGAAAAAACAATGTTGATGTTGATTGCGCGTGGTTGCGCACTTGCGCGCTATGCAATTTTGTCATTTCTAAGATCCTCCCGAAAAACATGAAGTTTGAAAAAAAAAACACTTTTTTTAATCATAAATACCTAACGATTTTAGCAGGGGGGTCAACGTCTCGTTGGCCACCCTGTATATATACGTTATTTATTTATTTTTTTATTTTTTTATTATTATTTTTTTTTTTTTTGCCCATCTACTACTACTTTTTTTTCTCTCTTTATTTTAATTTCTAAACTTTTTTCTACAAATTTAATCTAATTTCATTCGTAATTTTTTTCAATTAACACAATATGACCGTGCAAGGGAAAAGTGAGCTTAACTTGCCAGAGGTGAAATATGAGTTTATATTTTTGTCCACATAATGCTCAACAAAATCGTTTTTCGGATTTTTTCCATTATTTTCCAATTGGAAACATAATTTTTCAAAGTTTGAAACAAACGGACCCGTAAATTGCAAATTTTCAGCAGGTTTCAGTAAAAATTGCAAAACTACAGCTTTTTGCGATTATAAATACAATGAAAAATTTAGAAAATTCAATTTTTGATGATTATTTTGGAAAGAGAGATAGTTTTGGGACCCAAAAAAATATTACAAAAAAAAAAAAAAGTCATTTTTAGACCCAATCTTCGGTTTTCCGTTCTCCTGAAAAAAACCTTAGCAAGGTGAGGAGCTCCCTGTTCCCTTGTACCGTCACATAATGCCATCCAATTTATATTCCCGTCATTTATATTACAGATGTTATGAGGGGTCTCGTACTCTATTTCTGTGAAAAACATTCCAGTAAAAAAATTTGAATTTGAATATTATTATCTATTTAATTTTTATATATATATATTGTTTTCTTCCAAATTGTTCAATTGAAAACAAGTTTTACGGGAGTTTAACTCCCATTGCTACACTAAATTAGAAATTTAAAGAGCTGGCGGTGCGTTCATACGACGCAAAATTTAGTTTTCTTCAAATTTCCGGTTGGAAACATTTTTTCGAGCCCTATTTCTGGGCTTTATAGTGAAACATGATCGTATTCTCTAAACATGTTTTGCAATAAAATACATGAAACTCCTATTTTAGGTATGGAAACGTTTGGTATATTCTCGATCAGCATGAAATTTCTTATAAGAATGGATGGTCAACTTCTGTCCAAAATTTCAAAGTTTTGGGCCACTGTTCGTGCCGCGTAAGCCTGGGCGTCCTCTTCAGTTTTTCAGGACGTCCCTCAGAAGCTAGGTCATACGGGCAAGGGTTCTTATTTAAGAGGGACGACCTATTTCTCGACCGATTTTCGTGCTTCTCATTTTGTTCCATTAGGAATTTGATAAAGTTTAGGATCATATGACAGGATTTTTAAATTTGTGAATGAAGGGGTTAATACTGATAAATCGTGGTACTCGTTTATTTTTCGTGATATTTTTATTCCAACTATGAATTCGGTATAGTTTTGGATCGCATATCATGAATTTCAAATTTGTTTAGGAAAGGGGGGATGGAGAGGGTAATAGTAATAAATCACGATGTTTTAAATATCATCAGATTTTCATTTATTTTTTAACTCTTTCTTTTAACTTCGATTCTCTCCTTGAGCTCTTGGTTTCTTTTTCGAGACAAAATTTCAGATCGGTTTTTAACCCACTTCCCGATATCCAATCGATCTGAAATTTTGCACACAAGTTCATGCTGGCGTACATTTTAATTTATCAAATTTTCGCGAAGAAAAAGTTAGTTATACTATAAATTTTCGACATTTTGGAATTTAATATAGGAAACCTTAAAAGTGTAAGTATATATATATATATATATATATATATATATATATATAATATACTATTGAACGTCTGCATAAAATGACAACGAATCCAGGGTCAATAAAATATTAAATTCCACTAGATTTTTCTTGTCAATTTAATTTAAGTTATTATCAATGTGATTTTGAAACAATGTGATTTTGTTTCAATTTACTGTCGCCAAGAAACTACCAAATATTGAAACAACAATAAAATTAACCGAGAACATGAGAAAAAGAAAGAGTTACATTAAAAACTTGTTTTTATGGGTTCCTTTTTTTATTTATTTATTTATTTTTTAAACTAGTTTAATTTAATTGTGGACCGTCTCCGCCTTTAAAGGGAGTTTCGTAAAATAAAAGGTGTGCGTGGGAGGGGGGGGGGGGATCTCGTTTGTAAGCTATAGGTGGTCAGAAACTATTCTCGATATCATCTCACAACAGCTGCAAACAAACGTGATTCTTCCAATATAATACCGCTCCTATTTCGTTTCTGATCTTAGCATTTCAACATCGATAATTTTAACGAGCTCCATCGCGGTAAGAACACTGTTTCTTTGAGAGCGGTTTCCGCAAGAAATGATCCGCAACTGACATCATTCGAAGAGATATTTATCAAAGGAAACAACACTGAGCTGGGAGGATGAAGTGGTGAAGACGTAGTGGTGTAGTGGGTTGGGCCGTAGGAGGGAGGTGGACTAATCTCTACAGCAGATCAAAGGGAAATGCACTGGGATATTCTTCGAGTGGTAAAAGTAGGTGGAGAGGAGATTTTATTGGATCTCTTTTTGAGACAAACAGAAATCCAGAGCGAAGGCTTTCCTAAACACATAAGGGTATGAGTCTACATGATATATGTATTTACATTTTTCCGTATGCAAAAGATATTTACTTCATGGATCGGTCTTGAAAACTAATGAGTTCTGGTGAACAAAATACGGGTTTTCTTGAACATTACATGCTATCTAGAGATATTTCTTATCTTTTTCATCGAATGTAATAAGCGATTTCATAGACGAGATTTAGCTGAGGCAACGCTCATAAAAGCCCGCTGATGACCATATACCACGCTCCAAGATTCCATAATTAATTCCTTTATTCAATGTTATCAATATTTAGATGTTTTTCTTAATGTCCTAGAGGGAGACATAGATTTCAACTTATATTGCTCGATGGTTTGGTATAAAACACTCGAGAATCATGCGTTCGGATGTTCACATGCTTAATTTAGGGAAAAATAAAGAATAAATAATAAAAATGTAGTTTGCAGAATAATCCAAAAAAATTGTTATCTGAAATGACTGTAAAGAGGAAATTCAATTGAAAATTACCACGAAAATCGGTTCTCATCGTCTTTCAGACCTGCTCTGGGTCACCCTGCCTACAATAGGAGAAAATAAAGCTATTGCAATGGTTCGGAAATTTTTAAAATCAATATTTTTGAGAAAGTTCGTCATTTAAATCCGTTTTGAGGTATTATGGAACGATTCCTGAAGTTTGCGTTTTTTCTTATGTATACAGGGTTCGTTGGCCAGCACTTTTTGAGCCCATTATTATATACATATTAATTGCTATGCAATTCTTAGGCCGACCCCCAATAATTTTTTTTGTCCCGCTACGCGAACCCGCGAGGTCGTGGGTTCAAATCCCAGCCAGGCTTGAAAAAAAAAATTTTTTTTTCTCGTGAGACGAAGGTTGTGGGTTCAAATCCCAGCCAGGCTTGAATTTTTTTTTTTTTTTTTTTTTTTCGTGAGACGAATTGCATAGCAAATTATCCTCGTTTTCCACACAGTAGAAAAGAGAAAAGATCCGGCGAGGCGCGAAGCGCCGAGTATAGATTTGGGGGGTCCAGGGGGGCAAAGCCCCCCTGGCGGGGTCAAGGGGCGGGGCCCCTTGCGAGGCCCAAAGGGCCGAGTATACATATATATATTGATTAAAAATTAGGAAACAAAAAATGAAACGGTAAGGAACTTCACAAACTATTTTTTTTATATTTCGGCTAATTTGCCTTTTTCAAATATAGAATTAACAATGAATTAGGTGTTGGGAAATTTTACGTTGTCACGAAAAACTGGAGCCATGGAGTTGTCGTGGGGATATATTGCACTGGATGGAATTTTCAATCATCTTCTAATATTGAGTCCTGGTGGCTCATAAGCTCTCAAGACATTACTATGAGCCTTCTCGGACTGGTTCAATTTACTCTTGTTCTCACCAGGCTTCATCTTTCGGAGGACCTTTATCCCGAAGCAGTCGGTGAATGGAGCGCTATGTGTGATTGCATGACGACTCACTGGGAGACCCTGGTCTTTTACCATCTTGTTCCATCATTGTTAGTTCTATATTTGAAAAAGGCAAATTAGCAGAAATATAAAAATTTAGATTTTGAAGTTCCTTTCCGTTTCATTTTTTGTTTCCTAATTTTTCATCAGTGTATTGTGCTCTCGTAGGGCCATTTAAACCACATTATATATATATATATATATATATATATATATATATATATATATATATATATATATATATATATATATATATATATATATATATATATGAGTGTGTCATTCCAGAGGATAACTACTCTTGGGATTGAGATAAAAATCCAGTTCTTGTGCCAAAAAATCAAGCTTTCCAAATGGAAGAATGTGTTCGCTGGCCATTTAAAAAAAATGTGCTTAAAAAATTACTAAAAATGGCTGAAAATCGTTAAATTCATAATTTTCAGCAGAATCTCAGTCAAAACAAAATGATCAACGATTTAATAGGAAATTAAAAATGTTTTGCACCAAATTATGCTGAAAAACGTACTTACATCACGTTATCATTTGGTGAAATATCCATAAATCTACCAAAAACAAAAATAAAAATCCAGCATCTTTTTTGAATCATTGAATTTCATTTATTATGAGCTTGTTTTCCATTCAATTGGTTTAAACATTTTCTTTGCTCTCAAGTTGCTAGAATCTCAATACAATTTACCATATTATGATATGGATGGTAGTTTTAGCAAATTCGCTCATCCTATCATGCTGCATGACTGGAATTTTCATTTTACTTCCAATTGATTATAATTTAAACCTCATCTGAAATAAATAAATTTACTGCAAACATCTATTTATGTAATGTGAAAAAAATCGATGGAAATCGTAAAAACCATTTTAGGTTTACCATGAATAATATTCAGAAATTGAAAGGTAATCAATAGTTGTGCTCTAACTCACTAAGGACTTTTTTTATAATCTTAATTTGACAAACATACTGTATAGGTTTTTTCCTTACTGTTTTCAGTGTTGCGGATAGGTACCTATGTTACGAATTCACGTTTCCTTAACATATTCATGAGTAGTTAGAATAAGTGGTTGGAAAAGTATTTGGAACAATAGGCCCTAGAATAATTACTGAGTGTTCACACTACTGTTGTGCTTCAATTCACCAGATGTGTGTCTTCGGCTATCTGGCTGCTGATTCGAATGATGTGAAGTCCTCCGACCTGAAAGTAACATATAGTGCGAGTGCAGGAGACGTTAATGTACGATACTTCTGCGTGAACAATATCGTCTACATTTCACCTCGGACGTATCGCTCGCGTGCAATTAACAGACCGGCCAGATACGTAGCGACTCTTCGAAGGCATTTATCATCCTCAGAGTAGGATACCCACTTCACACCCCAACACCCAAAGGATCGAAATAGAGCCCGACGAACCCGCCTGATCCAATTGTAAAGCATTAAAAAAATGTTTCTAGTCGCACAGCACGTCCTAATAGTTGTCACATGTGGGATAGTTTCGCTAATCGATAAGCCAATGAAACAACGAGTTTTTTTGGAAAAGCCTTAGGTACCTATTTCATGTTTATTCTTAGATGTTTCAATGTTGATTAATTTTATTCCAGGCGAGATTGCTGAACACCATCCTTAACTTATCCTTCTAGATTTGATTGACTTCCTTCGAGAAAAATGTAATGAACCCCAGCCATGATTTGTTTTACTTTCCCTAATAATAACTATCCGAAAACTATGAAAAACTGTTGAATTTATTTATTTTATTTGTTTATTTATATATTTTCTCATATTTTAGATAACAGAAGTCAGAAGTTTATTAACGATGAACTAGAACATTGGAAAAATCATGAGCAAAATTATGCTAAAAATATACTTACATTTCATTAATAGTGGCAGGAAAATCGATAAAAACTGCAAAAATGCTTTGAAAAATCCAAAATCGTTTTTTGAATCGTAGAATTTATTTAGGTAAAGTTTTTTCGCCATTAAATTCGTAATTCCCAATTCCTTTGCGCTGAAAGTGGTCAAAATTTTTAATTGCCATTTTTATTGCGCTGTGTGCTCGAATGTGCTCAAGCATAATATATTATGATACAATAATTTATGAAAATACGTTCATACGATCATACTTGAACGAGAAATTTTCATATGCTTTCAACGCCCTCCATAAATTATGTGACGGGCTATTTTTTTTTTTTTTTTTCATGAAATTTCACGTAAAATCCGAATCTGAAAATAAAAGGGGTTTCCCATTTGGAAAAGCATTGTTGGTGTCAATATTTTTGCTTTTCCTATGGTAAAGGCACCAGTTATTGGACACACCAATGTTATTGGACAGTCCGCTTGTTTTTTTTTTTTTTTTTTTTTTTTTTTTTTTTTTTTTTTTTTTTTTTTTTTTTAATAATAAGGCCTCAGGGTGTTTTTGTAGTTCAAAGATTTTCTGGGGTTCGAAGGAACCATCGTAGAGTGAACTGAGATGGCTTAGAGCGTTCCAGCATGGAAGAAGAGAGCTCTTCCATGGTTCCAGCATCATTATTTCTGATTCAGTGCCCGTTAGAAAGTCGAGTGGAGCACGTCGGCGCTGTATCACTATGCAAACAAGCTTCCTCATTTAGAACAATTTAACCATTTTTCAGAGTTTCTACGGTTCCTCGATGGTTTCCCTGAATAGTACAACATTTGTCCTTCAATTTCGTGTAATTGTGGTTCCGATTTACTGTCATTATAATTTGTTTTGGTGTGGCGTCCAATAATGCAACCAAAAAGTTGATTACACCTGTTATTTTATTGGACACTGTCCAATAAATGGGTCAAAGTTGTTCTTCTCCTTGGGTTCTGTTATTGGATCTCATTTGTGTGCTTAGACCTTTCCATAACCTAGAAGCTTTATTTTCGGGAAATACAATGTTTGCACGGATTTCATCAATGCCACAATGCCTTTTATCTCAATTGTAAGGAGGGTTTTCGTCATGAAGGACACACACATATACGTATTAGGTGTATACAGGGTGTTCACACTAAAGATTGTTAACCTCCCGGGGGGGCTCAGTTCTACAACTAATTTCCAACAAAAAGTTTCTCTTTTTTTTTTTTTTTTTTTTTTTTTTTTCTTTTTTAAACCAATGTTTTAATATAATATTTCTCTAATGATGCGAACACTTGTTCACTATTTCTATACCAAGAAACCTTAGGAAGTATTATCATTTCACACTTTTTGATAATCCATATTTTTTTATTGGAGACTAGGTAGGTATTAGTCACAAATTATGGTGAATTTCAGTGTGTCCAATAACTGTGCAAACTGTTTCCAATAACCGGGGGTAGGTGTCCAATAACCGGTAGAAACCCCTTCTCTGGGATGACAATTCGATTTTTAAAAAAAGTATTGATATGAGAGCTATCCTTTTTTGGTTTATTATTTCCAATAATAAGCCTATGTGATCGTATAGCAAAAAAATTTTATAACCCCCCCTCAAACTTTGTCACTTTACGTTTCAAGGTGCGTAGATTCCAAATTTGAAATGTCCGTCCGCCGTTCGCCGTCCGGGCCATAAAGGGCCTAAGAATTTACTTAAAAAACCCGTTCTTTCGCACATAGACTCCATTTGGGGTCCAGTTGGTCCTAACGTTTAACCATCCCGATCGCTTTACTCACATAGATGCTATGAGCCAAAAACGGGCGAAAAAGTGTATTTTTCGACGCGCGCACGCCTGGCACGCTTGGCAGGGGGTCACGGTGCGTGGAGAGGGGGGGTGGAGTGAGACGAGGCGCCGGCGCCGCGGCACCTTGTGGTGGGTACGGCGCCGGCGTTCCTTCGAGGCATGAATATGTTTTTTTCAAGGTCATATTTGTGTGTTTATACCAAAGCTTTTTCTACGCATAGTTAATAACACATCCTCTCAACTTTTCGTACGTACTTAGATAATGATATTATTAAGGCAATAACTATTTGAATAGATAGGAGCTCAAATCGAGAAATATAAACATGCGTATATAATTATAGAAGTATAGGTTTGGCAACTCGAAGTAGGACACGCCGAGGAGTCTGGAAGGGTCTTATGACGTACGCTAGCCAACTAAAACTACGATTTCAATTCGGGACTATACTTCTCACCATCTACAACGTTTCGACTTTGAAATAAGTCAAACTTTCTCTTATGTGTCCAATAATGGGTGCCCTCACCCTATATATTTATTAAAATGTTATTTTGGGTTTGGGATCTACTCAAGGGTAGGAACGTCTCACGAAACACTCATTATACATCCCATACATTGTCAATCGCAATATTTTGACCGTTTTGATAATTTAAGCAAAGTAAAAAGGTATCGAATATTATTCAAAATATTGGAAAGGGCGTTGTGGGGTAATAAGAAAACAAAAATAAAATAATTGCCGCGTATCATCGCCTAAAAATCTGTTTTTTAAACATCTTTTATCATTTGATCAAGGTAATTTTGGTATTCATAATATGAGTGTTACCGGTAAGGAAGATATTATCAAACCGAGCTTGTTAATTGTGTCTTGATAACATTTCCCCTCCAATATTATCCTTCAAAAGTGCATTTCCCGGACTAATGAGAAACCGGTATGACACTGGGGAAACTGGAAATAGTTATCTTCAAAATGAGACTTTTTTTTCTTTTTCACATCAACTTGCACATGTGTGAACACTTTCATATTTATGGATATGTGATTATTCAGCGTAAAAAATAAACTTCAAACATAGAACGTACGTCGAAACATAATTCGTATATTAGCACAAAAGATAAGGGGGATTTAGGATTATTGGTTTTCCTCAATGTAAGGTAAGATTCGATAATTCCTGATCATAGCCAGGATATATTGTATGTAGCTGGTACCTATTAACTCATATGATCCAACTTCACTAATTATAAAATCGTCACTACGTCAGAAATGCATCGTAGCCACAACTTAACAAAACCAAAATGTTTTTAGCTTTCAATTAACAGTGTTTCTTCGTGTAACTTTTAAATTTGAAGAAGAACGTTGTCGAATCCCACAAAGCTGAAGAGGTACGATGTTAGATTGATTTTGACGGTTTATCATCAGTTACTGTTATCATCAGTAACAAACAAAAATTTATTGAAACAAAAATAAGTAATTGAACCAATGTTGTTGGAACAAATAACATTACTGCTTCAATAACTTATTTTTGTTACTGATGATGACTTAACCGTCGAAATCGATCTAACATTGTAACTCTTTTTCATCGTAGAATTCGACAGCGATTGTCTTTAACCTCCGTTTTTCCATTATTGGAGTTAATTACCAGCCAGTTCCACTAAGTTTTACTAAACAAATACGTAATAAGTTTGACAAATGTTTGGATAAAATCGGTCGGACCAGCCAGTCCAACCACTTGTAATAGTAGACCAAGTTGACGCTGGGAAGAGATGGCCAGATACTTGGCCCAGATAGTTCAGAAGTGTGGAGGGGCCTTAAGAACAACTATTCTGAACATTTTAGAAGGGCGAGAGATAAGTTTATCTACGGGACTCGGGGGTTCATTAGCTCTTTCAGAGGGGTGAGTGTGTCGTGTGCGGTCGGAGGTGCTTCCCCAACACCCTTCCTATCATAGCCCACTCATCCTTATCCGCATCCTCTTTTCTTTCCAGTCGTTCTGACTATCTTCCCCGCCGGCGTTCGTTGCAATCCGATCAAAGCTTTGGTTAACCCAAGGAAAAGCTGCTGAGGCAGGTGTCAAACATTTGAAAAAAACTTCCTGTTAGATAAGCCATCCGATAGGATTTCACGTTGTTGTTAGGGATAAACACTAACGACGGCGACTGACACAGAGCTGAATACGTAAGGACTGACCTGTTTAGAGGACAACATCGAAAAGAGTTAGTTCAAAACCCTCTTG
Organism: Adelphocoris suturalis; assembly: GCA_030762985.1. Classification (NCBI taxonomy): domain Eukaryota; kingdom Metazoa; phylum Arthropoda; class Insecta; order Hemiptera; family Miridae; genus Adelphocoris; species Adelphocoris suturalis. Next base: position 1,980,714 of record CM061045.1, read on the forward strand.
ATGTTGTAACAGTTGTTTGTGAATGACGAACCTTGTCAGGTTTGTATTCCATATTCATTTCAACAAATTGGTATTTTGTCATTGAAGTTCCAACATCGCATCATTCGAAAAAATGTGAATTTGAGTTGTGGATACCGTTGTATTCGTATTTTCGCACCCAACCTGCTTGAAGCAATATTTTATCGATTCAACGTTTGACAGCGCCACTATCGGGTATTTGTCAATTTCGCATACCTCAAATCTGCTTTCAAGACAACATTAATATTTTCTTATCGCGTGCTATGGCTTCTTTGATGGATGCGCATTGAAACCTACAATTTTTTATCATTTCGCTTACATTACTAGTAATACTTTATTATTGTTCTTATAGGTCACCTCGTTAATTAGGAATAACTTGAACCTCAGTAATAATTTACATACAGAGATATCCCGATTTTGATGCTTGAGTCTTCTCTGTAATCTGGTTTTGAGTAACGTTATGTTGTCTTAACAAGTGAATCAGTTTTTTATCTCTCCTGTAAAGTGGGGAAAAATGAAATGTGCAGTGTTAAAACTTCAACGTCGATTTATAATTAGTTGACTTTTGAAATATCTTGTTACCTACCATATTTGAAAAAACATTTTCGAATAACAATTATAATTTTGAGCGAAGTTTCGTAGAAAATGAAATGAATATTGCAATGTATCCAAAACATATTAAAATCAATATTTCCGAATATTTTTCTCGTTGAATTCTGGTTTGAGGCATTCTGAAACGAATCCTAGAATTGAACGCTTTATATCTGTCATTCCAGACGATAACTCTCTTCAGGATTGAAAAAATAAAAACGATGAGATAAAAGTTCCATTATTGCGCCAGAAAATAAAGCATACCAAATTAACCCGTCCGCTACCAACCCCCCTGTTAAGGCCTAGGACTGGTGTGGACTGTATATAAATGATTGAACCAAATTAATGGGAACGAACGAAATTGTATTAAATACTCAATTACAAAAAGGGATAGTAACAGCACAGTAATGCAAATGTTCATAGAAGATGTCGAACTACACTGCTCAAAAACGGCGATGTGTGGAATCATGTTGGCGGCGGAGGGATACATTATTGTGGTTCTGCTTTTGCTCCACAGAATGCGTGGGGAGTTTCTCAAAGCCAGGTTTATTGTGCCAAGTGGTTAACGGGCTCATCCATATCTTCCCCACCTTGAAGAGGGATCTTCAAAGAAGAATCAAAGGGAATGTCCTCAGTGACTGGAAGAGGACACAGCAGTCTAACGTTCCGTTTGAACAATCCAGAGGTGGTTTTAACCCGCCAGTTCCTAATGCACCCTACAGGGTGCACCTCTTTTTTGGCCCCTAAAATTCAAACAGGTCGCCCACTAACTGATCCTTGCGGACCTAGAGGGTTTTGAAGATGTGACAAAGTGACTTGATCAAAAGGAAGTTGATAAGATCCACCTGTTATCTTGATAAGTCAGTTCAAAGTGGCCAACCTCCGCAATTTTAGCGTCTGTGTGACCTGCCTTCTCATTTTCGTTCACCATGCCTAAAAAACTATAATTAACCAATATTTCATTCCAGATTTTGTTTTTATAGTTGTTTCTGAGAAACCCTAACAAAAAATATCAGATAACTGAGCAAAACTGGCCTCCCAATCATAAATACAACTTTGGTGCACCCTGTAGGGTGCATTAGGATTGAGAACAACTTTGGGTTTTGGTGGTAAGTAGCTTGTTGTGCTTGTGTCAGTAACTATCTATGTCTGATAATCTCACTAGGGCTCGTCGTGTCTGTCAGTCCATCCGTCCTTCATTTATTTTATTTATTTTTTTTTAAATTCGGGGAACCGAGTGGAAGGCTTTCCCCTTACCTCAATAACCGAAATGAAGAAGAAGGCAAGAGGATCCTCCACCGTCCAGACTACCAGAGACCTCTGCATTGTGAGATGGAACGACAACAATATTGTAACCATGGCTTCCAACTGTCATGGGATAAGTCCTATTAGTAAAGTTGATAGGATTGGGACTGTTGACAAGGTGAAGAAGAGGATTTCCGTTGATTGCCCGAATGTTGTTATTATGTACAATCGATATATGGGAGGAGTCGACCGGTTTGATGAGAATGTTGAATCTCTTAGATGCTCTCTGCAAGCACGGAAATAGTGGTACCCTCTCTTCCTGTTTGGACTTGATGCTGCTTGTCAGAATGCATAGCAGCTAAAGAAGAGGACGTCAAAAGAAATCGAGACATACGGTCAATTCAGAAGGTCCATCGTTCAGTCCAAATGCCTGACGCATGGGAATCCAGCTAAAAAGGTGCGATCCATTTCAAACATCCCCAAAATGAAGGCCAGACATCTCCCAAGTCAACCGTAACCTTTTCACGAACCAGTTCCTTGTACTCAGCGGCGATGCAGAAGATGCCACAAGAATACAAGACAAATGTGCCGAGTATGTGGAGTTGCTGCTATCAGTTCCATGAGGACATAGAGCGCATGTTGCACCTTCATCTCGTGAATAGCTTTAAAATTGCATCCAAGAAGCTTCAAAAATTATTTTCAACACTGATTTTTACCTATATAAGTAATACTGCCTTCACTATTCTGAAGGGTTTATGAAATAAAAATGATAAGTTCACCAAACATCTTATTTCTTGTTGTTCCCATGCCTAATGCACCCTACAGGGTGCAGTACCACTACTAGTACTTGGAGCGTGGTATAAATGGTATGTTTTTTCCCTATTCAATTAGATGTCCAATAATAAGAATTCATCAGAAAATTTCAAATTTTTATGGTAGTTTTCATTTAGGAACTGGCGGGTTAAGAGTGACTACTCTAACCTCTCTTGAACTCGGCCAAGTGTCCATGAAGAGGGTGATGCCTGGTCATTTTTGATGAGTACCAGTGCTCCACAAGCGATGTTAGAAGAGGTAGTTTTCCATTTGTTGCGGCGTTGAAGCTCTTGCAAATATTCAGTAGACCAGCGGTTCCAAAAATGCTGAACTGTCTGCTGGACGAACTACCATCGAGAGAGGCGATTTGATTGTTCTTTCAACAACGAAGGTTCAGGAGGTGCAATAAGACTGCTTCCGATCAAGAAGTGAGCTGGGGTAAGGGCAGTTAAGTCAATAGGATTGGATGACAGGGGGAATAATGGGCGCGAATTTAAACATGACTCAATTTGAGTCAACACAGTATAAAGCTCATTAAACGTAAGAATTTTAGAACCTATGATACGATGTAAATGGGTTTTGACAAGCTTTACACCAGATTCCCATAATCCACCAAAATTAGGTGACCTAGGAGGGATAAATTTCCACTGAATACAATCCTTAGCAAGAAAATTTACAATGGTGTTCTTGTGGGTATCTGACAACCACAAATTCATTAACGATTCAAGTTCATTGCTAGCACCTACAAAATTAGTCGCATTGTCACAATAAATTGTGTGTGGTTTTCCACGCCTAGACATAAAACATTTGAAGGCAGCCAAAAAGGAATCAGTACTTAAATCTTCAACTAACTGAATATGAATTGCTTTAGTCGACAAACAAATAAATAAACTCATGTATGATTTACAACGAGATGCATTTCTTAAATTTGAACTACGAATCATGATGGGACCAGCGAAGTCTAATCCACAGTAGTAAAAGGGTCTTGATGGCTCCACGCGCGGTTTCGGTAGGTTGCCCATTCCTTGTTCAAGAGGTTTGGGGTTTGCCTTGTAGCAATCAACACACTTGTGGAATACCTTACGAGTCAAATTCCTACCATTTATGGGCCAATATTGCTCACGAATCATGGAGAGCAATGCTTGTGGTCCGGCATGCGAATTCTGAGTGTGAATTTGTCGAGCAATTATGAAGGTTAACTTGTTTCTTGTCTGGTGTAAGGGAGGATTCGGTCAATCGACCACCAACTCTGATGAGTTTGTCACCATCAAGGAAGGGATTAAGTGAGGCTAGGATGCTTGAAGTCTTCACGTTTTTTCCAGAACTGAGATCAGCATGCTCTTGCGAAAACATAAAATTTTGTGCTATCAAAATTATTCTGAGTTTGGACTCAGAAAATTCAGTTGCAGATATAGGACCAATGGGTCGGGAACCCTTGGGATAGAGACGAATTCTCAAGAATCTATAGCAATATGCAACTATTCTTACGAGTTTGTCAAACGAAGAATATTTAGTCAAGACATTTACCATGTGGGATTTGTTTAAGACGAAATTTGCACCAATAAGGGCATTGAGCTTGGGCTTACTCATTCTTAATCAAGAATGGCATCAAAATTACCATAGTTTTGAATAGTGCGACTTTGAGAAAGCCAATGTGGACCATACCACCAGAGAGTATTGTCCATAAGTTGGTCAGCGTATAAACCACGAGAAATATGATCAGCAGGATTGAATTGAGTTGGTACATGCCTCCATTGGTCAGGTTGTGAGAATTCCTGAATTCTCGAGACTCTATTAGCGACAAACGTTGTCCATTTGGACGGAGTACCATTGATCCATGATAGAGCAACGCGAGAATCTGTGCAATAAAAGGTGTCATCTATTCTGAAGTTGCTGAGCGAAGGAGTTACTTGTTTCACTAGGTTCACGAGAAGGACTGCAGCAAGCAGTTCCAGACGAGGGAGTGTTTGCGATTTTAGGGGTGCAATTCGAGATTTAGAAGTTATAAGTCGAGTCATAGCATTTCCATTGCAATCAATTGAACGCAGGTAAACACAGGCACCATATGCGACTGTAGAAGCGTCAGCAAATCCATGGATTTCGGTACGAGCATATTCTCCAATCACTAATTGGCGAGGGATTTGGAGCTCTTTCAGAGCAACCATACTACGCCCAAAAATTTTCCATTTTTTACAAAGAGAGGACGATAAAGGTTCGTCCCAGTCATATTCTTGGCGCCATAAATCTTGCATCAAGATTTTAGCCTTTGCGATGACGGTTCCCAACAAACCAATAGGATCAAAAAGTTTTGCAATAGATGAAAATAAATGTCTTTTCGTTATTTGGCAATTGGGGTCTTCAAATTTAACTTGATCAAATGAAAAAGAAAAACTATTTTCAGTGGGTAACCAAATTAGACCAAGTGTACGAACACAGGAATCATCAAATGAAATAGAGGATTGCACTTCGCGATCACTTTCAGGTATGGAGTTAACAAATTCCAACGAATTGGAACACCATTTTCGAATGTTGAGTCCCCCAAGTGCAAGGTGTGCAGATACTTCAGTACGGAGGTGTTTGGCTTCCTCAACACTTCTACAACCAGTGATAAGATCGTCAACATAAAAGTGATTTTGAATGGTTTCTGATGATCGAGGGTAAGGATGATCTATAGTAAGCTGTTGAAGGGTACGGGTTGAAAGCCAAGAGGCACTGCTATTGCCATAACTAACAGTCAACAAGCGATAGATTTTCAGTGGTTCTTTTGGGGAATTCCTCCAAACAATCAACTGCAATTGTGTTTGATCAGGGTCAATTAGAACTTGTCTATACATCTTTTCGATGTCACCACAAATCAAAATAGGATAGGTTCTCGATCTGATTAGATGAGAGTACAGCGAAGATTGAATTGTAGGGCCAACAGATGAAATGTCATTCAACGAATATCCAGATGTAGTTTTGCAAGAAAAATCAAAAACAACACGAATTTTAGTTGTAGTAGAAGACTCTTTGAATACAGGATGATGTGGAACGAAGTAAACATTGGAATCTTTAATTTCAGAAGAATCTATTTCTTTCATGTGACCAAGTGCGATGTACTCATCAATAAAATTTTGATATTGAATTTTCAATTCGAGATTCTGCTCGAACCTTTTTTCCAAACCATGAAATCGGCGAACGGCTATTTCTCTGTTATCGCCCAACAATGTTGGAGAATTTTTTAGAGGTATTCGAACCACATATCTTCCATCTCGATTACGAGAAACTGTCGATTTGTAATGATCCTCGCATTCTCGTTCCTCTGGGGTGAACTTGAATGAATCACAAGAGGGTTCAACTTGCTCAACCTCCCAGAATTTACGAATTGACACATCGAGGGATTCCAGAGTGGCATTAGAAATAAGATGGCAATGTGTTGTCAAGGAAACAGTAGACTTTCCAGCAAATATCCATCCAAGCTTAGTTTCTCGGAGGATCAACGAGAAATTGGGTAACTGGAATTCACATGCGCCAATTAATTCCCAGAATATATCTGCTCCAATGAGCAGTTCAATTTCATCTTGATTCTGGAAATTGGAATCAGCGAGAACGATGTTTGAAGGCGAAAACAAGTTTCTAATGTCAAAATTGATTTTTGGAATATAATCAGTGATTTTAGGCACGATTAAAAAATCCACAGTGCGAGAATAATTAGAAACTTTCGACGCAATTTTAGCCTCAGTGTGACTGCAGATAGTGTGCGAAGAATTTACGAAGCCATTAACCGACATGTTAATTGGTCTTTTCTTCAATCCAAGGCGATCGCAGACAGCAGCAGTCATAAAGCTGGATTGGGATCCGCAGTCAAGGAGGGCACGACAAGTTATTTGTTTTCCGTTGGAACTGTACACCAGAACGTTAGCCGTAGAAAGTAAGACAACAGAAGGTTGACTAACAACTGAGGTGTAAGTAACAGGATTTACCAAATGAGGATTCGAATCAGCATGGTTTTGATCACTACTTGGAGACATCTGAGCGACAGTATGCGCTGTAGTATCGATAGAATTCGAAGAATTTTCAAATGATTGAGTTCGGTGCAAGAGCGAATTATGATTAGATTTGCAAACATTGCAACGATAAGATGATTTGCGATCTGAAACTCGATGCGATTTTTTCAGGCAATTGATGCACAACTGATTAGATTTTACATAGGAAAATCTTTCATAAACTGTCATTTTCCCAAACTTGGGACATTTGTGCAAAAGATGGGATTCGTTGCAAAGAATACAAGGGTTTGATGTTGTATTTTCAATTAGAAAACAACGAGAAGGATTATTGATTCGATCAGATTTGTGCGAATTCGAATTATTACGGTTTTTTGAATGAAGGGAAATATCCAATTTCAAATTTAAAGCATCCAAAACTTGACATTGATGTTCCAAAAATTCAAACATCAATTTGATATCGGGTAATTCCTTTGGAGGAATTTTGTTTTGCCATTCTTTATAGGTAACGGCATCTAGTTCGTTTGTAATCAAATGAATCAAGAGTGTATCCCAAGCGTCAGTAGGTTGACCAAGGGCTTTCAATGAACGAATATGTTTTTGTGATGTATCAAGAAGCGATCTAATATTAGTAGCTGACTGTTTATCAATTTTTGGAATGTCAAACAATTCTCGAACATGCTTCAAAACAGCACGAGTTGGATTGTCATAACGATCCTTTAAAAGTTGAATCGCAACGAAATAGAGAGTTCCTAGTGCTTTACGGTCACTGTAGATACGGCCCGTATTGTACGATACGGTGGATGTTTCACAATACGGTTCCGTATTCGACCGGATAGATACGGTGGCTGAACGATCCGTTCCAGACGTATTTCAGTCAACCGTATTCTAATGTGACCTGCCATTTGGGTAACAGTGTTTCTTCTGTAATTAGGCAATTCGTGTGTTTTCGTTGACTGATATTTTATTCTAGGTTATACTCCGTGTTCCAATTAAACTGTGATTTATTTTGAATGGTGCCAAAAATATGCTATATTGTAGTTGGTGTTCCAGTTGTTAGCTAACCTGATATTGAATCATATGACTGACTAGACCTACCTAGTAAGTAGGGTGAAAATTGTATACCTACTCGTTTTAGGAACGTGATGTTGTTAAAAAGTAGTAATCTTAACCAAAGACTGTGATATATTTTGTGAATAAAAGTTTAAAGAAAAGATGAATTTGTTAAAACGTATACCTCGCGCACTTTTTAGTTTCCTTACTTAATTCGAAGGGTGAAGGGAAAGTTCTGCTATCAACTTGAAAATAAGTTTCTGAAACTCATGATAGGGTGATGTTTTGTTCAACCTGAACCCATTATTCATTTCATACAAATAGTGTTGTATGTAGGTACTCACGTATTTATATAACTCGTGTACACGGTTGTGATCTTACAGTACGACATTTAAAAATTCCAGTTTCGGGGTTGGGTTCCTATACGCAAGAGGTACTGTTGATAAATAAGCTTATAATAATCCTTCGGTTTGCGAAAAAAACATCGTTTTCAGAACTTTTTTGTTTTGCCTTTTCTTTAAATGACAAGGGATTTTGATGATATTCACAGGAATCACTCTTCTCTGGTTAGAAAAGATATCCAATACCGCCTCGTACCTTATTAATTAGCAAAGACCCTTAAACAACAAAAGGAAGGTGAAAAACTTAATTTTTTTGTATTGTCATTAACCAGTACCCCTCATGTCCAAACAATTAAGCTAAGAACTGCTATGGTATGACAAATCGACTGAAAACGTTGAACAATATTTGAAACTTCTACCTAAATTTGAATAGATTCTAACAGATCAGTGATATGTTTTATTGATTTGGATGCATCTCCCAAGATAAATATCCTAAATCAATCTTTTTATTAACATGTAAGTGACCTGGATGAACACATCAGAGTAAGTACACCAATGAAGTGGAAAAAAATTGCTTATGGCCCAAGATTAGAACCTAGTACCTACCTTCACTTCAAAGTTTTGTATCATTGCCATGCGCAACACCACTTGTGGCTAGAAATACACTACATTTCACACTTATAGGTTTCAGCCTGATGGCGTAGGTACCAAATGACCACTAGGTCAGTTTGACTTTTGAAAATAGTGTTCAAATCGAACTGAAAAAAATCACGAATGCTCTCTATATCCGATCCGGGATTCAATGCCAATCTAAAAAGTAGCACCCTTATTAATTAAGAAAATAAATAATTAAATTCCCATAGATTCCCACAATTTTCACTACCATGTCCTGGATTTCCTTCAGTTTGTTTGGTTGGTCAATACGAGAATATTGGATTAATGAATGCGAGAATACGGGAATATTTGAAAATAAAATAAAATCCCAAAAACATAATAGATTTGCCGTCTTCTTCATCGTCCTCTCCTGGTAATGTAGGAAAATCAAATCAAATCCAAGTTCAAAAATGGAAAGACCATTCCACTAAAGCTCGATTTTGGGAAGGTCGCTTTGATACAGAACAGGTCGATGACGATTTGACTATATTTTGTTAATTTTCTATAATAAAGAAATTACAATAACTCAAAAGGAAAAAAAGGTTCTAGATAAAAAACTATCTAGAAGAAACCAGTCGGACCGAACTATCTACAATGTTATGCGGTAAGATTTGATTAGGAAAATTGAAAACAAAATGTAGGGAAACGTAAATACATTTTTATTTACAGATATTTAGGTAGGATAGAAACGCCATGTTTGTTGACGATAGGAAACAAAGTTCGCATTACTGCGTTAAATATTCTTGCAGAGTGATAGAAATAGTTAATAGAAAAATAATCACTTGACTGGCTACCATAAAACGTATGACAGTTTGTAAGTAACACTGCTACTGTATACATCCCCCCAAGATCTTGTAGCTGCAACTTCTGATTTTTCGAAGAAAAAGACCTTGAAGAATAAATTCTTCAAGAAAAATCAAGAAAAGATTCCGTATTGCTCACGGAGTTGGCGAGGCGGATTCCTCGAAGTCTCCTGTTCAAGAAAGCCCTCAAAAGCCACGAAAAGGTCAACTGCAGATAACACACCATTCACGTATAACTCCGCGAAATCTTCGAGGTCATTCATTGTTGGTTCTTGTAAGAACCTTTGAAATAGAAAATAAAGAGAACTGGGTAAAAATTGAACGAAAAAAACCACGAGAAATAAAGGAAATGAGTGAGCTCGAGAAATTGAAATAGCGATGGATTTAGCGTTACAACTAAATCCGGTGAGGATTTGATGTGACTTTAAGGTGCGGTGAATTTTTCTTAACTGTGGTTAGCATCCAGTCACTCGCCCTAACCGTTCTCGTTACGGTTCGCCGTATTGAGACCGCCGGATCTACTAGGAACTCTCTAATAATTATTTGCAGTCAATTCCAAGGATTCGACAACTGCATAAGCTTCTCCGCGCAAAGAATTCTTGAGATATTTCAACTTGATCGGGTCTTGATAGAGCCGATTTTCATGTACGAGTATCTTAAACATCGAAAAGAAGCTTGTCCATTGATCAAATTGACCAGAGAATGTCGGGAGACTAATTGGCGGCAAACGAACATCGGAAGGTGTACTCGAAGGCGATTGTGGAGGGGGGAGATGATCCGGGGCAGTTCGTCCGCACACGAGCGACAACGACATAATATTTCGATTCAAACTTATCCCACAACTCATCTTCGATAATAATCGAATCGGGATCATCAACTTGTTCTTCAATCTCTGATTGGATGGTCTGAAAATCGTTCCATGTATCCTTAATTTTACTTAATCTAATTCTAAATTCACCAATCGGAATATTTTGAGGGTCTTAACCTTCCAAAAACAATTCAAATTCGTCCAATCGGGACGTAATAACTGTTCTACGCTTGTAAATCGTGGAAAGAATCGATGTTTTAGGTTTACCATGGTTATCGAGTTTCAATAATCGATTACAAACAATAAAGTACGATACAAATACAAAAATTAGTCAAAATAACGAGAAATAGGCATCACAACATGAATAAAACGAAGAAAACAATAATGTATGTTGGTATTGAATCAATGAAACAAAATGTAATGCGAATATCCAACGCAAATGCAATAATCGAAACGAAATCGAAGTGAGTGTACTACAAATAGGATCAATGGCGAAATTGTTCGTGATATTTTACTGTGCTGACTCAAAAATTATCCGTACGATGTATGTACGCTGATATGAAACGAAACTGTACTCAAGGTATTACGAAATTATTATAGATTGGAACGATTACGAAAGGATTACCTTGAGGGACGAAAGGGTTGGATAGGAAGAGGCTCAATGGCGATGCAATGTTCCGTGATCCGTCTTCCAAAGCGATGTTGTTTTCGACTTCAATAATCAAATCCGGCTCGAAGGACCAAATGTTAAGGCCTAGGACTGGTGTGGACTGTATATAAATGATTGAACCAAATTAATGGGAACGAACGAAATTGTATTAAATACTCAATTACAAAAAGGGATAGTAACAGCACAGTAATGCAAATGTTCATAGAAGATGTCGAACTACACTGCTCAAAAAAGGCGATGTGTGGAATCATGTTGGCGGCGGAGGGATACATTATTGTGGTTCTGCTTTTGCTCCACAGAATGCGTGGGGAGTCTCTCAAAGCCAGGTTTATTGTGCCAAGTGGTTAACGGGCTCATCCACCCCCTTTTGCAACACGCGCTACCAAGTAGGGTGACTGTGTCACCCCACGCGCTTTGTATCAGTATTTTAATAATTACACTTGTTTAACATCAATAAAATTCAAATTTGAATATTTTCTATTTTACAAAATGAATGACACTGCTTTAAAACATTACATTGAAAACACTAATTTGAAAAATCTACAAAAAAATGCACATTTACGAAATCCCGTCCCCCAAAACTTTTTTTCAACCAAAACTTCAATTCCTCTCACTCTTATTTTCACATTCAATACACTTGACAATGGTTTGTTTGCTTCTGTGGTTAGTACAGACAGGTTTGTGACAAACACAGCACTTCAGTTTTGATGTTTTATCCATTTTTCTGCTGCAAAAATTGCATCGCACCGCCACAGGCAGAGTTGACGACAGGCTGCTCTGTGTCGGTGCTGCTCTAGCTGAGTTTTCGGAGTCAGCTGATTCCAGTGAAGCCCCTGCAGAAAGCTTGATGCAGTTTAGAACGTTTGTGTGAAGGTTTTGAGCTAAACGCATCTTCATGTTGGGGAGAGCAAGTTGTTTTGCGAGTTCGATTAGGAAAAGCTTTCGCCTGCTCGAATTTTGAATATTCCACTCCGGATATTTCGTCTTCCAAATGATGAAGCTATCGAGTGCAGCAATGTCGATTAGCTACATAAATATTCTACTTTGCCTAGCTGCTACTTTTTTTTTTGTTACACACACTACCGAGCGGGGTGACTGAGTCACCCCACGGGCACAACTCCGTGTTTCAACCGTGTTTCAATCGCCTCAAAGTAATTTTTCTGCACGACAGATTATTTTTTTCATCAAATTGAGTGTTAATGAGCAAATACACAAAATCTTATGCCCATACTGACGTTCATTGTTATCAAACTCAGAAAATTTGCACCGCTGGGGTGACTGAGTCACCCCACTCGTTACCCGACGGGTTAAGGGATGAGTTCTTCGGGCAGCGGTTTTTGAGCTCATTTTAAATTGTATTCCGATTTTCCTAAATGGCTCAAATTTACAGAAATGAGCTCAAAAAATCACTACAATAAGTGAAAAATGGCTAATAATAATCGTTAAAATTTATATATTTTAAATTTATCCACTAAATTATGTTGAAAAAATACTTAAATTCCATTAATATTTGCTGAAAAATCTATAAAATGGCAATAAAAAAAATCCAAAACCTATTTGAATCGCAGAAAATTATTGGAGGTTTTTTTTTTTTTTTTTTTCATGAAGTCGGTAGTTAACAACCTCTTTACCCACAATGTCCTCGAATTTCAAAATAATGTAGCGAAATGCAGTGCGATCATTCACATAAATTCGCTCATACGATCATGCAGCGTGGCTGCAATTGTTATGCATTATTTACTTTTATTTGATTCACTGGTGTCTTCCCATCTTTTCTTTTTATTTTGTATAATTGATGGTGAATTCACAGTTAGCCAACATTAATTGCCTATACAGAGTCTGGCAATCCCACATAGTTCGTGAGCTTCTCACCATTTCTTCCTGGTGTACGCTATAATAGCTCTTATATGGCAAAGAATGCGCTCATTGGCGATCACCACCAAATCATTCGTTGGAGTCGGTCCCAATTCTTGGATTACCGTTTTGTCGGAATCATAACAAAAGTTACCATTCGCCGAGCAAATAGTGTGCGACTATTGTAACCAAAGAGGTGAATAGGTCTCAACTTCGTTACCAGGCACACACAAATTTTATTTTTTAATAATCTCAAGCTGTCTCCTGATCGAAATGAGGAAGCATCCGTGTCATCGATACGGATGTCAAATATTGAGGAAATATTATTCCCTTTGTACCTCTCAAGCTCTTTGGCAAGTCCTCTAGGTCGAGCTCTGACGTATAGTCTCAATGATTATTGATTCCTTCGGTCAGTTAACCCTAAGGTATTCAAAATTACTTTAACGTCATGATGATATAGTAATATAAGGAAACCTTTTCCGCTGATTTACGCTGAATGCGAGTATGACCTAACCGAGATTACATTGGTTAAAAGTTTCTCCAATGACTCCAATAAGTGTTTCATCTTACGATATAATGTTAATTTTCATTTACTAAATGCACGATCACCGGTAATAACCTGGCACTACGCGTCCTCCTTCATCACGTAACAGGTCACAATGGTGAGTTTTTACCAGAGAGCTTGATTTTAGTGAATGAATATTACCTTTATTTCACACTGCCGCGTCTGGATTTCTATGCTTTTATAAAAATGATGAGCTTATTGCCGTTCATAATCATAAGTTCATAATTTTTCCTCGCCTTTCCCAGATATTGCTTCAAGGCAGTGAAGTGTTTTCACACAGCTACTTCGGAACCGCTCCAGGCCGACTCGATCACATTCACGATCCGTTACTTCTTCACTTTTTTCAGTGATTACCTTGACGAGATAGGCAGATCAATTTAAAAAAAAACCATCAGTGCGTTCACAGCAATATCGTTTCGATCCGTTTGCATCGGTAAAAATGGGAGCGGGTACCGATTCGTTCTGATCCGACTGCGGATCCGATCCTTGTATCGTTACACCCGGAACGGTCCACCCCTAGTGACTACACTAATCTGATAAAATTTCATCGGAAAGAATAATTTGATAATCGAAACTCGATTGTGTTCAGTGAGCTTGTTGTGTTCTTCATTATTTGAAGCAATATCACACATAATGGTGAATATCATATTCAATCACATGGTTATAGTTCGTTCTGATCCGGCAAGCGGGCAGTTTATCAATTACTTCTGTTCATATAACATCGATACCAGATGATTAGGGAAATGTCAAATTGTAACTACAATATAGTTCCTTTCATGCCAAAACCATAAATGCACAAAATCACACTTTTGAGAAAAACGTGGAAAACCGTTTCCGATTTTCAATGCAATTTAAATTTTTTAATTCTATTTACATGCATTTTATTTTCACTTTCCAGTCCAATATGCATTGCTGATTAGTGGAAAATTACATTCAAGTGCTTCACATCCCCCCCCCCCCCCCCCCTTCATTTTCAAGCATGTTCATGGTTTTGGCATTATAGTAACTTGGAAATTACTCATATTCATGGTTTTGGCCTATCAGTTTTCAGCTGGATACTGTATTCTCACATTTAAGAAAACCATTACTTAACGAATTTTAGGGAACCTACCATATTGTAATCTAAATCTACTACTTGTCCTTTGGATTATATAGTGCGCTTACAGGTAACACAATTTTGAGTCTTTTGGCTTTGAATTCTGTAGAGTACGCTGTATTAAATTTGATGGGTGCGCTAGTTTGATGTTTAGTTTTCGGCGATAAGAAATTTGATTTTTCACAATAGTTTTACTTAATACCACAACAAAAATAATATATCAGCATAAACAACAAACTTGTATGAAACCATGGTTACCTATATTTTCAAAAGGTAGATTCGAAAATTTGTTTGAAAATGCATTTTTAAATTAGTATAAAATGAATATTCAACTATACCTGATTGGAAAATGTTATTTTGGAGGTTTTGAATACTTCAGATGAGTTCTGTTCTATTCATTTGATGATACGCTGATTGTTCTACCTAGTTATTTTTCTTGTCTCTGAGAAGCTGTGAATGTGTTACAAATCTTAGTCAACTTATTGCTTTTGTATAGCTGAACAAAGAATGGAGTGAATTCAGGAAATAGTAGAAACTGAACATTTTAACCCCAGTAAAAACGAGTGAGAAACCGTGAAAGACTTCAGTTTTGGAATGGCCATATTTTGTGCACATACTGATGCACACCCAAAAGTTTCGATTTTGGGATTTTTCAACGCCCAAAATATCTAAATGAAATAACATAAATCATTTTGAGCAGTATCTGATGTATTTTAAGAGCGCTCAAAGTGTGTCATTTCGTGATATTAGAAGTTACAGAGATGATATTCTTGATGACCAATTTAATCAAAATAGAGCAGGTTTTTTGGACGAAGTTTAAATTCAAATTAAACAGCTTTAGTCCTTCATACAGAATATGAGCCTTTTTTTCATTTTATTACCGTTTAAAATGATGCATTTTAATTTAAAGTGGACTGGGTCAAATAGAACAGACGCGAGTATTCTTGTGTGTAAAGTGACGCAAGCACATAAGGATTAAAACATATTTTTGCAAATTAATCACTTGGTAAATAGGATATACATTGGGAAGCAACATGCAAAAAAGATTAATGTGCTGCATCCATAATTTTGTAACCAAGATTACCCAATTGGAATTTTGTGCCAAAATTATGAATGTGCGTCTTGCCCCAATTCATGGTTTCGGAACAACACAATACCTTTCAAAAAACATTCATGGATCAAACTCATTACTATTATTCATCAAAATGGTTACCAATTAGCTCAGGGGTATTTGTATAATGTACAGGAGCCCAATAGCTATCAAACCTGACGATGACCCCGAAATCGGCACATCCATGGTTTTGGCATGAAAGGGACGATAATGAAAATTCCAGTAACAAAGAAATAAGAGAGATAGAAATATCTCACAAGTTATTTTTGCCCGGCAACCAAGGTGCATTCGTGTATGTATACCTAATATACATCGAAAACAACGGACAATCTCGCTTAAAAATTATTCGTATAATTTTATATAAGTCCTCAACTTGGTATTTAGGTCAACATGGAACGTATACACATGGTGTACTATACGTTCAATAGACTTACACAAGAGATTAATTGAACAATCCATTAAGAGTCTTTCGTCTCCTACTAGCAGAAGATCATCTACCCAACATATAGGAAAGCATATAATTAACAAGGTTTCACACTATCAAGTGATTATTATACGTACCACTTTTAGTTCTAATTAGACATGAAATCTCTTATACTTAGAACAAAGTTTTTAAAAAAAGTTTTGATTGATTATTGACATCAGGAGTGTAATGATCTACCGATGAAACGGGAATCTGCCTATTTAGGACTATTGAGAACCAGAGATTAGTGAAGATATTGCATACGCAATGAGGTCCGATTATCTTCTTTTAGAAGGATTCCAAGTTTTTAATCTATTAATCCAGTTTTGAGATATTTCCGATCATATCATTGCAAATCTGTCATTCTCGGTGTTGAACATGCAATTTCAAAAACCCAGAATCGTGGAAGATAAGCGGAAGGTCATCTACCCAACGTACAGTAAAGCATGTAATTAACAAGGCTGCTTGTAATTCAGAATCGTAGAAGATCATTCTATCGCCATCAACTACGACCTTTGAAAAGTATAAGGGGGAACTTTCGTGTGTTGGGATTTCACAATTTTGACCACAGATTCAGATTCAACGCACTTGAAAACCCTCAGGTAACCATTTTCAGTTCAACAGACCGTTAGTTTGGCCAATAAACGGGTAGGAAGATTGCACGCGACGTAGTAGTGCGAAGGAGGTGAGGGTTCCCCCCAGGCAGGCGGGAGCCGTGTTGTCATCGTAATCAGGTACTCGTCATATAGCACCTTTTTGGAAAGCTCCCGCAAACATCTCGCTATTGAGAAAATAAAAAACATGAAAATTAGGTTACTTTTACTCTATTAAAGGGGCAGAGCAATGATGAGACCGATTACATTTAGGTAACGATTGACCCCCCCCCCCCCTCCCATCAGCAGAAAACACGGCTCTGGAGCAATCCCTGGCCTTTATAGCACGATATTTCTGTATCGGATAGCCCTTCTACAAGGAAGACCTGTCTGTAATTATTAAACAAAGTCTATTAAGCAATGGGTATCTATAAACATACCTGCTTAGTTGACTCCTACCGGAATAAGTCAGGAAAGTTCGTACCGAATTCCGTTCCACCCTTCCACCGAATTTCGCTCCCCTTTCTCAGGCCAGCGACATGGAGCCCAAGACACCGAGCTGCGCTGGGATTCAAGTCCTAATCAAGCAATTTTTATTACAAGAGACAATTTCATTTCAATTTTTTATAATTCCTGCAATTCTAAATATATCATAACAATGTCTGTAAACGAGACCCAAAATAACATTATTGTTAGGGACATGAAAGTTTTTGAGATTTCGATTTTTCAAGATTTTAGCCCTCAATTACTACCCTTTAGGGTTGATCAAAATCGATGCTGTTGTTACTCGCACACCACCGGTCAAATTGTGATTTTTGAGCCAAATATAAACTTTGGTACAGTAGTTTCAGAGAAAAGCTGCGGACGGCGTACGGCAGACAGACGAATTTTTTATATTCGATTTTTGGATGCAACTCATCTTTAAACGTACCAAATAATTTTGAGGGGATTAAATTTTTTTATTGGTTGGTTACAAAGGTTCATTATAGAAAACAGTAAACCAAAATGGAAATGTGTCAAATGCAATTTGAATTTTATTTAAAATTACACATTTTAGCGAACTTTTTTCAAGAAAATTATAAGCTGGTCCAATGGCGCCAAAATGTTTAAAACTAAAAATTTTCTTATTTCTTCGTTAAAATCCGTTTTGATGGTTTCTGAAACAATTCTTGGATTATAACATTTTTCATATGTATACATGTTTAGTATTCATATTTATATATGCATGTAACATTCCAGACCATAACTCCTCTCCTTATGATTGAGATAAAAATTCCTTTCTTGCGCCAAAAATTCGAGCTTTTCAAATGAAAGGATGTGTTTGTGGGACCATAAACCACCAGTTTGTTTGTCCACCTTTTGAGCACATTAAATTAGTCTAATTTCAAACAAATTGTTATAATACAAAAAATAAAAATACTAAAAATGGCTTAGAGCTAAAAATCGTTAAATTTATTTATATTTTTTAGAATACTAATGGATAAAAAATAGTTTATCAACGATGAACTAGAACATTGAAATATTTGTGCTGAAAATTATGATGAAAATGTGCTTGAATTTCATTAGGTAATATTTGCTGAAAAAAAATAAAAACGGCAAAAAAGCTATAAATCCGAAAAGTTTTTTGAACCGTCGAATATTATTTGATTTTTTGCCTTGAAATAGGTAGTTGATAATTTATTCACACTCAAAGTGCTCACATTTTAAAACATTGTAATATACGATAATTTACGAAAATTCGCTCATACGGTCATGCTGCATGACTGGATCATTCATAGGTGCTAATTTGTTGAAGAGAAAACTAATACTAAGTATCATAATCAAGTGTATATTTTACATTTTCCTCGACTCTAATTTTAATTTTTTTTATTTTCAAAAAATAAAAGACATTGCAGTTAAATTTTTGTGTGGGGTTACCAGTGATGTATAGGAATAGTGGTTTTTATATCATATGAATTGAACCATGAAGAAAAGGAGTAAGAAACCACTTTATTCAGTCGCTCAAATCTCTTGGTCATAATTTGAGCTCGTACGTTACATGAATTATTAAGTGTTTGGGGGTATGAAAAGAAAACTGACATAAGAGCACAGGAAGCAACGGTACGTACATTGTCGAGAAGAGTAGAGATATGAATCTTGAATCGGCATTTCCCCAACCCCTATAGTGGCTCTTTGGCTCTTGCAAATGTGGCAAATGGTTGAAAGGTCCTCCATTTGCGAGTTTGGAGGGAAGCAGAACGAAGGAACAAGAGTGTGAGCTGAGTGTGAGCCTGGATCTAGATGAAATAGAGATTTACATGAGGAGTCTGCCACCTCCACCTCCCTACTATCCCCTGACTCACCTCAAATTATTCCCATAGGGCTCGTGTGTTGTATGTTTTAACAGGTCACGTTCCCCTTTTCAATAATTCACTCCTCCTCTTCCTCAGGTCGCGCGTTCCGTCCGCGCTTTTCGCGACACGAATTTAATTCGAGCGGCGATTGACAAAGGTTTTGCGCCTTTTACATACGTGCCGGAACTGAAGCTAACCACTATTGAACACGTCACCGTGTTCAGCCAACTCATGTTCATTCGCTCAATCTTTATAATTTACAGTAATAACGGACGAAATAGTACTTAGACAGTGATTTCTTGAAGCACTATTCAAAGATTTACATGTGCTGTATGAATTGCTGAATCGGAGGCTATAATTTTTATCTCAGCTCTTTTTTTTTTTTTTTTTTTTTTTTGGCAGTGGAATACCATTTTGTTGTTGTAAGCTTGAAGGGAGGAATAGACTTTACGGTCATTTCGATGAAACTTTGGCTTTCGGAAATAGTGAACCGTCTTTCCTGTCCAATAGTAGTTATGATCTTCAATTTGATATTTGATATTTCAAGAAGCCAGTTTTTTTTAAGGTTTAAGCCGCACCTCATCGAGAAAGGTCATTAGAGGTATTGAACAAGGTGTCTAAAGAGACACTGGAAGTGGCACGATTCTAAGGGGAGCCATGTTGCCATCCTTGAATAAAAAGGAGCGCCATCATGGACTCCACAGGCAACTCGGAGGGGGAAAAGATGAGGAGTAAAGTGATGACAAAAAAAATGTAGTGGTAAAGAAACCAAAAATAAAGTACAACTAGGACTAGATGTAAAATAGGCTAGTAACTATTTACATGCTTCTACATACAATCAGCAAAGTGCAATAAAACTACGACTAGATGTATATAACTATATCACAGATCATATATCACAGTTGGTAGAGCTCAGCGGCTCTCAGGTACAACAACTGTTTGTACAGCAACCTTGTCTGGTCCGGATAAAACGTCAACTCACTGAGGAGGTGATGCTGGACTCGGAGGTCCACAAGGGCTGGGCAGTCCTCCAGAAAGTGGCGGATGGACAGGTTACCCCCACACCTCCCACAAACAACATCTCGAGCTTCTGCACTAAGCAGGTGTCTGTGAGTAAGACGGGTATGGCCAGTGGCAACCCGGTTGACCACTAATCGATCCCTCCTTTGAAGTAGGGTTACGAAAGGGCCCACTGGGCTCAAGTCCAGATTGGACACCTCGCAGACCAGTGACCTCACCCTGCCATTGCTTATACCAGATGGAACTGGCTTTATGTTGCATGTAGGCGATTTGATCCTCAATGCGTAGGCAATATATCAATATAGTTACCACCAATGACTTTCCTAGCAAGGGCATCTGCACACTCACTGTCATGAGAACCCACATGGCTCGGTACCCACATAAAAGTTATGGTTGAGCCCCCAATGTTGTGGCTTGGTGTAGCTATACACGTTGGCTTTGTATTAGGGGATCATCAGAATATGAGTGAATCACCTCGTAGGTACTTAGTGAATAGCTACGAATCACATAATTCCCAACTCCCAATAAATGGCAGAGTCAAACAACCACAGCTTCTCGAGCATCTCTATTCCACCAAGGGACATGGTTGTGGCACTTAGTGGGGTCTGTTTTTGGAATGGCAGCGGAAGCTGCTTCAAGGATGGCAGAGGTGATGTTTGTAACGTCTTCCTCAATGTTTCCCTTGAGGTTGACATGCACCATCTGCTCCCTACCGAGTGCCTGGTCAGCATCCTCCGATTTCCAGCGTGGCAGAGAAGTGAAAGGTGAGTACCGACTTTCCATATCAATTCTGATGGGAGAGTGATCTGAATCATGAAGGTCCAGCAACGGATCCCAAGCCAATGTAGCTCCCGTAGGGGGAGAGCACATTGCAAGGTTAATTGCTGGCATTGTACCACGGATAGGCGACAAGTATATTGGGCAGCCATCGTTCAGGGGGAGGAGATCAAATTCCCTGAACCTGATTCGGCAGTGGCGCCCTGCCTTGTGGTGTTATGGATGTTGAAATCCCCAAGTACTAGCAAAGCGCTAGGAACCTGACGAATGAGGTCGACAAAAGCGCCCTCATCCCAAACTCCATCAGGGAGATAGATGGAGACTATTGTCAGGGGGGTTGGGACTGCGACTCTGACAGCCACTGCCTGGAGGTTTGTATTGAGTGGCACCTCCTCCACTCGCACATCATTTCTTATCATAATCATGACGCCCCCGTATAAAATGGAGTAGACACGCACACTTAACTCATCAAAGGGTTTTCAATGCGTTTCTTAAAATGCTACAGTCAATGGCGAGTATGATCCTAGCATGGATCGCAGCTCCTCACGTCGTCCATAAATACCATTGGCATTCCATGGAAAAAATCACTCAGGGGTGGTGTTATTTGATTGTGCGGTCATATTAAGTGTCTTTAAATTATGGTGAGGGATCAATAAAGCAGTCAATGCTCCTTTCTGGGCTTGCCCATTGGCCCACCCTTCTTTTTCTTAGTGGGTTCCTGAGGAGTGGTGATGCAGACAACGATAGACCATCTTTCCTCTTACGAACCTGGGTAAAGCCACCACTGACTGGATCCGGGTCGAGCTCCATTTCAGAGCTAGAGGAGTTAGGGGAGGAGGAGGACGATGACTCGTTTCGCCTCCTCTGTTTCTGTTGAAGGACATTGGATTGGCCCTTCAAATTTTGGCTAGAGCCATTCCCCTTTGTTGATTTTTTGGATTTGGAGGATGGCTTCAAGAGAGAGGTTGGTGGGGGAAGAGAGATTTGGGTGGAGGTGGGGGGATAATGATGGTGGGGGATAATAGTAGGGGTGGGGGAGAGTGGAGTGGGCCAGACCTGATGACTAGCAAAAAATTAGATAGCCGGTCTTGATCCGGTGTCCGCTCAACAGATTGTTTCAGTTTGGAGGCATGTTATTTTCTTTCTTGGGAGTAGAATCATTGCACATTCTATGGACCACAGGATAAGGGACTTTTTCAGTTGCCATCAGAGATTGGATGGCAACTTCTTTTTTGAAGATTGGGCACTCCTTAGAGAGTGCTCCATGCTGGCCATTACAGTTGGCCCACTTGTGTGGCTTTGAGCATGGTTTTTCAGCCTTATTGTGTCTTGGAAGACCACATGCACATATTTCATGCTCAGCCTTAAATCTTCGGCTAGTATGCCAGTCGGTGTTTGTAGGTAGAATGTGTTGGCTATATGTGTGCCAAAAGGCTCCCGAACATGTCAGGTGTTGCAAGAAGACTAGATAGAGGAACTCCCTCTATCCCATGCATCACCCCCAATGCAGTATACTCAGGGTAATCCGACAATAGGTGCTCCACCTGCTCTACCCCTCCAGACGCACAAGGCTGCTCAACCCCAGGCTAGTGAGCATTGTGGAGAACTCCCCATGCCCAGTCACAAACTGTGTAAGCTCATGCACAGGGACTATCCATCACATGCCCCATCAGGCTCTAACGTCAGGAAGGAGTCAACCTCCCAACGTCAGGAGTTGGTGAGTCAACCTCCCCTTGGTACCATTATCCCATTCCTCCTGCCAGGTTGTGAAGAGAGCCTCAGTCAATCTGTTAATCTGTTCGGTCAGAGGATGGCCTGACTCCCCATAATCGGTCAGGATACAAGGTATCTATGGCTCACCTTTACCTATTTTTTGCATCGCCCATCTTCTCCAACCCTCATACTCAACAGGTAGTACAACTGCCAGAACAGGCAAGGCACACGTTGAGGGTGTGTGACACGCCCTATTCACTTTCAGAATGGCCCTGCGTCGTGCAGACCCCAGCTTCCTCCAACCAACCCGTCCCACACTCGGGGCCCAAAACTGAACCCCATACAAGAGAATACTAAGAAACTGGCCATGATAAATCACAACCAGCTCCTGGTATTCTAATACCCGCTCAGAACCAGCCAGTCGGGATACATTCATAAAAGAAGCCAAGGCCTTGTCACACACGGAAGTAACATGCAGAGAAACAGACAATGTTTCCCCAAGAGTGATTCCCAAGTACTTAACCTCTGACACGTACTCCAATCCATCACCACCCACCCTAACTACAAAGGGTCTCTCAGAACACAGGGTACCCTTCAACAACATTACAACTGTCTTATCACCCACAACGACAAGCTTAACAGCCTCACACTCTGTGCTCATCAGCCGCTCAGCCTTCACCTCCAGAGCCCACCTAGCACCCCCCCCCCCCCCTCACTAAGATAACAAGGTCCATCATCCGCATACGCAACAACATTAGCCCCAACCCGAGGCCCTAAGTATCCAACAGAACATTCCAGAGCCTTGGACCAAGAACAGAACCCTTGGTCAACTCCCTCTGAAATTTCAATACCCTAGTGCCGTAGTCGATTAGAAAAGGAATTCCTCAGGAGCCCCTTAGCGTAACGCACTTTCGGAACCGCTTTGCGTTACTTAATTTTGTGGTGGTCAAGCGAAAGGATGACTTTTACATCAATGTAGTACGTCCTATGTGGATGATATAGTAGTAATGATGGTAATCTTCTAATCGTGAAAATGTCAATTTCTACTCGTGAAATTATAACTAAGTTTTGGTCAAAAGTTGGCTAATCATACATTTGATTACTAAATATTGTTTTGTGAATACAATTTGTATCACACAATAATACTTTAATTATATCACTAATACCAGATAAGCACGTCATAAGCTTCCTCCAGAGTGCTACTAAGAACATTTCAGAAGATATTATTAATAATATCGTTGATATTATTACGTTAACAATAATTTAAATACGGGTATTAAGGTGTTTGGATTTCCGAAAATACGAACATTTTCTTATTCTGTCTTGAGACTTAAATGAACTTTTCGTGACTCGGTTGCACTAGGTTTTTTTCTCCCATACATTCCGAGAATAAGCAGTGCGCTGTGACGTGGCACGATTATTGGAGTACTGAAGGGATAAGAAGTGAATAAAAGAGCCTGAGGTCCCTCTTCCCCATCCCACCGTGGCGTCACCTCCCCTCACCCAGCCACAGATATAGTACTTCATCTCTTTTTGAGACTCCGCCACCAGGAATATGCCCATCCCCCTCCACATCGCCTCGCCACAAAAGATATTTGAAACGAGAAGTCCGGGGATTTTCAAAGGAAGGTCGGCATATTTCATCAAAACTCTTCTCCCTTCATCCTCCTCCTTATCCATAACCAACCTCTGGAGCCGGGGTCTGACTCACCCACCCTACTCTATAAATACACATCTTTATAGCGATTTCATCTTTAGAGAGATGTCGAGGTGGGGGCTCAAGAGCTGGTGATCTTCTCTTGTCGGGCCGTTTTATTGCATGTGTAAAAGGGGAACACCAACCCACCACAGCTCATCGTGTGAGGAAGAACGCCGTATTGAAGATCTTCCATGAGTAACATTGATTTCAAATAGGGTGGTGGTGAGCGATCGCATTACTCTCACGTGTCTCAAGGACGAGTACATCATGTACACGCACGTACACAAGATCTTTTGCTCCAGCATTTCCGTTATATTCGAGAAGCGCAGCTAGCAGTTGAACACCTCAGCTCAAGTGATGGGAAAGAGCAAATAATCCACTCCTTGTAAAAACTGAATCAAAGTTTATATGTCGTTTCATAATATTTTATCATTAATGGATTAATATTTATATCGTTGATTCAGTATGCCTTGCAATTTCATTCGACTAATTTAACTTTATTTCCTAAGATAGAATTACAGCGAGACCATGAAGTATGAATTAACAGTACACGAAAAAGATTGCAATTATGACGCAATTCTTCTAAATCATACTACTCCTACACAGATCAAACGACACATAGACTCTGACTGAGAACCGGTTCCAAAACACTTTCATTGTGGAAGTTTAAGTTATTCTTATCATAGAATTGCTAAAAAGCTGATTGAGAATTATAATTTGTAAAATATGTAGGTAGTTACCTGACCGAAAACCGGTTCCAAAA
Source organism: Adelphocoris suturalis (assembly GCA_030762985.1). Classification (NCBI taxonomy): domain Eukaryota; kingdom Metazoa; phylum Arthropoda; class Insecta; order Hemiptera; family Miridae; genus Adelphocoris; species Adelphocoris suturalis. The sequence goes on from CM061045.1 coordinate 2,005,680, forward strand.
CACTTTCATTGTGGAAGTTTAAGTTATCCTTATCATAGAATTGCTAAAAAGCTGGTTGAGAATTATAATTTGTAAAATATGTAGGTAGTTACCAGCTAAGCACTTTGGTCCCTAAGCTAGAAAGGTCTTGACGGTTACAAGATGTGGAGACATTAGATTTTCATCCTCCTTTATTTGCGAAGCTATACATTTCGAGTGGAAAAAAGAACCTCCACTCTTCATCAGGCCACATATAAATGATGGGGTTAGCATAATGAATACAGACGCAATCCAAGGGTCTGGAAGGGAAAAATAACAGGGGGTGGGGGGGGGGGGGGGGGTCATACACAATCAATATTACACTACTGTAAAGGTAGATATATGGTTTGATGTATATAGTATGGGTAAAGTATATAATACACATACTTTGGAAAATACATGAAAATGTGTGTAGGGCACAAGGAAATCAATTTAATATTCTCCCTTTTCTCAATGGTTTTGGGATATGTAATGGTAATCGCATACATCAGCAGCACTAGAAACAATAAAATGGACTATATATACTTATTACTATAAGTAACAAGGTCAATAAATTCAATGTACATATGATGCGATCCAGGAGTCTGGAAGGGAAAGAAACAGGGAGGTTCATAGACAAGAGATTACACTATTGTTACAGTTGGACATATAGTCAAAAGTATGTAGTATGACTCAACATGAAAATGTCTACATTTCTTGGAAAAGGCATAAATTATATGTGTGTAGGCACATAGAAATCAATGTAAAATTGTCTTCAAATGACTCTGACGGAGAACCGGTTCCGAATCACTCCCACTGTGGAAGTTTCAGTTAATCATTAGGTTGATGATTAGTGATGAGAACGGAATGGTAATTGAGCTATTGTAATTATTTCTTCTCCCCCCATTAATGGCGATTCTCCTCATTACTTACCGAATCTGCCAGAACCTTCTAGCCGAGAACTGTTCTGAATGACTCCTATTGTGGGATTTTCAGTTATCCATTGGTTTGTTGATTAGTGATGGAAAAAGAAGTAATTGAGATATTGTAATTGTTTCTTCATCCCTTCTAGATGACGTTTCCCCTCATGCCTTTCCAATTCTGCCAGAACCCGTCCTCTTTCCCAGAAGTAGTGAATACGACACTACAACTTCACCTTCAAGCTATGTCATTGATTCGGTGTTATTAACTGATTTAATAGCACTAGTTTGGAACCAACCTAATTTTTCTTTTTCATCTTTACAGATCCAACTCTATGGATTCAATGCAGAGCTGTATCACAACATGACGGAAGCACAACACAAATCTCAAGGGATTGTTGGAATATCTCTCATGGTCCAGGTAGTGCATAAATATTTATTTATACAAATTATGATTCAATTTTTTGTTTATTAACTGTTAAGTTTGCGTTCTAGATAATGTTCAAATGATAGCTAAGAGAGTCTAGGGAAAATTGTAACTCATACAAGCGAGTCAAGCGAGTTAAAAGTTGAGAAACAAAATAATGAGTTTAGAATGATGCAACAAGATTGATCAATTTAGAATGTTGAAACAAGATTGATCAGTCTAGGAACGGATAGGTGATCGATGTTAGCCTGGAGTGACCAGTGCACCGTGGTACTTGGAAGGTGGGAAAAGCCACTGGTACACCTCAGTGAGGAAATCGAAAGCTGGGAAAGCTTTCATAGAAGGAAGTTGGAATATCCGGAGCAACCAGAACACCGCTTGCGTCAAAAAGGAAGGTTGGTACAGTTTAGCGGTTGTAGCTAGTCCCGTGGAAAGCCCTCTACTAGCCATACGTAATCATCGGCATTCCCCAGTCCTATGACTGGGCCGACGATCCCACTGATGACCGACCTCAGTTCGGTTTCGGGAGGTGGCCGTTGTTTTCAGAAAGGACCGATGCAACACCTCCCGTCTATCAATAGAAGGTGAGGGTGCATAGGATTTGCTAGATCGGCCGATCTGTAGGGAGGTTCGGACGAAGAACACAAGTTTGAATGGGAAAGCAAATGCTCCGATCAGTCTGTAGCCAGTTTTATACCCTTGCCGATCTCCCACTCTAGGGTCTATCACTCAGTTTCACTTTCTATGCTTCTGGGTGCATATTTTTCGGTTTACCTCTGCTCATTAGCGAAACTATGATTTCTACAGGTCGAGCACGACAGTGACATTTGGTATAAATAACAATAATCATTGAACGAAAATGAAAGTGGTCTGCCTAGAATTCGGGTTTCCCTTTCCACACAGATTACAAATCGAAGAATTTAAGAATTTTTTAGAAAATTCCATTGCTTCTGATGGTTTCTTATTTAACAAGCATTCAATAAGAATTGAGAGTAATTGGAATGATATTCACAAAGTATCCTCCAGCATAGTCTGGTAGACTGGCATGAAACGTTCCTGTGGTTATTTATGGTCATGCATGAAACTGACAAGGAAGTTGGATGAGGTCCCTTGAATCCCAAACCACAAACCAACACCTTTGGAACAAACCACGTGGTGATGGAATACCTTTGGGATATACGATCTATTTTACCCAACATTTCGTCGGCAAGGCGGCATTTGAGGGTGAGGATGCCTTTTCTTTGCGTTTCAGAGGGTGTAGAACGTTTGCAATAGTCATTCATTTTCAGCTTTCTTTATATAAAAATTTATATATATTGATGGATAAAATTATGTGCTCACTACTCCTCCGAACCCGCTGGTTCGATTTAGACCAAATTTAGATATGATGTAATACCATGTCGGAACTTGTGCCTCGCTGACTTTGGTGAGGATCAGCTGACCAAAACTCGTAATATCAATCATAATGATGACAAAATCGTGCTCAAATCTTTCCTATTCAGCGTAGGACGTTAAAATTTACAAAGAAACAACGTTGAACATTAGTTTGGTGACTTATGAGAAGGGAGGTAGGTACATTCTTAGATTTTTACTGAAAGTTGAGTCTTACCTTAGTTAGTGTTATCTTTAGTGTCTTCCTCTCCTACATCACCACTCCAGTAGACCATGCAACAAGCACTTTTTTCTTATACAGAAACTAGGGAATACAGTGACTAGGGAATGGGCAACAGTCTATGATTATTGACAGGCTTTGATTTGATGTTGACAAGCTGATGATGGTGGTGGTTTCTATTGTGGATCGTAAATACCTACATGGATGCTAGGATAGGTAGTGACCCTTATTACCTTATGTATATGTACACATTTATTTTGGAGACTTTTGTTTCAACTACATATTATTGCTTAAAACTTAGTTATTTAAGGTAAAAGATAAAATGAAATAATTTTGGTATTATGGACCACGTTTTTAGTGAGTCTTTTCATGACTAGATCACACTGATCAGGGTAGGTACCTAGTACAAATAAGTTAGGTACCTACCAGTTGGTAATTTAGCTAGCTTATAATTTAAGATAGAGGAACTTTAATAAATATTGATTATATAACATAGTACTAATTAACCTTAACTATTTTATTTACAATTTTATCAGGTTAGCATAAATTCGGCTTAAGTTTACAATGTCGTTTCTAGAGTTACAAGTGTTTGGAGTGCAGCGGATATAAATCATTTCTTTCACATTTCTCTTATTATAACTGTTTTCCTCATGTAAAACATGGTTGTAAGTTAGTGCATGGTGTGCTAACCTGCAACGGTCATCAAACTTTCTGATGTCAGATTTATGGCCATTCATGCGGTTTGTCAAGTATTGAACCGTGTGTCCATCATAGTTTATATTGCAATCTTTACAAGGTGTACAATAAATCAATTTGCTCTCATACTCCTTGGGTATCCCTGATTTCAGTTGTGAAAACACAGTAGAACCTAGTGTTTTCATATTTTTACATGCTATTTTACAGAAAAGTTTTGGGGCAATTGTTTTTGATATTTGTTCAGACAAACCTTCGACATACACTATACTTACTTCGGTAGCCTGATGATGGTTCGTTTTCATTTCGTAAGTTCTGAGGAACATTTCCAGATTCTAGACAAACTGTGGTTTGGGGAGGTGGTAGTGAGTTATTGGTATGCCTTTGGATAGGGGAGTTATGTAGTATGTTGCTTACAAGTGATTTGGCAAATATGTTGTTCAATATATTCTTCAATATATTCTTCAAGAGATTGATATTTTTCATGTGATATTGAGGATCACTTAGATTTAATGCTCTATGCTTGAGATTGAGGGCTGCAGTAATTTTTTGTTTTAAGGGATGATGTGCTTCAAAATTGAGGTATCTGTCTGTTTTCTCTGGTTTCCTCCATCAGTCCACAGCTATTGAACTATCTATTGACCTAGTTGTGAGCATGTCTAAGTATGGAAGTTGCCTCTGCTTCATAAATTCATAATATTTGCTGAAAAATCGATTAAATAACTGAAAAATTGCTAAACATCCTAAATCTGTTTTGAATTGTAGAATATGATTTAGAACGAGTTTATATGCCACATAATTGGAGGTTAACAATTTATTTGCACTCAATGTGCTTAAATTTCAAAGCAAAGTAACATAATATAATACGATAATTTACGAAAATTCGCTCATACAATTATGCTGCATGACTAAAACTTTTTTTTTTCCACCCCCAAATGCTTCCGGTACCTTGGTAGACCCTGAAGTAATATCGTCCATAGGATTCTACTAAAACTCAAAAAGATAAATTTAAATACCTATCACTTTGGTTCATAACTCGACCTGAACTGTTGATATTATAATTTCCCTACCTACCTAATTGTTTGAATATTTTTGTAATTAACGTATTAGATTTATCTAAATAGCTTTGCTAAATTGCTTGATCCGCATTTCGATAGACAGGTATTAGTTCAGATAAGTAGGGAGTTAACTGAAAAGTAACTAGACAGGTAATTACACCTAATTGAGTAAAAACGTTACCTATAAATTATTACAAAAGGATGGACTTCAGTTCCCTATTACGCAAACATTTTATCGATACCGCACGCGAAAGAAAAATGAAGAAGAATAAAAATGAGGATGAATCAGATTTTGCATGCCAGTAAAGACAAATTAAATATTACTTTTACTATTTGTAAATCATAGGAATTTTTACAGAATAATATTTGAAAAAATTGAAAATATAAACCAAATTGTTATACAATTTTCTCATATTGTTCCCTGTTAGCAATAGATTATTATTAACACCGAACTCACCATCCTTGTATCCTTAGAAACATCGAAGGACCGTTGAAGAAGCGATTACGTTGTTCAATTTATTTTTTACTAAGTTGTATTAGGTTTCCCGAGCTCTTGGGAGATTACAGTAAGGAGCTTAATTCTACACACCCATCAAAGCAACTTCCCGCATCGCGGCCTTACCCTCGTTATGTACTATCCACTTGACTACTCCTCTCTACATCCAACAGGCAAAACATTGGTTGGGGGATTTCATATATTACAATGGTTTTAATTTCTATTAGCGAATATTGTGATCTGATATATATTTTTTCGATCGAGCTGAAATCGGTAGTAAAAAGTTTGTTGCTTATCTCGTTATCAATCATTCTATTCAATAATGAACCGTTTTAATAGATCGAAAAACGAGAGATGAAAATTAAAACCTCCCTCGTGGTGTACCTCGTGTACTACATAGTTTACCATCCGCAGTCTGATGATTTCCTTCCTAACCACTAAACCAAAGTTTACGCAGTTTGACTCATGAATCGAATATTGGGCGTCAATGTTCCTGAAAACTTGGCATAATTTGTTATCAATCCTGCATTTCTCTTACCTATGATTTCATTCGTAATTTACAGATCGATGCGTATTTCAAATTAAACAACAGCGTTTTCTGCGCAAATAAGAAGACGAATAAGACTAGGGCTAAGAAGAAAGTTTAATGGGGATGGATGAATGAAGAGGGGTGGGCGATGAGAAGATATACGGTCGTCCATAAACAAAGTGGCAGATCCTGGTGACAATTGGGAGCCTGCCCTCATGCTCGACGGACATTTATCTTGGAGGCGTTTGAGAGCCCCAACGTCCAGCTCTGACGTACCGGAATTCAACTGAATAAATTTCACTTGAAGCAACCAACAGCGTTTTCAGTGAAGCTGGTGAAAATCAACAGTGCTGCTGGATGCTTCCACGAAAAAAAGGCCGGCTACGCTAAATGACTAAAAGAGCTCATTTTCATATAACGTTCCAAGTTTGTATAACTATTTTATTTATTGATTCCGGGTCCACCTATAAGTAGCGAAAGCATTGTTTTCATTTTCGGGTAATGAAACATTTTTAGTATCCAAAATCAAAATTTCTTCTCGCATTTTACGTTTCAGAGAATTTTGAACAACATTGGTTTCGTATTTATGTGTGTGTGTGTCCGCAGCTAGCTCTGAAACGCAAAAGCCAGTGGAAATTTTGATTTTGGTTGACAAATCTTTTTCGACTTCCTGCACTAACTCAGCTTCCCTACCTTTGGTAGTGAGGGAGCAATATTAATAGTACCTACACTACGAGACGTTCGCCGATTCTAAACTCAAGCCTGCTGTCCGATGGTACATTCTAGGTTAGACCTCCTGGTTTATAGACAGAGAATAAATTTGGGTCCATAGTATCGCACCGGCATCTATCTGCTCGCCTCAAAATGTGCTACACCGGCGCCAACACCCTTGACCTCAACCAATACGCAAGCAGTACGTAATGGAGCTCCGAACATGAAAAGCTCGAGGTAGAGCTCAGCACGTAAGCAAGGACCTTACCGATTCGCTCTTCTTTTGTTGCCTATAAGGGTAGCCGTGACGAACAGAAGTTGTTTCTGTTTGTAGCCCGTTTCGTGCCATTCTTGATTATAAATATTTATTTATTAATAATAAAATTCTCATTTTTCACCAGTATTAATGGGATTGATGGTACGCGGGATGAATTTAAGACCAAAAAGAGGTGACGCAAGGTATCAAAAAGGGGAAAGTCATGTCAACCACCATGTTCCTTAGGTCCTTCGCCCCCTAGTGCTCCTAGCGGCGGACCTTGTTAGTGCGGAGCCCCATTGTCTAAGACAATGACCGAACTGTACGAACTAAACTGTACAGTTTTCGGAAATTATGTTGAACAAAAATTAGGTTTCATGTGGAATGGAGGTCAATGTTGAGAAAAGTTTGTGCTCCAGCCTGAATTCAGGATTGAAGAATTTCAAAAGTATACTCCAGCAGATTTTTAAAAATCGGTAAGACAAATAAGTAAAAAAAAATCTATACCACTCATATTGACTGAGGAAAACGTTCCCCAACTTCGAAAAGTTAGTAATTAGAAGATCGCCATTTTTGAATTTTTTCTGTGTCCCATGTTATGATTCATTCGTTGCCGTGCTGCTTTTGGGTAATATATCTTTGATTGAATTTGTGACGAAATTTTCGAGGTCCAGGAGTAAATAGGAACAGAGATGTTGCAGATATAATTTGGAGGGCTTGCCAGGCGCCAACCAGGGTGGAGTGGTCCCCTTGGACTTGCCCCTCTGGTGAGGATTAAGTGGTTGGTGCACAGTAACCCTATCTGTGTCGGGCCGGTGACTATTCTAGGCCTTTACTCATAACGGTACCTTGGGTGTGAGGAGCGTCAGGCTTTGTCAGCCTCTCAGTTGAGACATAACTTACCCCATCACCAGTTACCAGAGCACTCCAAATTTTTAATCGCTCATGTGTGTTTACCAATTGACCCGTGAGAAACGCACAGATGATCAATCAAGGAGCTTTTATGTAAGAAAAACCATGCAACTAAACGGATTATTAATCTTAGACCGTCGTTGAACCAATCCCTACCACGGCTAGTAAAGCTACAAGCAAAGCCTAATTACCCTCGATCACTTTGAATGAACGCTTTGGTGTTAAGGTTATAAAGATGATGGTGGGGCCAACTTATAACCGACTACTATAACAATCAAAACGGCCGGCCACATCTATCGGTAATGATTGTGTTACTGTTATCACTGATGACTACACAATTATCATGACGACAAGATTTAAGCTCAGTCCCAGTTCTCAAAACCACTTCTTGTCTCATATATATATATATATATATATATATATATATATATATATATATATATATATATATATATATATATATATATATCGCCATTCATGTTGACAATTCTCAAACCTAGGTTCATCAGACCGCCGAATTTATGTTCTAGAGCTCGCTTTTCGATATTACTAGTTCAGCCATATCCCATTTTGGATACAGTGCTTTGACATGCACTGGCGCACCATTCCAGGAGTGAAGAGAAGTAGTGGATTTTTTTACAATGTAAGCCAAGCCAAAACTGATCGCATGCTGATGATTTTCATCGATTCATCCCATTTTCTTTCATTTCCAGGTACCCAATATTGTTCGTTGTGGTGTACTTACTGAATGTATTAATGTTTATTGAAAGGATAAGAAATTCACTATGATGTTAGTATGATTGAGGCATAACGTCATATGACAGAGCATACCATTGGGGAAGCAACTTCCTCGCGATGAGTAACCGTTTTTATCTATTTTATACGGGTTATATAAGCGATAAAAGCTGTTTAACCACATTTTTGTTTGGAGCAAACAGGACCAAGTATGCCGAAGAAATTGTTTTCAAATTCTTCCCTTTTCTTTAGATACTGGATTAAAAAAAAAAAAAAAAAAAAAAAAAAAAAAAAAAAAAAAAAACGCAAAGATGGGAAGTTGGTTGCGAGGAAACTGGGTGGTTAATACTACTCGGCAATTACCGCAGAAACTGCATGAGGTGGAAATGGGAAAAAAGAGAAAAATTAAAGAAATTTTCACGGTACGTATAAAATAGGTAGTTGGGGATCGTAATGCAGTGGGTGTGTAAGAATGTGAGGGAGTGAGGATGGGGGTAATAAATAGCAAAGGATGTTTCATTACAGAAATTCCTCGACAAGTTTTTTTCTGTCGGCATTAACCACAGCTGTAGTAGCAATGCTTTTGGTCGCTTGTTCGCCCCACAATAGATGGAAATTCACCATAACTCAGAGATGCCGCTCTAATGTGACCTCAACATCTCAGTAGAGAAACTACTCAAGCCTTGAATGGAACGACGTTCTCGAGTCTGTGAAAAAATGAAACGATTTTAAGTATTGCGAAATGCATACATCTATACTTTTTTCATAACGTTAAAACTTGGGGTTGGTTGTATTAGTTCACTATTTTGATAGTAGGTAAGAATCGTGGGAAATCGACAAAACAAAAATATTGCAACCCCCTCGCAGCCCCTCCCTAAATATTTGTTGGTTTACGTACCAAGGTATAGAGTCCTGTAAAATAGAATGTTGAAAAATCCTGTCTTACGCGGTTCGGCTCTTTTTGTGGCTTAAATATTGTGAAAAAGTTCCAGTCATGCAGTACGATCGTATGAGCAAATTTTCATAAAGTATTGAATTAGGTAGGTACCTATGTTACATTGTTTTGAAATTTGAGCACCAAATGCAAAGAAATAATTGATTACTGATTTTATCCCAAAACAACTCGTTCTATATAATTTTTCTGCAATTCGAATTAAACTTCGGATTTTTAACTTTTTTTGTGTTTTTTATCGGTTTTTCAGCAAATATTAATGCAAATCGTGCCATCTCAAAATAAGTAATTAGAAAATTGTGAGTGATGGGGATGAACCCACTTAACCAACATAGTCGGGATTATGACAACTCTTCAAAATACGACGGAAAATAAACTATATTTCTCAGGGCACAGTAATAATGTGAGACACAAAAACAATATTCATTAAATTAGTTTGGTCGGTATATTATACTAGGTAAGTTCCTAAGTATATTTTGGAAAAATGAAAAATTCTTCTTAATTGTGCCTACACTTATGATTTACCGGTACAGACATTTCCTAGCTCTCATATCAGTTGTCCAATGACCCCTGTAACCGTGAAAAGTGGACAAACATACGGACAGACAGACGGACAGAGAAAATTTCAGGAAATGGTACCAATCGTCTTCAAATAGCATGAAACGGAAAATAAACGAAACATTTCGTGATTCCAATCAATGTACAGACAGACATACGATTTTATTAATATAGATATATGACCATATGAAACGTGCTGAACCCAGTCAGCTGCACTGACTAAAAAAAAATTGAGTGCTTTCTTTTTGTGAATCTATTATTTGTAACACCTATCCCCTTTTGATAGGTAAGTAGTATAACTGACAGTACCTGGCATGATGGCAAAATTTGAAATTCATAAATGGACTTCCCAGGTGCGGGAAAACGATCTAGGAAGGGACACGAGGTATCTGCACCACTGGAACTTTGGCGACGGGTGACACCCAATCTTGGCTCCTTTCTAAATCCAAAATTTCTTGAGAAGGTATTACGGTACCTAAAACTTAAGGATTTGATACCTTCATCGGTAATTAAAGCACAATGAAATCAAATAAAAAATCTTCAAAGGGAAGTGACGGAGGTTAGGACATACCGGTAGGTACGGAAAATCCAGCTCACAGACGAGTTGACCATGGAAATTTGACAAATCTTCTTCGGACGATCCCTGACGAAGTTTGTGATGTTTGAATTAAAATAAAAAAATAAATCTTCTGAGTAGGCGAGCCAGTAAAATTAAAAATGTACGAGACGAAAAACGGTAATAATATGGCTACTTTTCGGACCGTGCTATGAAATTATGCTCTTTGAAATTGCGTTGAAAACCCGAGTTTGATACCGTTTTCAAGTTGAAAAAAGCACCTAAAACGTGGTTATACATTTAGAGTGGGTGGGGAGCGAAGTTTCGTCAACTTTGTTTCCGTTTTGAGTTGGTTTTTCGTTACTTTCATTATTTGTAGATTTCTTTGTGGAAATTTAGTTTTTTGGAATTGTTATTGTTTACAAAATAGTTAGTGATTGATAGGCAACAACATGGATGTCTCAGCAACTTCGCAAACTAATCGCGTGCCATGTCCTCACTGTTCCGTCGAATATACCAGAAGCAAAATCACATTACCCGATTTCATCTCAGAACTACCCTGGTGCATCCTTCACCAGCATCATCCGACGATTGCGGACCATTTCAGGAGCTGTTTGTTACTGGATTCGGGGCTCCCCTGATTAATAAGGATACAGAAAGTGATAGAAACGGGCTGTCGGAAACGTGGTGGCGCCGCTCAGTAAAACTCAAAGGAAGGCAATTCACCATTTTATTTGGCCCAGTTGGTAGATAATTTGTTTCCCTTGTAACCGAAGCAATATCTGAAATAGTGAAGGGCACTTGCAGATCAGAGAGAGTCTTTGTACTTTGTCCAACATGCCTTCAAAGATCGAAAGACATTTCTTCGGGAAGCGATATCAAGAGGCTTCTGATTCGAAGAATGACCCTGTGAAGGCAGGAAAAGTTTGAGGAGCTTGTGAAGGAAGCAGAACGAAGTGATCGACAGTTGAGACACTCCCGAAATAAAACAGATAAGGATAAAAAAATCAGGGTGTTCACAAGACTTGTTAGCAGAGGTAAGCTGAGGGAGGCCGCAAGATGGATACGTGGCTTTTCAAAAATCCTTTAGTAAGGAATGGGCATTCACCCAGAGGGTAGTGGGTGGATGTGATTACGAATACGAAACAGTGCGAAATGCTATCCGCCAGATTTTCGTCACGCGGGTACTAGCTGAAGCTCTATCTACAGGAAGGAACTTCGACATAAACCACCATGAAGAGAGAATAAGCGAAGTTCAGACGGAAGAGAGAGTGCTCAATGCGGCCGGGGTGGGATCGAATGGGGCACGAAGGGATCGAATCATCCGACTATTGCCAGCAACCCAAAGGAGGGCCGTCGAAAGGATCGTAGCGAGCAACTCATTACAGTGGCTCACGGTTGTGCCATACAGAGGGATGACCTAGACCTCTCCCCATCTCAATTTCGTGATGGACTGAACGTCAGATACGGGAAAGAGCCAAGAGGATCGCCAAGCCACTGTGATGGGTGTGGCGAACGAATGAACCTCTGTCATGCACTGAATTGTAAAAAAGGTGGGCTGGTCAAACGGGGCACGACCAGATACGAGATCAGTGTGCAAAAATGTCATGCCTGGCCTGGAATTCAGTCGATCTTGAACCCGTCATGCAAGAAAACGAAGATGGAACCCTGAAATTGGTAGCTGATATCCGGATACTTGGAGTATGGAACCAATAGAGGACGGCGTATTTTGATACCCGCGTAGTAAACGCAGACGCCTCCTCTTACAATTATATGACCTGGTCCTCCATATCACAAAATGCTGCGAATCATATGTATATTTATGAAAAAGCGTTAAACCCTTGGATTCGTTTCAGAATACTTCAAATCGTATTTCAATGACAACATTTTTCATTTTAAAACTTTCCGAGGCATTGCAATAGCTCCATTTTCCACGAAAATTCGCTAAATCACAATTTTATTTTCATGGGGATCTTATCTGCCTGTGGCGTTTGGGATTTATTGTTTCTAGGATTTTGTCTATATATCATTAGATGGTGGTGTTGCTGGGATGATACAAGCAGTGGTAGAAAGGATAGGATCGTTCTCATTATTTTTGAATTCTATCCTCGATAATGCGTCAGCAACATGATTAGTTCAACCAGATTTATATTTTATTACAAAACCATAAACTTGATATGCAACCTAAAAAGTTTGGAAAGGAGCAGTATTTTTATCCAAAAAGCCATCGTAATGGACAGTGGTCTGTGTGTAATGAGAATTTATGGCCGTATATTAAGGGATGAAATCTCATTATTGCAAAAAGGAAGGCAGATATGGAATCGACATGCTATACGCCACTTGCATCAGAAGTGAAGTGGAACTCCTTTTCGAATTGGAGGAACTCAGCTTTGTCTAGCTGCACTTTTAGGTTGGAATTTTTTAGACCAGTAAATACTTATTCTAGGCAATTTAAATGCTCTTCTGAGCTTGCATTGTAAATCAAAATATCAATATATATTATCATATGCATAAGCAAGGTTTGCCTAGGATCGTAAAACGAAATTTGTTTCGTTTTACAATCCTAATAGCAAAATTGTCATGAGGTGTTGAAATAATGGAGGTGCGTTACAGAGACCACATGGCATACGCATGAACTCCCGTTTTCTGTTATCGGTTGAAAACGGAGTATCGGAGTCTTATGAATTTAATCTTCGTCTATTATAGTTCAATCAAAGAAAGGTTTGTCGAAAAAAACTTGGATGGGAGAATTCATTTTCTCAGGGATGTGTTGGGAGTAGTTAGTGGATGAGCATATTTAAAGTCCTGGCCTCCACGTAGTGAGGAAGTTGGTGGGAGGGAGGTGGAAATGTCCGAAAATAGGTTTTTCGTCCATAACTAGAAAACGGCGCACCGTATAAATAAAAATCGATCCTCCTTAATATAATGAACACTAAATTTCCTACAAGAATGTCTTTGAAAATTCTGACTATTTTTAAATACTTTCAGTGATAACGGCTCACGAAAATAGCAATTTCACAAGAAAAAAGTTTCCCCTTCACGTTTTTCGACCAACATTTCATTCTCGTACCTTAACCTTTCATACGGCAAAATTGACGGATAAGTTTTTGAGTATTAATTTACTTTTATATAAGTTTACTTCATCTTTCAATCAGAACAGATCCTAAGTTACAACATTGTGAAATTTTCCGAGTATTACCCTGTGAAATCGTAAATGGCGCTTAGTTTTTATTATAGCTGTTTCATCATTTCATATGGTGCATTTGAATATAAATTCATTCAAATTTTTTTAATATTTTAAAGTAGTCTTTCGTAGTTAGTACTAGTCTTTCGAAACAGTTAGTACTGTTTCGACGGCCTGATAACGATTTCTTTGCATCGAAAGCGCTCGCCCCCGGTACTCGACTTGCTAGTGACGACGGATTCCTCCGAAAGGTACGTAATTAATGATATATCCCAAATCACGCAACTCTATGTGTCGTCGATCGCGCAAACCGACACCCAATCTTATTGATCGTCAGGGTGATCGTATCAGATCCGCTGCCACGTCAAACAAAGTTTAGAAAATTTAGAAATTTGAAAAAAATATGCCGAATGTGTCCTACTCAAGAAACCACCAAAATTTCAAATGGGCCCGTACTGAATACTGAAACACATCACCCTAAAAACCCAAAAGAATCCGAATACAAAATCCTGCTCGCTACGGACCATCTATGTTGGAGATGTATAAGTGGACTGTATTAAATTTAGGATGGTATTAGAATGTTTAGGTCGGAGCTCGGACTTAAAATTTTATACAGAGAACTTCCAGCCTTCAACAGGTGAGTCGGAATGGCCCCAAATAAATATTCCCCGTGGAAAAATAAATGAAGCCACCAAAGTTCAGGACTTTGGAGGGGATTGACGTGTTCAATATTACAAAGTATGGAAAAATGAATAGGTACGAGGTGTAAGGATTCTACCTGTCTGCGTGCTCGTTTGTTCTTTGTTAAAAGATTATACAGAACGTTATAAAGAAGGAGACGAGAGTTTAGTACGACAATCCACGAATCCGCGGAAATATGACACCAGAAAATGTGCAAGAGAAATATAAAGTTATAAATTGAGAGTACCTATGTCAAAAATGGCGGTCGATAAGGCAGGGACGTGAGTCGTAAGGAGAGTCTTCACTTTGGGATTAGTGGGAACAGGACCTGTTGCGAAACAAATAGTATAGGGGGGTGGACATGCAATCCAAACCAAAGTCCCCATTCAATGTTTCCAACCCATCCAACAAAGGACACCTGGTCCCCATCTGCACCAAACATGCAGATATTAATGCTCACGTTCCGAGAGAAATGACCTGTTCTCAGGTCTGGGAGATCTACCAGTGGCACTTTGATGGATTTCTCTAGCTTCATTCTTGATTCATTCAACTCTAGTCTTTATGCTTCTGCTATTTTCGTAGATGTTGAGAAGGCACTTTATTGTATTCCACACTGGCTTCTGGTTTAAAAGTTGACCAAGATGGCTTCTCCCATAACGCATCTTCTTCGTGAAATACGATATCCCTGTAGGGATCTGTACTAGGACCGATTCTATTCATTATATTCGTGAATGATCCGCGGTAATCTTTATCAGATAACGATACTTTTTGCTTTAACTATACTTTTAGCTGATGACTCGACTGTGATTTTTCTCAATAATTCGCTATGATGACTCAGCATATTGATACAGATCTATTTGTGAAATTGCCCAATGGTTTAACTCCAATGGACTGACTGTAAACGATTCAGTAACCCATTTAAGTCCTTTGCCCTATGCGACTTTTCTGTCATCGCATAGTAGTCGTACAATTTGTCTGATATTTAGAATCTGGGAGTTCATGTTTTCTCCAAGCTGAACTGGAAATCACATCGTACGAAAATGGTGGGGTGAACTGTTCAATGTCAACAGTTCAGTTTTTCTACTTCAAAGGCTGGCTGGTGGGTTCCCAGATTCCCCTACTCTGAGATCTCTTCATGCAGTCTTCACCTCCCCCTCCGATATTGTGCTGAGGATACAACTGCATCATATTTAATTTTCAGTTGTCGTATAAGAGAAATGCTTGCTGTAGCAGGACTCAGTTATCAGGATGATTGTAGGAGAGTCTTCATTACGCTGAATGTTTCGGCTATTTACAATCTTGGTCCTGTAGTTTTTGTTCATTTTGTTCATAAGAACGTTATATCCATGTTTCCCACACTCATGACGCTCGAAATGCCCTCAAGGTGGTAAATACTTTCCAAAAAACTATGCCTTCTAGATTTCAACTAATTGGTAAGTCATACAGTTTTAGAACTCATTACATCAGATACAACTTCAATGCCCGAATCACGAAGTTTCTAATTGATTTAACCCCTTCTACCGTCGATGAGTCTTTAATTCGATTGTGGACTTCAAACTGTTGTGTTCCTAAATTCTGTCTTAAATGCTGATCTTTATTTTCAATTGTTGATGTATTTTCATTATTATTGAATATTTATTGTATATTATTTCGTGACGTACATGACGTATTTACATAATTATAATAACAACATTGACCAATGTAATGCACTTTGTGTCACAGCAAATAAAAAAGTTTAATTTGCTCGTCGGTGCTGGTGGGTATTATTTTCGAAATAAGATGATCTGATGGGGTTCTAAGATGAATGGAGCTATTGCTACAGTGTTTTACAAGAAATGATTAGGCAATAAATATCAAAATCGGATCTAGATTTAAGTGTTACGTGAGTGGAGTTGCTGCTACAATATCTCAAGGTAAAGAATTCGGGGTTTCCCAATTGCTTTTAGAGCTTTGACAATGGGCTATTTATATGGACAACCATTGATTATACTACCTTATATTGTACCTGTTTTTTTTATGAAGGATATTGAGGAGGGAAGTTGTTAGATAAGTTCTCAAAAAACCACTAAAACGCTCCATATGAATAAGTGTGTATACACAGCTTCTGCGATGCTGCTTTTTGTTCGATAAAAAAATGAGCAACCGACTACCTTTTTCCAAGTGTTTGACTTGTGCTATTTTGAATATTCCGTTGGAATATTCTATATAAGTATTACACAGAATATTATCAATGATAAATTAATTATTAGTATATAGGTTAATAGAGCATTCAATATTATTGATTACGAAGTTATAAATAATTTAATTAATAAACGCACAATATTAATATCTTTGTTAGTGGCCCATATTTCCGTTCATCATTCTATTTTTGAAATAACGGAATCGAGGAACCGTTTTTGAAGATTTGTTTATATATTTTTCATGAAAATAATTTCATTTAGGTCGTGATGTTTCAAAGGAATTCCCCCCCCCCCCCCACCCTGAAAACACAATTATTGTTTTTTTTTTAAATAAAAATTAAATTATTTATTGCTAGTAAATTGAACTCTTTTTCAGCAGGTACCTATTTAATAATATTCGGTAGCTGCTATATGTATAGGAAAACATTCATAGTGATCCTATGATGCTATAGTTCAATTTAAAATAAATCACCCATTGGGCTATTGTCTCACAGATTTTCACGATATTGTTGTCTTTTTCTTTCCAGATTGGTGACACGCCTAATCCTGAGTTGAGGATAATCACCAGTTCCTTCAATAAAGTTTTATACAAAGGTCAGTCTTAAGTTCATCATTAAGTTATAATTATCAGGGTTTGAAAGGAATTCAAATCCAAGAATGCGTGTAGTGTATTCACTTTGCTTGATCTAAGTATTACTAGTAGGAGACAAAAGATGAGCGATTTCGCATTGACTCTACAATATTTGAAATACTAGATTTTTCAACTATCACAATAGAAATCGATTGAAAAATAATTTAAAAAAAAAGTATATATATATATATATATATATATATATATATATATTTACCAGCTGAAGCTCTTACCCCACTCTTTTCGTATCGCCTTTGATTATAAATATATTTATTTATTCAAGTAGAGAAATACGTTATATGTAATCCCCCCAATTTCAACGTGGAATTCTAAAGTGCATTCGTAAAACGTGTTCTATGGGCATGAACTTCGTTTTTTCAAACAGGAGCTCCCATTTTTGACGGGAAGAAATCATTACCACACAGGCCAACGTGACCTTTCGTCCACACCATTTGTATTACTATGGCATTTTACACGGCAAATTTATAATAGATGAGGGACGCTCAGAGTCCGAACATATTAAACTGGGAGCCGCACTTCTCCTTTCGCTCAATATAAATTGAACGACATTCATGATCGCCACGATTTTAGCATAACTTATAGTCAGAGATTGCAATTTATAAGATGCGAAAAACTTGGTTCGTGCATTCCAAAACGCACTCATACTCTCGGATCCAAAGGTAAAAATGCTGTAGCCTTTTCAGACCTGTTAAAATCATCGTTAATGTTATTATTCCAATTTTGTCTAGGAATGAACAGAGTTATTGTATCTAATGCATAATTCACTTACCAATAAATTTTTACCCGAAGAATTTATCAATTCAGAACTTTTTTTTTATTCTTCAAGTTATTCAATACCTCACTGAATTGTGGAAGGCCTGGAGGAGATAGGTATATTTGGTGGAACGTCCCTTGTCATTAACCGTTCTATGAGTTCTGCCATTAAATTCACAGATTTTTCATCCCTTCAAATGCCGAGTTTTCTTCAATCGCATATATCACTCATAGGTCAACAGCGAACGCCCACCGATCCCCACCAACTGGATTTCTAACCCAATGCTTTATTGCCACCAGCATTCGCCAGCGCGTTCCCAGAATTCACTCAAAGAACGTCAACCCTTGTATTTGATAACCGATCTAAATCAATAGTACAACTGAACGTCAACCTCAATTTCCACATTTTCCATCCCTCATCAGGGTCTTAACGTTAAATACGAAGTGATCGGCCAGAAATATGAAATGGAACATAAACTCAGGAATGGGAGGTTAAAGTCACTAACTCTGTTTTTTGAAACTTATCATTGGAGCTTTTATACGAATTTTAGTGATAATGGAAAGATACATAATCCAAGTACAAAGAATAGCTAGCTAGCTACCTATCATGTGATTGCCGATTATTATTATTATTATTTTTTTTTTTTTAATTTTATTGATTTTTTTTCTTCTAATATACATTCATAACCACATCACATGTACATAATTGAATCATTTCTCAAATCAAGCACTGGGTTTTCAAAACGCCTTAGCTGAAAGATGATAAGGACCAAGTGAAA